>JBBGZY010001392.1:0-600000 GCA_037952925.1 Lithobates clamitans | reverse complement strand
GCAGAGATATGGGGTGGCAGCTGGAAGGCGCGGTGTCATCGTACCCGGCGGCGCTGGTGGTTTCCGGTGTCCCAGGCTGGATGGAGGAGATGCAGGAGGAAGCCGCCAGCAGGAATTCTCTGTGTGAGGGAGGCTGAGTACATGCATGCGTTCAGAGCATGTGTGCTCCTTCATCAGTCAGTGCCATCGGACATCTTTGATGTGGCTAAATACAGCTGGGCAGGCATGCAGGCCAATGGGGGAGGGCAGCCGCCGTCCTTCTCTGCACTAGACACACCGCTGGCAAGCGAGCAGGCATGATACAAATACGAGTTCCATATGGTATATAGAAAAATGTCATGGGTGGATCACAGTATATACAGAGGTTAAAATTAATAATAAAATGAATAAAACATGATTGGAACCAGTAAAATAAAGACAATTAAACAATTACACAAATAAAATGGGGAATGGAGTATGTGGAGAAAATATATATAGAAAACACTGCATGTGGAGATACTTACTGGGGATGGGGAACCATTTAATATGAGGGATATTATTATTATTTCTTAAGACCATAAGGGTCCTGTGGAAAAATATATAAAAAAGGGGACATGGTAATTATTACAATTTTTGGTCATGCCTAATAGGAATGGGCTGAACACTCCCTCCCGATTCGGTTCGCACCAGAACACTGAGAACAGGCAAAAAGTTCTAGCGAACATGCGAACCCTATTAAAATCTATGGGACACGAATATGAAAAATCTAAAGTCCTCATTTTAAAGGCTTATAGGCAAGTTATTGGCATAATAAAGTGTATGGGGACCCAGGTACTGTCCCGGGGGACATGTATCAATGCAAAATATATTTTTTTAAAACAATCTTTCGTTTTTAAAGGTGCAGTGATTTTTTGATGCTTAACCACTTAAGCCCCGGACCATTTGGCTGGCCAAAGACCAGAGTACTTTTTGCGATTTGGCACTGCGTCGCTTTAACTGACAATTGTGCGGTGGTGCTATGTGGCTCTCAAACAAAACTGACGTCCTTTTTCCCCCACAAATAAAGCTTTCTTTTGGTGGTATTTTATCACCTCTGTGGTTTTTATTTTTTGCGCTATAAACAAACAAAGAGCGACAATTTTGAAAAAAAAGCAATATTTTTTGATTTTTGTTATAATAAATATCCCCAAAAAAGTATATAAAAAATATTTTTTCCCTCAGTTTAGGCCGATACGAATTCTTCTACATATTTTTTGGTAAAAAAATCGCAATAAGCGTTTATTGATTGGTTTGCGCAAAAGTTATAGCATCTACAAAATAGGGGCTAGTTTTATGGCATTTTTATTTATTTTTTTACTAGTAATGGCCTAGGGAGGGGTTAAGTATGTCCTGGGGAGTGTTACTAACTGTGGGGGGGGGGGCGTGGCTACATGTGACACATCACTGATCTCTGCTCCCGATCACAGGGAGCAGAGATCAGTGACACTGTCACCAGGCAGAACAGGGAGATGCTTGTTTACATTAGCATCTCCCCGTTCGTCCTCTCCGTGCCATTCTGTCAACATTTTTGACACATTTTTGGGACCATTGTCATTTATACAGCAATCAGTGCTATACAAATGCATTGATTTCTGTGTAAATGACACTGGCAGTGTAGAGGTTAAGTGTGTCCTAGGGAGTGATTCTAACCATTGGTGGGAGGGGCTGTGTGTGACACATCACTGATCACCGCTCCCGATTACAGGGAGCTGTGATCAGTGACAGTGTCACTAGGCAGAACGGGGAATTGCTTGTTTACATCAGCATTTCCCTGTTCTTCAGCTCCGTGAGATGATCGCGGGTATCCCTGTGGACGTTGAGTGCCAGCAGCGTGCACCCAACCACACGGCAGCAAATTCAAAGGGACGTACAGGTACGCCCATTTGTGCAGCCGTGCCATTCTGCCGATGTATACGTACAAGCGGTGGTCGGCAAGCGGTTAAAATAAAACAATAAAAATGAAAAACTCCTTTAAATATTGTTCCTTTAAAGTGGCACATCTGTACAATGTGTAGAACCTGCTGCAGCAATACTGACATTTGTTAAGGAACAAAAAGTCATTTAAACTTGCTCATCGCTGCAATTTATTGCCGCATTCTGACGAGTGAGTGACCACCCTCCTGAACCATACCAGGCCACATGCCCTCAACATGGGGGGTTTAATAAGTCCTTTATTGAAAAGTAAAAAAATACTGTCCCTTGATGTACAACCATTGTCAGTCACGGCACCCGCCGACCCAAAAAATAGAAAAAAATAAAAGCGCTTTTGCCTCCAGGGAGGCAATCCGGCAGTCTCCCCGCATTGCCAGTTCTTATGTAGGCAAGGAGCGGGGCCACCCAGTTACGTCACCAGGTGGCACAGCCCCCTCATGAAGGCACATGGGGGGTGCCACCAAGTGATGTAGCTGGGTGGTCATGCCCTTTGCCTATATAAGTCCTGTCAAAGCGGAGAGGAGGAAGACGGCCAGAGGCCTCCCAAGAGGCAACAGCTGGGTTTTTTTTGCTTTTTTTTTCGGGATCGGTGGGCGTCATGATTGATTGACGACAAATGTGTTCGTTTTTATTTCATTCATTTTTCTTTTTCGTTTTTCGAGTCATTTGTTATGATCGAAATTCGTTATTTTGAATATATTCATAACTTCGATGAAAATTTGAATTTCAAAATCTGAAAATTCGGAAATTAGAAAATTAGAAAATCAGAAAATCTGAAAATTCGGAAATTCTAAATTTTTTAAATTTGAAAATCAAAAAATTCTAAAATCCGCAAATAAGAATGAAAATCAGAAAATTCGAAAGAACGAAAATGTGAAAATCCAAAAATTCTAAATAATAACTAACTAACTAATAATAACTAACTATTAAATTATTGGAATTTTTTCTTTGGCTTTTTTTTCTCCTCACGCTAACAGCCAGTTACGACAGCTGATCATGTGGTAAGGAGTCAGGATTGGCCCCCTACTCCGATCTATGATCTGTTCAGTCTCGTGGACTCAGCTGATCACAGACCTGAAGGGCCTTGTATGGAATTTAGGGGGACTCCCATGTCATTTTTTTTTTAAATTTTGGTTCGGGGTTGCCCTGTGGGAAATTCCCATGCCGTTTTTATCAATGAACTTCTATGTGTATTGTCGGAAATGCAATAGCCGCGAGTAGTTTTAAATGGGTTTTTTCCTTTGAAATGTCATTTTGCTGTCAGACTGTTCTAAACATGGGAAACATGCGCCCCTTTACAGGCATTCTATAGACACCCCCCAGCTACGAAATTTAAAGGGATATTATACTTTTATTGTTTGACTTTAAGCATTATTAAAATCACTGCTCCTGAAAAAATGGCTGTTTTTAAAACTTTTTTTTGCATTGATCCATGTCCCCTGGGGCAGGACCCAGATCCCCAAACACTTTTTATGAGAATAACTTGCATATAAGCCTTTAAAATTAGCACTTTTGATTTCTCCCATAGATTTTTAAAGGGTGTTCCGCGGCATTCAAATTTGCCGCGAACACCCCAAATTGTTCGCTGTTCAGCGAACTTGCGAACAGCCAATGTTCGAGTCGAACATGAGTTCGACTCGAACTTGAAGCTCATCCCTAGTGGGGACAAGGTGCTTTGTCAGGAGGTTTCTCCCATGTTTAGGGCATATGGCCTGGTATGTTTCAGGTGGGGGGGGCGCCCACTCATAGTTACATAGTTACATAGTAGGTGAGGTTGAAAAAAGAAACAAGTCCATCAAGTTCAACCTATGTGTGTGATTATGTGTCAGTATTACATTACATATCCCTGTATGTTGCGGTCATTCAGGTGATTATCTAATAGTTTCTTGAAGCTATCAATGCTGCCCGCTGAGACCACCGCCTGCGGAAGGGAATTCCACATCCTTGCCGCTCTTACAGTAAAGAACCCTCTACGTAGTTTAAGGTTAAACCTCTTTTCTTCTAATTGTAATGAGTGGCCACGAGTCTTATTAAACTCTCTTCTGCAAAAAAGTTTTATCCCTATTGTGGGGTCACCAGTACAGTATTTGTAAATTGAAATCATATCCCCTCTCAAGCGTCTCTTCTCCAGAGAGAATAAGTTTAGTGCTCACAACCTTTCCTCATAACTAAGATCCTCCAGACCCTTTATTAGCTTTGTTGCCCTTCTTTGTACTCGCTCCATTTCCAGTACATCCCTCCTGAGGACTGGTGCCCAGAACTGGACAGCATACTCCAGGTGCGGCCGGACCAGAGTCTTGTAGAGCGGGAGAATTATCGTTTTATCTCTGGAGTTGATCCCCCTTTTAATGCATGCCAATATTCTGTTTGCTTTATTAGCAGCAGCTTGGCATTGCATGCCATTGCTGAGCCTATCATCTACTAGGACCCCCAGGTCCTTTTCCATCCTAGATTCCCCCAGAGGTTCTCCCCCCAGTGTATAGATTGCATTCATATTTTTGCCACCCAAATGCATTATTTTGCATTTTTCTACAATGAACCTCATTTGCCAGGTAGTTGCCCACCCCATTAATTTGTTCAGGTCTTTTTGCAAGATTTCCACATCCTGCGGAGAAGTTATTGCCCTGCTTAGCTTAGTATCGTCTGCAAATACAGAGATTGAACTGTTTATCCCATCCTCCAGGTCGTTTATGAACAAATTAAATAGGATTGGTCCCAGCACAGAACCCTGGGGAACCCCACTACCCACCCCTGACCATTCTGAGTACTCCCCATTTATCACCACCCTCTGAACACGCCCTTGTAGCCAGTTTTCAATCCATGTACTCACCCTATGGTCCATGCCAACGCACCTTATTTTGTACAGTAAACGTTTATGGGGAACTGTGTCAAATGCTTTTGCAAAATCCAGATACACCACATCTACGGGCCTTCCTTTATCTAGATGGCAACTCACCTCTTCATAGAAGGTTAATAGATTGGTTTGGCAAGAACGATTCTTCATGAATCCATGCTGATTACTGCTAATGATATCATTCTTATTACTAAAATCTTGTATATAGTCCCTTATCATCCCCTCCAAGAGTTTACATACTATTGATGTTAGGCTAACTGGTCTGTAATTCCCAGGGATTTTTTTGGGCCTTTTTTAAATATTGGTGCTACATTGGCTTTTCTCCAATCAGATGGTACCATTCCAGTCAATAGACTGTCTGTAAAAATTAGGAACAACGGTCTGGCAATCACCTGACTGAGTTCCCTAAGTACCCTCGGATGCAAGCCATCTGGTCCCGGTGATTTATTAATGTTAGGTTTCTCAAGTCTAATTTTAATTCTGTCCTCTGTTAACCATGTAGGTGCTTCCTGTGTTGTGTCATGAGGATAAACACTGCAGTTTTGGTTACTGAAGCCCCCCGATTCACTCGTGAAAACTGAGGAGAAGAATAAATTCAATAACTTTGCCATCTCCCCATCCTTTGTAACCAGATGTCCTTCCTCATTCTTTATGGGGCCAATATGGTCTGTCCTCCCTTTTTTACTGTTTACATACTTAAAGAATTTCTTGGGATTTTTTTTGCTCTCCTCTGCTATGTGTCTTTCATGTTCTATCTTAGCCGTCCTAATTGCACCCTTACATTTCTTATTGCATTCTTTATAAAGTCTGAATGCTGAGGATGATCCCTCAACCTTGTATTTTTTGAAGGCCTTCTCCTTTGCTTTTATATGCATTTTTACATTGGAGTTAAGCCATCCAGGATTTTTGTTTGCTCTTTTAAATTTATTACCCAATGGGATACATTGGCTAATGCCCTTATTTAATATGCTCTTAAAGCAAACCCATCTCTCCTCCGTATTCTTTGTTCCTAATATTTTATCCCAATTTATGCCTTTTAGCAAGGTTTGTAGTTTAGGGAAGTTGGCTCTTTTGAAATTCAGTGTCTTTGTGTTCCCTTCATGTTTCCTATTTGTGTGATTTGTATTGAAACTAATTGACCTGTGATCACTGTTACCTAAATTGCCCTGTATTTCCACATCTGTGATCAGGTCTGTATTGTTGTTAATCAGTAGATCCAGTAATGTTTTATTTCTAGTTGGTGCGTCTACCATCTGACCCATAAAATCCACACCAGACTCAAAGGGTCATTTTTTTTAATTGTTGCTGTGAGTTGTCCTGGTAGGCAACCTTTTAGAGGTTGAGATCTACCTGGACAACATGGAAGAAATCAAAGGTCCCCAGGGGGGAGCGGTGCCCTTTTTAAAGACATCAAAAGAAAAGCCCCCAATAAATGACAGCATGAAGAACACATAGTGTGTCACAACAGTGTCCTCTGTCCTCTGCCCTGCTTCACCTTACTCCCCCCAGTAGTATCCTCTGCCCCCTTCACTTCACTTCCCATCACCTCCCACAGTAGTATATTCTGCCTCCCTTCAGATCACCCCCCCTACAGAAGTGTCCTCTGCCCCTCCCGTAGCAGTGTCCTCAGCCCCGGTTCACATCACTCCCCCACTGTAGTGTCCTCTGCTCCCCCATTGCATTGGTCTCTGCTCTCTTCACATCACCTACCACTCAAGTGTAGTGTCCTCTGCCCCTATAGCAATGTCCTCTGCCCTGGTTCACATTACTCCCCCACTTTAGTGTCCTCTGCCCCTTTACATCACCCCCCACCTAAGTGTAGTGTCCTCTGCCCCTCCCGTAGCAGTGTCCTCAGCCCCAGTTCACATCACTTCTCCACTGTAGTGTCTTCTGCCCCCCATAGCATTGGTCAATGCCCTCTTCACATCCCCCACCAACTCAAGTGTAATGTTCTCTGCCCCCTATAGCAGTGTCCTTTGCCCTGGTTCACATCACTCCCCCACTTTAGTGTCCTCTGCCCCTTTACATCACCCCCACTTAAGTGTAGTGTCCTCTGCCCTGGTTCACATCACTCCCCCACTGTAGTGTCTTCTGCCTGCCCATAGCATTGTGCTCTTCCCCCATTCACATCACCCCCCCACAGTAGTTTCCTCTGCCCCTCCCATAGCAGTGTCCTCAGCCCCGGTTCACATCACTCCCCCACTGTAGTGTCCTCTGCCCCCCCAACATTGCATCGGCCTCTGCCCTCTTCACATCACCTCCCACTCAAGTGTAGTGTCCTCTGTTCCCCTATAGCAGTGTCCTCTGCCCTGGTTCACATCACTCCCCCACTTTAGTGTCCTCTGCCCCCAATAGCATTGGCCTCTGCCCTCTTCACATCACCCCCCCACTCAAGTGTAGTGTCCTCTGCCCTGGTTCACATCACTCCCCCACTGCAGTGCCCTCTACCCCCCATAGCATTGGCCACTGCCCTCTTCACATCACCCCCCACTCAAGTGTAGTGTCCTCTGCCCCCTATAGCATTGGCCTCTGCCCCCCGTTCACATCACCCCTCAGTAGAGTCCCCTGACCCCCCCATAGCAGTGTCCTCTGCCCTGGTTCACATTACTCCTCCACTGTAGTGTCCTCTGCCTCCTATACCATTGGCCTCTGTCCTCTTCACATCACCCCTCACTCAAGTATAGTGTCCTCTGCCCGTTCACATCACCCCCCCCACTGTAGTGTCCTCTCCCCTGCCCCATAACAGTGTGCTCCTTCACTTCTCCCCCCCACTCCTGTGTAGTGTCCTATGCTCCCCCATAGTAGTGTCCCCTGCTCCCTCCCCCGCAGTTGTGTCCTGTGCTCTCCCAAAGCAGTATTCTTTGGCCCTTATAGCTGTCTTTTCCCCCTCCCCCCATAGTAGTGTTCTCTATCCTCCATAAGTAGTGTCTTTTGCCTCTTTCACTTCTTCCCTCACATACAGTAATGTACTCTGCCCCCCACATACAGTAGTGTACTCTGCCCCCCTATTGCAGTGTTTTATTCCTCCTTTACATCACCACCCCCAAAGCAGTTTCTTCTGGCCCCCATAGCAGTTTCCTCTGCCCCCCAGCCACAGTAATGCCCCCCCTAACATCACCCCCGACACAAACATATCCCCCCATATCATTTGTTTGATCATCCATTGCCTATTAACCAAAAATTGTCCATTACTGTTTTCTGACATTTGTTTTCCATTGAGTTCGGAGGGGTTCAGAACCGGCACCTGAACTTAAGTAACGTTCCACAAACTGAATGGGGGGGTACCTTCATTTCATTACTAGTAGTGAGGAGAGGTTCCCTTAATTCGAAAGTCCCCCAGAGCAATGCCCAGACCACCCCATGCCAATTGTTTGACCTTCCATTGCCTATTAACCAAAAATTGGACATTTACTGTTTTTAACATTTGTTTTCAATTGAGTTCGGAGGTGTTCAGAACTGGCACCTGAACTTCTGTAACGTTCCCCAAACTGAACGTGGGGTGCCTTTATTTCATCACTAGTAGTGAGGAGGGGTTCCGTTAATTTGAATGTCCCCCAGGGCAATGCCCATACCCCCCCATGTCAACTGTTTGACCATCCATTGTCTATTAGCTGAAAATCGGCCATTTACTGTTTTTATTAACATTTGTTTCCCATTGAGTTTGGATAACACTGGTTTAGGAACAACTAATTTTAATGTCTGCTGATAACATTTAAAAAAAAGACTCACCTACAAATGTTTGTCCTAAGTAGGGGTTTTGGGTTGCAGAAGGTCGGAATTTCATTTAGATCGTAAGCCTTTCTGTCAAACAGTGCACCCAATAACAAAGTTGGGAGACAGGAATCCTGCACACTGTGACAAAGCAGACAAAGCCGGGATGCAATGTAAGAGCTGAAACTTGAGCAAAGCAGTGTTAGACTTCACACACAGGAAAGCAATCAGACGTAACCTGATATTAAGAATAGACGTGATCCCAATCACTAAAATCTCATAGAAGCTTTAAAGGGGTTGTAAAGGTAAAAATTTTTTCACCTTAATGCATTCTATGCATTAAGGTGGAAAAACTTTTGACAGTACCGCCGCCCCCAGCCCCCCCGTTTTACTTACCTGACACCTCGAATCTTCGCTGCACGTTCTTGTCATCTTCGCTGCAGCTCAGCCTGGTCGCTGATTGGCTGCAGTGGATGGATTGAAAGCAGCGCAGCCATTGGCTCGCGCTGCTGTCAATCACATCCGATGACACGGCGCGCCGGGGGGTGGGGCCGAGTGATACAGCGAGTGGCTATAGCCGCCGGCTGTATCACGGGAGCGCGCCCGCAAGCACTCACCACCATGCGAGGGAGCTCGCATTAAGGTGGTGAATGCTTGCGGGGAGGAGCTGAAACAGCCGCCGAGGGACCCCAGAAGACTAGGTTCGGGGCCACTCTGTGCAGAACGAGCTGCACAGTGAAGGTAAGTATAACATGTTTGTTATTTTTTTTTTAAAAAAAAATTACCTTTACAACCGCTTTAATATGTTAATGTCAAAAGTCAATTTCAGTCTCTATAAATCTGCAGCTTTCATTAACCACTTAAGGACCGCCCCATGTACATTTACTGCGGCAGGGCAGCCCTTAAGCGCAAAATAACATACCTGTACGTGATTCCTGTATATAGAGTGACTGGTGCTGCACTGCTACTAATAGAATAAATACATAAATATTAAAATGTGAAATAAAAGTGAAATTAAAAAACCGTAACCGCTTGCCGACCAGCCGGCGTCATTTCACTGCGGCAGGTCGGCACGATCCCGCGAACCGTCGTAGCCATACGTCGGCTCGCGGGATCGGGATAGCGGGCACGCGCATGCTGCACAGCGGGAATGCTGATGCTCATGGCCGACGGTCACAATGACAGCCGGCCACGAGCGATTACAAGCACGAGAGTCAGAACAGGGAAGTGTGTGTAAACACACAAATCCCTGTTCTATTCTGAGAGGAGTGACAGGTTGTGTGTTCCTATTAGCTAGGACCACGATCCGTCACTTCCTCTCTTCAGTCACCTCCCCCTACAGTTAGAAACATGTAGTAAGGAACACATTTAACTCATCACACCTAGTGTTAACCCCTTCCCAGAGGTGTAACTAGAATCTTCAGGGCCCCGGTGCAAGAAACCATGAAGGGCCCCCACCAGTGGCGTTGCTAGGTCTACAAAAGATCTCGGGCTAGAGCCCATAGCAGCTAAGTAAGGAAAGTCATACACTTTGGCGGGCATACACATATATATAATATATATGTGTATGTATATGTATATATATATATATATATATATATATATATATATATATATATATCGTTACATATCTGAATGCAGATCCCCCACTTACATCAGTGTCCCCAGGGATCCACCACCTACATCAAGGTCCCCAGAGAGCCCCCCTTACATCAGGGTCCTTAGAGAGCCTCCCCCTATATTAGGGTCGCCAGAGAGCCTCCCTCCTTACATAAGGGTCCCCAGGGATCCCCCTTACATCAGGGTACCCAGAGAGCCCCACTTACATCAGAGTTCCCAGGGAGCCCCTCCTTACATCAGGGTCCCCAGAGAGCCCCCCCCTTACATCAGGGTCCCCAGAGAGCCTCCCCTTACATCAGGGTCCTTAGAGAGCCTCCCCCTATATTATGGTCCCCAGAGATTCTCCCCTTACATCAGGGTCCCCAGAGAACCCCCCTTACATCAGTGTCCCCAGGGAGCCCTCCTTACATCAGGGTCCCTAGAGAGCCCCCCCTACATTAGGGTCCCTAGAGAGCCTCCCCTTACATCAGGGTCCCAAGAGAGCCTCCCTACTTATATTAGGGTCCTCAGAGCCCCCCTCATTACATCAGGGTCCCAGAGAGCCTCCCCCTATATTAGGGTCCCCAGAGAGCCTCCCTCCTTACATAAGGGTCCCCAGGGATCCCCCCTTACATCAGGGTACCCAGAGAGCCCCACTTACATCAGGGTTCCCAGAGAGCCCCACTTACATCAGGGTTCCCAGAGAGCCCCCCTACATTAGTGTCCCCAGAGAGCCTCCCTTACATCAGGGTCCCCAGAGAGCCCCCCTACATCAGGGTCCCCAGAGAGTCCCTTCCTTACGTCAGGGTCCCCAGAGACCCCTTTCCTTACATCAGGGTCCCCAGAGACCCCTTTCCTTACATCAGGGTCCCCAGAGAGTCCCCCTAACATCAGGGTCCCCAGAGAGCCCCTCCTTACATCAGGGTCCCCAGAGAGCCCCCCTTACATCAAGGTCCCCAGAGAGCCTCCCCTTACATCAGGGTCCCCAGGGAGCCCTCCTTACATCAGGGTCCCCAGAGAGCCTCCCCTTACATCAGGGTCCCCAGAGAGCCTCCCCCTTACATTAGGGTCCCCAGAGAGCCTCCCTTACATCAGTGTCCCCAGAGAGCCCCCCCCCTTACATTAGTGTCCTCAGAGGGCCCCTTCCTTACAATAATGTCCCCAGAAAGCCCCCCCTACATCAGGGTCCCCAGAGAGCCCTCCTTACATCAGGGTCCCCAGAGAGCCCCCCCTACATCAGGGTCCCCAGGGAGCCCTCCTTACATAAGGGTCCCCAGAGAGCCCCCCCTACATTAGGGTCCCCAGAGAGCCTCCCTCCTTACATCAGGGTCCCCAGGGATCCCCTCCTTACATCAGGGTACCCAGAGAGCCCCCCCAAGACATCAGGGTCCCCAGAGAGCCCCCCCCAAGACATAAGGGTCCCCAGAGAGCCCCCCAATACATCAGGGTCCCCAGAGAGCCCCTCCTTACATCAGTGTCCCCAGAGAGCCCCTCCTTACATTAATGTCCCCAGAAAGCCCCCCCTTACATCAGTGTCCCCAGACTGCTGACCCCCCCTCTCCTTCAAGAGGTTCCCCATGTACCTGGCTGGTGGAGGTGGGAGGCTCCCCCTATATTAGGGTCCCCAGAGAGCCTCCCTCCTTACATAAGGGTCCCCAGGGATCCCCCCTTACATCAAGGTACCCATTGAGCCCCACTTACATCAGGGTTCCCAGAGAGCCCCCCTACATTAGTGTCCCCAGAGAGCCTCCCTTACATCAGGGTCCCCAGAGAGCCCCCCTACATCAGGGTCCCCAGAGAGTCCCCTCCTTACGTCAGGGTCCCCAGAGACCCCTTTCCTTACATCAGGGTCCCCAGAGACCCCTTTCCTTACATCAGGGTCCCCAGAGAGTCCCCCTAACATCGTCCTGGACAATCTTGTTATAAGACTTTATGGATAGATACCAATGGTTTCCTCTAGGTGGCGTTTAATCGAAAATCCCCCCAGAGATAGGTGTAAAGGTGTACTCCTTAAATCAAGTGTGTTTTGCCCCTCCCGGGTTCATGAAGATATGTGAAGAGAAAGGGGGTTCCAAATAGTGTGATAACGTAAAAACAAAATGTACTTTATTCAGCTTCCAGCTGTGGTACTCACATGAACAAAGCAAGTTAAAAGCATGTAAACTACAAGCGGCAAGCTTGTGCACAAAGAACGTCACTTCCGGTTTGCCTGTCTGTCCCAACGCATAGCGTCACGCCCACGTGAATTCATCAGGGGGACAACGTGATCCCTGTTGTGATTGGACACAGCAGGAGCCAATCAGCAGCTCAGGTGGCTGCAATTCCCACCCGCGATCATTCGTAGGAGAGGCAGAATGGCGCTGTAAACAAGGCAGACCATCATTCTGTCAGAAAGGAAGAGAGAGATCTTGTGTTCCTGCTAATCAGGAACACAGATGTCTTGCTTCCTCCAGTCAGTCCATCCCCCACACAGTTAGAAAGCACCCCCTAGGAGCACACTTAACCCGTTGATCACCCTTGATAATAACCCTCTCCCTGCCAGTGTCATTTATACAGTGACAGTGCTTTTTTTTTTGTTTAGCACTGATCACTATATTAGTGTCACCGGTCCCCAAAAAGCGTCATTAGTGTTAGAGCTGCATGATTAATCATTAAAAAATTGTGATCTCAATTCAACACCCCTTACGATCTCTATGGAGAAATTCACGATATTTTCATGTAACAAGTGTAGAGAATTCTCTGCTCACTCAGCTGTCAAAGGAAAAAACCTGGGCAGCCTGCCAAGTTTTTCACAACATTGTCCAGGCTAGTAGATTAAGCATAAACAATGTAGCTTTTGGTTGTTAGATCAAAGGGATGAACTTCTGTGTGTAGATGAGGTCAGTTTAACTCCTTAAAGACTAAACCTTTTTCTGAAACTTGTTTCTTACAAAGTTAAAATCAGTATTTTTTGCTAGAAAATTACTTGGAACCCCCAAACATTATATATATTTTCGTGAGAGAATCGTGATCTTTATGTTAAGAAAAAAAAAAATTGTGATTCTCATTTTAGTCTTGAATCGTGCAGCTCTACTTAGTTTACAGATTTGTCTGCCACAATGTCGTAATCCCGCTAAAAATGGCTGGCCGCCGCCATTACTAGTAAAAACAATAAAAAAAAATCAAAGGTCCATACATCTATCCCAAAGTTTGTAGACGCTATAACTTTTGCACAAACCAATCAATATTTTTGCAATCTTTTTTACCAAAAATATGTAGCAGAATACATATTGGCCTAAATTGAGGAAGAAATTTGATTTTTTTTTACATTTTTTTAATTGGAAATGTCTTATAGCAGAAAGTTAAAAATATTGTTTTTTTTCAAAATTGTCGTTTTTTTTTTGATTATAGTGCAAAAAAAAACTGCAGAGGTGACCAAACACCACTAAAAGAAAGCTCTATTTGTGGGAAAAAAAGGACATCAATTTTATTTGGGTACAGCACGACCGTGCAATTGTCAGTTAAAGCAAAACAGTGCAGTATCACAAAAAATGGCCTGGACAGGAAGGGGGTAAACCTTCCGCAGCTGAAGTGGTTAAAATAATGCCTGGAGGTCCTTGCTCAGGGTGTTATGGGGTGGAAAGCTCTGTCCCCATCTCCTAATTCTCCTCCTGCATTGTCTCCCCGTTACACATTTCAGTGAAGAAGTGGCTTTGATAAGCTATGAATTGTCCTCACCATTACATGAATGAATGTGACTATGACGAGCTATACCATGACCTGGATAAATGAGAACCTTCACAGACCTATTACCCATAGGATTCAAACATCTGAGATGTATAAATATTAAATTAAGTCTTTTTGCACCTTAGGCTGGGCTGCTGATTCCTGACAGTGACACTGGTACTGGCAGGGCCAGACTGGCCTACCGGGATACTGGGAAATTTCCTGGTAGACCGCCTGCCCTGGGCCCGCTTTGAGTTGTGGCTGCAGCACTCTGCTCTCCTCCTCCTGTATATCATGAAGCTGGCTGGGTCTGTGTTCGGCGACCACGCTGTAACAAGGTCCCGCCCCCCTAGACCAGCTCATGTAGATTGAATCAGTGTTCTGCCTATCACACAAGCCGGTCTAGGGGGGTGGGACCTTGTTACAGCGTGGCTGCCGAACACAGACCCAGCCAGCTCTGTGATACACAGGAGGAGATGCCCGCTGTGTGTGTGTTACCAGGCAATGGTGAGTCTGTATTAATTGGCACAGTGAGATTGCATTCATGGGCACAGTGCGGCTGTAATGGTGGGCACAGTGAGGGTGCAATGGTGGACACAGTGAAGCTGCAATGGTGGGTACAGTAAGGCTGCATTCACGGGCACAGTGAGGCTGCAATGGTGGGCACAGTGAGACTGCATTCATGGACACAGTGAGGCTCTATTTGATGGGCACAGTGAGGCTGCATTCACGGGCACAGTGAGGCTCCATTCACTGGCACAGTGAGGCTGCATTCACGGACACAGTAAAGCTGCATTTGATGGGCACAGTGATGCTGCATTGATGGGCAGTGAGGCTGCATTGATGGGCACAGTGAGGCTGCAATGATGGGCACAGTGATGCTGCATTCATGGGCACAGTGAGGCTGCAATGGTGGGCACAATGAGGCTGCATTCACAGGAACAGTGAGGCTGCAATGGTGGGCACAGTTAGGCTGCATTCACAGGCACAGTAAGGCTGCATTTACTGGCACAGCAAGACTGCAATGATGGGAACAGTGATGTTGCATTCATGGGCACAGTGATGTTGCATTCATGGGCACAGTGAGGCTGCAATGGTGGGCACAGTGATGCTGCAATGGTGGGCACAGTGAGGCTGCATTCACGGGCACAGTGAGGCTGCAATGGTGGGTACAGTAAGGGTGCAATGATGGTCACAGTGATGCTGCATTCACGGGCACAGTGAGGCTGCATTCACGGGCACAGTGAGGCTGCAATAATGGGCACGGTGATGCTGCATTCTTGGACACAGTGATGCTGCATTCTTGGACACAGTGAGGCTGCATTTGATGGGCACAGTGAGGCTGCATTCACAGGCCCAGTGAGGCTACGTTTGATGGCACAGTGAGACCGCATTCACGGGCACAGTAACACTGCATTGATGAGCACAGTAAGGCTGCATTTATGGGCACAGTGAGGCTGCAATGGTGGGCACAGTGAGGCTGCAATGGTGAGCACAGTGAGGCTGCATTGATGGGCACAGTGAGGCTGCATTGGTGGGCACAGTGAGGCTGCAATTGATGGGCACAGTGAGGCTGCAATTGATGGGCACAGTGAGGCTGTATTTGATTGGCACAGTGAGGCTGCATTGATAGGCACAGTGAGGCTGTATTTGATTATCACAGTGAGGCTGCATTGATGGACACAGTGAGGCTGCATTGGATTGGCACTGATGAGGCTGCATTTGATGGGCACTGGTGAGGCTGCATTGAGCTCTTGTATCATGTCTGCAGTCTCTGACCATCTCCTGTATCATGTCCACATTCTCCGAGGGAGTCTGGAGAGGAGTCAAGAGTGGGAGCACGGCCGGGATGGGGGTCATGGGAGAAGTCAGACGTGTGTGGACTGCGGTGAGGAGACTATAGGATAAAACCAGAGCCACCGAGCTGGAGCCGATTGAGCCCTGCACGGTGCACCTGAGAGGAGGTCAGTGACAGCACTGCTAGGCCAGTCTGAGGGGGTCACTGATGTAAGGGGGATGAATACGATAATGCAAGGGGGCACTGATATAAAGGTTTCCCCCTTATATCAGTAACCCACTCCCCTTACCTAAGTGCATTCTTTCTGCGGAAGGTCCCCCCCACGTTCTGAGTTCCTGGGGTCTCCCCTGATGATTGACCACTTTTAACTGGAATTTGCTTTTATATATATATATATATATATATATATATATATATATATATATATATATATAGCCCTATGTGATTTCATATTTGTCTTATCTATATATAATATACTCTTCAAATGTGCTTTATGTGTTTTCCCTTTCATGAACAAGAAAATAATGATGTTATGTTGTTGGGCTGGTATAATTATGCTAGGGGGCTGGTATGAAATTTTTTCCAGGGCTGTTTTTTATTCCCAGTCCAGGCCTTGGTACTGGTGTGTAGGGCAGCCATCAGAAATTTTTGGGCCCCTTACACAGCTTTAGACCTGGGCCCCCCGCCCCCCCGAGCCTGACCTCCAACATTCCCCAGGGCTTGCCTATGGGCCATCCTACCGAATCCGCACACCGGCCACCTCCCCTGTACGCCCCCCTCAATCCTGTATATGTGTCAGCCCCCTCACACCTGTATATTTGTCAGCCCCCCAAACCTGTATATTTGTCAGCCCCCCAAACCTGTATATTTGTCACCCCTCCCACACACACCGGTATTTTTGTCCTCCCCAAACCTGTATATATGTCAGCCCCCCTCACACCTGTTTATATGTCAGCCCCCCCCCCACACACACACCTGTATATATGGCAGTTCCACACACACCTGTATATATGGCAGCCCCCACACACACCTGTATATATGACAGCTCCCCATACACACACACACCTGTATATATGGCATCCCTTCTCACACACACCTGTATATATGTCAGCTCCCCCTCACACAACTGTATATATTTCAGCCACCCCTCCACACACCTATATATATTTCAGCCCCCCATACACACACACCTGTATATATGGCAGCCCCCCTCACACACACCTGTATATATGTCAGCCCCCCTCACACAACTGTATATATTTCAACCCCCACACACACCTGTATATATATCAGCACCCCCACACACACCTGTATATGTGTCAGCCACCCCTCCACACACCTGTATATATGTCAGCCCCCCCACACACTTGTATATATGTCAGCCACCCCTCTACACACACCTGTAGATATGTCAGCTCCCTCCCACACACCTGCATATATGTCAGCGCCCCCCCACACACCTGCATATATGTCAGCCACCCCCCCACACACCTGTATATATGGCAGCCCCACATACACAAATCTGTACACACACAAGCCTCTGGCCCCTCCCTGTACACAAACAGCCCCCTCCCTTTCCTTCACAGCCCCTACTTCCTACCTGGTCCCAACTCGTTTTTACAAAGCTGACATGTTTGACAAGCCTGGAAGGTGCACATCGATCCCATTGTGGAATCCCCTGGGTAACGCACGGGAACTGAGAGAGACACAAGGAACTCCCTCATCTGACATCACATTCTGGGCATGCGCAGTAGAAATGCGTTTTGAGGCATGCTCACCTCTTCCTCGGCCTACTATCACTTTTAATGTGCAAAGCAAGGATGAAATGTACTAAAGTCAAGGAGCACAGGTTGGGGTTTTACTACAAGGATTAAGATACTGTAGAGCAGTGGTCCCCAACCTTTTTGGCACCGTGGACCGGTATTGTGGATGAAAATTGTGCCAAGGCCCGAGGTGGGGGGGTGGGGGGTGTGTCTGGGTCACAATGCGTTTTTTCACAGCCAATTTGTCAGGAAATGGCTGGTGTTAGCACTTCAATCATCACAACACCATGGTTAATATGGTGTCAGGATGATTGAAGCGCAATATTTTTATTATTATATTGTAATATAAGATTAAATAGTTCAACTCACCATAATGCAGAATCTGCCACCAGATGAAGCTTGTCACTTGCCACCAGATGCAGCTTGCCACCAGATGCAGATTGCCACATGCCACCAGATTCAGATTGCCACAGTCACATGCCACCAGATGCAGATTGCCACATGGCACAGTCACATGCCACCAGATGCAGATTTCCACATGCCACAGTCACATGCCACCAGATGCAGATTTCCACCAGATGCATATTGCCACATGCCACAGTCACTTGCCACCAGATGCAGATTGCCACGTGCCACCAGATGCAGATTGTCACATGCCACAGTCACATGCCACCAGATGCAGATTTCCACATGCGACAGTCACATGCCACCAGATGCAGATTGCCACATGCCATAGTCACATGCCACCAAATGCAGATTGCCACATGCCACAGATGCAGATTGCCACATGCCACAATCATATGCCACCAGGTGCAGATTGCCACATGCCACCAGATGCAGATTGCCACATGCCACCAAATGCAGATAGTCACATGCCACCAGATGCAGATTGCCACAGTCACTTGCCACATGCCACCAGATGCATATTGCCACATGCCACAGTCACATGCCACCAGATGCAGATTGCGACAGTCACATGCCACCAGATGCAGATTGCCACATGCCATAGTCATATGCTACCAGATGCAGTTTGACACCAGATACAGATTGCCACAGTCATTTGCCACATGCCACCAGGTGCAGATGGCCACAGTCACTTGCCACAGTCACATGTTACCAGATGCAGATTGCCACATGCCACCAGATGCAGATTGCCGCAGTCACATGCTACCAGATGCAGATTGCACATGCCACTGTCTCCTGCCACAGAGGCAGTGCAGTGGAGTGGTGGGTTCCGCGTGAGGGAGAACAGCGGTGAGAGATGATGTCATCTCTCTGCTCACCGGCTTCACCTCCAACAGTATACCGGCTGGGCTGTGTGGGCGGAACAGCGGTGATGTGTGTGGGTGGTGGGAGATGATGTCATCTCTCTGCTCGCCTGCTTCACCCCCAACAGTGTAGCGGCAGGACTGTGTGGGCGGAAGTGCAGTGATGGCAGTGATCTCTCTGCTCGCCCGCCGCCACACCTCAGATAGTTCAGAATTCGCAGCCCAGCTGCAAACAAGCTGCAGCCCGGTAGTGGGATGCGGCCCAGGGGTTTGAGACCTCTGCTGTAGAGGATACCGCAGAGTAAAATTGGGCAGTAGAAGAACAGTTTGAGTTAGGGATAGTAGGCCTAACTGCCATATGCCTAACTTTTATTTTCTCCATTGGGACAGAGGGTGCAATGAATGTGAGTGATAAAGTGTGAGATGGTAAAGGTGTACACTCCTTTTACATAGTTTTTCTTTCAAATAATGTAGCGGTGTGCTGTGAACAAAAGACATCTTCAAGAAAAGATGGTAAGTAACATGTGAATGCTTTGCTTTGACCACCCAAACTTAAATAAAGGCCCTATCAACATAAAATTTTAAAAAAGTGTACTCTAAAATGAAGGTCCTTTCTCACAAATAAAAACCAATATACCACCCAAATAACTGAAAACCCCAAATCATACGTTTTTGTTTTTTGTTTTGCAGTCCTCAGCCACACTTTTATAAGGATCTGTTGACTTTTTTTTATGCCATTGATGAAATTAACAATAACCCTACAATGTTACCAAATATTACTCTTGGATATCACGTATATGACTCCTGTCGGGAGAGCAGAAAGGCGATAAAAAACACATTGCAGATTTTATCTGGACCAGGAAAGACAGTCCCAAATTACTCTTGCAGAGAACGTAAAAAAATACTGGGCTTCATTGGAGACCAGAGCTCTGCAACCACCGCATCTATAGCACAGATATTGGCTTTATATCGTTATGCACAGGTCAGTAAGGCCTTTTTTCTTTTAGAATTTAAGTTGACTCCATTAAAACAGTTTTTTGTGAGACGTTCTAAATTTCATTTTCAAATGTTCAGATCTGATCATATAGCAATGGCCTTACCAGCCAGGACCATTGTTAATGGTCTTCAATACCATCTGTCACCTACATATAATATCATTTTAACAATTCTACACCAGCAATTTGATAATGATTAACACTTATAGCTATATGACCTGAGTAATTATTACCTGTTCCAGATACCATGGCACCATGGGGTTTGGATTATGTAATTAGAACACAAACATGTCCCATCATGTTCTGGGACAATCAGCATCTGCATTGACACCCTCCATGGTGTTTGATTCTGGGTGATTAAGTGATTAAGTTAAGTGATTAAGTGATTAAGTTACGTTCCATGTGGAAATAAATGATGGGGCTTTATTCTGTCACTCATTATAACAGAGGAAGCTACTTGGATAAGTGTCAAAACCTCTTTAGTGTTATAGAACAGGTCCAGCTCAATGTGATCAATTAATATTATGTAAGTGTAGCAAGGTACCAGGCCTCCTATGGTCTAATGAGAACCTCCAGGGCCAGAGATAGCTGACATCCTTCTGAATATGGTGGGTTGCATCGCATAGTGAGTGTAATGCAAGGTAGATTGATTGGGCGCCAGATACTTCTTGAATGCAAAAGAGATTTTATTTCTCTTAATAGAACTTTGGGAGAGAGGGTTAGGGCCAGGACACCCTTGAAAGAATAACTGGCAGACTCCGAGACTTCAACAGGAGAACAGCCATTCAGGGAAAGGCATCCAGCAAGACACCACATCTGCATGTATAGGAATGCTGTCTCCCATGGCAACCATCTTTAACAGTTCCTAACAAAAAATGTAACAGTTTCTTCGCTTCCACTACAATCACTTCTTGTAGTACTTCAGCCCACTGAGCTCCCAGTCTCTCACTAGACTAGATGATTCACTGTCACTGAATCCCTTGAGCTCCTCCAATCTTCACGGTGGTATCTTCCTCAAGCGTCATCCCCGCCTCGCTGCTGGGTCCCTAGCTTGGCACTCAAGATACTTCTCAAGCTTCAATCCACTGGCCTGCTTGGTCCCTAGCTTGACACACAAGGCTGCTCTGCAAGCATCACCTCCGCTGGCTGGATCCCTGGCATGATACCCACTGAATTTTCCTGATTCTTGGTGAGAATACTGCTCTGGTACTTGCTTCAGCTACTCACTGTGGTCCCTGATAATAAGGTGGATGGTCCCTTGGTCCCGACCATGACAGGTTCTCTGGCCGTCACTTCTGGTTGGACTGCAAGCCGCAATCCCAATCCTGCCCTATTCTCTTGCTTCTGGATAGGCCCTCAGACAGCCTAGCAGCCATATGTGCCCGGGATAGGCCCAAACTCTGGCCTAGCAGCCCAGGCAATACAACACACATCCACTCAGACTGCCGTCCAGGTGGCACAGAACATTGATCACCTGACTCCACCCAAATATATAGGTTCTCCCAGCAGGTCAAGGGATTCAAGAAAACCCCTGCCCATTGGCTGGGATACCCCATACACCTATAATCTGACCTTGCATTGCCCTTCCCATATCTATTACCACCAAGTACCCGGCCACCTAGCGGTAAAAGAGAGAAGTGCAGCAATTACAGACTTAACGTGAAATCAATTGATCCTTAACAATTAGCCAAGCCAGCTATACCTGGCAGGTAAATTTAAGAGCAACCCTGCCTAAACACCAGGGTGCTACATAAGTAGTCCATATAGTGAACTTGGAGATGAGTTATTCAATTTCAGGGTCATAACAGAGAACAAGGGGGCATTCTTTACGTCTTGAGGAAAAGAGATTTAATCTCCAAATGCAGAAAGGCTTCTTCACAGTAAGAGCTGTGAAAATGTGGAATAGACTCCCTCAAGAGCCGGTTCTGGCCAACTCAGTAGATTGCTTTAAAAAAAAAAAGCCTTGATTATTTCCTAAATGTACATAATTTAACTGAATACTAATATTTATAGGTAAAGTTGATCCAGGGAGTATCCGATTGCCTCTTGGGGGATCAAGAAGGATTTTTTACCCCGCTGGAGCAAATTGTATCATGCTTTATTGAGTTTTTTTTGCCTTCCTCTACTGTGGGTACAGAATAGTATATATGGAGGTTTTCTATTTGTGTGTGTGTGGTTTTTTTTGGCTGGTTAACCTGGACTTGTGTCTTTTTTTAACCAGATCAACTATGTAACTGTGTACTACCTACAAAAAATAATGAATTTTTGGAAACTATTGGAATTTTATTTTGCCTTTTTTATTTATTGTTAAACAAAAAAAAATACAAAATATATAAATTAGCTTACTTTTTGGGTTATTTATTTTTTATGGTTTTATCACATCATTTGTAACCATGATCAGTAGAAAAAGTGAAATTGGAAAACAGACTTTAAGGTCTGCCACTATAATCCCAATGGGGAAAAGAGGGGGTACTCAAAAGTATAAATAAAATATTAACATTTATTAAATATCATCATAAAAACATGTCACAAAGACAAGTGCATAGATATGTCACTGTACATATACATTCTCCCATCTATTACAGATATGGCTAAACAAGGAGACCTGTACAGGTGGCCTCAAAAATATTGAGTGTATTCCTTTACAATAGTCTTCTATCTGAAGGCCAACCAACAGGATCACAATACCAGCACCAATAGATCACTGCGCGTTTCACCCAAAGCGTCCTCAGGAGATCCTATTGGGACATGACCAAAATATGGGAAGCGCGAGGCATCCAAGCCACTGTGAAGGAGAAGAGGGGAAGGGAAAGAGAAAATCTTGCTTGACTGGCTCCAAGGGGGGTATAGAGAGGTATTAAACAGCCAAATGAAGGGCCTCATTCATGAATAGTAGCTTTTAAATGCATTTTTTAGTAGTGATATGGGATAGGTCACAGATGGTGAGCCCAAAGGCTTTTGTCCCTTTAACAAGCCGGATAGTCCAAGTTACTAAATAACTTGGACTATCTACTTAAAAAGGGATCATTTGGGGGTATTTGTACTGTCCTGGTATTTTTGGACCTCAAGAAATGAGAGGATTTATTGATTTTCAGATATATATCCCATAGTTTGTGGATTCTATAACCTTCCTACAGACTAAATAATATACACTGATTTGGATTATTTTCACCAAAGAAACGTAGAACAATTTGTTATTTGCAAAAAAAATTGTAATAGAAATTAATTTTTTTTTTCAAAATTTCATTTATTTAGCAAAAAAAAAGGCAATGGTGATTAAACATCACCAAAAGAAAGCTTGAGTTATGTGAACAAAATGATAAAAATTTAGTTTGGATACAGTGTTCCATGACCGCGCAATGGCCATTCAAAGTGTGACAGCGCTGAAATCTGAAAATTGTCCTGGGCAGGAAGGGGGTAAAAATGAAAAATACAATTTTAAAAATGGTGTGAGGTCCCTCAGGAATTCCTTGGTCTTGTGAAGTGAAGTCCATGCAAAAAAAAATGTGTGAGGTCCCTCTAAAAATCCACTTCGGACCCTAAACCTGAGCATGCAGCCTGACTGGCCAAGAACGGTGGGGACAAGAGTCACATGCCCTCAACATGTGGATTGAGCTTTGCCAGGGAGGATCCTCTCAGCAAAGCACTTTGTCTTTCTATTGATAAGGACAAGGGCCCCATTCCCACATTCCCTGTCCAGATTAATGTAATTTCCCAAATTTAACCATGTGGCCATATAAAGGTAATGATGTAACCCGCTCAATTACCCACTGATTTGCTTACATAGCCGTGGACTGTAAATTAATGGGTTATGACAGTGGTTGGTAAGGAAACAGCGGGTGAAAGCAGCTTCTGGTTCCTTAGCAACCACTGAACGCCCATCCACTCTGAACACCCTAAATGTTTGTCTTTTGCATGAACGTCTGAATCAGCGTTCAGACCAAACACTCAGCTCATCCCTAATTAGAACTCATCACTGATTACAAAACGCTTCTGCTGAAATCCAGAATGTAATCTTTGGCCAGCCAGGTCCACCATGTTTTTATATATCATGCAGCTTTGTAGCATTGTCAATTCATGTTTTATAGATCAGTTATGGTGCAACCAGTCCATCACTGAAAGACAGGAGGGTTTTCCCAACCTTGTTCCGGATGCTTCGAAATGATTTTGTAATTTATTCTAACTTGGCTCAAATGCTGAAGTACTTTGGGTGGACCTGGATAGGAATTATTAGATCTGCTGATGACAGCGGGAACGAAGAGTATATGGTTTTGAGGGAAGTCATGAATCTCTATAAAATTTGCATTTCTTTTAAAATAGAAGTTGCTGTGCGGGAATCCATGTTTAGAAAGTTATATGAACAAGCACATTCTATTAAAAAAGAATCTGTCAATGTCATTGTATTCTGTGGGACGTTGTTTGATTTTGACACTGACTTTCTACATTTTATAAGAGGTTATGTAGAAGATGGAACGATCATCCTTAGTCCTGTCTGGGCAGCAAACATTGTCCTCATTGGTAAACACCCAGAAATATTTAATTGTAGTTTGTCCTTTGAGGCCAAGTCCACAAGTATTGCAGAATTTCAGAATTTTGTTGATGAATTCCAACCTCAAAAAAAGCCAGACGACAAATTACTTGAAGATCTGACGATGATTGAATTTGGTTGTTCTTCTGTAGATAAACACAAAAATCTTCTCTTTGAATATTTATATAAAAAGTCACTTCATGAGTGCAATGGCACAGAACATATTACTGATATCCAACACTTCTTCCATGGCGGTAATGCCCACCAAGTGTATCTCGCGGTTTACTCTATGGCAACCGCCTTACATGATATGCTTGGATTCATGAAGACTTCTGGAAGCCATTTATCTGACTTTAATCACCAGGTGAGTGCAGCCTACTTATGCCCTGTACACACAATAGGATTTTCAAAATCCGTTGTCGGAAATTCCGATCGTGTGTGTACACAAATCCGACACACAAAGTGCCACGCATGCTCAGAATAAATTAAGAAATGAAAGCTATTGGCTTCTGCCCCGTTTATAGTCCCGATGTACGTGTTTTACGTCACCACGTTCAGAACGATCAGATTTTCCGACAACTTTGTGTGACCGTGTGTATGCAAGACAAGTTCGAGCCAACATCCGTCGGAAAAAATCCATGGATTTTGTTGTCGAAATGTCCGATCAATGTCCGACCGTGTGTACAGGGCTATAGAGTAAAGCATATCTGAATCACTTTTTCCCTTTTATCATTGTAACCCAGCAAATAACTCACACTACTTGTCCCTGGGTGGCTTCACTAAGTTCTCCACTGTATCTATGGAGGAATTCATGCTTGCCAGCCAGGCTGGACTTGAAACACGTCTGTCTATTTTTTGGGAGTAATGGGAAAGATAACATTGTTTCGCTTCCAGCTCAGTTCATGGGAAATTACAACAACATCACATTTCTGGCAAGATCAAAAGGTTTTTTTTTTTCTTGCTGAAAATCAAAACTAATGCAGCCACCACATCCATGGACTGGTAAACTGCAATACATTTAATCTATTGATATATTTTAATGTCCTTAACAATGCATGTTACGTAATGTGCAAGTGTAACTGGACATGTGCAGAGTGAAAACAATTTGTTTCCTTTTGATTCATTATTTAAATAATTGAATTCAATTTGTCTGAATTCGAAAAATTTGAACTGGCATTCAAATTTATTCTATTCAAAATTTATATTTTGGAAGACGATTATATTCTTTCTATTTTATTCTATTCTATTCTCTTTTTTTTCTATTTTATTCTATTCTTTTCTTTAATATTCTATTCTTATCTATTCTAATCTATTCTATTTGAATTCAAATTTATTCTATTCAAAATTAGAATTTTGGAAGGTGGTTATATTCTTTCTATTTTTATTCAACTCTATTCTAGTTTATTGTTTTTTTCTATTCTTTTATTTTTTTATTTTATTCTTTTCTATTCTAAACTATTCTATTAGAATTTGAATTCTATTAGAATTTTTTTTTTCGAAAGATGGTTATATTCTTTCTATTATTCTAGTCTATTCTATTGAAATCTATTCTATTTTTTTAATCTATTATTTTCTATTCCGTTCTAGTCAATTCTTTTCCATTCTATTCTAATCTATTTTATTCAAATCTATTCAATTCAAAACTTTTGGAAGTCAGTGCTGTTTACATAAGAAAGATAACATTGTTTTGCTTCAAGCTCAGTTCATGAGAAATGACAACGACATCACATTTCTGGCAAGATCAAAAGGCTTTTTTTTTGTTCTTGCTGAAAATGAAAACTAATGCAGCCAACACATCCAAGGACTGGTAAACTGCAATACATTTCATTTATTAATATATTTTAATGTCCTTAACCATGCATGTTAACTAGGCCCGGAAGAATTTGCCCCCATAATGACCAGGCTATTTTTTTGCGATATGGTACTGCGCCACTTTAACTGACAATTGTGCGGGCGTGCGACGCTGTACCCAAACACAATATATGTCCTTTTTTCCTTCAAATAGAGCTTTCTTTTGGGGATAATAGATCACCTCTGTGGTTTTTATTTTTTGCCCTATAAACAAAAAACCAACAATTTTGAAAAAAAAAAAAATATTTTTTTACTTTTTGCTATAATACATATCCAAAAAAAACAAAAAAAAAACAAATGTATTCATCAGTTTAGGCCAATATACAGTATTTATCGGTGTATAACACGCACTTTTTCCCCCTTAAAATCAATGGAAATCGTGTGTGCGTGTTATACGCCGATCCCTGCTGCCTTGGAGTGGAAGTAGGGGACGAGCGCTGCTGGATTACACACAGCCGCAATCTCCTGTGTATCCGGCGCTCAGTCACACACAGTCCCACCCCCCTGGGCCGGCATTGGACCACTGTTCTGTCCATCATATGAGCCGGGCAGGACTGTGAGTGACTGAGCGCCGGATACACAGGAGATAGGTGGATCTGTGTCATCCAGCACTGGCGCGGCTGCAATCATCGGCAAAGGCGAGTCTACAGATGTGTACTAAACAGGCTGCAATGATGGGCACATTAGAGGCTGCAGATGGGCATAGATCAGTTTGCATTGATGGGCACTGGTAAGGCTGCAGAGCACTGACCCTTATTTTAAGATTTAAGGTTTTTCGCTGAAACTTCCCTCTTAAAGTTAAGGTGCGTGTTATACGCCAATAAATACGAAATACTCGTCTACATATTTTTCGGTAAAAAAAATCGCAATAGACGTATATTGATTGGTTTTCACAAAAGTTATAGCGTCTACAAACTATGGGATAGATTTAGGGACTTTTATTTCTTTTATTGTTTTTACTGGTAATGGCGGCGATCTGAGATTTTTAGTGGGAGTGCGACAAATCTGACCCCAAATGACACTTTTTGGGGAACAGTGACATTATTACATTGATCAGTGCAATAAAAATGCACTGATCAATGAAAAAATATCACTGGCAGGGAAGGGGTTAACACTAGTGGGCAATCAAGGGGTTAAATGTGTTCCCTGGGTGTGTTCTAACTGTAGGGGGGATCGGCTGGCAGGGACATGATAGAGACCACTGTTCCCGATGACTGGGAACAGTAGATCTCTGACATGTCCCCTGTCAGAATGGGGATCCACCTTGTTCACAAAAGCAGACCCCCATTCTGCCTCTATACTAGGAGATCGCGGGCTGCCAGTGGACATCGAGTCCGCCCAACCAGCAGGCACACTCCCGCAGTGCGCAGTGTGCATGAGCGCGTGCCGCACGCAACTGCGCCTGCGCGAGCCGCCGTACAGCTACGGCGATTCACACAGGAGAGTCCACCTGTTGCCGTATAACGACGGCGGCTGGTCGGCAACTGGTTAAGTAATATGCAAGTGTAACTAGATGTGTGCAGAACATCTAGTCTTTTCTTTTCAAATTTATTTAATTCAAAATTCAAATTTTGGAAGTCCGTTATATTCTTTCTATTCTATTCTATTCTATTCTATTCTGTTGTTTTTCTATCCTATTCTTTTTACATTGTTTTCCTTTTGTTTTCTATTATATTTTATTATATTCTTATATTTTCTTCTCTATATGTTCTTTTTTACTGTATTCTATTCTTTTCTATGTTATTCCTCTATTTTCTATTCTATTTTATTCTATTCTTGTTTTCAAATTCAATTTTAAATTCATTTTTAGATTCAATTCAATTTGAATTAGAATTTCGGCTGAATTTCGTTTAATTTTTTTGGATTAATTTAAATTCGTTCCTATTGTAATTCGGAAATTCAGATACATCTGAATTTCCACATAACGAAAACATCTTCATAATTTCGATTCGGAACTAAATGAATTGCACATGCCTAGATATAACACTTCTAGGTATTGATCACAATATCCCCCCTGACAATGTCATACCAGACCAACTTTAGCACGCTGCCTGGGTGTCCAGGGAAGGGAGGGGCAGTGAGCTTGCAGCCTCCACTCCCTCCTGAGCCATACCGATTTGCATGCTATCAACATTGCATGGGTACCTTGCTAAGCTCCCCTGGAAGTGCACCCAGTCCCCATGTTATTGGGAGAAAAGGCAAGGTAGATGTGAGGGTCTGCAGAGGAGATTATCAAAATCTGGATGTCCCATTAAGATGGGGGAAATTTAACATTTTGGGACCCCCTATGTGAGTGAGGAGTGCATAGTACCCCTTGTTTATCCTTCACGGTAAAAAGTAAAATGGTAAATAAACACAGAGATAATGTGAAAAATCCTGAATTAAAAAAATACAAAAATAAAAAGCATCATCCCTCAATGTAAATTCAATGCCATTTATACCATCCAGCTATGTAGACCCAACATTGATCACAATAAATGATGCCCTGATGACCCACCAATAATCCTTCCGCTTCTCTTGTTGCATATGACAGCTCCTAGGCCAGCCGCTGAATGTCAACCAATTGGAAGGGTATCCCGAGTGATGTCATTGACCAAATATGGTCACGATCATGCTTGGACACTTGACCAGTTGGTTGACATTCAGCAGCTGGCCAGGGAGCTGTCATTTGTGATTGGAATATCAACAGGAGAGGATCATTTTTGCATGGGACTTATTGTCTGGCAGGTCATCAGGGATGATGTATCTACATTGTTGGGCAATGCGTTTAATGTTGGATTTACATCAGGGGCAATTGTATTTTTTTGTGATTTATTTATTAATTAACCACTTGCCAGCCGCCCACTATACATTTACGGTGGGCGGCCGACATGGACAGCCTGGATCACGTACATTTACATGAACCAGCCCTTTTCTGGGTTAAAGGCATGCTGCATGCTACTTCCCTGGACACAGAAGATTGTGGATCCCAGTCCAGGAATCACTATGCGATCAGCTGATCACAATGCCAACAAAGCTTTTGTGCATGCATTTCATTCTTAACAGCTGTGTTTCCTGCAGAGTGATGAGTTATTGGCACACAGCTATCATATGGTACCTGGGCCAATCACAGCACCCTGTAACATGTGATTATCTGTAGCCAATCACAGATCCCTAGTAATCACAGCTGTCATGCATGTAACCCATTCATGACAGTTGAAAATATTACTCTTACTGTGATCACCATTGTAACAGTAATCAAAGTGTAAAAAAGAAAAAAAAATGCTTGATCACCTCCCCAGAGTAGTACAGTGTTACTATGGTGACACTGAACTACTCTGATGAGAGTATGTAAAAAAAGAAAAAAACAAGAAAAAAATGTTGAATAAAAGGTTTTAAAATAATTGAATAAAAAAATGATTTACATTTAACAACTGTCACCAGTCAGTATTCCTAATCACAGCCACACAGTGGTGTAGCAACAGGGGTTGCAGGGGTCGCAATGGCTCTGCTCTGGGGGGCCCGTGAAACTGGTAGAGAGGGGCTGTCAGACAAAACTCCCCATCTTGTATCGGCATTGGGAGCTCCGTCAGACAGTGAAGACACTGCAAAGTGAAAGCAAATGAGGAAGAAGTGTCTTCCCGTGTGCTGTGTTCTCTGCCTTCCCCTACAGCACAGTACCTGGCTGTATGATTGAAGGTACTGTACTGCTGATTTTTTGACAGGCTGTATATATACACTGCAGTGCCATGCAAAAGTATTGGCTTTTTACCTATTTTGTTACATTACAGCCTTTAGTTCAATGTTTTTTAATCTGAATTATATGTGATGGATCAGAACACAATAGTCTAAGTTGGTGAAGTAAAATTAAAAAAATATATACATAAACTATTTTTCAGAAATAAAAAACTGATGATTGGCACGTGTGTATCTATTCACCCCCTTTGTGATGAAGCCCATAAAAACCTCTGGTGCAACCAATTACCTTCAGAAGTCACATAATTAGTGAAATGATCTCCGCCTGTGTGCAATCTAAGTGTCACATGATCTGTCATTACATATACACACCTTTTTGAAAGGCCCCAGAGGCTGCAGCACCTAAGCAAGAGGCACCACTAACCAAACACTGCCATGAAGACCAAGGAACTCTCCAAACAAGTAAGGGACAATGTTGTTGAGAAGTACAAATCAGGGTTAGGTTATAAAAAAACATCAAAATCTTTGATGATCCCTAGGAGCACCATCAAATCTATCATAACCAAATGGAAAGAACATGGCACAACAGCAAACCTGCCAAGAGACGGCCGCACACCAAATCTCACAGAATGGGCAAGGAGGGCATTAATCAGAGAGGCAGCACAAAGACCTAAGTTAAGTATCTGGAGTATCTGGACATAGGACGACAATAAGCCGTACGCTCCATAGAGTTGGGCTTTATGGCAGAGTGGCCAGAAGAAAGTCATTACTTTCTGCAAAAAAAATGGCATGTTTTGAGTTTGTGAAAAGGCATGTGGAAGACTCCCAAAATGTATGGAGGAAGGTGCTCTGGCCTGATGAGTTCAACTAAAATTGAACTTTTTGGCCATCAAAGAAAACGCTATGTCTGGCACAAACCCAACACATCACATCACCCAAAGAACACCATCCCCACAGTGAAACATAGTGGTGGCAGCGTCATGCTGTGGGGATGTTTTTCAGCAGTCGGGACTGGGAAACTGGTCAGAGTTGAGGGAAAGATAGATGTGCTAAATATAGGGATATTCTTGAGCAAAACCTGTACCACTCTGTGTGTGATTTGAGGCTAGGACGGAGGTCCACCTTGCAGCAGGACAATGACCCCAAACACACTGCTAAAGCAACACTTGAGTGGTTTAAGGGGAAACATGTAAATGTGTTGGAATGGCCTAGTCAAAGCCCAGACCTCAATTCAATAGTAAATCTGTGGTCAGACTTAAAGATTGCTGTTCACGAGCGCAAACCATCCAACTTGAAGGAGCTGGAGCAATTTTGCAAGGAGGAATGGGCAAAAATCCCAATGGTAAGATGTGGCAAGACTCATAGAGACTTATCCAAAGCGACTTGGAGCTGTGATAGCCGCAAAAGGTGGCTCTACAAAATATTGACTTTGGGGGGGGGGGGGGGGTGAATAGTTATGGACATTGACTTTTTCTGTTATTTTGTCCTATTTGTTGTTTGCTTCACAATGATAAAAAAAAAATCTTCAAAGTTGTGGGCATGTTCTGTAAATTAAATGATGCAAATTCTCAAACAATCCATGTTAATTCCAGGTTGTGAGGCAAAAAAACACGAAAAATGCCAAGGGGGTGAATACTTTTGCAAGGCACTGTATATCGCCAAAAGTATTGGGACACATGCCTTTAGAGGCACATGAACTTTAATGGTATCCGAGTCTTGGTCCATAGGGTTCAATATTGAGTTGGCCCACCCTTTGCAGCTATAACAGCTTCAACTCTTCTGAGAAGGCTGTCCACAAGGTTTAGGAGTGGTGTGTCTATGGTAATGTTTGACCATTCTTCCAGAAGTGCATTTGTGAGGTCAGGCACTGATGTTGGATGAGAAGGCCTGGATCATAGTCTCTAGTCTAATTGATCCCAAAGGTGTTCTATCAGGTTGAGGCGAGGACTCTGTGCAGACCAGTCAAGTTCCTCAACCCCAAACTCGCTCCTACATGTCTTTATGGACCTTACTTTGTGCACTGGTCCAAATCATTTGATGGAGGGGGGATTATGGTGTGGGGTTGTTTTTCAGGTGTCGGTCTTGGCCCCTTAGTTCCAGTGAAGTAAACTCTTAAGGCGTCAGCATACCAAGACATTTTGGACAAATTCATGTTCCCAACTTTGTGGGAACAGTTTGGGGATGGCCCCTTCCTATTTCAACATGACTTCGCACCAGTGCACAAAGTAAGGTCCATAAAGACATGGATGAGCAAGTTTGGGGTGGAGGAACTTGACTGGCCTGCACAGAGACCTGACCTTAACCCGATAGCATACATTTGGGATGAATTTGAGCTGAGACTGCGAGCCAGATCAGTGCCTGACCTCATAAATGCGCTTCTGGAAGAATGGTCAAACATTCCTCAATATTGAACCCTATTGGCCCCAGACACTGCTTTCCGCTATGCCATCAATGTTTGGGAATATTTTTTTCTAATGTTTACATACCTTAGGCATCCTGAAGCGCTGCACTTCTGTATTACCTTGCCACAGCGAGGTACGTCATATCCTCCCACCCATTTGGGATTGATGACACATATATCCCAGTAGCTATCGGTCAACTGGGATCTTCCGCACCTTGCCGAGTGTGCCTCACTTTCTTCACACTGTGCAGGCGCATAATTAGGAGGTGAATGCTGGGTAGCCAGCTGTACTGTATCCTTGGAGAAAGTCCAACTGGGCTTCAGATGCACACACTGATGATGGATGCCTACAGAATTGAGAGGAGACACCGAGTCACATTGCATTTACAAGGAACACAAACAATTGCATATGCAGCTTATGCCAATTTGAATGGCATAAGCTGCAACTATCATGGGGGTGCTTTAAAAAAAAATGACTGGAGCTACGCTTTAAGTTGGGAATAAGTATATATTGTCCAGTGGAAGAATATCATGAGAAACTCTACCAAAACTATTCCTGTTCACAAAAAATTGGAATGTTAGGTTGGGTGGATTTTAGAGTAGCTTGACAACCTTCGTACATACTGTAAGGTGGCACTTGAGGTATGAACAGCATAGATAGTGACCTCATGGAATAAGTCCAGCCCTCCAGAAAACACGAGGTCCATGGCTCAACAAGGGTCCATTAAAACAGCATTATAGTTTCAATCAAATTTTGTTCTCCTGCAGAAGTTGCACCGATATATACAAGCTTCATACTACTTTTCCAAAAACACTTCACATAAATACTTTAATGAAGACGGAGAATTTGTTACACAATATGTAATCCAAAACCATTTATTAGTCAACAAAACTATTCTCACTAACGATGTTGGATTATTTGAGCAATCTATTTCCAGAGGACAGAGCATTTTTATCAATGCAAGTTTAATAAAATGGAAGAATCACCAAAAAGAGGTAAGATTAACCACTTCACTGGAAGCAGTTTGGAAGCATTTATCCCCTTCCTGACCAAGCCCTTTTTTGCGATACGGCACTGCGTCGTTTTAACTGACAATTGCGCGGTTGTGCGACATTGTACCCAAACAAAATTGATGTCCTTTTTTCCCCACAAATAGAGCTTTCTTTTGGTGGTATTTGATCACCTCTGCGTTTCTTTTTTGCGCTATCAAAAAACAAAGAGCGACAATTTTGAAAAAAAAAGCAATATTTTGGGACATACTAAACTGCCTATTGGGATGATGGGGTGATTGGATTATTGGCTGCAATACTCAGAACTCTCACTAGATGTCAGTGTAATTTATACACACACATATATATATATATATATATATATATATATGGTAATGACTCTGTTGTTTCTCAAGTTATGGTATTCTTTTCTGCAGTGCTTGGTACAATGTTGCAAGAAGCAGTTGTTAATGTTTAACTGTTCACTTGCTGATATATGCACAGCTGTACAACAGGTTCATAATAAATTATACAGAACTAATAGAAAATTACATTTGACCTGTTTTTGATGGAAATATGGGTAGAATTATTATTTTTTGGGGGGATTATGGGTGGAATATCATGTTAACACCTAACAATGAACATATTAAAGCTATTTCTGATAAGAATATGCATATAATTATTTTTCTACATGCGGATTATGGGTGGAATATTACAGTTAAACATTCCTAGGAACATATTTAACCACTGCAGCCCCAGAAGATTTGGCTGCTCAATTACCAGGCCATTTTTAGCGATACAGCACTGCGCCGCTTTAACCACTTGCCCACAGGGCACTTTCACCCCCTCCTGCCCAGACCAATTTTCAGCTTTCAGCGCTCTCACACTTTGAATGACAATTACGGTACTCAATCATGCAACACTGTACCCAAATGAAATTTGCGTCCTTTTTTTCACACAAATAGAGCTTTCTTTTGGTGGTATTTAATCACTAGTGGGTTTTTTTATTTTTTGTGCTATAAATAAAAAAAGACTGAAATTTTGGTGGAAAAATGCCTTTTTCTTTGTTTCTGTCATAAAATTTTGCAAATTAGTAACATTTCTTCATAAATTTTGGGCGAAATTTATACGACTAAATATCTTTGGTAAAAATAACCCTAATTAGTGTATATTATTTGGTTTTTGTGAAAGTTATAGAGTCTATAAGCTAGGGTGCAAATCATTGAAAATTGATCACACCTGATCACACCTGATGTACTGAAGACCTATCTCATTTCTTGAGACACTAACAAGCCAGGAAAGTACAAATACCCACAAAATGACCCCATTTTGGAAAGCAGGCACCCCAACTTATAATCTATGAGGCATAATGAGTCTTTTGAACTGTTCATTTTTTTCCAGAAGTTTTAGGAAAGTGTGGGAAAAAAATGAAAACGCATTTTTTTTCCACAAAATTGTCCATTTTTAAGATATTGCCAACACATAGCATATACATAGCAAAAATTACACCCCAAAATACATTCTGCTACTCCTCCTGAGTATGGTGATACCACATGTGTGAGACGTTTACACAGCCTGGCCACATAGAGAAGCCTTCAAGGGAAGTAGCACCTTCAGGCGTTCTAGAAGCATAAATTGCACATCTCATTTCTCAACCACCTATTACAGTTTTGAAGGCCCTGGAGCCCCAGGACAATGGAAGCACCCACAAAATGACCCCATTTTGGAAATCAGACACCTCAATGTATAATCTATGAGGCATAATGAGTCTTTTGAACTGTTCATTTTTTCCAGAAGTTTTTGGAAAATGTGTAAAAAAAATGAAAACGCATTTTTTTCCCACAAAGTTGTCCATTTTTAAGATATTTCCAACACATAGCATGTACATAGCAAAAATGACACCCCAAAATACATTCTGCTACTTCTCCTGAGTATGGCGATACCACATGTGTTAGACTTTTACACATCCTGGCCACATACAGAGGCCCACCAGGGAAGTAGCACCTTCAGGTGTTCTACAAGCATAAATTGCACATCTCACTTCTCAACCACCTATTACAGTTTTGAAGGCCCTGGAGCCCCAGGACAATGGAAACACCCACAAAATGACCCCATTTTGGAAAGCAGACACCCCAATGTATAATCTATGAGGCATAATGAGTCTTTTGAACTGTTCATTTTTTTCCAGAAGTTTTTGGAAAATGTGGGAAAAAAATGAAAACGCATTTTTTTCCACAAAGTTGTCCATTTTTAAGATATTTTCAACACATAGCATGTACATAACAAAAATGACACCCCAAAATACATTCTGCTACTCCTCCTGAGTATGGCGATACCACATGTGTCAGACTTTTACACAGCCTGCCCACATACAGAGGCCCACCATTGAAGTAGCACCTTCAGGCATTCTACAAGCATAAATTACACATCTAATTTCCTGACAACCTATTATTTTTGAAGGCCCTTATATTTCTAACACATAGCATTTACATACCAAAAATTACACTCCAAAATAAATTCTATTGAGGAAAGGGTATAAAAAAAGTATTACCTGTGGTTTTAGTAGTGTCTCCAGAGGAGAGAATTGGTGCAGGCAGAAGGCAGCAGGCAGGGATGTGCTTAGCAACAATAGTAATTATCCAGGCAGCAGGCAGGAATATTGTCTATAGTCAGCACAAGGATATCGTCAGACCACCAAAGCATTTGTCCATAGAAATTGTCCAGGCAGAGACAGCCAGCACAGCCATAATATTGGTCCTGGTACACCGTTACCTCCCTGCACTCATTATTGTACAGCTCTCCAGCCCTTCATAAACATACTGCCTCTTGCTACAGCTAATTATTTCCATAGTCCAGGTAGCAGGCAGAGGTGTGGTCAGTTTATGCTGCAGGCAGGTGGATGGCGGCAGTAAGTCAGCAGCAGGCTGAGGGCCGCAATCAGGTAAGACCTGTGCACAGGGGTAGATGCTTCGACCCACCTAAATCTCTATGAAGCCTCCGGACTCCAGACCCTAATCCGGAAATTACGAAACCCGGAGACAACAAAAAAAATTGTTTTCTCCATCCGGAAAAACATTTCTGGAGCCCTTCACATGTGAGACCCCTGTGTCCTACAGTAGCAGGGCAACAGATCAGTTCAAGCAGGAGGCAAAAGCATAGTCCATAAAACAGGCCAGGGTCAGATAATGTGCAAGCAGTCCAAATGGTAGGCAGAAGCGTAGTTGGTAAAACAGGCCAGGGTCAGTTCACATGTAAGCAGTCCAAACGGTTGGCAGAGGCATAGTCAAAAAACAGGCCAGGGTCAGTTCACATAGAAGGCAGTGGCATGGTTATTTGAGGAAGCATGGGAAATGGTCAGCACAGATGATGAAAATGGGGAAATGGTTAAGAATATGGGCTAATATTTTAGGGATGTGTGATATAGTCTGAAGCATTCACCAATGCAAAGGCTGGGTTCAAGGGGACACTGGGGACAATGGTAGCTGGTATCTCTTCGAAATCCTTTACTGCTGCATACTCAACATCTTTTTTGGCGTCTTCGGCCTGCTTCAGATGGTGGAACGTGGCCTGGGAAGTGGCGTTCATGAAGTCGGCTAACAGCATCAGAGCGAAGGTTTTCTGGGGGGGGGTCTTTGATGGTAGATGAGGGACGTGACAACTTCTTCAATGAATTTTAGAAAGTGGGCAGGGCTTTCGGTGGATTTGGTGTAAATTATGTAGGCATTATAAATGGCCAAATAAATTAAATAGAGTGCTACTTTCTTGTACCTACTTGTTAATAATAGGGCTGAAGCATTTGGTCGTTGAAATCCACCCCCCCATGTACAGATTGTAATCTTGTACACATTTTGTCTTTACAATGGGACCTCATCTTCTCTGAACTTCAACTGTAGTGTCGTCGTCATGGATGGTGGACATCATGTACACATTCCTGGTATCCTTCCACCTCAAGGTCAGCACTTTGTTGCATCTCAAAGTTGCTCTTTCTCCCCTTTGCAATTTCTTATTTACTATGGCTTGTGGGAAGCCTTTCCTATTCTTTCTGGAGGTTCCACAGGCCAGGGTTTGTGCAAGGTATAGGTGTTTGAAAAGAGGCAGGCTTGTGTAGAAGTTATCCAGGTATATGTGGTAAACTTTCTTCAGCAGTGGGTATGCCAGGTCCCATACAATTTTACCAGTTGTGCCCATGTAGGCCGGGCACTCAGGGGGCTGGAGCTGGGAATCTCTTCCTTCGTATATGCGGAACGCATACAGATATCCCGTGACTCTCTCGCAAAGCTTATAAAATTTCACTCCGTATTTGGCCCTTTTGCTAGGAATGTATTTTTTTATCCCTAGCCGGCCTGAAAAGGGTACCAGGGACTCATCTACACATATATGGTTATCGGGGACATAGAGTTCTGCAAATCATTGGGAAAAGAAATTAATGAGTGGGCGAATTTTATATAATTTATCGTAATTTGGATGAATGCGGGGAGGGCACTGGGTGTTGTCACTGAAATGAAGAAAGCCCATTATCATCTTGTATCGGGACCTGGACATTACAGAAGAATAAATGGGCATGTGGTGAATGGGGTGGGTGGACCAATAGGCATGTCCTTCATTTTTTTGTAAGCCCCATGTTTATGGTGAGGCTCATAAACATTTTGAACTCCTCCAGCGTCAAATCCTTCCACTCGAATGGACAGGCGTATGAAGATTGGGGGTTGTTGGCAATATGCTGCTGGGCATATAAATTGGTCTGGTCCACGATGAGTTGCAGCAAAGTGTTGGGCAAAAATAAATTAAAAAAATCAATTTCAGAAAAATTTTGGGTATTGGCCTGCACACCTGGCTGTACGGTGAAAGGTGGAATTCTTGCTGATCCTGAGTCGAAAGGCAACCCTGTTGGATTGGCAAGACAATCTGGGAGATATGTAGTGGCCCTGGCTCTTGGGGGACGTGGCACTCCAGTGCTGGTAGTTGGAGTTCCTGTGCTGGCATTTGGGCGTGATGCTGCAGAAGTGCTGGTACTGGGCATTTCTTGTGGCCTTTTGCTGGCAGCATCTCTGGTACTGGGTCTTTGGTTTTGGGGTCTATCGCTGGTAGCAGCGCTGGTACTGGGCCTGGGAATTTGATCCTGGGGTATATTGCTGGTGGCTGCCTGATTTCCAGAGCACCGTGCTCTTTTAGGAGGGATCCATTCTTCCTCTGATTCGTCTGCCGATCCACTACTATCGATCAGTTCAAATGCTGAATTTGATTCACAATCGGAATTGGCATTTGAATCTGATGAGAACTCCCCGCTGCTCTAATCAGTCATGGAGAGGATCTGGAATGCCTCCTCACTTGTAAAGAATCTTTTGGACAATTTTTCTGATGGGCTGTGTGACAGGTGACAAACTACGGTTACTGATGGGTGACAGGTGATGGGTGACAGCTGACGATCACTGATGGGCGACAGTTGATCGGTGACAGGTGACGGTCACTGATGGGTGACAGGTGACGTGTGACGGTCACTGGTGGGTAGCAGGTGACGTGTGACGGTCACTGGTGGGTGACAGGTGACAGGTAACGGTTGACAGTCTCTGATGGCAGTCTCTGATGGTGACTGGTACACTTTATGGGACTGATAGGTGACAGGTGAGGGTCACGGATGGGTCACTGATGACGGTCACTGATGGCGGTCACTGATGATGGTCACTGATGATGGTCACTGAAGGGTGACAGGTGCACCACTGACAGCAGCCTCTGACAGTGACAAATGCACTTTGTGGGCACTGATGGGTGACAGGTGCACTTTGTGGGCACTGATGGGTGACAGGTGCACTTTGTGGGCACTGATAGGTGACTGGTGCACTTTGTTGGCACTGATAGGTGACAGGTGCACTTTTATAAGCACTGTGTGGTGACTGTTGGGTGACAACTGTAATGGGGGGGGCGATGTGACAGGTTCTCTTTGTGGTGTTGGTGCAGTACACTACAAAACACACATAGATTGATCACTCACTGCTCCTGGTTCTTCTCTCCTCACACTGGAAAAGGTGTGTGAGGAGAGAAGAACCGGTAACAGCTAGTAACCGGTCTATGTTTACATTTAGTGATCGGCTGTGAATGGATCACAGCCGATCACGTGGTAAACAGCCGCCATCCATTGGCTGTTTACCCTTGTTGGTGACGAGCAGTGTTCCTGGGAACACGCCGCCACCGACGTGACTGCGCTACACGCTCCCGATCGCGTGCATGCACGGTCTAAAGCGGGGAATACCCCTTTGTGATCAGCCGTGATGTAATCACGGCCGATCACATGGTGAACAGCCATGCCCAATGGCTGTTCACCCCTGTCGGTGACGGGCTGTGTCCCGGGGACACGGCGACACTGACAGAGCAGGTCTGCATGCCCGCGATTGTGCACATGCCCTGTGTGAATCAGCCTCCCAGAACAAGAGCCGCACCGCTCCCATCATATGACGGTGGGTGGGCGGCAACAGGTTAACAGACAATTGCTCGGTTATGTGACGCTGTACCGAAACAAAATTTTTTCCCACAAATAGAGCTTTCTTTTGGTGGTATTTGATATATAACCTCTGCGGTTTTTATTTTTGCGCTATAAACAAAAGAAGAGCGACAATTAAAAAAAACAAAACACAATATCTTTTACTTTTTGCTATAATAAATATCCCAGTTTTTATTTAAAAAAACTACATTTTTCTTCAGTTTAGGCCAATATGTATTCTTCTACATATTTTTGGTAACAAAATCAAAATAAGCGTATATTGATTGGTTTGCGCAAAAGTTATAGTGTCTACAAAATAGGGGATAGATTTTTGGCATTTTTATTATTATTATTTTTTCCTTGTCAAAAGAAGTTTATTGAGTATACAATGTTATAAAGATACATAAAGTAAGTTTATAAGGATCTATAAAGTAAGCTCATTGTTTTACAGTAGGGTTTATATAGGTAAATATCATGAAAATTCAAATATTAAACATTGGGTTCACGTAAACCTAAATTAAAGATATATATCATTTCCTTAGTTACTTTTGTAGGTATTTAAATGATTTATACCTACTATACATATTGTTTACAAGTAGAGTGTATATAGGTCAAATAAATTCTGATAATGAGCTTTAATCATAAGGTGGAGAAAAGGAAAGAGAAAGAAGAAAAAGGGTTGAAAGGTAGAGGTATGGTCCACAAGGTTGTCCCGCTCGTCAGTTTATTATTCTTTTTAGTTCTCTTTGAAGCCTTAGAATGGGTGTCTCTGTAAGTCATTTAATCTGTTACCATGGCAACAGGACAGAGTCATTGAAGTTTGACAGGAACTGTTGTTTTATCCAAGGATGCCAAAGTTTTTCAAATTTTGGAATTTGATTTTGATCGATGGCTACCATCTTAGCATGGGACATTGTATTATTCATTCTGTGAATTGTTTCTGCTAGTACCAATGTAGGAGATTTCCATGCCTTGGCCACTGTTTGTTTTGCAGCCGTTATTAGTTGAATCATAAGTTTGAATTGAGAGAGTGTTAACCATTCCAGTTTTAGATTAAGTAAAGTTAAATATGGATCTGGTTGTATTATTTTTTTAAATATTTTAGATGCAATCACGAAGACTTCCTTCCAGAAGGTTTGGATTACTGGGCACGTCCACCATATGTGTAAATATGTGCCTTTTTCTGGGCATCCTCGAAAACAAAGAGCTGAGGTATTAGGTGAATATTTTGCCACTCTAGCGGGTACAAGGTACCAACGAGTTAGGACTTTATAATTTGTCTCCAGTGCTAAGATGTTGGGTGAAGATGACTTAGATGTGAGCCATATGTTAGACCAGTCCGTGTCTTCTAAAGTTCGTCCCAGGTCCTCCTCCCACCTCTGAACGTAAGAGGGTCTATTAAGATTTGCTACTCCATATAATTGATTATAAAGTGATGAAATTGTACCTTTAGCAAATGGATCTTTTGTACAGATTGATTCAAAAATGGATAATTGGGATAATGGTGTATCCTCCTTTAGGAATGGTGTATAGAAATTTTTGATTTGGAGATATCTAAATATCTCAGAGTTTGGTAGATCATATTTTTCTCTAAGCGATGGGAATGAAAGGAATGATTTAGATGCTATGAAGTCATTTAGTGTCTGAATGCCTGATGTTGTCCAAGCTTTAAAAGAATTTGGGTAGATCCATGCCGGATAAAAGGCCGGATTTCTGATAAAAGAAAGGAGAGGATTGTGTGGAGATTGTAACTGATATTTGGTTTTTAGTTTATCCCAGAGAGATAAGAAGTGTTTAGTTATGGGATTATGAATTTTAAAGCGGTCTTTAGGATCAAGCCATAACAAGTTTGATATTAATAGAGGGTCATTTTCTGAAGCCTCTATAAATTATTATTATTTTTTTTTACTAGTAATGACGGTGATAAGCGATTTTTATTGGGAATGCAATATTGCGGCAGAAAGGTCTGACACTTTTGACACGTTTTTGGGACCAGTGACAATTATACAGCGATCAGTGCTATAACAATGCACTGATTATTGTATAAATGTCACCCGCAGGGAAGGGGTTAACACTAGGGGGCGATCAAGGGGTTAACTATGATCCCTAGGTGTGTTCTAACTGTGGGGAGGATGGGACTGCCTAGGAGGAGAGAGAGATCAGTTTCATACTTAGTATGAACACACGATCTGTCTCCTCTCCCCTGAGAGAAACGTTGGTTCGGCCAGGGGAGCCAACATGCCGGAGTACAACTCCGGCGGCTGGTCGGGATGGGGTTAACTCATTTCTGATAAGAATATGCATATAATTATTTTTCTACATGGGGATTATGGGTGGAATATTACAGTTAAACATACCTAGGAACACATTCAACCTATTTCTGATACGGTAATAATATGCATATCATTATTTTTCTACATTGGGAATATGGGTGGAATATCATACTTAAACATACGTAGGAACATATTTAACCTATTTCTGATAAGAATATGCATATAATTATTTTTCTACATTGGGATTATGGGTGGAATATTACAGTTAAATATACATAGGAACATATTGAACCTATTTCTCATAAGAAAATGCATATAACTTTTTTTCTACATCGGGATTATGAGTGGAAAAATACCGTTAAACATACATAGGAACATATTTAACCCATTTCTGATAAAAAATATGCATATAATTATTTTTCTACATGGGGATTATGGGAGGAATATATTTAATCTTTTTCTGATAAGAATAAGCATATCATTGATTTTCTACATGGGGATTATGGGTGGAATATTACAGTTAAACATACATAAGAACATATTTAACCCATTTCTGATAAGACTATGCAGATAATTATTTTTCTACATGGGGATTATGGGTGGAATATTACAGTTAAACATACATAGGAACATATTTAACCCATTTCTGATAAGAATATGCATATAATTATTTTTTTACATGGGGATTATGGGTGGAATATAACAGTTAAACATACATAGGAACATATTTAACCCATTTCTAATAAGACTATGCAGATTTATTTTTATAAATGAGGATTATGGGTGGAATATTGTAGTTTAACCACTTCAGCCCCGGAAGGATTTACCCCCTTCCTGACCAGAGCACTTTTTACAATTTGGCACTGCGTCGCTTTAACTGCTAATTGCGCGGTCATGCAATGCTGTACCCAAACAAAATTTGTGTCCTTTTCTTCCCACAAATATAGCTTTCCTTTGATGGTATTTGATCACCTCTGCAGTTTTTATTTTTTGCGCTATAAATGGAAAAAGACCGAAAATTTTGAAAAAAAATGATATTTTCTACTTTTTGTTATAAAAAAAATCCAAAAAACTCAATTTTAGTCATACATTTAGGCCAAAATGTATTCAGGCACATGTCTTTGGTAAAAAAATGTCAATAAGCATATATTTATTGGTTTGCGCAAAAGTAATAGCGTCTACAAACTAGGGTACATTTTCTGGAATTTACACAGCTTTTAGTTTATGACTGCCTATGTCATTTCTTGAGGTGCTAAAATGGCAGGGCAGTACAAACCCCCCCAAATTACCCCATTTTGGAAAGTAGACACCCCAAGGAAATTGCTGAGAGGCATGTTGAGCCCATTGAATATTATTTTTTTTAATTAATTAATTTAAAAAAAAAAATTTACAAAAAGTTGTCACTAAATGATATATTGCTCACACGGGCCATGGGCATATGTGGAATTTCATCCCAAAATACATTCAGCTGCTTCTCTTAAGTACGGGGATACCACATGTGTGGGACTTTTTGGGAGCCTAGACGCATACGGGGCCCCGAAAACCAATCACCGCCTTTAGGATTTCTAAGGGTGTAAATTTTTTATTTCACTCCTCACTACCTTTAAAGTTTTGAAGGCCATAAAATGCCCAGATGGCACAAACCCCCCCCCCCCAAATGACCCCATTTTGGAAAGTAGACACCCCAAGCTATTTGCTGAGAGGCATGTTGAGTCCATGGAATATTTTATATTTTGACACAAGTTGCGGGAAAGTGACACTTTTTTTTTTTTTTGCACAAAGTTGTCACTAAATGATATATTGCTCACACAGGCCATGGGCATATGTGGAATTGCACCCCAAAATACATTTATCTGCTTCTCCTGAGTATGGGGATACCACATGTGTGGGACTTTTTGGGAGCCTAGCCGCGTACGGGGCCCCAAAAACCAATCACTGCCTTCAGGGTTTCTAAGGGTGTAAATTTTTGATTTCACTCTTCACTGCCTATCACAGTTCCAGAGGCCATGGAATGCCCAGGTGGCACAAACCCCCCCCCCAAATGACCCCCCCCAGATACCTGCTAGCACCTGCATTCTGCCCCTCCGCCCGGCCCAGCTCAGCCCACCCAAGTGCACTTCCGGATCGCGGCTGCCGTCATCGTCTGCGCATGCGCGGTGGCCCTCCCGAAAGTGAGGCTTGGCTCGCGCGTGTGTAAATTGGTGGATTCCCCGGCGGCCGAGCAGGTGCCATTCGGCTGCCTCCCCACAGCGCAGGTGCAAAAGTGGGGGGGGCGGTGACGTCACAGGCGGGGATTTTAAAAGCTCCTGCCATAATGGGATTATCCCGGGCAGCGAGCAGAGACAGCAGCTTTTCCCCAGCTTTGGTCTGCCTTAGTAAGGGCTTATGCCTGGTGCCTTTTTTAAAGTGCATTAATGTTAAAAAAAAAAATAATAATAAATAAGTAAATTAAATAAATAATAAAAGGGAAGGAATATTGAAGGATTATGTCATATATCTATTCATATATATATGAATGTGTATTTAGTTCTTGTTTCATTTTTACCTCAAAGGAAGGAGGTATGGGAATGTTGATACAAATTCATTTTGTTTAAAAAAAAAAAAAAAGACGACAGGCAGATAAGTTCTTTTTTGCTGCTCGCTGGCTCTGGTACATTTGGCATTCTTAGACCCTTTGCAGACCATCCATTTGTGATGTTTTTCATCATGGACAAGTCACCACCTTCATGTGGCCATCCCTCACACACAAGGTTTGTGCAGGTGAGGGGAAGGGTTGGGGTACAGTCGCAAGTGTGCCACTTTTGTTGTCATATCTTGCCCCCCATTTCCTTTTTTCTCCTTCAGTCCTTTCAGGTTGGATCCTCAGGTCATGGTCCAGAATGACAGAGACCTTGCCAAGCCACAACATTACGCCAAAAGCCGAGGAGATGTTCCCATTCCTCCTCCAACAAGGAGATGTTCCATTCCTCCTTTAAAGTGGAGTTCCACCCAAAAGTGGAACTTCCACTCATCAGATTCCTCCCTCCCTCCGGTGTCACAGTTGGCACCTTTCAGGGGGGAGGGGGGTACAGATACCTGTATATTACAGGTATCTGTACCCACTTCCGGCATAGATAGCCGCAGAATCTGCGGTTATTTACGCCACTTCCTGCTCCCTCCCCACTGCCTGCTGGGAAACACACGGGTCCCAGAGACAGAAGGGACCATCCGTATTGCGCTGCGCGACTCGCGCATGCGCAGTAGGGAACCGGGAAGTGAAGCCGCACGGCTTCACTTCCTGATTCCCTTACCGAAGATGGAGGCGGCAGCACCCGAGGACGGAGAGACGGTTCGGCCTCGGGTGCCGACATCGCGGGCGCCCTGGACAGGTAAGTGTCCATGTTTTAAAAGTCAGCAGCTGCAGTATTTGTAGCTGCTGACTTTTTTAAAAAAATTTCGGCGGTGCTCCGCTTTAAACAGAGGAGACGTTCCCATTCCTCCTCCAACAAGGAGATGTTCTATTCCTCCTTTAAACAGAGGAGATGTTCCATTCCTCCTTTAAACAGAGGAGACATTCCCATTCCTCCTCCAACAAGGAGATGTTTTCATTCCTCCTTTAAGCAAGAGGAGACGTTCCCATTCCTCCTCCAACAAGGAGATGTTCCATTCCTCCTTTAAACAGAGATGACTTTCCCATTCCTCCTCCAACAAGCAGATGTTCCATTCCTCCTTTAAGCAAGAGGAGGCATTCCCATTCCTCCTCCAACAAGGAGATGTTTTCATTCCTCCTTTAAACAGAGGAGACGTTCCCATTCCTCCTCCAACAAGGAGATGTTCCATCCCTCCTTTAAACAGAGGAGACGTTCCCATTCCTCCTCCAAAAAGGAGACATTCCATTTCTCCTTTAAGCAAGAGGAGACGTTCCTATTCCTCCTCCAACAAGGAGATGTTCCATTCCTCCTTTAAACAGAGGAGACGTTCCCATTCCTCCTTCAACAAGGAGATGTCCCATTCCTCTTTTAAACAGAGGAGATGTTCCCATTGCTTCTCCAGTCACCGCACACACCGCCATGACAGCCGCTCTGATTGCAGAGCCTGCTGGGGATGTGGGACACGACTCCCGGAGGGCAAGTCACTGTGTGACCCATCTCTTGCTCGGGCGGTTGGAGAGTAAGAGACACAAAACAACAGATGGAGTTTCTTGTCAAGCGTGTAGTTCTTCAACTCCCAAAGGAGTGGAATGCAATCAACATGCAGAGCCAGTCCACCATCCTATCTGGCTCCCTAGCTGACGAGGCCCAGGAAGATCCAGGCACATTCCAGCCCTACGATGCCTCCCCAGGTTCTTCAGTCAGTGATTTGGAAGGAGATGAATTCATCAGAGGTTTTGTTTTTTCTCTGGTTTCCCCACTAGTCGAAGCGGTCAAAGAAGCTCTGAAGTGGGAAGAGCCTTCCACTCCACCGGCTAAGCAAAAATCACCTGGGGAAGGAATGTTCTAACTTTCTGCTCCTGGTCAACGGGCTTCCTGGAGTGAGCTTTGATCTGTCTTATCCGCCTGTTGGCTTGGGCTACGCTGTCCTTAGTCACAGCTGAGCGGCCTTATGGTTATGTCCTTGCTTCGCTGATCCAGGATAGGCGTCTGTTTGGTCGGGAGAGACCACAGCCCAGAAGACGCAGCATTGGGTGTTCATGAGAAGCACGCTCGTACAGGCCCGGCCAGGGGCTTCAAAAGTAATTGAAGCAGAAGGCAGACGCCCTTCCAAAAGACAGCAAAGAACCAGGTGTCCAGTGGTCGTGAGCTGGCTAAGTCATTTTTGAGATTGGACCTGCCCAGGCGGGTCAGAAAGGGGCTCGTGGACCATCCAGACGGTCTCATCAGGTCACATACGGTCCTTTATCGGCACTCCTTTCCCCAGATTCATCTCTACCCTGCTACCATGGCTAGAAGAGTTAAGCAAATGTTGCTGTCCTACGTGGATTCACTGAAAACATGGAGCGGCGGTGCCCGTCCCGAACGGTGAGGAGTTTCAGGGGTATTTTCTCTCCTCTCTCTTTCTAGCTCAGGAAGAGAACGGTTCTTGGTGTCCAGTGATGGCCCTAATTTGTCTATCTATAATGGATACTCTGGCTACCATTCAGCAAGCTGCACAACCAGGAGATTGGTTAATCTCAATAGACTTGAAGGTTGCTTATTTCCACATTCCTGTGCAGAGGACTTTCACTAATACCTTCGGTTCCAAGCTGGCCAAGAACATCTGCAGTTCACCTGCCTCCCCTTTGGGGCTGACAACCTCACCCCGAATATTCCCGAAAGTCCTTCAAGCTTCGGTGGCCTTCATCTGAATAAAAGGGATACGCTTGTACCACTACCTAGGTGATCTCTTGCTGCTGTCCCTAGACAAAGAAGTAGCTGCTGGTCCACAAGGAGCAAGTTACCTATATATTGATAGAATTCGGGCGGCTCCTAAACCAAGAAAAAAGTCAGCTGGAAACCAGTCCAGCGCTTGGTATACTTAGGGGCTCAGTTCAACACGATGGAGAACACCATCTCTCTTCCAGTAGAGAAGTTTCCAGTCATCCGCGGGAGAATCTCTCTGGCTCTGGGCTCCGCACGCCTGAAGGCCTCACAGTGCTTAAAAATTATTGAATAAATAAAAATGAGTGCAGCGCTAAAACTGAATGAGTAAAAAAACATATAAATAAATAATTGACCCACCACACATTATATTATCAAACCAACAGATCTCCTATAGAAAATAGAGGCAAATGTCTCTGCATGTGTCATATGTGAGAAAAATTCTTATAGCTTAAATTATGTGATCCCAAAAAAATAGCAAAAAAAAAGTCCATAAGTGAAGTAGGTGGATAATCAAAATTAAATTCCAACGAGAATTGTGACACAGGTGATTCCAGCATCCAAAGTGACTTGCACCCAAGTGAGGTATGAGGCTCCTTACCAGCTCAGGATGACCACCATAACAGTGGTCCCACCAGGCGTTTGGGAAATTAACAGGTCACCCACAAACCTATGCCGATCATTCCAGTGTGTAGAACTTGTCAATTAGAGTATCCACAGGCTGTGGATACTCTAATTGACAAGTTCTACACACTGGAATGATCGGCATAGGTTTGTGGGTGACCTGTTAATTTCCCAAACGCCTGGTGGGACCACTGTTATGGTGGTCATCCTGAGCTGGTAAGGAGCCTCATACCTCACTTGGGTGCAAGTCACTTTGGATGCTGGAATCACCTGTGTCACAATTCTCGTTGGAATTTAATTTTGATTATCCACCTACTTCACTTATGGACTTTTTTTTTGCTATTTTTTTGGGATCACATAATTTAAGCTATAAGAATTTTTCTCACATATGACACATGCAGAGACATTTGCCTCTATTTTCTATAGGAGATCTGTTGGTTTGATAATATAATGTGTGGTGGGTCAATTATTTATTTATATGTTTTTTTACTCATTCAGTTTTAGCGCTGCACTCATTTTTATTTATTTGATGTTTTGGAGTTTAGTATTGGACTTTTAGTGCTGGCAGCTCTTACATTTCACATATCATTATTCATTGTTCTAGCGCAGCGTTTAACCCTCTCCTTGGGTTTTTTTATTTTAAAAATTATTGGCACGATGGTCCCTACAAGTCCCAATGGTTGGGCGGGCCCTATGGAGGTTACGCCCTTTTCAGTTAGGGTCTCTTCAACAATGGAATTCAGGGGATGTCCATCAATCGATTCATATATCATCTTTGGTGAGTAACAACCTCTTCTGGTGGCTACAATGCAAAATCTGATCAATTGCCACTCCATCGCTCCTGTCTCCGAAGTCACGGTCAGAGCCAATACCAGCAGTGCTGGTTGAGGGCCCTCTTCATGTGCAGACATTCGAGCGGATTTGGTTGCTTGGAGTCAATCCTGAGGTAGATCTATTCGCTCCCCCCGGCAGTTTAAAAAAAAAAAAAAAAGTATTATGATTCGGGGCTGTTGCAGCCAGTGCTTCAGAATAGACGCCCTGACATATCAGTGGAGATGCAGGAGGGTGTACGCTCTTTCCCTTTTCCCCATTATCCTCAGGTTCTTGCAGAGGCTCCAAGCGGAAGAGGTCAAAGTGATGACGATAGCTCCCTACTAGCCGAACAAGCTTTGGTTTCCCCTCCTGATCCAGCTCTGCTTCCACTGTTCACCCTTTAATCCAGCAGTTCTTCTGTGGGGCGTCAAGACTCAGGCCATAAAGGAGACCAAGGTTTCCCAAATGGGATCTTCCCCTTGTTCTCAACTCACTGTCTGAGCTCAGTAACACGGAGTCCTCCCCGCTTTCTGTTAAAGACCTTTTCTGCTAAAATTGCTTTCCTAGTAGCCATTACCTCGGCTAAAGGGGTCTCGGAAGATCGGGTAACTGGGTCACGAAGAGCTTTTTCTAAACATTTTCTCCGGACCAGGTGGTCCTTATTTATATGCTCGACTCAAATACAAAAGTTATCTCAGGGTTCTATAAGAGTCTGCAAACCAGCATGCCTACATTCAGGACCCCGGGGTCCACTAAAATTCATCCTCTAGGCATAGGCTAAATTCTGAAAGTATACCTGCAAGATACTTCCTCCTTTACACGCTCTAACTACCTGTTTGTCTGGCACTCTGGCAGTATCAAAGGGAATCGAGCTTCGTCCAGAACGACTGCGGCCTGGATTGTCCAGTTCATCCAACAGGCTTATAGAGTTAGGGGCCTGACTCCTCCGGAGGCAGTAATGGCATGCTTTACTAGGGGTATAGCGGCTTCATGGCTTCATGGGCGGAAGCCCAGAACGTGGCTCCAGACGTCATCTGCAAAGTGGCCTCATGGGCCTCTAGTAAAACTTTAATGTCACATTACTATTTTGAGCCTGCTTCGATATCTCTGTGAACTTTAGTTTATAAATCCTGTTGGTTGACGGTTCATAATAAATTTATTTCTGTTCAGCATGCCCACCCATATGGATTGGCTAGTTATTTCCCACACGTAGGCTGCCATGGAGTCTGTCAGGAAAAAGGAACATTTATTATCAAATACTTACTGTAATTTTCCTTTCCTGATGGACTCCACGGCAGACGGAGTTCCCACCCATCAGTTATTGAGTAGGTTAGTTACGGAACAAAGTCTATACAGGTGAGCTCAATTTTATAGGGTAGGGGGTCCTATAGCATTGGAGAGGAGGCGGGGGTTAACCCACACGTAGGCTGCCATGGAGTCCATCAGGAAGGGAAAGTTATGGTAAGTATTTGATAATAAATTTTCCTTTTTTTCTACATGGGGATTATGGGTGGAATATTACAGTTAAACATACATATGAACATATTTAACCCATTTCTGATAAGAATATACAGATAATTATTTTTCCACATGGTGATTATGGGTGGAATATTGTAGTTAAACATACCTAGGAACATATTTAGTCTATTTCTCCTAAGAATATGCATATAACTATTTTTCTACATGGGGATTATGGGTGGAATATTACAGTTAAACATACATATGAACATATTTAACCCATTTCTAATAAGGCTATGCAGATAATATTTTTTTACATTGAGATTATGGGTGGAATATTACAGTTAAACATACATAGGAACATATTTAACCTATTTCTGATAAGAATTTGCATATCATTCTTTTTCTACATGGGGATTATGAGTGGAATATCATACTTAAACATATGTAGGAACATATTTAACCTATTTCTGATAAGAATATGCATATAGTTATGTTTATACATGGGATTATGGGTGGAATATTACAGTTAAAAATACATAGGGACATATTTGACCTATTTCTGATAAGAATATGCATATATTTATTTTTCTACATGGGGATTATGGGTGGAATATTGTAGTTCAATATACATAGGAACATATTTAAGCTATATCTCCTAAGAAAATGCATATAACTATTTTTCTACATGGAGATTATGGGTGGAATATTGTAGTTAAACATACCTAGGAATATATTTAATCTATTTCTCATAAGAATATGCATATAACTATTTTTCTACATGGGGATTATGGGTGGAATATTACAGTTAAACACATCTAGGAACTTTTTCTAAAATCAGCATCCTCCGAACAGTTCCTTTTCACTCTAGTGAATTGTCCCTTAGGTATATTTTTTAACCACTTAGGGTGATGTCCACTATTAACTGGTAGGTAGCTGTTGGAGTCTGTAGGCTTGAAATAAACTTTGGTCCCCAGTCTGTTCCCCTGTCTAAAGATATTCACATCCAAGAAATGAATATCACTCTGACTAAATTCGCTAGTCAGTTTGATATTGTTAACATTAGAATTGAGCTCATTCAAAAACTCTTGTAAACTCTCGCTAGACCCTTCCCAAATAAAAAACAGGTCATTAATATACCTTTTGTATAGCAAAAGTTGGGTACGGGTGGCAGAAAATATCGTTTTATCCTTCCATTCCCCCATAAACAAATTTGCTATTTTGCCCCCATAGCAACGCCTCTACGCTGGGAGAAAAACTGACCATCAAACCAAAAAAAGTTATGGCTTAAACAAAAGTCTAGCGCATTCCTGATAAAGACTTTTTGGTTATGTGGCAAATCATCCCGCTGACAGAGGGCCCAATTGAGGGCTAGGAGGGCATCATCATGTTGTATGATTGAATAAAGAGATGCCACATCCGCCGTTACCAAGTACAGCTCTTGCTTCCCTGTTAGATCCACCTGTTGTAGGATCTGTAGGAGACTCTTAGTATCCCTAAGATACGCCTTAGTGTGTATGACACTATCTTGAAGAAAGGGATCAAGATATTGACCCATCCGAGACGTGATGGAGCCAATTCCATTGACTATCGGTCTCCCTGGAGGCTTATTCAGATCCTTATGTATCTTAGGCAAGGTATAAACCGTGGGGATTCTGCTATCACTCGGCACAAGATACCTTCTTTCTCTGTTAGACAGAACCCCCGTTGAGTAGCCCATTTCAACAAGATTCCTAAGATCCTTTTCATATTGTGCATTAGGGTCCTTTGTTAATTTTACATATGTCTCGCCATCATTCAGCATCTCAGTAAGTTGATTCAAATAAAAATCCTTATTTAAAATCACAACCCCCCCCCCCTTTATCAGCCGGCCTAATGACTATCTCCTTCCTTTTTTCAAGCAAGGAGATCCCATCCATAATGTGCTGGGGATTGACATTCTTTTTCGGCACTAGCTGCTCCAAATCGCGCATCACCAACCCTTTAAACACCTCAATGTGTTGATTAGCGCTATTAAGGGGATTGAAGAGGGATTTGTTCCTCAGTCCACTATCCATAGGCCCTAAGTTATTCATAACAACCAGTTGGGGATCCTTGTTTAAAAAATATTTCTTGATGTTTACTTTCCTCATATACCTATGTATATCAATAAAAACATCAAACTTGTTAATGGGCCTTTTCAGGCCACACTTCAAACCCAGATGTAAAATGTTAGTTTCTTTATGGGATAAAATCACATTACTTAAATTAAAAATGCCTCCTAGTCCTGCCCTCTCCTTCTTTTTTTGGGCCCTTCTTCCTGCCCTACAACCCCTTGTTCTTCTCACCACTGGTTGGGGTGATGGGAATACTCCCCCTCTCGTCGCGACTGTTCCCTCCACAGTGGTTCGTGGTTGTCCTGTCTTGGCTGTCCCTGCCCTGGGGGCCTCCCTCTTCAGTGAGAGTTCCCCCGACCCCGTTTATGCCAGCCCCTCCCCCTCCCTAAAAAAGGACGGGGAGATTGGAACTCAGCTCTCTCTCCATTCCCCCTCAAAGGGTCAAATCTATTATGAACAGGGACCTGATAATGGTTATTGGAAGGCGTATAGCAATACGGTTGATTAAATCCAGTTCTCCCCTCATTGCTTTTCCCATAACCTGCATTCCCCTTAATAGGAGTGGTACATAAACCAGCGGGGCAGTTAAGCCCATCATCTCCTCTATTACCACCAACATACGGACCCACAATAGGAGGTTTAGTCACGCGATTGCCTGGACCATCACTATGTGTCCCAGCCATATTACCTTCAACAGTTGCTGGGGTTTTAGATTGTTGCCAGAGATACACAGAACCAGACCTAAAATCACTTAGGTCCCTATGAACATAGGAACATATTTAACCTATTTCTCATAAGAAAATGCATATAACTATTTTTCTACATGGGGATTATGGGTGGAATATTTCAGTTAAACATACATAGGAATGTATTTAACCCATTTCTGATAAGAATATGGATATAATTATTTTTCTACATGGGAATTATGGGTGGAATATTGTAGTTAAATATACCTAGGTATATATTTAATGGCTTTAGTCCCGGACTATTTGGCTGGCCAAAGACCAGAGCACTTTTTGTGATTCTGCACTGCGTCACTTTAACTGACAATTGCGTGGTCGTGCGACGTAGCTCCCAAACAACATCAACATCCCTTTTTCCCTCGGTTTTTATTTTTTGTGCTATAAACAAAAAACAAGCGACGATTTGGAAAAAAATTTACAATTTTTTTACTTTTTGCTATAATAAATATCCCCAAAAAATATATAAAAAAACATTTTTTTTTTCCTCAGTTTAGGCCGATATATATTCTTATACATATTTTTGGTAAAAAGAATCACAATAAGCGTATATTGATTTGTTTGCGCAAAAGTTATAGCGTCTACAAAATAGGAGATAGTTTTATGGCATTTTTATTAATAATTCTTTATTTACTAGTAATGGCGGTGATCATCAATTTTTATTGTGACTACGACATTATGGCGGACACGTCAGACAATTTTGACACATTTGTGAGACCATTGGCATTAATACAGCGATCAGTGCGATTAAAAATGCATTGACTACTGTAAAAATGTCACTGGCAGTGAAGGGGTTAACACTAGGGGGCAGTGAAGGGGTTAATGTGTGTCCTAGGAAGTGTTCTAACTGAAGAGGGATGTGGACTGTGCATTGGAGATGACAGATCGCCTGTTCATACTCTGTATGAACAGAGGATCTGTCAGTTCTCCCCTCAGAGAACCGGAAACTGTCTCCTTATACACACAGCTCCCGGTTCTCTGTGTGCCCTGAGCGATCGCGGGAACCAGGCTGTGATCGAGACCGCCGGGCACTCGCATCGGCTCCGTGGGCGACCAGGGGGTGCGCGTGCCTCTGGCGGCGCACATGTGCCCACTAGTGGCCTTCTATGATACCGCTGTACAATGACGGCGATTCGCCTGCCTGTGCCATTCTGCCGCAGTATAACTGCGGCGGACGGTTGGCAAGCAATTAACCTATTTCTGATAAGAATATGCATATCATTCATTTTCTACATGGGGATTATGGGTGGAATATTACAGTTAAACATACGTAGGGACATATTTAACTTATTTCTCATAAGAATATGCATATCATTATTTTTCTACATGGGGATTATAGGTGGAATATTATAGTTAAACATACATAGGAACATATTTAACCCATTTCTGATAAGACTATGCAGATAATTATTTTTTCTACATGGGGATTATGGGTGGAATGTTGTAGTTAAACATACCTAGAAACATATTTAACCTATTTCTCATAAGAATATGCATATAATTATTTTTCTACATGGGATTATGGGTGGAATATTACAGTTAAACATACATAGGAACATATTTAACCTATTTCTGAAAAGAATATGCATATAATCATTGTTCTACATGGGGATTATGGGTGGAATATTGTATTTAAACATACATAGGAACATCTCAAAAAATGGGGGAAAAATGGGATGATGGGATTAGTGCGGTGCCACCAAAATTCAAAATTACTAGAATGATATTTTATATAAAATCATTTATTTTATTGATATCAAAAACATCTAAAATGTTTACATGAAAGAGTACAAAAAATATACAAAGCAAAAACAAAAACAGAAATACAGTTCAAAAAAATGACCGTCCCCAAAGATGTTGAGGGGTGATCATAGTCTTATGTTCCCAACTAGTTTCGCCAAAACATTGGCTTCATCAGGGGAATGTAGAGATGTACTGCAGAGAGTAAAACCACTATAATAAAGAAAAATGCATTATTGGATCAACATAATCTTGTAATGCTGGAGGCAAGCCAATCGCATCGCATAGTGGTCAAATTGCCGCCCCCCCATATCCCACGGTCTTCCCACCCCCCACACACCTAAAACATACCATACGGGCTCCAAAACGCATGGGGGATACCACCAAGACACTGAGAATGGAAGTTGCACTCAGCCCAGTATTTGGCTACAGGGGAATTAAAGGGCGCCTAAAAAGAGAAGTATAGCATATAAGTATTGAAAATTATTTTAATTTTATTTAACAAAAGGGACCTAAGCCTCAATTACATACCCTAATTATATGCAAAACCAAGGCACTCAATGTTGCACAAGGGAGATTTTAAGAATAATCTATTTTTGTATTCTACATTTTGACATTGTTTTTGTAACATTTTGCTAATTGATCATTAAATCAATTTTGGAGGTTTTACATGAGAACTTAACAGATTTTTCTTGGAACTTTTCTCATCAATATGAATTATTGAAATATAGTTATTAATACAGAAATAACTCGATTATTACAGTGGCGAGCCATTTGCCAGATTCTTTTTGTCCGAATATCGAATTTTTTTTCAATAATTTCTCCTTCCGCTTGTCGAGAGGGAATATCAGCGAAAACAGTGATTATTCAGACAAGCTTTCAGGAGAAATCGAAAAAGCTCATTTTCGGCATCATTGAATTGAACTTGGAAGGAAAAGAAAGATCAGAATCGGTGAGACGTTTGTGCACGTACAAGAAAAATCTGTTTCTTGATGACGTAATTTCCCGCCAAGAGAGGGAACGCGTGTTACATGAAGGAAGCCGTCTTACATTGGTAAGTTATGGATTTAATTCATGAATTATCCAGTGAGAGTGATTTAGAATTTAAAAATCTGTCAAAGTTTGTTAAAGATGATGAATTATGGTGTTACATGTTCAATGAATGCTTACAGGCTAATAAGAAAATACAAAAGTCAAAATTTGCATTTAAGAAATTCAGCAAACAGGTTAGGAATTTGATTAAGTTGATTAAAGTTTATGATACAATGATATCAGGAGTTTTTGAAAGCAATGTAGTTGGTACAAAAGAGGAAAAAATGGACAATAGTTTATGTACTAATTGTCAGATTTTGACTGAAAGGATAGATGATTTGCAGAGTGCAATTCAAATAAAGGATATTCAGTTGTCTGAGTTACAGAATAATGTAAAGTTTAAAGCAGAGTCAAGCAAGAGTTTAGAGATTAATGTTAATGCAGACTCTATGAATGTTACTGCAGATTCTATGCAGGAGCCTTTTGTACAAGATATGCGATTTTTCAAGGTTGATGACCAGGAAAATGAAGTTTTGCTTAAAACAAAAATATTGAATAAAGCTGCTGAATGCAGACGCCGTTTAGATATATTACAAAATGGTGTTCAGAGTGCCACATGTAAGGCCACACCCAGAGATGGTGAGATACACGTCACAGGCAGAACTAAAGTTTCAGAGCAGACAGGACACACTTCCCTACATAGCACACAAAGGAAAACTTTGAAAGTAGAAAATACAGAACATATTTCTGAGCAATATATTCTTTCTTCTTCAAACAATAGTTTGACTGATTTTCCTTATGCTTCAGAAGTCAAACAGATCAGTACATTGACTGTTAATGACAGTTCAATCAATTTGAAAAACAATGATGAAAATGAGAGGGATGGATTACTTCCATCACCATCAGGATTTAGGAAAAAAGGTTCTGAGTCATCTCCAACATTAAAATATGTGACTTCACTTTTATTAGATGAAAGTGGAAGGCCATGGTTACATGGTTTATTAAATGGCAAGAATACTAAATGGTTAATAGATTTAGGATCTAAACTCAGTTTAACTAAAAACAAATTACATGTGAATATTGATTCTCCAAAATGTAATTTAATTGGTTTCAATGGAAAAGAAAATACAGTTGCAGCTAAAGTTTCTGGTGTGAATTTCGAGATTCCGGGAGTTTTAAAAACTAAAATGGACATCTGGTGTTGCCAAAATACAGAGAATATTTTAGGCATGGATGTGATTAGTAAATTAGATTGGATTATTGATTTAAGTAATTCTACTATATGGAAAGATTCATCTAGGCCCAAATCTAGGTTAATAGATTCTTCCATGTGCAATAATGTTGGAAGTATTTGTACAGCAGTCGCTGACATTTCTTCAGATCTTAATTGGCCACACACAGGAACCAATCTCGAATTGGAACAATCGGTAAGAGCACATAAAAGTCTTTGGAGTCAGAACAAAATGGATACAGGTTTGTTTAAAGATATTGAAATAGAAATTGAGGGACGAGACCCTGAACCCCAAATTCAAAATAAGTTGCCACAAGAATCAATAGGTCCAGTTTCTGACATTGTACAATCATTTTTACAACAAGGAATATTAAAGAAGGCACAATCAGTGGTAAATAATTGTATTTGGCCTATCAAGAATGCTGATGATTCGTATTCTTTATCAGTTGATTTAAGATCACTGAATAAATGCATTACAAATAACAAACCTATTGTTCCTAATTTAAATTTAATGTCACAAATGGATGCCAAGGCCAAAGTATTTTCAGTACTGGAAATTTTCAATAGTCATTTTTCAGTACCAGTAACACACAGCTGTCATTATAAACTTGCCTTCAGTTTCAATAAAGAAACTTATGCCTTCACTAGAATAATTCCAGAAATGGAAATCAGTGATGGAATAGTGCACAAGTGCTTGGAGAAAGTTTTATCAAAATTTTCTAGACCAAAATGTATTTTCCAACACGTGGACAAAATTTTGTTGTCTACCCAAAATACAGAGGAACATGTCACTCTGTTGACAGAGTTATTTACTCTGTTACAAACAGCAGGATTGAAATTGAACACAGAGTCAGTTCAGTTAATGAAAGATAAAGTTAACTTTCTTCATATGCAAATTAGTCATGGACAGAGAATGTTATCACAGGAAAAAGTTAGAAACATTTCTGCTATTCCAGTTCCAACATCTTACAAGGCATTATATCAATTTTTGAGTGAGTTAAATTCTTGCAAAGAGTTTTTACAGGAATATGATGATAAAGTTAAACCATTATTTGATTTCCTGAAACAAAAAGATGTTGTGTTTGATGAATGGTCTCAAACCCATACAGATGTTTTTGAAATGTTGAAAAAAGATTTGCAGAATGCTGTTTCATTGCATACAATCGAAATTGGAATATCTATGCCTGTTTTATTGTCTACTAAGGTATCTGAGAATTCCATCTCAGTAATTTTATTTCAGGTAAAAGATGGTGAACCGAAAATAATAGGTTTTTTCTCCAGAGGTTTGACAAATATGGAAAAGACTTTTGACACAACTATGAAGCAATTGTTAAGTGTTTATTTTGCAGTCAAAGTAACAGAAAAGATTGTGAGATCTAGGATGATCATATTACGGACACCTGATCTGTCATTAAAAATTCTTTTTAAGAGAATTCATTCAGGAGAATTATATGACAAATATTGCCCATTTTTTAAAACTTTAAAATCTAAACCCATAGAGGTAGATGTGATAACAGAACATTCTCAGCTAGATTTATTCAGAAAGCCTATAAATGGGATTGTTAGAACAAGTGCTGAGAGATGCTTTGAGACAGGATTTGTCAATAATATTAAGAATTGTTCAACAGGTCTTTCTAGGTGTTACTCAAAGAATGGTTATACTATTCAGCAAAAATTCTACAGAAAATGCTGAATTGAAAATGTTAGAAGTACAGTACAGCACGCATTACTCTGAAATATTATAGAGGAGAAATGAATGAATATATAATTCGCTTTTGTCTTCTGGGGTAATTTAAAATCTTTATTTAGTTTATGAAAACAAGATTTTATATTATGACTAAAAAAAGAGAAATTGCGTCCTGTCGTTTAAATACACAGAATAATAAATTAGAGTATAGGTAATTTTAGGAAAAATAGAGCAAAGTAAGGTAATTAGAAATGTTATTATTAAAATATGGTTTATATGTCATAATAAAATATTAGAATTTTGGTATGTAAAATGAATAAGTAAATGAAGGTATATTTTGCATGTATTTAAATTCTCAATAATGATACTGCATTCTTTTTTAGGATCTGACTTGTAAGTCACCAAAAGAAAGAAATTTAATATTTCTAGACCTTCCAGATGGGAACAAAATCTTGAAGTTTAAGAATATCAGTTCTGGGAGAAGAATTGACAGAAGAGATTCATTCGTTATAATTATTGTTGTCATTTTAATGTTCAATAAAGTTTTTCCAACTTTACAGAGTGCAGGAAGAAGAAGAAGAAGAAAAATTCTCGAGAACCTCTGATAAGAGAGGACATTTTAAAAACAATGGACTTTTTAGTTTTTTTGACTACTGATGAAATCATTTATCCATCAGATATATTGCAGTTTTTATATATCATTTTTATGTGACAGGACATGTTTATTATATCAAGATGAGAAATTTTTTACACATCATTTTTACACTCATATATAGTGTATTTTCAGAGTTGAAAGGGTTAAACATCCCTACAATAGAGTCATTCTAGTTAGAGGGAACATCTGGTGTTAATTAAGACAGAGTACATTTTTCTTAAAGGTACATAAACAAGATAGGATCAACTTTACATTGTAATATGTATTTAGTTTTGAAATCATCTCACTTATATGAACAAATTGAAGTTAAGAACATATTTTATGTTTTAATTTTGACAAGGTTATTAGAAAGGTTTTATGGATTATAGATTTATGTTAAACACAATTTGGAGGGAAAATATGAAACAAATTTCTGAAGTGATATCTATATTTCAAAGTATTGTACAACAATGTTACATTTATGAATCATGAAATTAAGGGGATTGATTTATTTGGTAAAAGAAAAAGAAAATAATAATTGTGAAAATATTTTTTATGGTATATGAAGATGAAGGGTTATGAATTCACTTTTCCTTATATAGAATCACATTTGAAAATATATATTTGAGTCAATTATCTTAAGATCTTTGGGCATGAATGAATACGGATGTGATGCGTTTGAGGTATAAATGGATTTAGAGTTAGATTCAGATTTATTTAATGATTTAATTTAAAATGATTAAGATTAATTTAAATCAATCATTTTGAGAGGGAAATGTTAGAATATCAGAATTTATGAATGGTTGAGTTCTTGTGATAATTGAATTATATATACAAATATATATATAAATATATATATATCTTCTATGTATGGAAAAGGTGAAGTTATATAGGCTTTGTATGCATTGCTTGGGAGAGATTCGTCTCACATATGGATACAATTTAGTGTAGACCATTTCACCTCCCCCATCGTAAGAAGATTAGATTACAGTCTTTCCAAAGACACAAAGTTTTAGTATGTTAAGAATAAGCTGTTTCTTTACACTACTATATTTCTTGATTAGGGTATTAATAAGAACACTGCATTTTACATATATGTATACTGATATGTAGGATTTTATATGTTTAAAGGAAATGTATATATTGTAAGTTAAATGATTCTTAAATGATAGCTTTTTCACATAGTTCATAGCCCCACCCTTAGGAATGTTGGAAGGAGTAATTCAAATTTCCCGGTCTTTTCTATGGGACTATAACGAACCGTTTTTAAGCCAGCCTCTTTGGGAAAGGTGGGGGTTAATTGTAGGAGTACAGACAGGCTGTGGGGAGAGGGACACTTGCATTGCAGCTTCACACACACACACACACAGATCTCAAGACATACACACAGACATATCTGATTTAAACTTCATTTTAAGAATAATCTATTTTTGTATTCTACATTTTGACATTGTTTTTGTAACATTTTGCTAATTGATCATTAAATCAATTTTGGAGGTTTTACACGAGAACTTAACAGATTTTTCTTGGAACTTTTCTCATCAATATGAATTATTGAAATATAGTTATTAATACAGAAATAACTCGATTATTACATTATTTATTTTTTATTAATTAATTATGTTCCATTTGTTTAGATGCGGCATTTGATATTTCGGATAATTCGTAACTTTGGATAAATTTGTATTCGTTACGTTCCCTAACAGCCAAATTTTAAAGGAAATTCCAATATCTATAATTTAATAGTCAGTTGTTATTAGTTAGTTATTAATTTTCAAATTTTTGAATTTCAAATTTTTGAATTTCAATCATAACAAATGACCCGAAAAACGGAACCCCCCCCCCCAAAAAAAAACGAATTAAACAAAAACCAGAATGAATTACCGTAATTTTTCAGCAGTGCACATGTCTACTGCTTGCAGTCCCATAAATTAAGAAGCAATGTGCTGCAGACATTAACATTAAAAAGATTAAAGTGTATCTCAACAGGGTGGAAATGTGTTTTTACAGTTATGCTGAACAGAAGTTGGGCCTTTACTATGCAGCCTTAAATATCTAAAATCATTTTTTTTTATTATTTACATATATATATATATATATATATATATATATATATATATATATATATATATATATGTATATATATATATATATATACACAATTAATTTGGGTACAGTGTGGCATGGCTATGTAAATTTTTAGTCAAGCTATCCTGAAAAGATGACATGGCAGTAAAGGGGTATATACAGGCTTGTACTAAAGTTGTTAAAAAAAAAGGGATTATATTGGTATTTAACCACTTAAGGACCGAGCCTCGTTTTGAGATTTGGTGTTTACAAGTTAAAATAATTTTTTTTTTTGCTAGAAAATTACTTAGAACCCCCAAACATTATATATATTTTTTTCTAACACCCTAGAAAATAAAATGGCGGTTGTTGCAATACTTTCTGTCACACCACTTTTGCGCAGCGGTCTTTCAAGCGCACTTTTTTTGGAAAAAATACACCTTTTAAAATTAAAATATAAAAATAAAAAATAAAATAGCCCAATTTTTTTATATTGTGAAAGATAATGTTATGCCGAGTAAATTGATAGCCAACATGTCACGCTTCAAAATTGTGCCCGCTCGTGGAATGGTGACAAACTTTTACCCTTAAAAATCTCCATAGGCGGTGTTAAAAATTTTTTACATGTTGCATGTTTTGAGTTACAGAGGAGGTCTAGGGTGAGAATTATTGCTCTTGCTCTAACGATCACAGTGATACCTCACATGTGTAGTTTGAACACTGTATTCATATGCGGGCGTTGCTCATGTATGCGTTCACTTCTGCGGGATGGGGCGCGTTAAAAAAAAAAAAAAAAAATTCTTATTTATTTTACTTTTTACACTTTAAAAAAAAATGTGTCACTTTTATTCCTATTGCAAGAAATGTAAACATGCCTTTGTAATAGAAAAAAAGCATGACAGGACCTCTAAATGTGAGATCTGGGGTCAAAAAGACCTCAGATCTCATATTTACACTAAAATGCAATAAAAAAAATGTTGTTTGAAAAAAAAAAAAAAGTTCCTTTAGGAGCTATGGGCGGAAGTGATGTTTTGACGTTGCTTCTGCCCTGCAATGGTATGGAGCCGAGCGGGGGCCATCTTCTCCTCAGTCAGCTCCATATCACAGACCAAGAAAGATCCGATCGCCTCCGCCGCTATCAATGGCACTGGTAAGTGGCGGAGGGCACCGGAGCATGGGAGGGGGGCCTCTCCCACCACCGATAAAAGTGATTTTGTGGCGAATCCGCTGCAGAGACCACTTTTATCTGAAAGCCTCAGAAGAGGTAGCTAGCTGCTGCCATAACAATGATATTCCTCTTCAATCAGCCGACATATAACGACGGCAGGCGGTCGGCATGTGACTAAACCATTTCCGGACTATCCACCTTCGTTATACATCGCTACTTTGACATTAAATACCGTTGTTATACTGTTGTTATAGCAGCAGATAGCTGCCATAACCCCGGTGGGTGGTCCGCTATAAGATAAAAGTGGTCTCTGTGGCAGATTCGCCAGGAAATCACTTTTATGGGCAGCGGGAAAGGTGCCCCCCCTCCCACCGCATCCTGGCATCCCCGCAGCTTTCCGGAGCCATTGGAAGAAGTGGAGAAATTCCAATCCTTTTACCTGATGGACAGGAAGTCGAGTGAGGGCATGATGGCCCCCACTCGACTCTATATCCTTGGAGGACCGGAGTGACGTCAAACATCACTTCCTCCCAATGGCCTTAAAGGGACAATTTTTTTTAAATTGAAAAAAAAAATCTTTTTTTTTTATTGCTTTTAAGTGTAAGATCTGAGGTTATATTACAAGGGATGTTTACATTCCTTGTAAAAGGAATTAAAGTGATCCAAAATAATTTTTTTAAAGGGAAAGTGTAAAAATAAAAAACGGAAAAATAAAAATGAAAATAAATTAGAAAAAAGTGCCCCTGTCTCTCCGTGCTCACACGCAGAAGCAAACGCATACATAAGTCACGCTCACATATGTTAAAGGTGTTCAAACCACATTTGACGGGAGTCACTTTGGGTGTGGTTGTATCCCATGGTTCTTTTGTGTCTGTCTGCCTTGGGAGAAAAGTATATTATGGGATGTATGTCTATGTGGAGGGGGGAATTCCTCCAGCAGCCCCTCCTAAGACTGTTTACTGATGAGAAGTTTGAATACACCTGACCTGGGTGTCTATTGTTATTGGAAAGTTTATCCCACCCTGAATCCAAGGGAGGGGGGGAGTGTGGCTGAGTTGTATATCTGTTGTTAAATGTGTTTGAATAAAGAGTCTGATGTTTTTCACCCTACACTGAGTTACGGCTGGTGACTGGGTGGGCTAAAGGGTCTTGGATAGTGCTGGCTTTGGACAAAGGAAGCATTTACGGCGGACATAGTCCTGTTAAAGACAGGGGTTCGTCACACCACACATCTGAAGTATTACCGCAATCGTTACAGCGAGTGCAATAATTCTAGCCCTAGACCTCCTCTGTATGTCAAAACTGGTAACCTGTAGAAATTTTTAAACGTCGCCTATGGAGATTTTTAAGTGCCAAAGTTTGTCGCCATTCTGGGCGAAACTTTGAAGCTTGACATGTTGGGTATCAATTTACTCGGCGTAACATTATCTTTCACAATATAGAAAAAAATTGGGCTAACTTTACTGTTGTCTTATTTTTTTTTATTCAACAATGTGTATTTTTTACAAAACAATTGCGATTGTAAGACCACTGCCCAAATACGGTGTGACAAGTATTGCAAGGATCTCCATTTTATTCTTTAGGGTGTCTGAAAAAAATAATATATATATATAATGTTTGGGGGTTCTAGGTAATTTTTTTAGCAAAAAAAAAAATGTAACTTGTCAACAACAAGTGAGAAAAATAGGCTTGGTCCTTCAGTGGTTAAAAGTATTTCCTGAAAGTTGAAAGTAACAAAAAATTTTCTTTGTCTAGATCCCGAGATCGCAGTGTTCTGAGGACTGTTTACCCGGAAACAGAGAAGTGCCGAGCTCAGATGTACATGAATGCTGTCATGGTTGTGTCCCATGCTCAGAAGGAGAGATGTCCAATAAAACAGGTGGATTTTACTACTATTTTCTAAGACTTCTGTTGGTGGTAAAAGCAATGCAAGGAAACCCATAGCACCCCTCACATTTTTGTAAATATTTTATTCTATCTTTTTATGTTACAACACTGAAGAAATTACACTTTGCTACAATGTAAAGTAGTGAGTGTACAGCTTGTATAACAGTGTAAATTTGCTGTCCCCTCAAAATAACTCAATACACAGCCATTAGAGTCTAAACCGCTGGCAACAATAGTGAGTACACCCTTAAGTGAAAATGTCCAAATTGGGCCCAATTAGCCATTTTCCTTCCCCAGTGTCCTGTGACTCGTTAGTGTTACAAGGTCTCAGGTGTGAATGGGGAGCAGGTGTGTTAAATTTAGTGTTATCGCTCTCACTCTCTCATACTGGTCACTGGAAGTTCAAAATGGCACCTCATGGCAAAGAAATCTCTGTGGATCTGAAAAAAAAGAATTGTTGCTCTAAATAAAGATGGCCTAGGCTATAAGAAGATTGCAAAGACCCTGAAACTGAGCTGCAGCACGGTGGCCAAGACCATACAGCGGTATAACAGGACAGGTTCCACTCAGAACAGAACTTGCCATGGTCCACCAAAGAAGTTGAGTGCACATGCTCAGCATCATATCCAGAGGTTGTCTTTGGGAAATAGACGTATGAGTGCTGCCAGCATTGCTGCAGAGGTTGTAGGGGTGGGGGGGTCAGCCTGTCAGTGCTCAGACCATACGCCGCACACTGCCTCAAATTGGACTGCATGGCTGTCATCTCAGAAGAAAAGCCTCTTCGAAAGATACTGCACAAGAGAGCCCACAAACAGTTTGCTGAAGACAAGCAGACTAAGGAGAGTACACCTCTCAAAATGTGAGAGGTGTACTCACTTTTATGAGATCCAGTACAGTACACAAAAACAGAGGCTAGGCACACAGCTAGCCCCATGATTGCCCTAGATATTTAACCCCTTCCCAGCCAGTGTCATTAGTACAGTGACCGTGCATATTTTTAGCACTGATCACTGTTTTGGTGTTGCTGGTTCCCGCAAACTGACAAAAATATCAGTGTCCGATTGTCCACTGCAATATCGCAGTCCAGATATAAGTAGTTGATCATTACTAGTATAAAAAAGAATAAATAAAAATTCCTGAAATAGATGCCATAGTGTGTAGACGTTATAACATTTGCATAAACCAATCAATATACGCTTATTGGGAATTTTTGTATTCATTTTTTTCCAAAAAACATGTAGCAGAATACATATTGGCCTAAATGAAGAAATTCAATTTTTACATTTTTTTAATTGGATATGTTTTAAAGCAGAAAGTAAAAAAATATTGTTTCTTTTTTTTTCAAAATTGACAGTATTTTTGGTTTATAGCGATCAAATACCACCAAAAGAAAGATCTATTTGTGGGAAACAAAGAACATAAATTTCATTTTGACACAGCGTTGCATGACCGCGCAACTGTCAGTTAAAATAAAACAGTGCCGTATCGCAAAAAAATGGCCTAGTCATGAAGGGGGTTAAATCTTCCAGAGGTCAAATGGTTAATATGTATATTACGTTGGCTTTTTCCATATGAAAACATTGTGGAGTTTTTGTCTAAAATACTTTTTAATCCGTGTAAATTAAAAACTAAGTTCAAACACAATTCAACAATTGTTTTTTTTTTTTAGGAAGTGATAACTGCATGAAGTGTCTGGACCACGAATGGCCAAATGAGAACAAAACTGAATGTAATCCCAAGCTGATAGAGTTTTTGTCTTATACTGATAATCTATCTTTATTTTTCATGGTTATCTCTTTATTCCTTTTTTTAACTTTTTTGACAATGACTGTATTTATTTCATATGGAGATACCCCCATTGTCAGAGCCAATAACAAGAGCCTCAGCTTTGTCCTCCTGGTCTCCATCATGTTGGGTTTCCTCTGTGTGTTCTTGTTCCTGGGTCGTCCCATGGATACAACCTGCTGGCTACGCCAAACATCTTTTGGATTTCTTTTTACCATAGCGGTCTCTTCTGTGTTGGGCAAGACTGTGATGATTTGGCTTGCTTTCAAAGCCACCAAACCGGGCAGCGTGTGGAAAAAATGGGTTGGAGTAAAGCTGCCCAATTCTCTTGTCTTCATCTGCTCATCATTGCAAGTTTTAATCTGCATTGCATGGTTGTCGATCTCTCCCCCATTCCAGGAGTTGGACAAACGATCATATCAAACAAAGATCTTCGTTCAGTGTAATGAAGGGTCAGTTATCGGGTTCTACTCTGTTCTGGGTTATATGGGGATCCTAGCTGCTTTCAGTTTTATTACAGCGTTTTTAGCCAGGACATTACCGGACAGTTTTAATGAAGCCAAATACATCACCTTCAGCATGCTGGTGTTCTGCAGTGTCTGGATTGCCATGATCCCGGCCTATCTGAGCACCAAAGGGAAATATATGGTGGCTGTGGAGATTTTTGCCATCCTGACCTCAAATGCTGGACTTCTAGTTTGTATCTTTTTTCCAAAATGTTACAAAATTCTTTGTCAGCCCAACTTAAATTCAAGGAAGCATTTGCTTGACAACAGATGCAAATAGGTTTTTAGGCTGGGTTCTCTCTATTGCAAATTGGTTGCAGGCTTTCCTGCATCCAATTCGCATGTCAATAGAGCTGCTCCAGTGTGAATTGCACGGGAGTTCTGTGTGTCTTCTGGTCCATTTCAGGTCCGAATTCAGCCAAAAATCGGATCTGAAGTGGTAAACAGGGACGCATCGGACTCCTGCTGTGAGCCGCTCTGTGCGGAAGTGTGAGCTCAGCCTTACAGTGATTTTAAAGAGTTGTACCTACATATTAAACTTAATGTATTGCTTCCAGGAGAATCAAATGTCTGCTTTACCGATGGTCCTCCAAACCCTAATCACATTTTGGCTAAAACCACTTGCATTGGCAGCTGTTTTTTTTGGGGGGGGAAGACAACCACCCCCCCCACTGTCAGTCGGATCACCTGCACCCCCCCTGGGGGTCTTGTGGTCATCCATAAATTCAAGGAAGCATTTGCTTGACAACAGATGCAAATAACTTTTTAGGCTGGGTTCACACTATTAAAAATTGGTTGCGGGCTTCCCTGCATCCAGTTCACATGTCAAGAGAGCTGCTGCAGTGTGAATTGCATAGGAGTCCTGTGTGTCTTCTGGTCCGTTTCAGGTCCGAATTCAGCCAAAAAGCCGTGAACAGGGATGCATTGGACCCTTGCTGTGAGCCAATCCATGCGGCAGTGTGAACTCAGCCTTACAGTGATATTAAAGAGTTGCACCTTCATATTAAACTTAATGTGGGGCTTCCAGGAGAATGGAATGTCTGCTTTACCAATGGTCCACCACCCCAATCACATTTTGGCTAAAACCACTTGCATTGGCAGCTGGGTATTTTTTTGGGGGGAGGGCAGACAACCACCCCCCCACTGCCGGTTGGATCACCTGCTCCCCTGGGGGACTCTTATGGTCATCCAGCCCCACACTTACCCCATCTAGGTTGCTGGCAGGCTGCGCTCCTATGGGCTCCTCCTCTGCATCATGGCAGCTTCCGCTGTGCTTCTCCTCCTTCCTCCTCCTAGGCATCCAAAAGGGTTACCTGTCCTTTCAGCCATTCAAGTGAAGTCTCTCAGGGCCCACTTCCTGATTGGAGGAGGATCAGTGTGACCGCTATCATCACAAAACTGGGTGGGCTCGGGGCTTAGTGCTCTGCACCCCAAGCCCAACCTTTTTTGGAGCCTATTAGAGGTTCTGGCTCTAATCACGTGGTTCAAAACCCTCCCTCCACATTGTAGTCCATGTGTCTGGCACCCTTCATGTAGATTAGGGGCCGGGCGCATGGATGGGGGGGGGGCACTGACCACTTGTCAAAAACAAGTTGCATTTTTCTAGCAAATAAGTGTTTTTTGGGTCTATCAGTAAAGTTGACCTTTTTTTTATGGAAGGTTGATTTTAAGGCTTGAACACAATAAATGATGCCCCAAGTAGAATATTTTCCTTTTGCAATGTTACACCACAGGCATGCATACCATTTGTAGTGCTTGTTTTAACTTTTTAAGTTATTAAACTTGTTCACAGTTAAAAGATGTAAAACACATATCTTCACTGATTTTCTTGTTCAGTATTTGTATTGAAGTATTTGCATACAAAGTTGGGAAATATGCAACATGGAGGAAAAATAATTCTTGCCACCATGCAGGGAGGACCAGTGGGCAAGAATTACAGCTTATAACAGATATCGATACATTGACTATTAAAATAGAGAAAACATTTTAGAAATAATTTGAATCAAAACATTATTCCCATATTCTATGCAATGCATCAGCAGAATCATGCGGGTAAAACAAGATGCCTTCCCTGGAAAGGCCCAGGGTTAGCAGTAAACCCATTAAACACTGGGAGATTGGAGGGAGGCAATAAACACAAAGAAGAGTAAAGAAGTAGTAGATAGATTCAGTCAAAAAAACAATGGTAGTTTGAGTGCTATGGCTGATGAGAGGACACCTTTATTGGGGGGTATGGCATGTATATTACAATAGAAATAGGTAAAAAATTGCGCTATACAAATCAAATTAAATTAAAATTCATATGTGTATCAAACAAATGATACATGTTAAAAATAGTCCAGATTAACATGACAAAGTTAATAGTTCCATATCCGTGTCCATCACCAAATAGCCCAGTGAATCCACCACCAACTATGGAAAGGCTTACCAGCTCCAGTGAACCCCTTGTCACAGGGGGTCAATGAACACCTGCAGCCTAAACCCAGCCAGGACCTCTCTCGAAACTTTAGGATCACTACACACTTTGGATGGTATCAAATGGAAATGTATAGAGGGTTGCCACCGAAAAAGAAATCAAAATAGTGCCACATAGTGTAAATTATCCTATAGGTTTATTAGGGATCTCACACAAACCCGATTGTTGGGACATGAGAAGAGAGATGGTGATGTCAGCACATCGCTTAGCCCACAATCAGACAGATCATTTCAGATACAGGGTAGGAGGGGAGGAGGGAAAGTCCATATATTTTAAGAGTCCATATGTCCTGGGGGCACATGGGCTCTGCCCCCAATACATACGTCTGGCCCCCTTATCTACATGCAGGGCGCCGGACGCTTGGATTCCAGGGGGGTTTTAAAGCACATGATTAGAGCCAGAGGATTTTCAGAGAAAATTCATGGGTGGATCCAGCACTGTATTATGGCCTAGGCCAACAAGGCCCAGGCCTAGGGCGGCACTTTGTGGGGGGGTGGCAAAAAAAGCACCCCCTCACACTGCGCTGCCGAACTGCAGATCAATGCAGCGCGACCTCCATCAGGGCAGGCAGAAGGAGAAGCTCCACCAGTGGGCTGGGTCCTGCACCAATCCAAAGGCCGCATAATGTCACTAGCAGCAACGGAGGAGGGGCCTGTATGAGCTGGAAGTCCCGGCAGACAAGGATGCTGGAGGCGCTGTACAAGTCGGTGGGTGGCGGGAGGCGGAGTTTCTGGCTGTCTGTGCGGAGGTCGGGGGGAGATCTACTAGAGGAGAGGAAGATGCTGAATGGAGTGGTTATGAAGAAAACTGTTAGCACCAACACAGATGGCACCAGGTGAGGCTCACAAGCACAGCACAGAGGTGACAGGCTAGGACAGCTTGCTCTGTACCCTATGTGACAAAATCTTCTATAAAAGTGTAAGTGCAGTGCTAAAAAATATGCATCAATACATACAAGTAAATAATGTGCACACTGAGGTGTTATCACATTGGATTGGCCAGGCACCAGCTATTTATTCACTATTTTTTATGGTAAAGGGATCCACCACCCATCCATCAACTGTTGATTGATTTATGGACTCATATTTTGTTTTTTTGATTGCAATATGGTTTATCTGCTCAGGCACTCTGAGTGCTATATGAGACATCTGATTTTTTTGCACTTTATTTAATCTATACTTTGTATTCCATTCATTTTTACTTGCTGTGTTTGCACATAATTATTATGTTTGTCACTATTATACGCTGACCCACCTTCAGTTTTAGACTGTTTGCACATATCAAGCTCACTGCAGGAATATCTTTAAATTTATATTTACTTGTAGGTATTGATGCATATTTTCTAGCACTGCACTTGCACTTTTTATAGAAGTTTTTGTCACATACTATACACTGGCCGATATTCAACAGCGCAGCACTACTATTATATGCTTCAATACCGCAGTCTCTGACTGTCCCTTGTGCCATGCCCGCAGACTCTGACCGCCCCTTGTGCCATGCCCGCAGACTCTGACCGCCCCTTGTGCCATGCCCGCAGTCTCTGACTGTCCCTTGTGCCATGCCCACAGACTCTGACCGCCCCTTGTGCCATGCCCGCAGACTCTGACCACCCCTTGTGCCATGCCCGCAGTCTCTGACCATCCCTTGTGCTATGCCCGCAGTCTCTGACCATCCCTTGTGCCATGCCTGCAGTCTCTGACCGTCCCTTGTGCCATGCCCGCAGTCTCTGACTGTCCCTTGTGCCATGCCTGCAGTATCTGACCGTCCCTTGTGCCATGCCTGCAGTTTCTGCCCGTCCCTTGTGCCATGCCCGCAGTCTCTGACCATCCCTTGTGCCATGCCCACAGTCTCTGTTGTCTGTGATGTAAGGGGGAGCTCTGTGGACTCTTGTGTAAAGGAAAGGCTGTGGTTACCAGACACCACCCCCTTACATCAGAATTTCCCTTTACACCAGAGTCTGCAGCAGTCCCTTTTACATCAGAATTGTTATAGTTCTGCTTTACATCGGGGTAGACAGAGTTCCCCCTTACACTGTAAAGAAGAACCCTGTGCTGGGCTTTATTAACCTGACCTTCATGTAAATGGAGAAATATATTTTTGCTAGTACATTATGAGATTATACCCTAGACTGATGCCCTACAGTCCTGTGATATCACCGCTGAAATGGCTGACATCTTTTCCTGGTCTTCATTCCAGGTTCGCAGTCTCCGGCTACATGAGCGGCCAGGGGTGCGATGACGTCACTCCCACTCATGCGCGCGGGAGCCGCCATTTTTGGTACAGGCTCTGAAGGTCCAGCACTGGAAGCCTGGCCTGCAGAGCGCATGCGCCGATGGTGTCATCAGCTGCATGCACTCTGACTATCTCCTAAACGGTGCAAGTTTAGGAGATATTCACAGTACCTACAGGTAAGCCTTTCTATAGGCTTACCTGCAGGTAAAAGTGGTAGTACAGGGTTTACTACCACTTTAAGAGGAAGGGGTGTGGTTTACAGATGACAGGTATTTAAATTAGAGGGTGGGCGATTTTAGTCAGGCCTAGGGCAGCACAAAACCTAAATACGCCACTGGGTGGATCACAGTATATAAGGTTAAAATTAAAAATAAAAATAATAAAACATGATTGGCACTAGTAAAATATAGACAATTAAACAATTACACAATTGAAATAAAGGTGTGTGGGGAAAATACATATATGGAAAACACTGCATGTGGAGATACTTACTGAGGAACGATTCTATATGAGGGATATTATTATTTCTTAAGACCATAAGGGTCCTGTGGAAAAAAATATATAAAAAAGGGGGAGATGTTAATTATTACAATTATTGGTCATGCCTAATAGGGATGGGCTGAACACTCCCCCGGTTTGGTTCGCACCAGAACACTAGCAAACATGCAAACCCTTTAACCCTTTAAGTTTATGGGACACGAACATGAAAAATCTAAAGTCCTCATTTTAAAGGCTTATAGGCAAGTTATTGGCATAATAAAGTGTTTGGGGACCTGGGTAATGCCCTAGGGGACATGTATCAATGCAAAAAATATTTTTTTAAAACAATCTTTCGTTTTTAAAGGAGCAGTGATTTTATTGATGCTTAAAGTGAAACAATAAAAATGAAAAATTCCTTTAAATATTGTACCTTTACATTGGCACATCTGTACAATGTGTAGAACCTGCTGCAGGAATCCTGACATTTGTAAAGGAAAAAATGTCATTTAAACTTGCTCGCAGCTGTAATGTATTGCCGCATTCTGGCAATACAGATTAAAAGAAAAGGAAAAAAAATTTTGTGGAGTCACCCCCCAGCTCATACCAGGCCCTTCGGGTCTGGTATTTATTTTAAGGGGAACCCCACGCCAAAATTTTTAAAAAAATGGCTTGGGCCCCCCCAAAATCCATACCAGACCCTTATCCGAGAATGCAGCCTGGCAGGCCAGGAAAGAGGGGGGACGAGAGAGTGCCCCCCCTCCTGAACCATACCAGGCCACATGCCCTCAACATGGGGGGGTTTTAACAAGTCCTTTATTGAAAAATAAAAAAATAGCGTCCCTCGATGTACAACCATTGTCAATCATGATGCCCGCCGACCCGAAAAATAGAAAAAAATAAAAACGCTTTCACCTCTGGGGAGGCCTGCAGTCTGCCCGCTTTACCATTACTTATATAGGCAAGGGGTTGGGCCCACAAGGTGCCACCGCCCCCTTATTAAGCAGATAGGGGTGCCACCGAGTGATGTAGCCGGGTGGCCCCGCCCCTTGCCTATATAAGAACTGGCAAAGCGGAGAGGAGGCAGACGGCCGGAGACTTCCCAAGAGGCGACAGCGGGTTGGCTTTTTTATGCTATTTTTCGGGTCTGGCTGGTATCGCGATTGACGATGGATTACATTGAGGGACACTACTTTTTTCTTTTTTTTAATAAAGGACTTGTCAAGAACTGTTTCTTGTGGTTCTCACTTTTTGACACTTTTTTGGTGAATGGGTAGGGGTACGGTACCCGATACCTATTCACCTGGGTGGGATCTGGGGTCCCCCTTGTTAAAAGGGGCTTCCAGATTCTGATAAGCCTCCCGCCTGCAGACCCCAGGGTTGTCAGGAAGAGGCCCAATAAAAAAAAAAAAACATTTTATTTTAATTTCTGTTATACAATTTTGCAAATTAGCAATTTTTGTTCATAAATTTGGGCCAAAATTTTTACTGCTACATATCTTTGGTAAAAATAACCCAAATTAGTGGATATAATTTATTCTGTGTGAACGTTATATAGTCTGCAAGCTATTAGACATGCGCACTGTCAAAAATATGTTTGTTTTTGTTTTATTCGTTTTTCTTTTTAGTTTTTCGGGTTATTCGTTATGATCGAAATTTGTTATTTCGAATAAATTCATAACTTCGGAAAAGTTTGAATTTCGCAATCCAAAAATTTGGAAATTCTAAAATTTAAAAAAATTTAAAAATTCTAAAATTCTAAAATCCACAAATAAGAATGAAAAACATAAAATTCAAAAGAACGAAAATCCAAAAATCTGAAAATCCAAAATAATAACTAACTATCTAATAATAACTAACTATTAAATTATAGGTTTTGGAATTTCCTTTCAAATTTGGCTGTTAGTGAACGTAACAAATACAAATTTTTTCAAAGTTACGAATCATCCGAAAAAACGAATGCCGTATCTAAAAAATGGAACGTAACAAACTAATAATAATAAATAATAATAATAATAAAAAGGTTTTATTATTATTAATTTGTTACCTTTCATTCGTTTAGATGTGGCATTCGTTATTTCAGATAATTTGTAACTTCGGGTTAATTTGTTACGTTCACTACCAGCCAAATTTGAAAGGAAATTCCAATACCTATAATTTTTTTTTTTTTTTTTTTTTTTTTTTACCAATACCTATAATTTAAATAGTTATTAATAGTTATTATTAGTTAGTTATTATTTCGGATTTGGGGATTTCGGAAACATTTGTTTAACAGGTTTTTGTTAATTGGAATATTTCCAAATGAAGGAATTTCGTTGAATTTCGTCAAAAAACGAATCCGGAACTAAACTAATTACACATGTCTACAAGCTATGGTGCAAATCATAAAACATTGATCACACCTGATGTACTGACGGCCAATGTCATTTCTTGAGGCCCTGAAATGTCAGGACAGTACAAATACCCCTCAAATTACCCCTTTTTGGAGAGTAGACAATCCAAGGTATTTAGTAAGAGGCATAGCGAGTGTTTTGAAGTTGTAATTTTTTTCCCACAATTCTTTGGAAAATGAAGAAATATATATAATTTTTTTTACACAAAATTGTCATAAAAACAATTTATTTCTCACACACAGCATATACATATTTCCAATTACACCCCAAAATACATTCTGCTACTCATCCTGAGTATGACGATACCACATGTGTGAGACTTTTTCACAGCCTGGCCACATAGAGAGGCCCAACATGCAGGGAACACCATCAGGCCCTCTAGGAGCATAAATTACACATCTAATTAAATTCCTACCTAACACACTTTTGAAGGTCCTGGAACACCAGGCCAGTGGAATTACCTACAAAATGACCCCATTTTGGAAAGACAACACCCCAACATATGAGGCATGGGCTGCAGATAGTTACTCGGGTACTCTGATGGGCTACAGATAGGTACTCGGGTATTCTGATGGGCTGCAGATAGGTACTTGGGTACTCTGATGGGCTGCAGATAGGTTCTCGGGTACTCTGATGGGCTGCAGACAGGTACTCTGGTACTCTGATGTGTTTGAGACAGGTACTTGGGTACTCTGATGGGCTGCAGATAGGTAATTCAGCAGTGGGGTCCCCCCACACCAATTTTTCCCAATTTTTTTAAATTTATATTCTTTTTTTAACAATTCTTTTTTTTTTAAATTCAGCTGTGGGTACCCACTGAAAGCTGAATTTTTTTAAAAAATTGTAAAAAAAAATGTAAATTTAAAAAAAATGGGGAAAAAAATGGTGTAGGGGGACCCTTTGAATCTGGGAATTTTAATTTTAATTCCACTTCCTGCAGCCCACCAGAGTACCCAAGTACTGTGTGCTCAGTGGGCAAACATCCCGCTAAGTGCCCAGAAAGTTCAGCTTTTAGGTGAGTACTTGAATGGGCAATGTTCAGGCCGAACTTATGATTGGCCAAAACTGTTCGCACATCCCAAGTGGTGCCTGAACACTGTAACCCCTCACAGTTACTCTTGCTGGGCACAGGAACGGGCCTTCTGTTAAAACTAGAAAACATTTTAAATTACATGCACCAGTCAAACAGGTGCAGAAAAATTGGGCCTTGGGTGTTGGTGGTGCCTTAACACTGTAACCCCTCACAGTTACTCTTGCTGGGCGCAGGAACTGGCCCCGCAGTTAAAAATTTGAAAATAAATTTGAAATTACATGCACCTATCAAACAGGTGCAGAAAAATTGGGCCTTGGGTGTTGGTGGTACCTGAACACTGTAACCCCTCAAGGTTACTCTTGCTGGGCACAGGAATGGGCCTTGCTGTTAAAAATGTGACAAAAAAATTTGATTGGGCCTTGGGTGTTGGTGGTGCCTTAAAACTGTAATCCCTCACAGTTAATCTTGCTGGGAATAGGATAGGCAGCATAGGCAGTCTTCAAGGGATCATAAATCCCTAGCAAATTCAATCAGTTACATCAGTATCAGGGGCTTGATAGCTGCTGTTGATCCAGGACTGATTTATTTTGATAAATGTCAGACGGTCAATGAAGTCTGTGGACAGACGCACTCTTTTATCCATCACAAAACCTCCAGCAGAATTGAATGTCCATTCAGAAACCACACTGGATGCAGGACAGGCCAGTAGCTCAATTGCATATTAAGAATATTGAGCAACCCAGTGGATGCTCAGTTGGAAAGGTCTCCATGTCTGCTCTTGCCCCTAGATAATCCTGCACCATATGATGCAGATGCTCATCAAGGCGCCCTGAAGATGTTTCATCCTTTGCTCCTTCTTTGAAGGCACGATGAGCTCTGCAACTTAACCTTGTAATGTGGATCAAGAAGGGTTGCCAGCCAGCAATGATCCCTCTCCTTGATACCACGAATCCTCAGTTCCTGTCGCAGGCTTTGTAGAATCAGGGAACCCATGCAGTGTAAGTTTGAGGAGGCATGATATTCTGAGTCCTCTGGGTCACTAAGGATGACATTGTCAGGAACTACCTCCTCTCAGCCACGTACAATTCCTGGGGTTTCTGGGGACTAAAAGCCATTCCTTAAAGACTGCTGTATGTTATCCTCTACATCCATGCTGACACAAACCTCCTCCTCTTCCTCCGATGTGTTTGGTGGCCCCGCAGGAATGGTATCTGCATAAAGGGGGACCTTGAGAGGAAAGGAAGTCCTTCTCTTTCTCCTGCTGTTTTGCCTCAAGTGCCCTGTCCATGATTTCACAAAGCGTGTGCTCCAGCAGGAAGACTAGAGGGATAGTGTCATTGATGCTTGGGTGCAAGCACCTGTGGCACCCATTGCTTTACCATCATTCCTCTCAGTGGAGGTTTTTGAGAAGACTTGAGGTATAGTAGAGGTAGAGATCCCAGATGAGGAGCCAGGAGAAGTGTGCATTTTTTTTTTATGATGTGGGTCTTTCAGGTGCTGTTGCCAATGGACTGCATGGCAGGTTGTCATATGTCTTGTAAAGCATGTGCCCAAGCGGCTGGTGTTCTGGCCATGCTTCATTCAGAGGTTGTCTTTGGGAAATAGACATATGAGTGCTGCCAGAATTGCTGCAGAGGTTGAAGGGGTGGAGGGTCAGCCTGCCAGTGCTCAGAAAATAGACCACACACTGCATCAAATTGGTCTGCATGGCTTTCGTCCCAGAAGGAAGCCTCTTCTAAAGGTGATGCACAAGAAAGCCTGCAAACAATTTGCTGAAGAGAAGCAGACTAAGGACATGGATTACTGGAACCATGTCCAGTGGTCTGATGAGACCAAGATAAACTTATTTGGTTCAATGGTGTCAAGCGTGTGTGGCGACAACCAGGTGAGGAGTACAAAAACAAGTGTGTCTTGCCTACAGTCAAGCATGGTGGTGGGAGTGTCATGGTCTGGGGTTGCATGAGTGCTGCCGGCACTGGTGAGCTACAGATCATTGAGGGAACCATGAATACCAACATGTACTGTGACATACTGAAGCAGAGCATGATCCCCTCCCTTCAGAGACTGGGCCACAGGGCAGTATTCCAACATGATAACGACCACAAACACACCTCCAAGATGACCACTGCCTTGCTAAAGAAGCTGAGGGTAAAGGGCATGGACTGGCCAAGCATGTCTCCAGACCTAAACCCTATTGAGTATCTGTGGGGCATCTTCAAACGGAAGGTGGAGAAGCGCAAGGTCTCTAACATCCACCAGCTCCATCATGGAGGAGTGGAAGAGGACTCCAGTGGCAACCTGTGAAGCTCTGGTGAACTCCATGCCCAAGAGGGTTAAGGCAGCTGGAAAATAATGGTGGCCACACAAAATATTGACACTTTGGGTCCAATTTGGACATTTTCACTTAGGGGTGTACTCACTTTTGTTGCCAGTGGTTTAGACATTAATAGCTGTGTGTTGAGTTATTTTGAGGGGACAGCAAGTTTACACTGTTATACAAGCTGTACACTCACGACTTTACATTGTAGCAAAGTGTCATTTCTTCAGTGTTGTTATCAGAAAAGATAGAAGAAAATATTTTTAAAAAATGTTAGGGTGTACTCACTTATGTGAGATACTGTATATATACGCACACATGTGTGTTTGAGCTTTGGGGTGCACATCCTAATGCAATAGGTTGCACACACCTATGTTATTCACACTACACTACACTGACTGCTCTAAACTGAATGCATTATCCACTAACTACCTGCCTAATCTCCACTAACACGCCACACAAGGTTTCCGTGTAAGCAGCCTTATATAGTGTGGGCCGTGGATTTAGCCCCTGAGCCATGATTGGCCAAAGGCACAAGTTCTTTTGTGTGTGAGCTATTTGAGAAACAAGACAACTTGCAGGAAAGCTGTGTACAGACATATGAGGAGTATGTGTCTGTGTATTGACTAGGACATTGCTTGTAAAAGAGTTGGTGTCTTTGCAGAAACAGAGAGAGGGCCTAATCAAAACTTAATAGACAGAAGGCTGTGTTTTGTTCCCCATTCTGCGTGTTGTTGAAACCCCTGCTAGAAAAACCTTTTGTTAAGGAACAATTTTCTTTAACATGAATTGATAGCACTTGCACACATTAGTATTTACACTAAGCAATTGACACTTTAAACTCTGATTTTTATTATTTTTAGTGGGAATATAATATAGGGATACACAGAGTGTCACACAGGTACAACCACCTAAGTGGAATGTAAATGCAAGTGTTAAATAAGAAAAGGTAGATGTGGCGCTGTTCTAGGGTACAATAATTGCATGCCCCTGTGTGACACTCTGCGTATCCCTATATTATACTCCCACTAAAAATAATAAAAATCTGAGTTTAAAGTGTCAAATGCTTAATGTAAATACTAGTGTGTGCAAGTGTTATCAATGCACGTATGCAAGAGTAAATGAGTGTGTTGTAATCAAAAAAACTAAAGTGACAGGTGCTCTTCAAAACCGTGCCCTATTGAGACTCATATATATCAAAACATTATTTTCATGCAAAAAAAAAAAATATATATATATATATATATATACGCTGTGATCATAAATAGTCCATAATTCATTTAAAAAAAAAAAGTAGTAAAATATATAAGAATGAAAAATGAAAAATGAAAAAAGTGACAGGTGCTCTTCAAATCTGTGCTCTGTGCTCCTTATAGATCCCCTATAGGTATTGCAATCACCCGAACCACTCACCCCACACAGGGGTAATTCACTTTCACAGTATGTGCCACTGTGCAGCATTTATCAGATCTTTATCTGCTGTGTCAGCTATATCTTTCCGTGCCTGTATTAGGTGTATCTTTCTTCTTTAGATTCCCCTCTGCATCTCCCACATATAGGAAAGACACATCTCCATAGTGTGATTCCGTTTTAAATCACATTTATTGTTACATAAAGGTGGAAATGTACTCACATTGATTCAAATGCCTATAAGCCTTTAAAAAACACAGGAAGCCGGGACGATTCACGCTCAATGGCCCGAAACCAGAAATGATGCAAAGACGCTAGATGCTCCGCCCTATGCGTTTCATTATCAAGCCGTCATCTTGCTACACCATCCGGTTTAAATAGCATGTGGTGAACCCTGATTATTAGTCATGTGGCCACGGCCATTTTTGATTAGTCCATCGATAAATTAATACAGGCGCCATCTATTATGTTATTATCCTTCCTATAATATTAGTCTTTTTTGCATTAAAATAATGTTTTGATATATATGAATATCACTAAGGCACGGTTTTGAAGAGCACCTGTCACTTTAGTGTTTTTTTTTTTTATTACAACACACTCCTCTACTCTAGCATACGTGTATTGATAGCACTTGCACACACTAGTATTTGCACTAGACATTTGACACTTTAAACTCTGATTTTTATTATTTTTAATGGGCGTATAATATAGGGATACACAAAATGTCACACAAGGGCATACATTATTGTACCCTAGAACAGCGCCACACCTACCTTTTTTCTTATGTAACACTTACATCCCACTTAGGTGGTTGTACCGGTAGGGGCAGCAATTCATCTTCCATCCCATTCATTGCCATAAGCGCAGGGCCACCAATATATTTTACATTAAATTTGTTCATCTCCTCAGTTTTCACAAAGGAATCACCAAAACTGCAGTGTTTATCCTCATGACACATCACAGGAAGCACCCTCATGGCTAACAGAGGACAGAATTAGAGAAGTCACCGGAACCAGATGGTTTGCATCCAAGGGTCCTTAGGGAACTCGGTCAAGTAATTGTCAAACCATTGTTCCTAATTTTTACTGACAGTCTACTAACGGGAATGGTACCACCTGATTGGAGAAAAGTCAATGTAGCACCAATATTTTAAAAAGGGCCAAAATAAATCCCTATAATACAGACAAGTTAGCCTAACATCAATAGTATGCAAGCTCCTGGAGGGGATGATAAGGGACCATATATATGTAGATTATAAGATTTTAGTAAAGAAAATGGTATCATTAGCAGTAATCAGCATGGATTCATGAAGAATCGTTCTTGCCAAACCAATCTATTAATGTTCTATGAGGAGTAAGGATGAGCTGAACATCCCCCGGTTCAGTTCACACCAGAACTTGCGAACAGGCAAAACATTCGGATGAACACACGAAACACCGTTAAAGTCTATGGGACACGAAAAATAAAAAGTGCTAATTTTAATGGCTTATATGCAAGTTATTGCCATAAAAAGTGGGGACCTGGGTCCTGCCCCAGGGAATATGCATCAAAGCAAAAAATTTTTTAAAAACTGCAGTTTTTTTGGGAGTAGTGATTTTAATAATGCTTAAAGTGAAACAATAACAATGAAATATTACTTTAAATATCGTGCCCTGGGGGTGTCTATAGTATGCCTGTAAAGTGTCGCATATTTCTCCTGTTATTAGAACAGTACCGCAGCAAAATGACATTTCTAAAGGAAAAAAAGTCATTTAAAGCTGCTCACGGCTGTAATGAATTGTCGGGTCTCGGTAATATAGATAAAACTCATTGTAAAAAACGGCATGGGTCCCCCCTAGTCCATTACCAGGCCCTTTGGGTCTGGTATGAATATTGAGAGGAACCCCAAACCAAAATTTTTTTAAAAATTGCGTGGTGGCCCCCCTAAAATCCATACCAGGCCCTTCAGGTCTGGTATGGATATTAAGGGGAACCCTGTGACAATTAAAAAAAAAATGGCGTAGGGGTCCCCTATAATTAATACCAGACCCAGGGTCTGGTATGGATTTTAAGGGGAACCCTGCGCCAAAATAGAAAAAATGGCATAGGGGTCCCCGCAAAATCCATACCAGACCCTTATCCGAGCATGCAACCTGGCAGGAAAAGAGGGGGCATGAGAGAGCACCCCACCCTCCTGAACCATACCAGGCCACATGCCCTCAACATGGGGGGGTGCTTTGGAGTAGCCCCCCAAAGCACCTTGTCACCATGTTGATGGGGACAAGGGCCTTATCCCCACAACCCTTGCCCGGTGGTTGTGGGAGTCTGCGGGTGGGGGGCTTATCAGAATCTGGAAGCCCCCTTTAACAAGGGACCCTCAGATCCCAGCCCCCCTATGTGACTTGGTAATGGGTACATTGTCAAAGTGTCAGAAATAGTAAAAATGAAAAGAGACACTCTGGGACAAGTCCTTTATTAAAAAAAAAAAATGTCCCGCAATGTAAATCCATCTCATGCCGCCTGATGAACCGAAAAAAGGAAAAAAAATAGTGTCCTCTATCCTCCATAAGTGTCCTTTGCCCCTTTCACTTCTTTCCTCCCCCACAGTAATGTACTCTGCCCCTCACATACAGTAGTGTCCTCAGTCCCCCCACACAGTAGTGTCCTCTGCCCCCCTATTGAAGTGTCCTCTTCCTCCTTTACATCACCACCCCCAAAGCAGTGTCCTCTGGCCCCCATAGCAGTTTCCTTTGCCCTCCCCCCCAGCCACAGTAGTGTCCATTCCCCCCTCACATCACCCCCTGACACAAACACACAGCAGTGTGTGGGTAGCACTCTCCTACCTTATAAAGGCTGTACAGCAGAGCGGAGAGTGGGACTCAGCATGGTACTGGACAGAGGGTGAGAGGGAGAGAGCGAGCTGCTGGAATTACCACTGCCTATTATCAAGCTGGTGGCCAGTTGCTACGACCATCCGGCATCCTAGCAACCAATCACCTGCTATATGTAAAAATGAAAGTGCATTATAAACAGTCATAGTAAAAAGAAAAAACAAAATAGAAAGTAACAATTATAAGTAAAAAGAAAAGTGTTCACAGAAACTAGGCACAAATGTGAATTGGGTCACTTCCCTTTGATGTACATAGTAAGCGTATTATGGATAAGAATCTAGAACCTCGAGATTAATCTAATTCATATTGTAGGCAAGAAAATTCACGGAAGGCATAGAATATGTGATATAAAAACCTAGTGTAGTGTTGGATAAAGAGTACCAGATATGGGGAGGGGGGAAGCCAAATAGATACAATCAATGTAGAATCAACATAAGATTAGGGTGTGTTTGGTAGTATGGGGGTCCACAATTCCGAAAGATCCCATGGTTCCCACATCTTATTAAATTGAGGGATGTAGTCATGCACTGAGGCTGTCAAAAACTCCATTGTCCGAATCTCAGCCACTAAATGTAGAAATCTGGACCACAAAGGAGGTGCCTTAGATAACCAGGACAGTGGGATAAGCCTTTTGGCTGCTAATAAAATATAGGATATTAGTCTATTTGCCTTTTTAGATACACCCAAAGAAGGTAAACCCAATAGGTAATTCAAAGGATCCATCGAAAGGGACACCCCAGTCACTTTTTGTATAAGCAAATGTACATCACCCCAAAAGGGTTGGATCAAGGAGCATTGCCAAAAGATGTGGAATAAGGAACCTATGTCAGTCCCACACCACCAACAGTGCGGCGGGACTGAGGGTTCATACTTATGAATTACATCAGGAGTTCTATACTAAAACATGAGACTCTTAATGGATGTCTCCCTCTGAGTGACACATTTGGGGGATCTGAGAGTAGAGGACCAAATCCTATCCCATATCTGTATTGTGACAGGATGGCCCACTAAGTGAGACCACCTGCTCATATAATGGTGCAAGGTTTCCGTGATTGGAGTCGACTCATGGAGGATAGGTAAATACGAGAAATTAAATGCAGTTGATGGGGGCCCTGAGCACATAGGTATTCAAAACTAGTTGGCTTATCTAGGGTCAGGGTTGGTGCTTTAGAGTGAAAGAAGTGTCTAACTTGTAGGTAAAAGTGGAAGAGATGTGATGGTATATCAAATTTTTCACTTAAAGTGTTGAAAGTATGCAGCTTCCACGTTATGGGATGGACCAGGTTCCGGAGCTGAAATAGATGTACATTTATCCATGGAAAAGTCCTGCCTAGGGACATACTATCTGGGATGAGAGGGTTGAATAGTACATTCACAAGAGGAGAGCAGGGGGACATAAGGGGATAGCGTTTGAGGCAATGATGCCAAATGGTTAAAGTCAATGCCATTGGGCCAGTGCACTGGTGTTTATATATGGGATTTAAAGAAGGAGGGCACCCCAAACCAAGGAGCATGGGTGGACCAGATAGAGTACCCCTTTCTCAATGGCAGCCTATTGGTTTGGTGCGTGTAAGGAAGTCCAAGAGGTAATGGCCCTTAAATGCGTGGCATGATAATATTTAGTAATGTCCGGAGCTCCCAAATCTCCTCTGGATCTAAGGGAAAACATCACGGAGCTCGCTATGCGATGGGCCTTATCATTCCATATAAATTTTAGAAAAGTCCTGTGGAGTGCTTTTAGTTGTGGAGCGGGTACAGCTACTGGGAGAGTTTCAAAATAATAGAGAAGTCTGGGTAGGATAGACATTTTTAAAACATTGATTCTGCCTAATGCCTCGTACACACGGTCGGATTTTCCGATGGAAAATGTGTGATAGGACCTTGTTGTCGGAAATTCCGACCGTGTGTAGGCTCCATCACACATTTTCTATCGGATTTTCCGACACACAAAGTTTGAGAGCAGGCTATAAAATTTTCCGACAACAAATTGTCAGAATTTCCAATCGTGTGTAGACAAATCCGACGCACAAAGTGCCACGCATGCTCAGAATAAATAAAGAGATGAAAGCTATTGGCTACTGCTCCATTTATAGTCCCGATGTATGTGTTTTACGTCACCGCGTTCAGAATGATCGGATTTTCCAACAACTTTGTGTGACCGTGTGTATGCAAGACAAGTTTGAGCCAACATCCGTCGGAAAAAATCCTAGGATTTTGTTGTCGGAATGTCCGATCAATGTCCGACCGTGTGTACGGGGCATAAGAGAGACAGGGGGTATTTGGCCAAGTTCGACAGAGACTTATTAATATCCAATATCAGAGGAGGAAAATTAGCATTATAAAGGGAGGTATAGGAAGGGGTAAGTAGGATACCTAAGTATTTGAGGGAGGTGTTACACCATTTATAAGAGTATGATTCTTTAAGTTGGGATAATAAGGGCATTGGAATGTGTATAGGAAGGGCCTCAGTTTTGGAAGTGTTGACTTTATATCCAGAAATAGCACTAAAAGAGGTCAGTAGTTTATGTAATGAGGGGAGAGATATCAACGGGTTAGTGATAGTAAGCAAAATGTCATCTGCAAATAATGATAATTTATATTCCCCCTGTCTCATCACCACCCCACGTATGTCTGGGTAAACACGGATAGACTCGGCTAGGGGTTCCAAGCACAAGATAAAAAGCAGTGGCGAAAGAGGACAACCCTGCCGAGTTCCATTTGTCATGGGGAAGCCAGGAGACATAAAGGATGACATATGCACCTGTGACAGATGAATATAGGGCCTCTAAAGCTTTTAGAAATGGACCGCTAAAACCGAATATTTTTAAAGTGGCAAACATGTAGGGCCAACTTAGCCTGTCAAAAGCTTACTGTGCGTCTAAACTCAGAATCAATGCCGAACGTGAAGTTCTATCCAAAAGGTCTATCAGGTCTATTGTATGCCGAGTGTTATCTCCTGCATGCCTACCAAGCACGAAACCCACCTGATCCCTGTGTATCAGTTTGGGGATGAGCCCGGATAGTCAGGAAGCGAGTATTTAAGTAAAGATTTTGTAGTCTGAATTTAGAAGGGCTATGGGTCTGTAATTATCTGGGATAGAGGGATCCTTTCCAGGCTTAGGGATAACTGAAATTAATTAATGGGAGAAATGTGAGTACGGAGGAGTATCCTTAAGGAGGGAATCATATAAAGCTAGCATATGTGGAGATAGAATGTCAAAAAAAGATTTGTAGTAGGAGTAGGGCAGGCCATCAGGGCCGGAAGATTTGTGTAATGGGAGGCTTTTAATCATAGTTAAGAGTTCTTCAGCTGATACTGCTACGTTTAAACTCTCTAAATCCGTTGTAGATAATTTCGGTAGCTTTATATTGGAGAAAAAGGACTCAAAATTTCCCTGGGTAAAGTCAAAATGGTTCTCTAGGGTCAGGCAATTATACAGTTTGCTGTAAAATTTGCCAAAAATGTTGGACATCTCACGGGGGCAGTGTGTTCTAGATCCATCTGACTGTTGAAGGAAGTCAGGGAATGAATTAAACGGTCATGGGCAGAGCTTATTAACTAACATCCTGTGGGGTTTATTGGAGTACTCATAAAATTTTTGTTTCGTCCACAGCATGGACCTAGCTGTTTTCTCAAGATTTGTTGATTTAATTTGTTCTCTGAGATAAATGACTTTGCGTAATTTCATCACTGTGGGACCACCCAAAAGCCTCCGCTCAGCAGTTACTAGAGCGGACATTAAAGACTGTAGAAGACTATTTCTATCTCTCTTCAGCTGAGAGCTTTCAGCTATACACGCACCCTGGAAGACAGCCTTGTGTGCCTCCCACAGTGTAGAAACCTGAGATACTGATCCAGTGTTGAGTAAAAAATACTCTTTCAAGCCATTTGCTAGGATGGAGTGGGATACGTCAGACTGTAAAAGGTGGTCGTTAAGACGTCAATGACAGGATTTGGTATAAGTCTGGGATAGCATAAGATCTAACATGATGGGCGCATGGTCCGACCATGTAATGGGAGAAATATCCGATTTGACCACATAAGGGATAAGTGGAGCCGAGATAAAAAAGTGATCAAGGCGGGAGTACATTTTATGGGCCGGGGAATAGAATGTAAATTGTTTAGCAGAGGGATGTTTTATCCTCCATGAGTCGAAGAGTCTGCATGACCTAATACATTTACGAAAGGCATTGGCTTAAGATAATATTCTCTTGGATGGAACAGTACTAAAAAGGGTTTGTCTATCCCTAGTGGGTGACATGACCAGATTGAAGTCCCCACCAACTATCATAAAAGGTTGTGAGCGAAATTGGGGGGTATCAAAAAGTTTGTTGAGGAAGTCAATCTGGCCCGTGTTTGGAGCGTATAAATTAACCAATGCAAAAGAGGCAGACATGTATTCACATTCTAGGATAAGAAATCTCCCATGAGGATCCACGTGAGACTTCCAAACCTTAACAGGGCACGATTTTCTGATCAGGATGCCACTCCCGCCTTGGAGTCAGAGCCAAGGAAGGAGGTGGGGAAAAACCTTGAGGCAAATTTTAATGATCCGCTTGCCCGAAAATGGGTTTCCTGGATCATTACCACGTCTGCGCCCGAGGCCCTGAAATCCTTCAGGGCCATCCAGTGCTTACCAATGGAACCCAAGCCCTTCACATTATAGGACATAATTTTCAGAGCCATGGTTGAAATCTATTTAGATAGGCTTGTGTAGAAACATTTGATAATATAAGCATTGAAGTATTAGGAAAATAAAAGTATATATACTGCAGTTTATGGCTATTGTTAATAACAAGCATTTTTTCACCTCTGACTGCTAGAATACAGACCCCAAGTTGAAACCATTTCAAAATGAGGTGATAACGACCATGGAATCTCAATCTGTGAAACACATCTGTAGACATGAATAAGAAAAGTAAAAAAGAAAACCAAAAAAGAAAAAACAAAAGAAAAAAAAAAAAAAAAAAAAAAAGCAAAACTCTGTAAGCCTGAGAAAAAACAATCTCTCAGGAATCCCTGGGCATAGACCAGGGCCTAGTAGGGACGTGAACAGACCTCCATCTGGCGACTCTGATTGAGGAGATGAGAAGGGTCTGCTGCTCACCTTGTGCACTTGATAGCGGAAACAAAAAGGACATTGAAGAAAAAACTTGTAAATCCTTAAGGAAAAGCAAAGTTAACAAGTAAACAGGTATGTTTGTCACTCAAAGTATCAAAACCTCTAGTGAATGCATCTCATGGGATGAGAAAAAGTTCTACCCCGGAAAAAAACCAGGGCAGATTCAAAACTTAAGTAACCAAAACAGCAACATCGTTTCATCCAAAAATTTGAGGAAACGGAAATGCAAAGAGTAGTGAGGAGTAGAACCAACAAGGAATGTTCCGAGAGGCGTTCAGGGAGGTTGTTTAGAAGATCGCAGGTGTTGAGGGGTGGAGAGGTGTTTCTTGGACTTGCCCCTAACAGGGATCCAGATGCAAGTGGGCGTGGTTGGAGGTAAGCGGGCCTGTGCGGCAGAAGGGATCATGTCCTCTTCCGGAAGAGGGGGGAGACCCAGGTTTTTAAGGAACGCCTCAGTCTCTTGCAATTCATGTAGAGAGTATTGGGCTCCCTCTTTATATACGGCTAGACGGAAAGGAAATCCCCAGTATTATGGAATTTTGTGTTGTTGCAGGTGTGAAGTAAGTGGACGTAATTTCCTCCTTTTAGCCAGAGTGATGGGAGAAAGGTCGCTAAAGATCTGCAGTTTAGCACCCTTATAAATAATTTGGGATTTATTGCGTGTTGTAAGAGTTAGTGCCTCCTTACTTTCGAAGTAATGAAACCTTAACACAACATCTCTGGGTCTAGCTCCGGCCGGAGGCCAATCTATGTCCAGCACTGAGGGAGCCAGATTGTTAAAGAGGCCTAAAAGATAGGTTAGAAGCTCAGAATCACCCACTGTCTCCGGAATTCCTCTGAATCATAGGTTTTGCCTTCTTTCTCTGTTCTCTAAGTCCTCTTGTTGTAGTTGTAGTTGATAAACAGAGAGGCATAAGGTATGGTTTTCCTCCTCGATCGCTTGTACAAAGTTTATCATTTCATCGAATTTGCTCTCCAGAGTGTCTGTGCGATCTCCAATTTGGGTTATTTCCCCTCTCAATTCGGCAGCTAGTTAGCTTACCTCTGCCGAAACATTGGACGTAATTTGTTGAAGTAAAAGCTGCAGTTTGGTGTCCAAAATGTCCGGGGTACAAGTCATACTCGAGGGTGGAAGAGTGGGAGTGTGGTTCTGAGAGTTAGACAAAGAGGAGTTTGTAACATCTTCCGAATCCAGGGAGGGATCCAGCAGGGCAAAAGGGTTTGCGGAAGGATTAGAGGAGGTAGGTTGCGGTCTAGTAACATAACGTTCCATGTTTGGTTCCTCTCGCAGCCCAATCTGTGGTTTATAGTATTATTGCTGCTGGCCAACTTTGCCCATGAGGTATGCAGAGAATTTAGTGATCAAACAGCCAGGCTTACCTCCGACACTGTAGATAGCTAAAACAGCTGCACGGAGATCTTGGTGAGCAGACAAGGGCCCTGGGTTTATTTAAGCGGCATCCTTCTTAAAGGTAGTAGTGCGCTCCATTTGGATCATCAGATCCACTTGTTTACAGCTCCACCTCCCCCCACTGTCAGAGAGGAGGGAGACAGTCTCTGCAAGCCCCCACACCCTATGAGTGTTTGTTCAGCCGAAGGAGTGGAGGGAATGCCTTTAGGGTATATGTTGGAGTCCCAAGATGGCCACCGGCCTCCAGGGGTAGGCTGAAGCCGCAGACTATCCTAGGAGACGGCCGCCGGGTGAGTGAATATGGCCACCCCCAGTCCCCAGAACCCCCACGGGGAGGTAGAGACAGAGGATCAGATAGTCTGACGCCTCCTGGGGACTCAGCTGCGGGTGGTGATGCAGAGTGTATTACTCACTGTGTCCCAGGAGAGCGTCTGTAATCCAGCCTGCAGGCCGTGTCAGAGTGGAAGGCCGTAGGATGCTGAGGCCGACCGTCGGATGAACTCCCGTGGCTTCTCCGAGCTGGTAGGCTGATCCGCGTGTTCCCCAGAGATAAGGCGGCCGTCCAGTATGTGTGGACTGTCGGTCCACCCTCCGATTTGTGGGCTCAGATGGTTAGAGCCGCTGGTCAGTCTGTAGGCCCCAAGATGGCGGCGGAGGGCCCTGGTGGCAGAGGGGAAACCTTGATTTAGAAGAGGATCTGGCAGGTCAAGGTCACAAATAAACACCTGGAACAGAGAAGCAGGGGTCTGGGATCAAAAGTATGTAGTCTGCAATTGTGGCAGTGTGAGAAGTGGCAGCGGATGGCTCTAGATTGGTGCGGGCTATGAGGAGCTCAACTCGCACACGTCTCTCCAGCTGCACGTCTGGATACGCCCCATCACCTTTGCTTTGATTTAAATCGCTGCTTCCCACCAAAAAAGGTTTTGCTTTGGTCCATGTCCACCCAGGGCAATGCCCAGCCCCCCCATATCATTTGTTTGACCATCTATTGCCTATTAACCGAAAATTGGCCATTACTGTTTTCTAACATTTGTTTCCCATTGAGTTCGGAGGGGTTCAGAACTGGCACCTGAACTTCAGTAACATTCCCCAAACTGAATGGAGGTACCTATTGATAACGTCATTTATGATGAAACGCGTCTGGAGGAGGATACGTGCTGACATCACCATGCTTTGGTATTAGGAGGACGGGATATCGTATGCAGCCGGCCTGCTCTGTTATTTATACGCGAGTTTTAAAGCTTTTTTATGTAAGTGCAATACTTTCTTTATTTAATCATTACTTGAGACAATATTACGCTATGGACGTTTTTTTTCCCTTATTTATGGTTGGGGTATCGGGCCTCTGATCAAGGTCGTATGATGTCGGGAGTGTTTCTGACCATCCACTAACCATCCAGTTTCCAGCCTATTAGCTGATCTTCTATACAAGCAAAGGCCCTGGCTGGGTTTAAGCCATCTGCCCGACTTTGCTTGCCAGCTGGAAGGCAGGCTTTTCTTAAGGTGGCGTCGCGTTTTGTTTGATTTAGCTCACCCTGGTGTTTGATCCAATTTCAGATTGAACTGTTTATTAATTTGTCTACAAGGAATTGTTTGGACTTTCCATTAATTAGCACAGCTTCCTTTTTTCTTTTTATATTGCTATTTGTGCCATCACACATTAAGCTGTTACTCTTTGGACTATACTGTATCAATTAATTCTAATTGTGATTTTTTATTTACATCACTTGTTTTTTTCAATGTTTAGTATATTTTTTGACTAAGCGTGTTTTTTCTTTTTAATTTACCTTAATTTCGTTACTAGTAGTGAGAAGGGGTTTCATTAATTTGAAAGTCCCCCAGGGCAATGCCCAGAACCCCCCCATGCCAATTGTTTGACCATCCATTGCCTATTAGCCGAAAATTGGCCACTTACTGTTTTTTAACATTTGTTTCCCATTGAGTTTGGAGGAGTTCAGAGCCGCCACCTGAACTTCAGTAACGTTCCCCAAACTGAACGGGGTACCTTCATTTCATCACTAGTAGTGAGGAGGGGTTCCGTTAATTCGAATGTCCACCAGGACAATGCCCAGACCCCCCCATGCCAATTGTTTGACCATCCATTGCTTATTAGCCAAAGATTGGCCATTTACTGTGTTAATTAACATTTGTTTCCCATTGAGTTCGGATAACACTGGTTTAGGAACAACTAATTTTATTGTCTGCCGATAACATTTAAAAAAAAGACTCACCTACAAATGTTTGTCTTTTATTTTCTTCTCTTTCTTTTATTCAAAGATAAAGTCTGATATTAGCAGAAAATAAAATAGTTATATGTAACCATATTGCAGCTGCACAGCACTCTATATAAGAGGATGCAGTTTTATTCCATAGACATGATCTGTAGCCTTGTGTATTCCCAGACAATGTTATACCGGGTTATTGTGACCTCCCTTCATCTCCTTGCTGTTGTATTGTGTAGATTTATACTGACATTTCATACACAGATTGGAGAATTGTGTGTGCTCCTTCTGTATGTGACACCTTGTACCGCTGACACCGAAAACCCAAGACCGGCACTAACCTACGTGCCAAAGGCAGCCGCCGTATATGAAGACTATGAGTATTATCAGGATGGAGACGTTATAATCGGAGGGGTCTTCACTGTCAATAGTCTTTTAAGAGGACTCATCTATGACTCTCCAACTATACCCAGATTTTTTTTTCTAATGTTGTGTTTGAAGTGAGTATCCTGCCTCATATGTAAAAGAGAACCTATCTCAAAAAAGATAAAATGTGTGACGATGCAGGAGAAGGATTAGTAAACAGAGACAGATCTCTCCACCCAATAACACCCTGAGCAAGGACCTCCATGGCAGGATCACCAGGCTTTATTTTAATGAAAGCTGCAGATCTACAAAGACTGAAAATGACTTTTGACATTAACATGTTAAAGCTTCTATGAGATTTTAGTGATTGGGATCACGTCTATTTTTAATATCAGGTTACGTCTGATTGCTTTCCTGTGTGTGAAGTCTCTATGAAGTGTAACGCTGCATTGCTCTTGTTTCAGCTTCTACGTTGTATCCTCAGCATTGATCTCGGCTTTGTCTGCTTTGTCTCTGATCTCACAGTGTGCAGGATTCCCAGTTACGGAAAAGACCGCACCGGCAGCAGACCGTTGTCACTCCAAACATTTGCAGACACCTTTCCTTCCTAAGTAGGGGTTTTGGGTTGCAGAAGGTTGTAATTTCATTTAGATCGTAAGTATTTCTGTCAAACTGTGCACCCAATGCCGAGGATACAATGTAAGAGCTGAAACTAGAGCAATGCACTGTTATGCCCTGTACACACGATCGGACATTGATCGGACATTCCGACAACAAAATCCATGGATTTTTTCCGACGGATGTTGGCTCAAACTTGTCTTGCATACACACGGTCGCAAAAGTTGTCGGAAAATCCGATTGTTCTGAACGCGGTGACATAAAACACGTACGTCGAGACTATAAATGGCAGTAGCCAATAGCTTTCGTCTCTTAATTTATTCTGAGCATGCGTAGCACTTTGTGCATCGGATTTGTGTACACATGATCGGAATTTAACCGATCTGATTTTGTTGTTGGAAAATTTTATATAAAAGTTGAATTTTAACTACTGGTCAATCTGGGATAATGACACAAAGTCAAAATAGCGGCGCTAAATGTTTGTGCACAAGGAGTATTAAATCCCCTAAAGTGACATGTGACTCACAATTTACAAATGAGAATTTAACTGACATGTGCTAAAATATAATAAATGCTAAAGCACTAAATTGACAAATAGCACTAAACACCCTCTGACAAGTGAAGTGATATGATGTAGCTAGTGAAGCTGCAAAAAAAAAAAAAAAACAATTTCCAAAATGTAAAAAATAAAGTCCATAAAATATTGAAGAGAATCTATAGTCGATGTGAAGATCTCTTAATCCATTCACCACACCAATGTGTCTGTGATTCCACTCCCCTAAAGAAATGCACTCACCGAATTCCAATGCCTACATTCTCATGTTAGGCTAAAGTGCATTTAAACCACATGGATAGGGTTTTAGAGCAAGCATCTGAACTCCAGCCGTGCGTCTCATATAATCTCCACATGTGAATAAAAAAGTGTACAAATAGTGTAATACCGTAAACAAAGCTTTAATGAAAACACTAAACAGCCTTCAAGATTTAAACTCACATGGTACAAGTTAAAAGACAGCAAAAGTGACTAAGGTAAGCCTTTCAAAGCCTCCAGAGCAGCGGATAAAACGGCCACAGTGGACCCAAGGTGTGCAGGCATAAGGTTGAATCTCACCCTTCCCTTGGTCCTGGATCTAAACCTGCTCGTCAACTTGCTGGTGTGTCACGCAACGTCCTGCCTCAATGATGTTAATTGCCGTACAGCCACGCCCCGACATGTTTCGTCACAAGGACTTACTCATGGGATTCATCGAAAAATTTTATAGCCTGCTCTCAAACTTTGTGTGTCAGAAATTCAGATGGAAAAAGTCCGATGGATCCCACACATGATCTGAATTTCCGACAACACAATCCGATCGCACTTTTTCAGTCGGAAAATCCGACCGTGTGTACAGGGCATTAGACTTCACATACAGGAAAGCAATCAGACGTAACCTGATATTAGAATAGATGTGATCCCAATCACTAAAATCTCATAGAAGCTTTAACATTTTAATGTCAAAAGTCATTTTCAATCTCTATAAATCTGTAGCTTTCATTAACCACTTAAGGACCGCCCCATGTACTATTACTGCGGCAGGGCAGCCCAAAGCGCAAAATAACGTACCTGTACATGATTCCTGTATATAAAGTGACTGGTGCTGCGCTGCTACAAATAGAATAAATACATAAACCTTAAAATCTTGCTGCAACAAATAGTGATGATCAGTGAAATAAAAAAAAAATTGACCATGACCAAAGCAAGTTAAAAGCATGTAAACTATGAGCGGTGAGCTTGTGCACAAAAAACTTCACTTCTGGTGTGCCTGTCTGTCCCAACGCGTAGCGTCATGCCCACGTGACTTCATCAGGGGAACAATATGATCCCTGTTGTGATTGGACACAGCAGGAGCCAATCAGCAGGTCAGGTGGCAACGATGCCCGCTGTCCACACGCGTTCGTTCGTAGGAGAGGCAGAATGGTGGTCTGCCTATGTAAACAAGGCAGACCATTGTTCTGTCAGACAGGAAGAGAGAATCAGGAACACAGATTTTTTGCTTCCTTCAGTCGGTCCATCCCCCACACAGTTATAAAGCACCCCCTAGGAGCACACTTGATCACCCTTGATGTTAACCCCTTCCCTGCCATTATGTTCTTTACAGTGAAAATGCATTCTTTATTTTTAGCACTGATCACTATATTAGTGTCACTGGTCCCCAAAAAGTGTCAATTAGTGTTAGAGCTGCACGATTATTCATTAAAAAATCGTGATCTCGATTCAACCCCCCTCACGATCTCTATGGAGAAATTCCCAATTCTTTCATGTAACAAGTGTAGAGAGTTCTCTGCTCACTCAGCTGTCAAAAGACATTGTCCAGGCTAGTAGATTAACTATAAACATTGTAGCTTTTCGTTGTTGGATCAAAGGGATGAACTTCTGTGTGTAGATGAGCTCATTTTAGCCAGAATTGTGCAGCTCTACTTTTAGTGTCAGATTTGTCCGCCACAATGTCGCAGTTCCGCTAAAAATGGCTGGTCACCGCCATTACTAGTAAAACTAAAGAAAAGTCTAAAGTCCATAAATCTATCTCAAAGTTTGTAGACGCTATAACTTTTGCACAAACCAATCAATATTTTTGCAATCTTTTTTGCCAAAAATATGTAGCAGAATACATATTGTCCTAAATTGATGAAGAAATTAGATTTTTTTTTTAATTTATTGAAAATGTTTTATAGCAGAAAGTAAAAAAATATTTTTTTCGTCTTTTTTTTATTATAGTGCAAAAAATAAAAACTGCAGAGGTGACCAAACACCACCAAAAGAAAGCTCTATTTGTGGGAAAAAAAAGGACATCAATTTTATTTGGGTACAGCATGACCGCACAATTGTCAGTTAAAGCAAAGCAGTGCCGTATCACAAAAAATGGCCTGGACAGGAAGGGGGGTAAACCTTCCTGAGCTGAAGTGTTTTTTTTTTTTTCGTTTTTTTATAATCAAAATTTTTTTTTATTTTAGAAAATTATTCTCATTATACATATCATTCATGCATTTTGTTCAGTAAAACATTACACATAGAATATACATGCCTATTCCTGCACTCATTAACTATTCTATGTTGTTCTTGTGTATTTACTTCTATATCATATCACTCTATCTTCTTTTCCCTTTTCCCTCCCTTTCCCCCTTCCCTCTAATCTCATGGCTACATCCATCACTTGTGTCTCCTAATATTTATTCACTGCATTAGTTTTTCCCTTTCTTCCCCCACCGATGCTTTTTCCTATCTAAATATTCAACCTTTACTCATTCAGGCCTTTTTTTCCCTCTCCTATACCTCCCCCATGGCTCTACATCTGAAGTCTTTCCACTACCAGTTGATGTGGTGCTAAATCCGCATCCCCCAACCATGATTGCCATATAGAGTCAAATGTACCATTTTCTCTCCTACGACTATAAGTCAATCGCTCTTTAGGAAGCAGAGAATTTACATAAGAGATCCACTGCTTCCCCGTGGGTAAGGCTGGTGCCATCCAGTATTTTGCAATAAGTTTTCTGGCTAGGTACATCAATCTAGTTAACATGTAGTACATTCCTCTTGGGAACATTTCTGCATTTATGGCTCCAAGCAGGTACACTACCGGGTTTAGGGGGATAGGAACTTGCGCTAGTCTAGTAATACACTGGGAGACTTCTTCCCAGTACCTATGTAGTTTAGGACACCTCCAAATTAGGTGTATAAAAGTCCCCCTTATATATTCTACATTTAGGGCACAGAGGGGAGTCTCTTCCTCCCCATTTATATAGCTGCTCTGGTGTTCTATAAGCCCTATGCAAAATAAATAATTGTGACAATCTATGGGATGCAGATACCGATACCGCTGGAATAGATTCAAGTGTCATTTCCCACTGGTTTTCATCTATCTCCCCTATATCTTCCACCCATTTGTTTCGACACTTTAACGAGGCATAGTTCTGAACTGAGGACAGCAATTCCCTATAAATTTTTGATGTTAATCCTTTCCTGGTGTCTGCTACAAAAACTTCTCTCAACAAAGATGATGTTAATACTGTCAGAGGGTGCGTTGTTTGTTGTGCCTGCAACGCATGACGGAGTTGGAGATATTGATAGAAGCTCCTGGGGTTTAACTGAAATTCCCTACATAGTTGTTCATATGTCTTTAGCACCTCCCCCTCATAAAGTTGTGCAAAGAACCAGATCCCCCTTTCTTTCCAGGGGGTAAAACCTTGCAATTCTTGTACCTCTGGGTATCTATTATTGTGCCATATTGGAGTAAATGGGAGTACACCCGTTATTTTCAGTGATTTCCGGATCTACCCCCCATACACTTTTGAGAAGGATGCTCATAGGTTCTGAACCATTCATGCTTGGCAAATCCATCTCCATATGGGAGGCCGCCTTTAATGCGGGGTCTGATATGGTCACCAATTTACATATAGGGTCCTCATTTCCTTCCCGCCCCCACCCTGCCATCTGCTGTAGCTGTGAGGCCAAAAAATACATTTTGGAATGAGGTACTGCCAGTCCTCCTCTATCCTTTCCATATTGCAATGTGGCTAAACTGATCCTAGCTACCTTTTTTTTCCATATTAGTTCCCTCATCAATGTGTCCATTTGCTTGAACCATTTGTTTGAAATCCACATTGGTGAGTTATGGTAGATATAGAGTTGCTGCGGAGCCCATACCATTTTTATTAAATTTGCCTGTCCTATTACTGATAGTGGAAGCTTACACCAGCTGTTACATTTCACTTTCTGTCTAACCAACAGTGGACCCGGATTTAGCTGAAGATACTCAGCCGGATCTGGGGATATCATCACTCCCAAATATTTAAAGCTGTTGACTATAACTATTTGTTCCGCCCCCTCTGGTAGCTGTTCCTTCAGCTGATCTGTGGGCATTAAAGTTGATTTTGCCCAGTTGATGGTAAAGCCTGAAAAGCTTCCAAAATCCCCTATTATCTCCATCACTGTTCGCAATGAGGCAGCTGTATCGCCTAAATATATAAGCGCATCATCTGCATATAAAGATATCTTTTCTTCCCTCTGGCCCCTGCGGAAACCTACCACCTCTGGTGAATTGCGGATCAATATGGCCTGAGGCTCTACCACCAGGGCGAACAGTAATGATGACAATGGGCATCCCTGTCGGGTGCCTCTATATAACTCAAATGGAGAGGAGAGGTTATTGTTAATACGCAGTCTGGCTCTAGGCTTAGAATAAAGCACCTTTACCCACGCTATAAATCTATTCCCAACTCCAAATCTCTCCAGTATTTCCAAGAGGTAGGGCCACTCCACACTGTCAAACGCCTTTGCAGCGTCCAGTGACAGAACGGCCCTGCCCCCCGGATTATCCACCGGCACCTGTAGATTCATATATAATATTCTTATGTTATCGGCCGTGGAACGGGTGGGTATAAAGCCAGACTGATTAACATGAACCAGTTTACCAATTACTTGAGATAGTCTTTTAGCCAAGACTCTAGCAAAAAGCTTGACGTCCATGTTTAGTAAAGATATTGGGCGATAGGAGTCCAATAGAAGCTTATCTTTTCCTGGTTTTGGGAGTACTGTTATTATTGCCTCTTGAATGCTATCTGGTAAGCTGCCCACTTCCTCTGCCTCCGTTATAGCCTGCAACAGTGGAGATAAAAGGTCCTCTCTATAGTGGGAATATACCTCCACCGGTATCCCATCTGGGCTTGGAGATTTATGGTGTGGTGCCCCCTCTAATGCCTCTGTCAGTTCTGACAATGTAATTGGGAAATTCAACATTTCCCTGTCCCCTTAGATAACCATGGAAATGGGCAGGCTTGTAAAAACCATGCCAAATCAGATGGAGTATAGCTAGTTTTAGAGGAGTATAAATCTTTGTAGAACCGCTGAAAGTTATTTAAAATTTTCGAACTAAGGGTCTGCTTCTCCCCAGATTCTGCCCTCACAGCTGAGATGTTAGTGGTAGGGATGAGCCGAACACCCCCCGGTTCGGTTCGCACCAGAACCTGCGAACGGACCGAAAGTTCGCACGATTGTTAGAAACCCATTGACGTCTATGGGACTCGAACGTTCAAAATCAAAAGTGCTCATTTTAAAGGCTAATTTGCATGGTATTGTCCTAAAAAGGGTTTGGGGACCCGGGTCCTACCCCAGGGGACATGTATCAATGCAAAAAAAACTTTTAAAAACGGCCGTTTTTTCGGGAGCAGTGATTTTAATGATGCTTAAAGTAAAAAAAAAAAGTGAAATATTCCTTTAAATATCGTACCTGGGGGGTGTCTATAGTATGCCTATAAAGTGACGCGTGTTTCCCGTGTTAAGAACAGTCCCTGCACCAAATGTCATTTTTAAAGGAAAAAACCTCATTTAAAACTGCTTGCGGGTTTAATGTAATGTCGGGTCATGGCAATATGGATGAAAATCAGTGAGACAAATGGCATGGGTACCCCCCAGTCTATTACCAGGCCCTTTGGGTCTTGTATGGATATTAAGGGGAACCCCGCACCCAAATTAAAATAAGGAAAGGTGTGGGGCGACCAGGCCCTATATACTCTGAACAGCAGTATACAGGCGGTGCAAACAAGACAGAGACTGTAGGTTTGTTGTTAAGTAGAATCTGTTTGTAATTTTGAACGGGTATATTTTTAACATGTTTAGCTCCAGCCAAAAAATCTTTTTAAAGCTTTTTGGAAAACATAGGGAAGGGTTATCACCCCTGTGACATTTGTTTTGCTGTCTTTCATCTTCTTCAAAAGATTTCACCTCACTTTTTGTCCCAATGAAAAATGTTTTTTGAAAATTTGGGTTTTTTTGTGGAACAAGGATTGGAAAGCATCAGTGGAAAGGAGAATATTTTTTCCCATATTAACTCTTACAGGAGAGAATTTCCCTTCCTAGGGGTAGATTTCATCTCACTTCCTGTTGTCTCCTTCCGTTTGCAAGTAGGAGTCGTTTGTAAGTTAGATGTTTGAAAGTAGGGTCCTGCCCTATATACTCAGCAGAAATTTGGGCCTTAGGTGTTGCTGTGGCCACAACACTAAGCCCTCACAGGGTCCTGCTATGAAATATTAGATCAAGAATTGTAATTACATGCCCCTGTTGAACAGGAGCTGAAAAATTAGGCCTTAGGCACTGGTGCTGGTGCCACAACACTGCAACCCCTCACAGACACTCTAGTTGGAACGCAGGAACGAGCCCTGCTGCAAAGTATTGCATCAAAAATTGTAATTACACGCCCCTGTTAGACAGGAGCAGAAAAATTGGGCCTTGGGCACTGGTGCTGGTGCCACAACACTGCAACCCCTCACAGACACTCTAGTTAGAATGCAGGAACGAGCCCTGCTGCAAAGTATTGCATCAAAAATTGTAATTACATGCCCCTGTTAGACAGGAGAAGAAAAATTGGGCCTTGGGCACTGGTGCTGGTGCCACAACACTGCAACCCCTCACAGACACTCTAGTTGGAATGCAGGAACGAGCCCTGCTGCAAAGTATTACATCAAAAATTGTAATTACATGCCCCTGTTAAACAGGGGCTGAAAAATTGTGCCTTAGGCACTGGTGGTGGCGCCCAGAACCAAAAATGTTCTTACAAGCTATCAGCGTGATGATTGAGGAGGAAGAGGATAATTACTCAGGGATAGTCACTCAGCATCAGCATAGGCAGTCTTTGAAGGGATCTGAGATTTCAAAAAAAATTATTCGGTTACATCAGCATTAGGTGCTTGGTAGCTGGTGGTGATCCAAGACTGATTCATTTTTATGAAGGTCAGTCGATCGACCGAGTCTGTGGACAGACGCACCCTGTGATCGGTTACCACGCCTCCAGCAGCACTGAATGTGCGTTCCGAAAGAACGCTGGATGCAGGACAGGCCAGTAGCTCAATTGCATACTGTGCAAGCTCTGGCCAGTGATCCATCCTTAAGACCCAGTAACCCAGAGGATTTTCGGTGGGAAAGGTGTCCAAGTCTGATCTTGCCCCTAGGTATTCCTGCACCATGTTAAACAGACGCTGGCGATGGTTGCTGGAACCGATCATACCTTGGGGCTGCGGACCAAAAAATTGTCTGAACGCATCGGTCAGACGGCCACCTTCTCCACCGCTCCTTCTTTGACTGACCGAAGCCTCAGCAACACGTTGTCCAGAAACAGGAGTTTGTAACCTCCCAGTCTCTGGGAACGCGTTGCACAGACCTTTCTGCAAGGCCTCCCGAAGATGTTTCATCCTCTGCTCCCTCTGCGATGGCAAGATAAGGTCCGCAACCTTACCCTTGTAACGTGGATCAAGGAGGGTTGCCAGCCAGTATTGGTCCTTCTCCTTGATACCACGAATACGAGGATCCCTACGCAGGCTTTGCAGGATCAGGGAGGCCATGCAGCGTAGGTTTGCTGAGGCATTCGGTCCGGAGTCCTCTGGGTCACTAAGGACGACATGGTCTGCAGCCACCTCCTCCCAGCCACGTACGAGTCCATGTGTTTCTTGCGACTGATCCCTTAAAGACTGCTGCTGATGCTGAGTGCCAGGCTCCACCTCCATACTGACACAATCTTCCTCCTCCTCCTCCTCCTCCTCCTCCTCGTCCTCTTCCTGTGTGATCGCAGGAACACTGTCTGGATAAAGGGGGCCTTGAGAGCTAAGGAAGTCCTCCTCTTCCTGCCTCTGTTCTGCCTCAAGTGCCCTGTCCATTATTCCACGCAGCGTGTGCTCCAACAGGTGGACAAGGGGGACAGTGTCACTGATGCATGCACTGTCACTGCTCACCATCCTCGTGGCCTCCTCAAATGGTGACAGGACAGTGCATGCATCCCTGATCATGGCCCACTGGCGTGGGGAAAAAAAAAACAAGCTCCCCTGATCCTGTCCTGGTGCCATAGTCGCACAGGTACTCATTGATGGCCCTCTGCTGCGTGTGCAGCCGCTGCAGCATGGCCAACGTTGAGTTCCACCTGGTGGGCATGTCACAGATTAGGCGGTTCTTGGGCAGGTTAAACTCCTTTTGGAGGTCCGTCAGCCAAGCACTGGCATTATATGACCGGCGGAAATGCACACAGACTTTCCTGGCCTGCCTCAGGACATCCTGTAAGCCCGGGTACCTGCCCAAGAACCGCTGCACCACCAAGTTAAGGACGTGAGCCAAACAGGGCACATGGGTCATTTGTCCCTGTCGGAGGGCAGAGAGGAGGTTGGTGCCATTGTCGCAAACCACCATTCCTGCCTTTATTTGGCGTGGCGTCAACCACCTCTGAACATGCCCCTGCAGAGCTGACAGAACCTCTGCCCCTGTGTGGCTCCTGTCCCCCAAGCACACCAGCTCAAGCACCGCATGGCATCTTTTGGCCTGCGTACTTGCGTAGCCCCTTGAACGACTACGGAGCACCGCTGGTTCCGAGGAAGAGGCCATGGAGGAAGAAGAAGAGGAGGGGGTGGAGGAGAGAGGTGTGTCACAATCATTAGCATTTTGGAGGCGTGGTGGCAGAACAACCTCCAACACTACTGCACCTTGTCCTGCATCCTTCCCAGCTGCCAGCAGAGTCACCCAATGCGCCGTGAAACTTAGGTAATGTCCCTGTCCATGCCTGCTGGACCATGAGTCAGCGGTAATATGCACCTTACCGCTGACCGCCCTGTCCAGCGAGGCATGGACATTGCCTTCCACATGCCGGTAGAGAGCGGGAATCGCCTTCCGTGAGAAAAAGTGGCGTTTGGGTACCTGCCACTAAGGAACTGCACATTCCACAAACTCACGGAAGGGGGCAGAGTCTACCAACTGAAAAGGCAGCAGTTGAAGTGCTAGCAATTTTGCCAAGCTAGCATTCAACCGCTGGGCATGTGGATGGCTGGGAGCAAACTTCTTTCGGCGGTGCAGCAGCTGGTGCAGGGAAATTTGCCTGGTACAATCTGACGTCGGTGTACCAAAAGCAGATTGCCCACAAGTACTTGGCTGTGACACACCTAATTCTACACCTTCATTCCGCTCAGTGCAGGTCTCAGAGAGGACTGAAGGTCTAGTGGGGTTGGAAATCTCAGCTGATGAGGAGCAAGGAGAGGTCCTCTTTGTTCTTTGGTGTGGGTCTTTTAGATGCACTTGCCAACGAACTGCATGGCAGGTCAACATATGTCTGGTCAAGCATGTGGTACCCAAGCGGGAGATGTTTTGGCCACGTGAGATACGCTTGAGACATATGTTGCAAATAGCAGCGGTGCGATCTGATGCACTCGTCTCAAAAAAGGCCCACACCAAAGAACTTTTTGAATAACGCGCAGAGACTGCAGCGCCCTGCACATGTGATGCAGTCAATGTGCTGCCCTAAGGCTGGCCCCTGGAGGGCATCCTGCCTCGTTGGTGATGGGCCGCCTCCTCCTCCTCCTCCTCCTCCTCTCTCCTATCAGGCACCCACGTTGAGTCAGTGACCTCATCATCCCCTCCCTCCTCATCACTGGAGCAAACCTGGCAGTATGCTGCAGCAGGGGGAGCATGACTGCCAGATTGCTGTCCTTCTTGGGCACCCCCTCTGTCCGTGCTTATGTTACTGCCTTCATCGAGCTCAGTATCATCAGAGCCTTCCAAATGCTGGGCATCCTCCTGGAGCATGTACCCAACACTGTTGTCAAACAGTTCGAGGGACTCCTCAGGAGGACATGGTGGAGCTAGGGAAGGAGTCACTGATGACATTGAGCCGAGGGAAGAGGCCGCTGCTTTGCCAGACAAAGCACCCTGGGCATGGGTGAGAGAGGATGAGGAGGGTGAGGACGGCTTGGTCATCCACTCGACCAAGTCTTCCGCATGTTGCGGCTCAACACGGCCAGCTGCCGAAAAAAAGGCCAAGCGTGTCCCATGGCCACGTGCTGATGAGGATGCACCGTCTCCACGACCAGCACTAGACACAGAGCCTGCTTGCCCTCTCTTATTGGCTTGTGACTGTCTGCCTCTCCTTCTTGGCCTTCCAGACATACTAATGGCCTGTTGCTGCACTAAGCTGGGATATATATATATATATATATATATATATATATATATATACTGCAGCTAGCAAAATCAACTGCCTGCCTGTAGTATGAGAACACCACCAACCTTCTACAGGTAGCTTTAGCTGAACACTGTGAGGTGGACGCACCCCACTAACTTGTAGGTTTAGCTGAACACTGTGAGCAGGACGCACTGCACTAACTGTAAATAGTCTAGCTGCCTGACCGTGGTACTAATAGTATCAAAAGAACACCAGTAATTTTCTTTAGGTAGCTGTAAATACTTTAACAAGACAAGCCTACCTGTCAGTAGGAAGGAACGGATCTAGCTGAACACTGTGAGCAGGACGCACTTTACTAAATGTAAATAGTCTAGCTGCCTGACCGTGGTACTAATAGGATCAAAAGAACACCAGTAATTTTCTTCAGGTAGCTTTATATACTGTAACAAGACAAGCCTGCCTGTCAGTAGGAAGATAACAGGAACGGATCTAGCTGAACACTGTGAGCAGGACGCACTGCACTAAATGTAAATAGTCTAGCTGCCTGACCGTGGTACTAATAGGATCAAAAGAACACCAGTAATTTTCTTCAGGTAGCTTTATATACTGTAACAAGACAAGCCTGCCTGTCTGTAGGAAGATAACAGGAACGGATCTAGCTGAACACTGTGAGCAGGACGCACTGCACTAAATGTAAATAGTCTAGCTGCCTGACCGTGGTACTAATAGGATCAAAAGAACACCAGTAATTTTCTTCAGGTAGCTTTATATACTGTAACAAGACAAGCCTGCCTGTCAGTAGGAAGATAACAGGAACGGACCTTGCTGAACACTGTGAGCAGGACGCACTGCACTAAATGTAAATAGTCTAGCTGCCTGACCGTGGTACTAATAGGATCAAAAGAACACCAGTAATTTTCTTTAGGTAGCTGTTAATACTGTAACAAGACAAGCCTGCCTGTCAGTAGGAAGATAACAGGAACGGATCTAGCTGAACACTGTGAGCAGGACGCACTGCACTAAATGTAAATAGTCTAGAAGATAACAGGAACGGATCTAGCTGAACACTGTGAGCAGGACGCACTTTACTAAATGTAAATAGTCTAGCTGCCTGACCGTGGTACTAATAGGATCAAAAGAACACCAGTAATTTTCTTTAGGTAGCTGTTAATACTGTAACAAGACAAGCCTGCCTGTCAGTAGGAAGATAACAGGAACAGATCTAGCTGAACACTGTGAGCAGGACGCACTGCACTAAATGTAAATAGTCTAGAAGATAACAGGAACGGATCTAGCTGAACACTGTGAGCAGGACGCACTGCACTAAATGTAAATAGTCTAGAAGATAAGAGGAACGGATCTAGCTGAACACTGTGAGCAGGACGCACTGCACTAAATGTAAATAGTCTAGAATTTAAAAGGAACGGATCTAGCTGAACACTGTGAGCAGGACGCACTGCACTAAATGTAAATAGTCTAGAATTTAACAGGAACGGATCTAGCTGAACACTGTGAGCAGGACGCACTGCACTAAATGTAAATAGTCTAGAAGATAACAGGAACGGATCTAGCTGAACACTGTGAGCAGGACGCACTGCACTAAATGTAAATAGTCTAGAAGATAACAGGAACGGATCTAGCTGAACACTGTGAGCAGGACGCACTGCACTAAATGTAAATAGTCTAGAAGATAACAGGAACGGATCTAGCTAAACTGAATACAGTGTATATATATATATATGCAACACCTGGGATGCATATATATACACAATACACTGTAAGTGCAGCTAACTAACTGACTGACTGTTCTGCCTAATCTATCTAACTCAAATCAAATGACACTGTCTCTCTGTCTATCTCTTTCAATGCCGGAACACACACTACACAGGGCCGCCGTGCAGGCGGCCTTATATAGTGTGGGGCGTGTACTAAATCCCCTGAGCCATAATTGGCCAAAGCCTCCTTGGCTTTGGCCAATTACGGCTCTCTGTTCAGGCGGCGCTGTGATTGGCCAAGCATGCGGGTCATAGTGCATGCTTGGCCAATCATCAGCAAGCAATGCACTGCGATGCCGCAGTGAATTATGGGCCGTGACGCGCCACACGAATTTGGCGCGAACGACCCATATCGTTCGCAATTCGGCGAACGACCGAACAGCCGATGTTCGAGTCGAACAAGAAGCTCATCCCTAGTTAGTGGATTCCCTCTGCTCTCTAGCTATGAGAGCAAGAAGACGGCCAGTGTTTTCCCCCTCCTCAAAATAGCTCTGTTGCTGAAAATATCTCCTCTTCTCCGCTGCGGACAGCAAAACCGAATTATACATTGCTTGTGCCTCCCTCCAGGAGTCATGGTTAGATTAAGATGGATCAGCTATTAGGGCTTGTTCTCTTTCTTTCACTTCATCCCGTACCCTACTCTCCCAATTCCTGGACCGAGTTTTGATTCCTGCAATCTCTCTAATAAGGCATCCCCTTAAGAATGCCTTAAGTGTATCCCATACTACCGCTGCACTGGCAGATCCCCTATTAAAATGCAAAAATTCCCGCAATGCCCCCCTCGTTCTGTCCGCGGACGGTAGCAGGGTTAACCAAAAGGGGTTCACTTTCCACATTGGGCAATTCGATTTTAAAGTAACATCCAGCCATACCCAAAATGTAGAGTGATCGGATAATAGGCATGGCTCATAGGCCGAGTCCACTACCCGCTGCGTAAGTGCCTCATTCCCTAAACCTAAGTCAATACGGGAGAGTCCGTCATGTGTTGCAGAGTAGCATGAATAACATCTGTCCTTTTCGTGCCTCTCTCACCAGACATCATGAAGTCCCAGTTCCAAAAGTAATGAGGCGAAAGCCATCTTACAGCTATCTGTCTCACTACTCTGGGTGTCAAGGACATTCTATCCTGGGAATTATCCAGGGTACTATTATAATCTCCCAGTGCTAATACCGGAACGTCCGGATATAGGGCCATAAATTGCACTAAACTTCTAAGTGAGGTTATTGAAAATGGTGGGGGGATATAGATTGAGGCGATAATACATACTAGTCCATTAAGTTTGCAAAACAGGAAAATAAATTTTCCCTCCTTGTCCACCCTCTGTTGAATACACTCAAAGGAGACGTCAGTGGAAACCATTACACTAACTCCCCTCGAATATGAAGTGTGCATTAAATGAAACTGTATTGGATATTTCCGTGAGTACAGAAGGTGGACAGAGTCAGGGCACATATGCGTTTCTTGCAGGCAGATTATCTGGGGTTTCATTTTATCAAAATATTTAAACATTGCATTTCTTTTGTCCTTATCCCCTAATCCCCTCATGTTCCATGTCATTAATGCTATACCCCTTCTCTTCACATTAACCATTGAGAGGAACAAACCAGGAACTGTGCTAAATAAAACCAAAAATAAGACTAAAAAGAGTAGGTCAAGACACATTTGCCCTTCTGGGTGTCACCTGTCCCCAAAGACCTGTCAGCATAGGGTACATATCTATATAAATTCCCCATTTTTTCCCCTCTATCGGCGGTGGAGCATAAAAAACATATATAACAAAACTTGTGTTTGTAATATCTTCCACTGTTTGTTTGTGATGTACCTCCCCCTCCCTCCCTTTCCCAACCACCCCCTTCTCCCTCCCCAACTCTCCCTCTCCACCCCCCACCCTCTATCCCCCACCCCCCACCTCCCCCCTCCCTCTTAGCCCAGCTGGGCCTACCCAAGGGGCTTTATCTCTGACCTCCACACTACACTCATTCCCTATATTCTCCCCTTTCCCATACATCTCTTTACCTCCTTACTCCAAGGGTCCCAAACCACCCCCCTCTCCGACAAACCTTTTAGTGCTATTCCTGTGCATTAATCCTTGTGTCTACTATTTTAAATAGATATATCAAACCAGCCCTATTTTAATCTAATTAGTGTATGCTTTTCTTTCTTCATTTCTCTTCCCCCTTTCTCTCCTTAGTGCTTCAATTAGTGTTTTAATTATTGTTTTCCCCTCTCTCTTCCTCTCCCTCCCCTCTACACTAATGCTTTAGAAATTAAATTTATATAAAACAAGCAGCAAGCTCTGTATGGGGAAACAGAGAAACAGACAAAATGGGCAAAGTAAACCAAAAAAACCCCCCAAAAAAACCACACAACAAAAAGGAGATCTAATTAGTCTCTAGTCTCTTGTCCCGCAGTATTCCGTGGTGTTTTCCTATTGTCCTCCAGCCACCTTTCAACGCTCAATGGGGAATCAAAGAAATGTATACCATTCATTGTAGATACCCTCATGCGGGCGGGGTACAACAAAGCATACTCCATCTTATTTTGCTGTAGCATACGTTTAATCGGCTTAAAGGCCGCTCGCTGCTTTTGGAGATCTGCGGAAAAGTCCTGATAAAATGAAATTTGTGTCCCTCTATAAAGTATTTCTCCCCTTTCTCTAGCCTTCTGGAGCAGCGTCACTTTGTCTCTATAGTTAAACATTTTTATGAGTAAGGGTCTTGGATACTCGCTACCGGATATAGGGCCATAAATTGCACTAAACTTCTAAGTGAGGTTATTGAAAATGGTGGGGGGATATAGATTGAGGCGATAATACATACTAGTCCATTAAGTTTGCAAAACAGGAAAATAAATTTTCCCTCCTTGTCCACCCTCTGTTGAATACACTCAAAGGAGACGTCAGTGGAAACCATTACACTAACTCCCCTCGAATATGAAGTGTGCATTAAATGAAACTGTATTGGATATTTCCGTGAGTACAGAAGGTGGACAGAGTCAGGGCACATATGCGTTTCTTGCAGGCAGATTATCTGGGGTTTCATTTTATCAAAATATTTAAACATTGCATTTCTTTTGTCCTTATCCCCTAATCCCCTCATGTTCCATGTCATTAATGCTATACCCCTTCTCTTCACATTAACCATTGAGAGGAACAAACCAGGAACTGTGCTAAATAAAACCAAAAATAAGACTAAAAAGAGTAGGTCAAGACACATTTGCCCTTCTGGGTGTCACCTGTCCCCAAAGACCTGTCAGCATAGGGTACATATCTATATAAATTCCCCATTTTTTCCCCTCTATCGGCGGTGGAGCATAAAAAACATATATAACAAAACTTGTGTTTGTAATATCTTCCACTGTTTGTTTGTGATGTACCTCCCCCTCCCTCCCTTTCCCAACCACCCCCTTCTCCCTCCCCCACTCTCCCTCTCCACCCCCCACCCTCTATCCCCCACCCCCCACCTCCCCCCTCCCTCTTAGCCCAGCTGGGCCTACCCAAGGGGCTTTATCTCTGACCTCCACACTACACTCATTCCCTATATTCTCCCCTTTCCCATACATCTCTTTACCTCCTTACTCCAAGGGTCCCAAACCACCCCCCTCTCCGACAAACCTTTTAGTGCTATTCCTGTGCATTAATCCTTGTGTCTACTATTTTAAATAGATATATCAAACCAGCCCTATTTTAATCTAATTAGTGTATGCTTTTCTTTCTTCATTTCTCTTCCCCCTTTCTCTCCTTAGTGCTTCAATTAGTGTTTTAATTATTGTTTTCCCCTCTCTCTTCCTCTCCCTCCCCTCTACACTAATGCTTTAGAAATTAAATTTATATAAAACAAGCAGCAAGCTCTGTATGGGGAAACAGAGAAACAGACAAAATGGGCAAAGTAAACCAAAAAAACCCCCCAAAAAAAACACACAACAAAAAGGAGATCTAATTAGTCTCTAGTCTCTTGTCCCGCAGTATTCCGTGGTGTTTTCCTATTGTCCTCCAGCCACCTTTCAACGCTCAATGGGGAATCAAAGAAATGTATACCATTCATTGTAGATACCCTCATGCGGGCGGGGTACAACAAAGCATACTCCATCTTATTTTGCTGTAGCATACGTTTAATCGGCTTAAAGGCCGCTCGCTGCTTTTGGAGATCTGCGGAAAAGTCCTGATAAAATGAAATTTGTGTCCCTCTATAAAGTATTTCTCCCCTTTCTCTAGCCTTCTGGAGCAGCGTCACTTTGTCTCTATAGTTAAACATTTTTATGAGTAAGGGTCTTGGATACTCGCTACCCTGCCTGGTTTTAAAAGGGACACGATGGGCACGCTCAATACCAAAAAAAGGGGAAAAAAATGCAGCCCAAAATGTCTCCTTAAAACACCCCTCCAGGAATTCTATAGGATCAGCTCCCTCGCTCCTTTCAGGCATGCCTATTACTCTTACAGTACCTGACAGCGAGATTGTGTTTCCAGTGCGATACCATCACGCTGGTTCTCGGCGACAGGGTACTGTGCATGTCGCGCTGGCTCACTCATTGGGAAAGGAAAACTTTGTTTTCCTTTTGCGATGAATGACAGGTAGTGCTGTCTGGTATGAATCCTGTGGGGGAACGCCGCATCAAATTTTAAATGATAAAAAACTGCGTGGGTTCCCCCCAGGGGCATACCAGGCCCTTAGGTCTGGTATGGATTGTAGGGGGAACCCCCTACGCTGGGTTCCCCCCAAAATCCATACCAGACCCTTATCTGAGCATGCAGCCCAGCCGGTCAGGAAAGGGGGTGGGGACGAGCGATCGCCCCCCCTCCTGAGCCATAGCAGACTGCATGCCCTCAACATGAGGGTGGGTGCTTTGGGGGAGGGGGCGCCCTGTGGGCCCCCCCACCCCAAAGCACCTTGCCCCCATGTTGATGAGGACAAGGGCCTCTTCCCGACAACCCTGGCCATTGGGTTTCGGGGTCTGCGGGCAGGGGGCTTATCGGAATCTGGGAGCCCCCTTTAATAGCCCCCACCCTGTGTGAATGAGTATGGGGTACATGGTACCCCTACCCATTCACCTAGGGAAAAGTGTCAATAAAAAAAAAACACAGTACACAGGTTTTAAGAGTAATTTATTAGGCAGCTCCGGGGTCTTCTTCCGACTTCGGGGGGTCTCCTTCCGACTTCTCCCGATGTTCGGCCTCTTCTCCCTGTGTTCGGCCTCTTTTCCTGGTGTTCCGCCTCTTCTCCTGGGCCCCGCCGCTATCTTCTTCCAGCTCTTTTGCCAGCGAGGGGCCCGGTCTGCTGCCGCTGTCTTGCCACCACTGTCTCGTCGCTTCTTCTCTTCTTTCGATGTTGACATGACATTCTCTCCAGCTGGAATGCTTTGTGCGAGCTGCGGAGCCATTTATATAGGCGGTGACCGCGCCTATATAAATGGCTCCGCAGCTGACACAAAGCATTCCAGCTGGAGAGAGCGTCGTGTCAACATCGGAAGAAGAGAAGAAGCGACGAGACAGCGGCGGCAAGACAGTGGCAACAAGACAGCGGTGACAAGACAGCGGCAGCAGACCGTGCCCCTCGCTGGCAAAAGAGCTGGAAGAAGATAGCGACGGGGCCCGGGAGAAGAGGCGGAACACCGGGAGAAGAGGCGGAACACCGGGAGAAGAGGCCGAACACCGGGAGTGGGAAGTGGGAAGGAGACCCCCCAAAGTCAGAAGAAGACCCTGGAGCTGCCTAATAAATTACTCTTAAAACCTGTGTACTGTGTTTTTTTTTATTGACACTTTTCCCTAGGTGAATGGGTAGGGGTACCATGTACCCCATACTCATTCACACATGGTGGGGGGCCGGGATCTGGGGGCCCCCTTATTAAAGGGGTCTCCCGGATTCCGATAAGCCCCCCACCCACAGACCCCGACAACCAACGGCCAGGGTTGTCGGGATTAGGCCCTTGTCCTCATCAACATGGGGACAAGGTGCTTTGGGGTGGGGGCCCACAGGGTGCCCCCCTCCCCCAAAGCACCCACCCCCCATGTTGAGGGCATGCGGTCTGGTATGGCTCAGGAGGGGGGTGATCGCTCGTCCCCACCCCCTTTACTGACCGACCGGGCTGCGTGCTTGGATAAGTGTCTGGTATGGATTTTGGGGGGACCCCCATGCCGATTTTCTGATGTAGGGGGTTCCCCTTACAATCCATACCAGACCTAAGGGCCTGGTGAGGCCCTGGGGGGGAACCCACGCCGTTTTTTTCATTTAAAATTTGACGCAGCATTCCCTCACAGGATTCAAACCAGACAGCTGTCAGCACTGCCTGTCATTCATCACGAAAGGAAAACAAAGTTTTCCTTTCCCGATGAGTGAGCTATCTCGGCGCTGGCTCCTGCGATGGGGCTCGCAGGTGTCAAATCTCGCTGAGAAATGCAGCGAGATTGACACAATATCGCGGTCACCTACTGTACATTACATTTGCGATTCCTATTTTCTAATTCATCTATTTTGGCAGCCTGATTGTTCATTTGTTTCTTCATCACAGTTATGTCTTGTCTAAGCGGGAATAGTGCGTCTTCAACTGTGCTTAATCTTTCCTCCAAGGCTGTTGTTCTTTCCACCGTCTCTTTTAACCTACCTCCCACCACTGCTAATTCCTCTTTAATGCCTTTCAACTGGGTATCCAGTCCAGTAATCGATTCCTTACATGCATTTATAGCATCTAAAAGGTCCCTCATTGTGGGCTCTCCCTCTCCTCTTTTAGGGTCGCCTTCCATATTCGCCTCGGCTGTGTTGGGAGGATTTATTGTCGTAGTTTCAACAATTATAATGTTAGATTTTCTTGCCCCTTGCTTTTTTGTACCCGCTGTTTTTTGTACTCAGTGCTACTGCCGGGTTCGCTGATGCTAATACCTGGCCACTGCCTTGACTTTTCCTGGCCACCGATGTTCCTAATTTACCTGGTTGTTGTGACTTTGCTGGTGAAAGGGATGTTCGAGCAAATCGCTCAAGCTTTGTTGCTGCCGCTGCTGCTGCGGCCTTTGCTTGGCTTGCCTGGCTCTTTACTGAGCGTGTAACCTGGGCTCCTTCTTGTTGTGGCTGGTGCTGATTTGCTTTATCCTCTGCTCCCCGCTTCCCGGGCATAATAAAAAAAAAAAACGCACAACCAAAAAAAAAAATAAATCTCTTTTTCTCTTTTTATTTTCCCCGGTCTGTTGGTACAAAAAGGGGGACAGGGTACAAAGAGAGAGCAAATCTTTCACCTGTCGTCCAATGCTGCAAAACCAGTTTGCAGAAGTTAATCCTCAAAATCTCAGTTTCTCTATAATGTTTATATTGCAATGGACTGTCCCATCAAGCAGCTCCCTGCCAACCTCTCACCCTGCTTCTTAGGGCTGTTTCATTGCTTGGTGAGAAAATGAAAAAAATAAATGCATCTCCTTTAGTGCATCAACATTACGACACAACCAGCGTTTTCATAGTAGCCTCATGCTAGCGATTTGAAGAGTTAACCAAAAAAAAACAGAGTAAGAGAAGGGGAACGGATTTCACCTATATACTGCATTCATAAGTTCATCATAGGTTCATCCTCAATACTGTTTTTTGTTTAGGGTAAATGGCAAATGTAGCTCACACAGCATGCCAGTAGTTCCACACAGCCAGCATATAAGTATAGAGTACAATTCAAATTGCATCTAATATAGATAAGGTGATCTTCAAAGGCACAATTCTGCTGATTCTACTGCTGTTAGGATTGTCCCATAAACCAGCTCCCTTTCAGTCTCCCACACTGATTTGGGAGCTGTCTTTGTGTTTTAAGCTCAGGATCCTTAATATTAGCAGTTTCTCCTTGAGTATATCAATATTTCAGTGTAGCCAACTTTTACCTAGTAAGCTCAATTCAGGCTAGCAGTTTGAAGGTAAAGTCAGATATGGCAGGGAGAGAGAAAAGGAAGGGCTTTCACCTGCATCCAGAGTCCACACGTTCATCCTCAGAGTCAAGGTTCACAGCTTTACACACACCGCCACTGCTACTGCTGGAGCTGGTTTCTTCATTAGCTGTTGACAAGCAAGGGAGGGCCTCTCACACTGCCACTGTGAACCCATCCACAAAGCATGCACTAACGCCAGGTTTGTCCAGAAAAATGGCTCACATGAAAGCTATTCAGCTCAGCCTGGCTGCTCTCATCCATCGTCGGCCTGCCTGCATGCTCTCAATCAGCGTCCCAGCTGTTCAGAGCAGAGGGAGAGGGAGCCACACACACATCCTCTCACTTCCACATCCGGTCACACCCCCATCGAGCTGAAGTGGTTAGTGAAGTGTGTGAAGTCTAACACTGCATTGCTCTAGTTTCAGCTCTTACATTGTATCCTCAGCATAGATCCCGGCTTTGTCTACTTTGTCACAGTTTGCAGGATTCTTGTGTCCCAACTTTATTATTGGGTGCACTGTTTGACAGAAAGGCTTACAATCTAAATTAAATACTGACCTTCTGCAACCCAAAATCCCTGCTTAGGAAAGGTGTCTGCGTATGTTTGGGACGACACCAGTCTGCTGCCGGCGCGGTCTTTGCCGTACCCGGAAATCCTGCACATTGTGAGATCAGAGACAAAGCAGACAAAGCTGAGATCAATGCTGAGGATACAATGTAGGAGCTGAAACTAGAGCAATGCAGTGTTATGCCCCGTACACACGGTCGGACTTTGTTCGGACATTCCGACAACAAAATCCTAGGATTTTTTCTGACAGATGTTGGCTCAAACTTGTTTTGCGTACACATGATCGCACAAAGTTGTCAGAATATCCGATCGCCAACAACGCGGTGACCTCAACCACGTACGACGAGACTAGAAAAGGCCAGTTCAGAGATCCGTGAGAATAATCCTGATGATTTCAGGAACTTTCTCAGGATGACGGACCCCGTATTTCACTGTTTGTTGGCTTCGCTGACCCCCTATATCAGCAGGCAGAATACCTGCATGAGGCAAGCCATCACTCCGGAGCAGAGGCTCGTCGCTACCCTGCGGTACTTGGCGATGGGGAGAAGTCTGCAGGACTTGAAGTTCTCGACAGGCATCTCTCCCCAGGCTCTGGGTATCATTATCCCAGAGACCTGTTCTGCCATCATTCAGGTCCTGCAGAAGGAGAATATGAAGGTAAGATTTTTATCCTTTAATATCACATTTTATTGTATTGAATGTTTGATAATATATTGTATTTTCTTTCCTCATTCCCTAATTACCATGATTGTAATATGCTGTGAATGTCCCCTTTGTTCTCATGCATGCTGGATTTTTATGTTAAGTCAGCTGATCCCAATTCTCTATCTATCCTCAATCATCTATCTGCTGACTTTGCCAAACCCATACACACTATACCCACCTCTTTTGTGGTCATATTTATGGATGAATTCCCCAAAGCATGTAGTGCAAGGGCCTGCTTGAATACTTTCAAATGGTACTGTTTGAAGTTTTTCATTCCTATTATTATCTTGATAGGTAATAGCAGAATGTCAAAATGTGCTCTAATGTGTACAATGTGTATTTATATCTTTGTATTATGACACTTCTTTTACCTGTCCAGTGGGCTGCCAATAGTGTAACTAAGGGGGGCTGTTCCAAGTAATACCCTGTATTTAGGCATTCATCTCTCAATGAAGTGAAGAGGGTTACCTGTCCAAGATTCCCCCCCCTATAATGTTAGAAATGGCCCATGAGAGGGGGTGGGAGGGGGAATATGATAGGTGTACCTTATACTTTGGTGTTGTAAAATTCCCCTTAATAAATGTGATCTGGATGTTGGGCAAGAATGTTTTGTGTCTATAATCTGCTTTCCATGGTTATGTGCAAAAATAATAATTGTTTTTTTTTTTTCCTCAACAGTTTCCTTCCATGCCACAGGAATGGCAGACTGTGGCCTCCCTCTTTGCCCAGCGGTGGGACTTTCCTAACTGCGGAGGGGCAATTGATGGGAAACATGTCCACATCATCCCACCACCCAACTCGGGGTCGTACTATTTCAACTTTAAGGGGTTCAGTAGTATTGTGATGTTGGCGGTGGTGTCAGCTAATTACGACTTCTTGTATGTGGACGTGGGGAAGAATGGCCGGATGTCCGATGGTGGAGTCATCGCCCAGACGGAGTTCTACAGGCGTCTCCAGAATGGCAGCTTGGACTTGCCACCTCCAGAGGACAATGTGGAAGGACTCCCATTCGTCTTCATTGCTGTTGAAGCATTTGCACTGGGGGACCATCTTATGCGGCCATTCCCTATGAGGACCCTCACCCCAAAACAGAGGGTTTTTAATTACCGGCTGGCCAGAGCCAGAAGAGTGGTGGAGAACACATTTGGAATCCTGGCCAGCCGGTTCCGCCTATTTCTGACACCCATCCATATGGCGGAGTATAAACTTAATCATATAATCCTGGCGTGCTGTATTCTCCATAAGTTTTTACGCAAACATTCGGCCAACTATGCTGGCTCAGTTGAGCCTGAGGCCGGAATGATACATGAAACAACACTGACGGCGCTTGAAAGTGGCCGTCCTGGCTTGCCCTCCCTGCGTGCCCGTGATGTTCGGTTACGATACCTGGAGTTCCTTGCGGGTAGGGGGGCCATCAATATGCCAGTAAATTTGTGAAGCCTTTATCAAATAATAAAAAAAAAAACTGTCTGTTGACATTTACTGCTTGTGTTTGTTTTAGATGACTCTGACAGAAATGTGGTGAGTCCCGAAAATGGCGTGATTGTGTAACCTTATACAAAGCACTGTTGGGTGTTATTTACTAAAGGCAAATACACTTTGTAATACAAGTGCACTTGAAACTGCACTGAAACTGCACTTGTAGTGCAAAGAGGATTTGCCCTTAGGAAATAACCCCCATCACAGAAAGCAGCAATTAGAGCCCCACAAAAGTGTTGTAGCGTTGAGGCAATAATCCACACAATCTTGATTAACAATCTTTTTAATACCTGCACAATCACATGTGCATTTAGAAAAGGTTTTTAAAACAAACCAACATGTTTGTTGTATAACAATTTTTGGGGTATCATTATAAAAAATAGAAATGTCCATTTAAGCTAAAACAGGCATGTGTAAAACCAACAAGAAAGACACAAATCTTGAACTTACAAAGTTCACATTTGCTAGAATTTGAAGGCAATATCAGACATAAGTATTTAGGAACTGTGTTTGATATTGAGGACATATTTGAGGCCTTAAATCTCCTTCTGGATCCAGACGTTTCAGGCTCCGGGCTTTCCTCCTCCTCCTCCTCGTTGCTGTAATTAGCATGCACCTGCTGTGTATCCGCCATGTGCTCTTCCCCCACTGCGCCGAATGAAAAGGGGTGGAGAATAGACTAGAAAGAACGTCAGGGGCAGGCGGAGTTACACGCATGCGCAGTGTGTATAAAGCGTAACACGCGTGCGTATTACGTACGATCTGTGAGCGGAGGAAGGAGCATCGGAGGCGCCGATCGTGATAAAGAAGGTAAGAGCAGAACTTGGGCCTATACTGCTTCGAAATGGAAGCCTATATTGTAACAAGATTAGGGGAGTTTGGCCTGACCTTAGGGTTTGTCTTGTGTTGTGTCTTGCAGAGAAAATGGATGGCTTCAATGACCACAACTTCCTCCCCCTGTTCATAGACAAATACAGGGAGCTGCCCTGTCTGTGGCAGGTGAGACATCCCCATTATAACAATAAACAAAAGAGGCAGGCAGCGCTGGAGAAACTGCTGGAGTTGGTGAAGCCGGTGGTCCCCACAGCAACCATCCCCTATTTAAAAACCAAAATTGGTGGCCTGAGGAGCACTTATCTTAGGGAGCACAAGAAGGTCACAGATTCCCAGAGGTCCGGAGCTGCAGCAGATGACGTTTATGTCCCCAGGCTGTGGTACTATGAGAGACTGTGATTTCTGTCAGGTCACACTGAAGTCAGGGAATCCCTCTCCACTCTTCCTTCCACTCTTCCTTCCACCCCAGCTGAGGCTTCCGATGTCCAACCTGGGCCTTCCAGCCAGGAAGAAGTGGAGGAGCCCAGCTGGAGCCAGGTAGAGCATTGTTCTACAGATTTCTGGTCAATAAAGAAATGATGTTTATTAGATGTTATTATTGATCACTAATTGCTGATTGAAAAAATTGTTTGACATATCAATAGACAGTAGTGGGCACCCAAAATTGGGACAAGAATGAAAAATCCTGGGCTCAGAAGGATAGTCTGTTATATTTGTTAACATTCAATTTGCAACAGTCAGGAGGTGAAAATTGTGTGTGATTGATGAAGAAAAAACTAAAACTATGTCCCTTTTTCATATACAGGAAGACCTCAGCCAGGAGGAGGTTGTGGAATGTGGCAGTCAGAAGGAGGCGGGGCTAAGTGTCAGCCAGGAGAAGCCTGGGACCAGTCGCAGCCTGACTGAATCGCAGGTTCCTCCCCTCCGCCTTCCATACAAAAGAGCGAGGAAGACGACTCCCATGCAGGATTCAGTGCTCAGGCTAATTCAGGAGGCTTCTGCGTCCCTCCGAGCCTTACCCACTCCTGAAGAGGCCTTTGCCTGCATGGCTACCACAAAACTGCAGGGCATGCAGGAGGGTCAACGTAAGCTATGTGAGGACCTGCTTTATAAAGTCCTAAGTAAGGGGGTGAGTGGGGAACTAACACCCAAGACTGACGTGATTGAGTTGGACCATCCTCCTCCTCCTCCTCCTGCTGCCACAACTCCACCCCCAGAGCCACCACGTGGAAGGAAGCGTGGAAGGAAGACAAGAGAGTGATGGCCCTAGGTTCAGTCTGGTCTGACAGAAGATGCAGTCTCTCATATGACCACAGCCTGGGGACACAGATGTCATCTGCTGCTTTCCGGAGCTCTGGGACTTCTGGACCAGACTGCACTCCCTTAGATAAGGACTCCTCAGGCCCCCAATTTTGCGTGAAAATAGTTGATGTGTGCCCTGGGGGTCCAAGGCTTCACCCATTTCGGCAGTTTCTCCAGCGTTGCCTCCCTCTTTGTTTAGTTGTGAGCCCTTAATAAATGTTTTTTTTTTTTAATTATACTCTCCTATGTGTGTTTTCATCCAAAAAGGACAGTTTGTTGGTGACGATTCAGGTACATTTCTAAAGTACAATGTGAAATTAACAAGAGACACCACCAAACAATCTCCTACAGTTAAAATATAACAACATATCAATGGTGTTGTGGTAACTTGACACAAAAAACACACACAAAAATTTTCGGGAGTAAAAATAAAAATCCAAAAAAACAAAAATCAGCCTTGAAAAAAATACAAACCAAAAATAACTAATCTGCCTTAAAACCAAAAAAAAACCACCAAAATAATGTTGTCAGATGTGACTAATCAATATATATTGAGGGAATCCCGATAAATAATAAAGAAATACGTTTGTGAGAAATCTGTGTGAATATGAGCAGCAAAACTACTTCATTCTTCTCACATTATAAAGAAGAAGAGAGTGCGCTGTATTAAACCATTTTTAACATTGCAGCGTGACAAAAGTGCTGTATCCATTGCAAATGCTAATTTTACCAGACCGAGTTGTTCCGTGTCGGAATTTCTTCTGAGCATGCGTGGCACTTTGTGCGTCGGAACAGACCACACACGGCCGGAATTGACGCGATCGGATTTTGATGTCGGAAAATTTCATAGCCTGCTCTCAAACTTTGTGTGTCGGAAAATCCGATCGAAAATGTCCGATGGAGCCCACACACGCTCCGATCGGAATTTTTCCATCGGAAAATCCGACCGTGTGTATGGGGCATTAGACTTCACAGAGACTTCACACACAGGAAAAATAGACGTGATCCCAATCACTAAAATCTCATAGAAGCTTTAACATGTTAATGTAAAAAGTCATTTTCAGTCTTTGTAGATCTGCAGCTTTCATTAAAATAAAGCCTGGTGATCCTGCCATGGAGGTCCTTGCTCAGGGTGTTATGGGGTGGAAAGCTTTGTCCAGTCCCTAATTCTTCTCCTGCATTGTCTCTCCTGTTACAGATTTCAGTGAGGAAGTGGCTTTGATAAGCTATGAATTGTCTTCACCATTACATGAATGAATGTGACTATGACAAGCTATACCATGACCTGGATAAATGAGAACCTTCACAGACCTATTACCCATAGGACTCAAACTTCTGAGATGTACAAATATTAAATGAAGTCTTTTTGCACCTTAGGCTGGGCTCACACATGTGGGTGTGTATGGATTTTGTTTCACTGTAAATAAATCTCACTAAAAGCATACACAGTGTGGTCCCGGTCTACTGACTGTAGCCATTCAGATCTGGCCATGCCTGCTGCTGATTCCTGACAGTGACACTGGTACTAGTGTGCAAAAGGATCAAGGGAAAAGAACCCACAGGGACCACAGCGCGCAATCTAAGTTGCCCCCAATGCAGGTGGTAAGGAAAGAAGGCCAAAAACCAAGATAAAGATTAAAATAAAATGGAATAAGAATAAACTGTGAACTGTGACAATGTGAACACACAAAATTAAAGAGGTTGTAATCTCAGAAAAAAAAACCCTGTAAGACAAAGGCATAATGAACTAGTATGCATCAATATGAAATGCTTACCTTAGATCGACACTGTGGCAGTCGTCCACCATACACCGCTGTGACCGGTGACATGTCTCCTGGAGTTATCTCTGGGTTCGCAGGCTCCAGCGCTGTGATTGGCCAGAGCCGCAATGCCGTCACCCCCGCGCAATGCGCGAGGGAGCTGCCAGTCACAGCTAGGCTGCTGAAGAAACGGCACGAGCGAGCCATTTCTTCAGTGTGCATGCGTTGATGACGTTGGTGCAAGCGTATATTGTAAATATCTCCTAAACTGTGCAGGTTTAGGTGATATTTACAGTACCTACGGGTAAGCCTTATTATAGGCTTACCTGTAGGTACAAGTGGTGTAACAGTGTTTACAACCACTTCAACCACAATAACAAATTATACAAAGATAAAGGTGGGCAGCTCAAAACTAAATGGCAGCCTACTACTCTATCTGTGTAAGTAATGATGTTGGGTATACAGGAGTGGGTGCATGCAAACAAGGAGAAAAAAATCACAGTGCAAATACACCATAGTGTAGTAAGTGATAAAAGCATATACATTATGAAACAATAAAACTGCACTCACAAAGATGACAAAGTACAGGTGGGTATTGTGAGCTATAGTGGCACATCAAAGTCTCACAGGGAAAGTCTCTCCAACTTTGGCCACAGGCATGGGACAGCCTGGAAGGTGGGTACCGATCCCATTGTGGAATCCCCTGGGTAATGCACGGGACCTGAAAGAGCCATAACGGACACATGGAACTCCCTCATCTGACGTCACATTCTGGGCATGCGCAATAGAAATGAGTTTTGAGGCATGCTCACCTCTTCCTCAGCCTACTATCACTTTTAATGTGCAAAGGAAGGATGAAATGTACTAAAGTCAAGAAGCACAGGTTGGGGCTTTACTACAAGGATCAATATACTGTAGAGGATACCGCAGAATAAAATTGGGCAGTAGAAGAACAGTTTGAGTTAAGGATAGTAGGCCTAACTGGCATATGTCTAACTTTTATTTTGTCTATTGGGACAGGGGGTGCAATGAATTTGAGTGATATAGTGTGAGGTGGTAAAAGTGTACACTACTTTTACACAGTTGTTCTTTCAAATGATGTAGCGGTGTGCTGCAAACAAAAGACATCTTCAAGAAAAGATGGTAAGTAACATGTGAATGCTTTGCTTTGACCACCCAAACTTAAATATAGGCCCCACCAACATAAAACTAAACTAAACTGTACTGTAAAATGAAGGTCCTTTCTCAACATAAAATAAAAACCAATATACCCCCAAAATAACTGAAAACCCCAGATCATACTTTTTTTTGTTTTGCAGTCCTCAGCCACACTTTTATAAGGATCTGTTGACTTTTTTTTTTGCCATTGATGAAATTAACAATAACCCTACAATGTTACCAAATATTACTCTTGGATATCACGTATATGACTCCTGTCGGGAGAGCAGAAAGGCGATAAAAAACACATTGCAGATTTTATCTGGACCGGGAAAGATGGTCCCAAATTACTCTTGCAGAGAACGTAAAAAAATACTGGGCTTTATTGGAGACCAGAGCTCTGCAACCACCACATCTATAGCACAGATATTGGCTTTATATCGTTATGTACAGGTCAGTATAGCCTTTTTTCTTTTAGAATTTAAGTTGACTCCATTAAAACAGTTTATTGTGAGAAGGTCTAAATTTCATTTTCAAATGTTCAGATCTGATCATATAGCAATGGCCTTACCAGCCCGGACCATTCTTAATGGTCTTCAATACCATCTGTCACCTACATATAATATCATTTTAACAATTATACACTGGCAATTTGATAATAGACATGTGCACAGCCAAAAAAATTTGTTCATTTTCGTTTTCGTTTCATTAGTTTATTATTTTTTTCGTTTTTCAGGTCATTCGTTATGATTGCGATTCGTAAATTCATTAATTCGTAAATGCGTTCATTCGTACATTCGTAATTTGAACATTCGTTCATTCGTACATTCGTTTATTCGTACATTCGTTCATTCGTACATTCGTAAAATCGTACATTTGTAAATTAGAAAATTCGGAAATTTGTAAATTCGAAGTTTGAAAATCCAAAAACCCGAAAATTCAAAAATCTGAAATAGTAAATAACTATTAAATTATAGGTATTGTAATTTCCTTTCAAATTTGACTGTCAGTGAATTTAACAAATACAAATTTAACCAAAGTTATGAATTATCCAAAACGAATGCTGCATCTAAACAAATGGAACGGAACAAATTAATAATAAATAATAATAATAAAACGTTGTTATTATTATTATTGTTGTTTATTATTATTAATTCATTACGTTCCATTCCATTTTTTTGGATCATTCATAACTTGGGATAAATTTGTATGTGTTACGTTCACTACCAGCCAAATTTAAAAGGAAATTACAATACCTATAAATTAAAAGTTACTAGTAATTACTAATAGTTAAGTTATTATTAGTTAACTATTATTTCAGATTTCCGAATTTTCGAATTTACAAATTTACAAATTCACTAATTTACTAATGTACGAATGCACGAATGTACGAATGTACATTTCGAATGTACGAATGTACGAATGCCTGAATTTACAAATGTCCAATTTTATCGAATTTACGAATATTCGGAAAAAATTCGTTAAACGGGTTTTCGTTAATTCGGATATTCCTGAATTATCGAATTTGTCGAAATTCGTTAAAAAACGAATTCGGAATGAAACGAATAGCACATGCCTATTTGATAACGATTAACACTTATAGCTATATGATCGGAGTAATTATTACCTGTTCCAGATGCCATGGCACCGTGGGGTTTTGATCACGTAATTAGAACACAAACACGTCCCATCATGTTCTGGGACAATCAGCATCTGCATTGACACCCTCCATTGTGTTTGATTCTGTGTGATTAAGTGACCCATGTGGAAATAAATGATGGGGCTTCATTCTGTCACTCATTAGAACAGAGGGAGCTACTTGTATAAATGTCAAAACATCTTCAGTGTTATAGAACAAGTCCAGCTCAATGTGATCAATTAATACTATGTACAGTAAGTGTAGCAAGGTCCCAGGCCTCCTTCGGTCTAATGAGAACCTCCAGGGCCAGAGATAACTGACATCCTTCTGTATATGGTGGGTTGCATGGCATAGTGGGTGTAATGCAAGGTAGATTGATTGGGTGCCAGACACTTCTTGAATGCAAAAGAGATTTTATTTCTCTTAACAGAACTTTGGGAGAGAGGGTTAGGGCCAGGACACCCTTGCAACAATAATTGGCAGATTCCGAGACTTCAACAGGAGAACAGCTATTCAGGGAACGGCATCCAGCAAGACACCACTTCTGTATGTTTATGAATGCTGTCTCCCATGGCAACAGTCTTTAACAGTTCCTAACACAAAGTGTAACAGTTTCCCAGTCTCTCACTAGACGATTCACTGTCACTGAATTCCTTGTGCTCTTCTAATCTTCACGGTGGTATCTTCCTCAAGTATCACCCCCACCTTGCTGCTGGGTCCCTAGCTTGGCACTCAAGATACATCCCAAGCTTCACCCCACTGGCCTGCTTGGTCCCTAGCTTGACACACAAGGCTGCTCTGCAAGCCTCACCTCTGCTGGCTGTGTCCCTGGCTTGATAGCCACTGAAGTTTCCTGATTCTTCGTGAGAATACTGCTCTGGTACTTACTTCAGCTATTCACTGTGGTCCCTGGTAATAAGGTGGTTTGCCCCTTAGTGGTGACAGCTTTCCCTTCTACCTCTGACCACGACAGGTTCTCCGGCCGTCACTTCTGGTTGGACTGTAACCACAATCAGACAGCCTAGCAGCCAGATGTGCCCGGCCCAAACTCTGGCCTAGCAGCCCAGGCAATACAACACAAGTCCACCCAGACAGCCATCCAGGTGGCACAGAACATCGATCACCTGACCCCACCCAAATATATAGGTTCTCCCAGCAGGCCAAGGGATTCAAGAAAACCCCTGCCCATTGGCCGGGATACCCCATACACCCATAATCTGACCTTGCATTGTCCATCCCATATCTAGTACCACCAAGTACCTGGCTACCTAGCAGCAAAAGAGGGAAGTGCAGCAATTACAGACTTAAAGTGAAATCAATTGATCCTTAACAATTAGCCAAGGTAGCTATACCTGGCAGGTAAATTTAAGAGCAACCCTGCCTAAACACGAGGGTGCTACATAAGTGGTCCATAAAGTGAACTTGGAGATGAGTTATTCAATTTGGGGTCATCACAGAGGACAAGGGGGCATTCTTTATGTCTTGAGGAAAAGAGATTTAATCTCCAAATACAGAAAGGCTTCTTCACAGTAATAGCTGTGAAAATGTGGAATAGACTCTCTCAAGAGCCGGTTCTGGCCAACTCAGTAGATTGCTTTAAAAAAAAAGCCTTGATTATTTCCTAAATGTACATAATTTAACTAATATTTATAGGTAAAGTTGATTCAGAGAGTATCCGATTGCCTCTTGGGGGATCAGGAAGGATTTTTTACCCCGCTGGAGCAAATTGTATCATGCTTTATTGAGTTTTTTTTGCCTTCCTCAACTGTGGGTACAGAATAGTTTATATGGAGGTTTTCTATTTGTGTGTGTGTTTTTTTGGGTTGGTTAACCTGGACTTGTGTCTTTTTTCAACCAGATTAACTATGTAACGGTATACTACCTGCAGAAAATAATGCATTTTTGGAAATTATTGGTATTTTATTTTTGCCTTTTTTATTTATTGTTAAAAAAAAATACAAAATATATAAATTAGCTGACTTTTTGGGTTATTTATTTTTTATGGTTTTATCACATCTGTAATCATGATCAGTAGAAAAAGTGAAATTGGAAAACGGACTTTAAGGCCTGCCACTATAATTCCAATGGGGAAAAAAGGGGGTACTCAAAAGTATAAATAAAATATCAAAATGTATTAAATATCATCATAAAAACATATCACAAAGACAAGTGCATAGATATGTCACTGTACATATACATTCTCCCATCTATTACAGATATGGCTAAACAAGGAGACCTGTACAGGTGGCCTCAAAAATATTGAGTGTATTCCTTTACAATAGTCTTCTATCTGAAGGCCAACTGACAGAATCACAATACCATCACCAATAGATCACTACGTGTTTCACCCAAAGCGTCCTCAGGAGATCCTATTGGTACATGACCAAAATATGGGAAGCGCGAGGCATTAAGCCACTGTGAAGGAGAAGAGGGGAAGGGAGAGAGAAAATCTTACTTGACTGGCTCCAAGGGAAGTATAGAGGGGAATTAAACGGCCCAATGAAGGGCCTCTTTCATGAATAGCAGCTTTTAAATGCACTTTTGAGTAGTGATATGGGATAGGTTACAGATGGTGAGCCCAAAGGCTTCCATCCCTTTAGCAAGCCGGACAGAGTATGTGGTATAATAAGTCCAATTTAGGTATTTGAAATGGTCAAAGTAGTGTAGATGCCCTTCCTGACAGAGCCTGTGGTTCCCTGTTTGCCGGTCCTTGTTGCCAAACAATACCTCCCACCACAGGGTAAATTAGACTTTTTAAAGGGACAGAAGCCTTTGGGCTCACCATCTGTAACCTATCCCATATCACTAGTCAAAAGTGCATTTAAAAGCGGCTATTCATGAAAGAGGCCCTTTATTTGGCTGTTTTATTCCCCTCTATACTCTCCTTGGAGCCAGTCAAGCAAGATTTTCTCTCTCCCTTCCCCTCTTCTCCTTCACGGGAGCTTGGACGTCTTGCACCTCCCATATTTTGATCTTGTACCAATAGGATCTCCTGAGGAAGCTTTGGGCGAAACGTGTAGTGATCTATTGGTACTGGCATTGTGATCCCGTTGGCTGGCCTTCAGATAGAAGACTATTGTAAAGGAATACACTCAATATTTTTGAGGCCGTACGTACAGGTTTCCTTGTCCAGCCATATCTGTAATAGATGGGAGAATGTATATGTATAGTGACATATCTATGGGCTGACTTTTCATTGGGGTGCAACCTATATGCTAAAGATGGTTTGCACTTGAATGGAAGGGGGTCTGCTGTGCTGGGGGAGAGGTTTATGGGAAGGCTAAACTAGGATTGAGGGGGGAGGGTGAACTAGAATTACATCGGGCAAACAGGTCAGTTAGGGGTCAGCCATTAATGGAGGGTGGAATGGGGATAGATGGGGGAGGGTTATGGCAGGTGACAAGAAATTTCCCATGTTGCAAACAGCCATTGGAAACTATAGTGCCATTTGTACTACTAAAAATTATATGAAAAACACCATAGCAAAATGTAATAATGCATTAAAGTGTTTGTACACCAATGCCAGAAGTCTGCCAAGCAAAATAAGTGAGTTGGAAGCTCTGGTGCATGAGGAGAGCTATGATGTAATCAGTATTGCTGAAACTTGGCTTCAATCCTCACATGACTGGGCTATTAATATTCCTGGCTATACTCTCTTTTGGAGAGACAGGATAAAAAAGAAAGGTGGCAGGATCTGTCTCTATGTGAGAAGTGATCTCAAAGAAAGTGTGAAAGAGGACCTGGTTGATGGAGAGTGTGATGAGTCTGAAGCATTATGGGTGGAACTGCATATAGATGGGCGTAGCTCAAAGTTAAACACTGGAGTTTGTTATAGACCACCCAATGTTAACAAGGAGGTGGAAACTCAGCTCCTTGCACAGATGGAATGTCCAGATAAAGGAACACCTGGGTAGCAGTGATCATAACATGATTTCATTTGATGTTAGCTGTAAACAAGAAATACATACGGGAAAGATAACTTCAAGAGAGCAAATTTTCCAAGGATGAGGGCTGCTCTCCAGGATTTAGACTGGGAGGGAATATTTGCATCGATAAACACAGAACAAAAATGGGAATTCTTCAAAAAGACTGTTTGGGACCTCACTGCAAAGTATATTTCCATGGGCAATAAGTTTAAAAGGCTAAAAACAAAACCTATGTGGCTCACGGCCAAAGTTAAAGAAGCTATAAACAATAAGAAAAGAGCTTTTAAAAAATATAAAAATGAATGAACAATAGTGTTGTTTAAATGTTACAAAGAATTTAACAGAATATGTAAAAAGGAAATCAAGGATGCAAAAATTCAAAATGAACGACAGATTGCAAAAGATAGTAGGACAAACCCCAAAATATTCTTCAAATATATTAATAGTAAAAAGGCCAGGTCTGAGCATTTAGGCCCTTTACAAAATAATCTAGAGTGGGTGACTGGGGACAAAGAGAAGGCAAATTTACTAAATACTTTCTTCAGCTCTGTGTATACAAAAGAGCATGGTGGAGCTCATGTCCATCATGGGGGTGGTAGTGACACAGCCCCGAATGATCCACAATGGCTCAAAAGTTATATGGTCCAGAATTATTTAGACAGAATAAAGGTGGATAAAGTGCCTGGACCTGATGGCATCCACCCACGGATCCTAAAAGAATTGAGCTCTGTAATTTCAAAGCCATTGTATCTAATTTTTAGGGACTCATTAATGACGGGAATAGTACCACTGGATTGGCACAGGGTGAACGTGGTTCCTATATTTAAAAAGGGATCAAAGTCTTTACCAAGTAACTATAGACCTGTTAGTTTAACTTCTATAGTCGGGAAGATACTGGAGCATTTAATAAAAGACCACATAAACAAGTTCTTGCTAGAAAAAAACATTTTAAGCAACAGACAGCATGGATTCAAGAAAGACAGAAGTTGTCAGACAAACCTGATTTCTTTTTATGAAGAGGTAAGTAAAACCTTGGACAGAAGGGTGGCTGTGGACGCGGTATACTTGGATTTTGCAAAAGCGTTTGACACAGGTCCCCACACGTGGCTCATGTGTAAGGTAAAGTCTACAAGCTTGGAAATATCAGTTGGTAAATGGATAGAAAACTGGGTAAAAGACAGAATTCAGAGAGTAGTGGTTAATGATTCTTACTCTGAATGGTCTAAGATTATCAGTGGTGTACCCCAAGGTTCAGTGCTGGGACCCTTACTTTTTAATACCTTTATAAAGACATTGGGTCTGGGATTGAAAGTAACATTTCTGTCTTTGCAGATGACACCAAGCTATGCAGTGGAATAACGTCCTTACAGGATGTCTCCAATTTACAAGCCGACCTCAATGCACTGTCTGATTGGGCGACTATGTGGCAGATGAGGTTTAATGTTGAGAAATGTAAAGTTATGCACTTGGGGGCTAAGAATATGCATGCATCATACATGCTAGGGGGAGTACAACTGGGGGAATCCGTGGTGGAGAAGGATCTGGGGGTTTTGGTGGATCATAAGCTCAATAATAACATGCAATGCCAAGCTGCGGTTTCCAAAGTGAGCAAAGTCCTTTCTTGTATTAAGAGAGGTATGGACTCCAGAGAGAGAGAGATAATTTTGCCCCTGTTCAAATCATTAGTAAGACCTCATCTGGAATATGCAGTTCAGTTTTGGGCACCAGTTCTCAAAAAGGATATCGGGGAACTGGAGAAAGTGCAGAGAAGGGTAACCAAACTGATAAGAGGCATGGAGGAGCTTAGCTATGAGAAAAGATTAGAGGAACTGAATTTATTCACTCTTGAGAAGAGGAGAATAAGGGGGGATATGATCAACATGTTCAAATATATAAGAGGTCCATATAGTGAACTTGGTATTGAGTTACTCTCAACCCAGAGAACACAGGGGCACTCTTTACGTCTAGAGGAAAAGAGATTTAATCTCCAAATACGCAAAGGTTTCTTCACAGTAAGAGCTGTGAAAATGTGGAATAGACTCCCTCCAGAGGTGGATCTGGCCAGCTCAGTAGATTGCTTTAAGAAAGACCTGGATACTTTCCTAAATGTACATAATATAACTGGGTACTGACATTTATAGGTAAAGTTGATCCAGGGAAAATCCGATTGCCTCTTGGGGGATCAGGAAGGAATTTTTTACCCTGCTGTAGCAAATTGGAGCATGCTCTGCTGGGATTTTTTGCCTTCCTCTGGATCAACTGAGGGTATAAAATTGGGTATATTGGATTGTACGATATTTTTTATTGTATTTATTTATTGTTTTTAAGGTTGAACTGGATGGACTTGTGTCTTTTTTCAACCTGACTAACTATGTAACTATGTAACTATGCATTTGTCTTTGTGACATGTTTTTATGATGATATTTGATACATTTTGATATTTTATGTATACTTTTGAGTACCCCCTTTTTTCCCCATTGGGATTATAGTGGCAGCCTTTAAAGTCCGTTTTCCAATTTCACTTTTTCTACTTATGCATTTTGGATGTGGTGCCACGCATTGTGGATATCTGTCTCAAATTTTTCCTTTGTAATCATGATCATTCATCATATGCAAGAGTTAAAAAAACACAAATAAACAATTGTATCCTTTCCTTTGTGTTTTTCCTGCTTTATAATGTATTTTATTGTCCAAGGTATTTCAGACAAAGTGAGAAAAAGGCTGCATATTAATTCACTATTGTCACACACCTGGGTGGGCTTGGGGGGCAGTGCTCTGCCCCCCGAGCCCACCCTTTTTTGAAGCCTATTAGAGCCTTGGGCTCTAATCACATGCTTCAAAAAAAAAAAAAAGAAAATGAACCCCAATGGAATCCATGTGTCCAGCGGCCAGCAAGTAGATTAGGGGGCCAGATGCATGGATGGGGGACAGAGCTCCTGCACCCCTAATGGATGGGCTAACACTAGCCCATATCCTCTTCTTTTCTGGTCCCAGCACCTGGGCCCTCCCTCCTGCTGTGTGCCCCCATACAAGTAGTCTCCTCTGATTGGCTCACTGACTTTCATGGACAGCAGCGGGAGCCAATGCCGCTTGCTGTGTGTCTCAGCCAATCAGGAGGGAGATTCCCGGACAGCTGAGTCTCTCATGCAACATCACTGAATGGAGATGGGGCTCAGGTAAGTATTGGGGGGGCTGAGAGGGGGGCTGCACACAGAAGCTTGCTTATCTTAATGCATAGAATGCACCTTCTGCCTTTACAACCGCATTTAGTTGCTATTTTTGCACTTTTTTAGTGCAACCTGACAACCTCAAATAACAAGATATATCCAAAATATACTTGCTGCAATTTTTTTTTTTTTGCATTTTTTATTTTTATTTTTTTGGTTTGTGTTTTTCTTTTTTGATTCTTCTGTATTTATTTTTTATATTTTATACAAAAAACTATGATTATCACCCTGTCCCTTCTTGACTTGGTAATCATAATGGTGGTTAATGTGGGTTGTGAAATACCATGGTCTACATAACAACGGTCCCAACACAAAGGCAAAGGCGTGTCATACAACAATCAGGGCTTTTAGGTTCTAGGAGTGTAAAGTACTCAGCTTTTTGAACATAGAGGTAAAAAATGTAAGTGGGCACAATGATTTATGTCAAATGAAGTATATATATATATCCTGTAATAGCCAAGCTGTTTTTTTTTTTCTTTGTAAATGTACTTTTTGCATTAGAACATCCTACAGCAAGAATAAAAAAACAAACAAACATGTGTAGAGATCCCCCCAGATGCATAACAGACCTTTTGAGTCTGATTAGCTCCTATAGCGTAATGACAGCCGGCAGACATGTGCAATTTGTTTCAAATTAGTTTTTCACGAATTTCGACAAATTCATTAATTCAGATATATCCGAATTAACAAAAACCCGTTTAATGTATTCTTCCGAATAATCGTAAATTTGAATATTCGTAAATTTGTGAATTCATAAATTCAAAAATGTGTAAATTCGAAAATTTGTAAATTAGGAAGTTGGAAAATTCGGAAATTTAAAAATTCGTAAATTATGTAAATTTGAAAATTTGTAAATTCAAAAATGTGTAAATTCGTAAATGTATAAATTCGTAAGTTCAAAAATTCATAAATTCATAAATTTGAAAATCCGAAAACCCGAAAATGTGAAAATCTGAAATAATAACTAACTAATAATAACTTAACTGTTACTAAATATTAAATTATAGGTATTGGAATTTCCTTTCAAATTTGGCTGATAGTGAAAGGAAGGTGAATGGAACGTAACAAATTAATAATAATAAATAATAATAATAAAAACTTTTTGTTGCTATTATTATTATTTATTATTAATTTGTTCTGTTTGATTTGTTTAGATGCGGCATTCATTATTTCGGATAATTCGTAACTTCGGATAAATTCGTATTCATTACATTCACTAACAGTCAAATTTGAAATGAAATTCCAATACCTATAATTTAATAGTTAGTTATTATTAGTTAGTTACTTGATCTTTTGAATTTTTGGATTTTCTTTCCTATGTTTGAATTTTCGAATTTACGAATTGTGAAATGAAAACAAATTAATGTTTTGGCAGTGCACATGTCTAACAGCCAGGCAGTGGCTTTAAGATCCTCACTGGACATCATACCCCTGGCCGCGCAGTAGTGCAATCTGTCACCTGCTGATGACTGATCAGATTACCGGCTCGCTGCCGGTACCATGTGATCGCAGTGACCAATCACAGCAGGTCACATGACAGTTGTAAACAATTGATGGTTTCCTTTCATTCCATCCAATGTGTACAATTGTGTGGCTAGTTGTGATTGGTCAGTTTGATCACATGGTACAGACGGGGCCAATCACAGCCCATCTGTACCATGTGATTAGCTTTGACCAATCACAGCTAATCACAACAAAACAAACTGAATGAATCATTTTCATTCAGTAAAATGCTTGCATATAGCAATGTAATTTACTGCTATAAGCAAACATAATGTGTAAAAAAAAATCCTGATCACTTCCCCAGAGTAGTACAATGTTACTATGGTAACATTATATTGCTCTGGTCAGAGTGTGTTAAAAAAACAAATTGTAAAAAAATGAAAAAAAATGTAATAAAAAAAAACAAAAAACGTTTTTTTCATACCGTACTGTTACCAGTCAGTTCCCTGATCACCACCACACCAGTTATATGATGATCCAGTACTGCACTGGTGACAGTATGTAGAAAAAAAAGGGAATTTTTTTTTATTTCTTCATTTTCCAAAAACTTATGACAAAAAATTACAACTTGAAAAAAACGGCCATGCCACTTACTAAATACCTTGGACTATCTACTTAAAAAGGAATCATTTGGGGGGTATTTGTACTGTCCTAGTATTTTAAGGCCTCAAGAAATGAGAGGATTGATCGATTTTCAGATACATATCCAATAGTTTGTGGATTCTATAACTTTCCTACAGACTAAATAATATACACTGATTTGGGTTATTTTCACCAAAGAAATGTAGAAGAACAATTTGTTATTTGCAAAAAATTTGTAATAGAAATGAAGCCATTTTTTTCAAAATTTCCAGTCTTTTTTTCATTTATTTAGCAAAAAAAAAGCCAGTGGTGATTAAATACCACCAAAAGAAAGTTCTAGTTATGATAAAAATGTAGTTTGGGTACAGTGTTGTATGACTGCGCAATGGCCATTCAAAGTGCGACATTGCTGAAAGCTGAAAATTGCCCTGGGCAGGAAGGGAGTAAAAATGCAAAATACAATTTTAAAAATGGTGTGAGGTCCCTCAGGAATTCCTTGGTCTTGAAGTGAAGTCCATGCAAAAAAAAACATGTGTGCGGTCCCTCTAAAAAGCCACTCCAGACCCTTAACCTGAGCATTCAGCCTGACTGGCCAAGAACGGTGGGGACAAGAGTCACATGCCCTCAACATGTGGATTGAGCTTTGCCAGGGAGGACCCTCTCAGCAAAGTACTTTCTATTGATAAGGACAAGGGCCCCAACCCCACATTCACTGTCCAGATTAATGTAAATTCCCAAATTTAACCATGTGGCCATATAAAGGTAATGATATAACCCACTCCATTACCCGCCCATTTGCTTACATGGCCATTAACTGTAAATTAATGAGCTATGTCAGTGGTTGGTAAGGAAACAGCGGGTGCAAGCAGCTGCTGGTTCCTTAGCAACCACTGAACGCCCATCCACGCTGAACACCCTAAATGTTTGGCTGTTTGAACATCTGAATTAGCGTTCAGACCAAACACTAAGCTCATCCCTAATTAGAACTCATCACTGATTACAAAACGCTTCTGCTGAAAACCAGAATGTAATGTTTGGCCAGCCAGGTCCACCGTGTTTTTATATATCATGCAGCTTTGTAGCATTGTCAATTCATGTTTTATAGATCAGTTATGGTGCAACCGGTCCATCACTGAAAGACAGGAGGGTTTTCCCAACCTTGTTCCGGATGCTTCGAAATGATTTTGTAATTTATTCTAACTTGGCTCAAATGCTGAAGTACTTTGGGTGGACCTGGATAGGGATTATTAGATCTAATGAAGACAGCGGGAGCGAAGAGTATATGATTTTGAGGGAAGTCATGAATCTCTATAAAATTTGCATTTCTTTTACATTAGACTTTTCTGGCCGGGCATCCATGCTTAGAAATTTAGATGAACAAGCACATTCCTATAAAAAAGGATCTATCAATGTCATTGTAATCTGTGGGACGTTGTTTGAGTTTGAGACTGACTTTGTACATTTTATAAGAGGTTATGTAGAAGATGGAACAATCATCCTTAGTCCTGTCTGGGCAGCAAACGTTGTCCTCATTGGTAAATACCCAGAAATATTTAATTGTAGTTTGTCCTTTGGGGCCAAGTCCACAAGTATTGCAGAATTTCAGAATTTTGTTGATGAATTCCAACCTCATAAAAAGCCAGACGACAAATTACTTGAAGATCTGTCGATGATTGAATTTGGTTGTTCTTCTGTAGATAAACGCAAAAATCGTCTCTTTGTTTATTTCTATAAAAAGCCACTTCATGAGTGCAATGGCACAGAACATATTACTGATATGCAACACTTCTTCCATGGCGGTAATGCCCACCAAGTGTATCTCGCGGTTTCTCATATGGCCGCGGCCTTACATGATATGCTTGGATTCATGAAGACATCTGGAAGCCATTTATCTGACTTAAATCACCAGGTGAGTGCAGCCTACATAGAGTAAAGCATATCTGAATCACTTTTTCCCTTTTATCTTTGTAACCCAGCAAAAAACTCAAACTACTTGTCCCTGGGTGACTTCACTAAGTTCTCCACTGTATCTATGGAGGAATTCATGCTTGCCAGCCAGGCTGGACTTGAAACACGTCTGCCTATTTTTTTGGGAGTGATGGGATTAGCAGTTCACATAAGAAAGATAACATTGTTTCGCTTCTAGCTCAGTTCATGAGAAATGACAACAATATCACATTTCTGGCAAGATCAAAAGTTTTTTACTTTTTTTCTTGCTGAAAATTAAAACAAATGCAGCCACCACATCCAAGGACTGCTAAACTGCGATACATTTCATTTATTGATATATTATAATGTCCTTAACAATGCATGTTACGTAATGTGCAAGTGTAACTGGACATGTGCAGAGCGAAAAAATTGTTTCTTTTCGATTCATTATTTAAATAATTTAGTTTTGTTAAATTCAGTAAATTAATTAAATTTGTTTTCATTTCATGTATTTGTTTTCTAATTTGATACAAACTTTCTGAATTCTGTTGAATCAAATTAAATTTTTCTGAATTCGAAAAATTCTAATTGGCATTCAAATTTATTCTATTCGAAATTTATATTTTGGAAGACTATTTTATTCTATTCTTTTCTTTAATATTCTATTCTTATCTATTCTAATCTATTTGATTTGAATTCAAATTTATTCAAAATTAGAATGTTGGCAGGTGGTTATATTCTTTCTATTATTCTTTCTATTCTACTATTGAAGTCTATTCTATTTTTTATTCTATTATTTTCTATTCCATTCTAGTCTATTCTTTTCCATTCTATTCTAATGTATTTTATTCAAATCTATTCAATTCAAAACTCAAATTTCGAAAGTCAGTGCCGTTTACATAAGAAAGATAACATTGTTTTGCTTCTAGCTCAGTTCTGGCAAGATCAACAGGTTTTTTTTTTTGTTCTTGCTGAAAATGCAAACAAATGCAGCCACCACATCCAAGGACTGGTAAACTGCAATACATTTCATTTATTAATATCTTTTAATGTCCTTAACCATGCATGTTAACTAGACCCAAGAGATATGGCACTGCGTCGCTTTAACTGACAATTGCACGGGCTTGCAACGCTGCACTCAAACAAAATGTAAGTCCTTCTTTTCCTTCAAATAGAGCTTTCTTTTGGTGGTATTTGATCACCTCTGCGGTTTTTATTTTTTGCGCTATAAAAAAACAAAGACTGACAATTTTGAGAAAAAAAACATTTTTTTTTTACTTTTTGCCATAATATATATCCAAAGAATAAAAATAAAAAAACAAATGTATTCATCAGTTTAGGCCGATATACAGTATTTATCGGCAAATCAGTGGGAAATCGTGTGTGCGTGTTATATGCCGATCCCTGCTGCCTTGGAGTGGAAGTAGGGGACGAGCGCCATTGGATTACACACAGCCATGATCTCCTGTGTATCCGGCGCTCAGTTACATACAGTCCCGCCCCCCTGGCCTGGCATTGGACCACTGTTCTGTCCATCTTATGAGCCGGGCAGGACTGTGCGTGACTGAGTACCGGATACACAGGAGATAGGCGGATCTGTGTCATCCAGCACTGGCGCAGCTGCAATCATCAGCAAAGGAAAGTCTGAAGATGTGTACTAAACAGGCTGCAATGATGGGCATGCTAGAGGCTGCAGATGGGCATATTAGAGGCTGCAGATGGGCATAGATCAGGCTGCATTGATGGGCACTGGTGAGGCTGCAGAGCACTGACCCTTATTTTAAAATTTAAGGTTTTTTTCTGAAACTTCCCTCTTAAAGTTAAGATGCGTGTTATAAGCTGGTGCGTGTTATACGCCGATAAATACGGTATATTCTTCTACATATTTTTCATGAAAAAAAATCACAATAGGCGTATATTGATTGGTTTTCGCAAAAGTTATAGCGTCTACAAACTATGGATTAGATTTAGGGACTTTTATTTCTTTTATCGTTTTTACTGGTAATGGCGGCGATCTGAGATCTTTAGTGGAACTGCGACATTGCGACAGACAAATCTGACCCAAAATGACACTTTTTGGCGACCAGTGACATTATTACATTAATCAGTGCTAGAAAAATGCACTGATCATTGTAAAAATGACACTGGAAGGGAAGGGGTTAACACTAGGGGGCAATCAAGGGGTTAAATGTGTTCCCTGGGTGTGTTCTAACTGTAGGGGGATTGGCTGTCAGAGACATGACAGAGATCACTGTTCCCGATGACTAGGAACAGTAGATCTCTGCCATGTCCCCTGTCAGAATGGGGATCCATCTGCCTTGTTTACAAAGGCAGATCCCCATTCTGCATCTCTACTAGGCAATCGCGGGCTGCCGGCAGACATCGAGTCCACCCAATCGGCGTGCACGCTCCCACAGCGTGCAGTGGGCATGAGAGCATGCCGCCCGCAGCTGCGCCTGCATGAGACGCCGTACAGCTACAGCGATTCTCGCAGGAGTACCAACCTGCTGCCGTATAACGACGGCGGCTGGTCGGCAAGTGGTTAAGTAATGTGCAAGTGTAACTAGACGTGTGCAGAACATCTAGTCTTTTCTATTCAAATGTATTCAATTCAAAATTCTAAAGAAAAAGTAAAAAACACAAGAAAAAAAATGTTAAATAGAAGGTTTTAAAATAATTAAATAAAAAATGATTTACATTTTTTTTAACATACTGTCACCAGTCAGTATTCCTAATCATAGCCACAAAGTGGTTTAGCTACAGGGGTTGCAATGGCGACCGTGACTCTGCTCTGGGGGGCCCGTGCAACTGGTAGAGAGAGGCTGTCAGACAAAACTCTCCATCGTGTATCGGCATTGGGAGCTCCGTCATACAGTGAAGACACTGCAAAGTGTAAGCAAAGGAGGAAGATGTGTCTTCCCGTGTGCTGTGTTCTCTGCCTTCCCCTACAGCACAGTACCCGGCTGTATGATTGAAGGTACTGTACTGCTGATTTTTTGAAAGGCTGTATATATACTATATCGCAAAAAGTATTGGGACGCCTGCCTTTGTCCCACCCTTTGCAGTTAAGACAGCTTCAACTCTTCTGGGAAGGCTGTTCACAAGGTTTAGGAGTGTGTCTTTGGGAATGTTTGACCATTCTTCCAGAAGCACATTTGTGAGGTCAGGCACTGAGGTTGGACGAGAAGGCCTGGATCGCAGTCTCTAGTCTAATTCATCCCAAAAGTGTCAGGTTGAGGTCGGGACTCTGTCCACCAAATCATTTGGTGGAGGGGGGATTATGGTGTGGGGTTGTTTTTCAGGGGTTGGGATTGGCCCCTTAGTTCTAGTGAAGTGAACTCTTAAGGCGTCAGCATACCAAGACATTTTGAACAATTTCATGTTCCCAACTTTGTGGGAACAGTTTAGGGATGGCTCCTTCCTGTTCCAATATGACTGCATACCAGTGCACAAAGCAAGGACCATAAAGACATGGATGAGCGAGTTTGGGGTGGAGGAACTTGACTGACCTGCACAAAGTCCTGACCTCAACCCGATAGCATACATTTAGAATGAATTAGCGTGCAGACTGCAAGCCAGATCAGTGCCTGACCTCGCAAATGCTCTTCTGGAAGAATGGTCAAACATTCCCATAGACACACTCCTAAACCTTGTGGACAGACTTCCCAGAAGAGTTGAAGCTGTTTTAGCTGCTAAGGGTGGGCCAACTCAGTATTGAACCCTATTGGCCCCAGGCATTGCTTTCCGCTATGCCATCAATGTTTGGGAATTTTTTTGTAATGTTTACATACCTTAGGCATCCTGAAGCACTGCACTTCCGCATTACCTTGCCACAGTGAGGTACATCATATCCTCCCACCCGTTTGGGATTGAAGACACATATATCCCAGTAGCCATCGGTCAGTTGGTATCTTCTGCACCTTGCCGAGTGCACCTCGCCTTTTTCACACTGTGCAGGCGCATGATTAGGAGGTGCATGCTGGGTAGCCAGCTGCACTGTATCCCGGGAGAAAGTCCAACCGGGCTTCAGATGCACACACTGATGATGGATGCCTACAGAATCGAGAGGAGACAGTGAGTCACATTGCATTTACAAGGAACACAAACAATTGCATATGCAGTTTATGGCAATTTGAATGGCATAAGCTGTGACTATCATGGGGTGCTTTAAAAAAAAAAAGACCGGAGCTAAGTATACATTGTCCAGTGGAAGGATATCATGAGGAACTCTACCAAACCTATTGCTGTTGACAAAAAATTAGAATGTTAGGTTGGGTGGATTCTAGAGTAGCTTGGCAACCTTCGTACATACTGTAAGGTGGCACACAAGGTATGAACAGCATAGTTAGCGACCTCATGAAATAAGACCAGCCCTCCAGAAATATGAGGTCTATGGCTCAACAAGTGTCCATTAAAACTGCATTATAGTTTCTATCAAATTTTGTCCTCCTGCAGAAGTTGCACCAATATATACAAGCTTCATGCTACTTTTCTGAAAACACTTCACATCAATACTTTAATGAAGACGGAGAATTTGTTACACAATATGTTATCCAAAACCATTTATTAGTCAACAAAACTATTCTCACTAATGATGTTGGATTATTTGAGCAATCTATTTCCAGAGAGCAGAGACTTTTTATAAATGCAAGTTTAATAAAATGGAAGAATGACCAAAAAGAGGTAAGCTATATTGTGTAAGATGGCTGTGGTCTCCTTGAAGTTGATCTTTTACCTATCACTGGCCTATCCCGCTTTGTCGGGACTCTGTAAAGGTGGCTATCTTGGTAGAGGAGCAGCGTTTTGCTTCGTAATGTCAGAGTTACCCCCTTGATGAATGTTGGGAAATATTTAGAAAGAAGTAATAGATGTGGAGGAAGCAAAGATCCACGGAATAGACAAAGAAGAAGCAGGGGGATCCCTGCACTGCAGGTCCTCAGGTACAGCTTTCTTTCCAGCAAGGAGAACAGTGATCAGCACAGTAGTGACATCACCAAATCTCACTTCAAATCATCTAGTGAGACAATCAGTCAGAGGCAGCAGCACCTTACATGATATTACACTGCAGATATACAGTTCTGAAGATAGAAAAACAGAAAACACAAGGATCCTTTTTCAGGGTGCTATGAAGGTGCAATTAAAACTTCTAGATGCTTTTTAACCACTTCAGCCCCGGAAGGATTTACCCCCTTCCTGACCGGGCCATTTTTTGTGATACGTCACTGCATTGCTTTAACTGACAATTGCGCGGTCGTGCAATGCTGTACCCAAACAAAATTTATGTCCTTTTTTCCCACAAATAGAGCTTTCCTTTGGTGGTATTTGATCACCTCTGCTTTTTTTATTTTTTGCGCTATAAACAAAAAAAAGAGTGGCTATTTTGAAAAAAAACACAATATTTTTTACTATTTGCTATAATAAATATCCCCAATTAAAAAAAAAATAATAATTTTTTCCTCAGTTTAGGTGATGTAATCTTTAACCACGTTAATGCTAGGCACTTTTACCCCCTTTCCACCCAGCTTTTCCATGATCTCACACTTTGAATGACAATTGCTCAGTCATGTTACATTGTACCCAAATGACATTTCTTTTGGTGGTATTTATTCACCACCGGATTAATTTTATTTTATTTAAGTGAAAAAACAAAACAAAACAAAAAAATATATTATACTTTCTGTTTTTTTATTTTAATCCAAAAAAATCACATTTCATCATTAATTTAGGCCAGAATATATTCTGCTACATGTCTTCGGTAGAAAAAATCCTGATAAGTGCATGATGATTGGTTGTGTGAAAGTTAGAGTGTCTCCAAGCTATGCTATGTATCAATGATAATTGATCCTGATGTACTGACGGCCTCTCATTTCTTGAGGCCTGAAAATGTCAGGACAGTACAAATACCCCCCAAATGACAATTCATTTGGGCACGGTGTGGCATGGCTATGGTAATTTCTAGTCAAGCTATCCTGAAAAGATGGTAATAAAGGGGTATATACAGGCTTGTACTAAAGTTGTTACATAAAGGAATTATAAAGGACGGGAACACGTTAAAAATATATATTTTTTTTCTTATTTATTTTACTTTTTATTTTTACACTTTAAAAGAAACTATGTCACTTTTATTCCTACTGCAAGGAATGTAAACATCCCTTGTAATAGAAAAAAAGCATGACAGGACCTCTAAAATGTGAGATCTGGGGGATCAAAAAGACCTCAGATCTCATATTTACACTAAAATGCAATAAAAAAAATGTAATTTGAAAAAATAAAAATAAAAAAAATGTTCTTTTAGGAGCTATGGGTGGAAGTGATGTTTGGACGTCGCTTCCGCCCTGCAGTGGTATGGAGCCGAGCGGGGTCCATCTTCCCCCTAGTCAGGTTCATACCACAGACCGAGAAGGATCTGATCGCCTCCGCCGCTACCGATGGCTCCAGTGCGCGTGTGAGGGTGGGCCTGTCCCACCACCAATAAAAGTGATTTTGCAGAGAATCTGCCGCAGAGACCCCTTTTATCTGAAAGCCACCCGCCCGCCTAAGAAGAGGATCCTGGGGTGATGGTAGCTAGCTGCTGCGATAAAAACAATACTCCTCTTCAAACAGCCGACGCATAACGACGGCAGGTGGTCGGCAAGTGGTTAAACCACTTCTGGACCACCCACCGTTGTTATACGTCACTACTTTAACATTAAATACCATTGTTATAGTAGCAGATAGCTGCCATAACCACAGTATTTTAATTCACGGTGGGCAGCCCGCTATAGGATAAAAGTGGTCTCTGTGACACACGCAGAAGCAAACGCATACGTAAGTCACACTCACATATGTAAACGGTGTTCAAATCACATGTGACGGGAGTCACTTTGGGTGTGGTTGTATCCCATGGTTCTGTTGTGTCTGTCTGCCTTGCGAGAAAAGTATATTATGGGATGTATGTCTATGTGGAGGGGGGAATTCCTCCAGCAGCCCCTCCTAATGCCCCGTACACACGGTCGGATTTTCCGATGGAAAATGTCCGATCGGAGCGTGTTGTCGGAAATTCCGACCATGTGTGGGCTCCATCGGACATTTTCCATCGGATTTTCTGACACACAAAGTTGGAGAGCAGGATATAAAATTTTCCGACAACAAAATCCGTTGTCGGAAATTCCGATCGTGTGTACACAAATCCGACGGACAAAGTGCCACGCATGCTCAGAATAAAAAAAGAGATGAAAGCTATTGGCCACTGCCCTGTTTATAGTCCCGACGTACGTGTTTTACGTCACCGCGTTCAGAACGATCGGATTTTCCGACAACTTTGTGTGACCATGTGTATGCAAGACAAGTTTGAGCCAACATCCGTCGGAAAAAATCCTAGGATTTTGTTGTCGGAATGTCCGAACAAAGTCCGACCGTGTGTACGCCCTATAAGACTGTTTACCTATGAGAAATTTGAATACACCTGACCTGTGTGTCTATTGTTTTTGGACAGTTTACCCCGCCCTGAATCCAAGGGGGGAGTGTCCCTGAATTGTATATCTGTTGTTACATGTGTTTGAATAAAGAGTCTGATGTTTTTCACCCTACGCTGAGTTACAGCTAGTGACTGGATGGGCTAAAGGGGTCTTGGATAGTGCTGGTTTTGGACAAAGGAAGCATTTACGGTGGACATAGTCCTGTTGAGGACAGGGATTCTGCACACCACACATCTGAAGTATCGCCACGATCGTTACAGCGAGTGCAATAATTCTAGCCCTAGTCCTCCTCTGTGAGTCAAAACTGGTAACCTGTACAAATTTTTAACCGTCGCCTATGGAGATTTTTAAATGCCAAAGTTTGTTGCCATTCCGGGCGCAATTTTGAAGCTTGACATGTTGGGTATCAATTTACTCGGCATAACATTATCTTTCACAATATAGAAAAAAATTGGGCTAACTTTACTGTTGTCTTATTTTTTCAATTCAAAAATGTGTATTTTTCCAAAACAATTGCGTTTGTAAGACCGCTGCTCAAATACGGTGTGACATAAAGTATTGCAACGATCTCCATTTTATTCTCTAGGGTGTCTGAAAAAAAATATATAATGTGGGGGGGTAATTTTCTAGCAAAAAAAGATTTTAACTTGTCAACAAAAAGTGTGTAAAAAAGGCTTGGTCCTTAAGTGGTTAAAAGTATTTCCTGAAAGTTGAAAGTAACAAAAAATTCTCTTTGTCTAGATCCCGAGATCGCAGTGTTCTGAGGACTGTTTAGCTGGAAACAGAGAAGTGCCGAGCTCAGATGTACATGAATGTTGTCATGGTTGTGTCCCGTGCTCAGAAGGAGAGATGTCCAATAAAACAGGTGGATTTTACTACTACTTTCTAATACCGCGTACACACCGTCTGACTTTTCGTCTACAAAAGTCCGACGGACGCCGACGGACCAAAGCTGGCAGACAATCCGATCATGTGTGGGCTTCCCCGGACTTTCAGTGGACTTTTTCAGCCGCAAATCTGACGGACTTTAGATTTGGAACATGCTTCAAATCTTTACGTCGTAACTCCGCCGGACCCAGAAATCCGCTCGTCTGTATGCTAGTCCGACGGACAAAAACCCACGCTAGGGCAGCTATTGGCTACTGGCTATCAACTTCCTTATTTTAGTCCAGTGTACGTCATCACGTACGAATCCGTCAGACTTTTGTGTGATCATATGTAGGCAAGTCCGTTCGTTAGAAAGTCTGCCGCAAGTCCGCCAAAAGTCCGCCAAAAGTCCGTTGAAAGTCTGTCAGACGGGCTGTCGGACTTTTGTAGCCGAAAAGTCCGACCGTGTGTACGCAGCATAAGACCTCTGTTGGTGGTAAAAGCAATGCAAAGCAATAGTACCCCTCACATTTTTGTAAATATTTTCTTCTATCTTTTCATGTGACAACACTGAAGAAATGACACTTTGCTACAATGTAAAGTAGTGAGTGTACAGCTTGTATAACAGTGTAAATTTGCTGTCCCCTCAAAATAACTCAACACACAGCCATTAATGTCTAAACCGCTGGCAACAAAAGTGAGTACACCCCTAAGTGAAAATGTCCAAATTGGGCCCCATTAGCCATTTTCCCTCCCCGGTGTCATGTGACTCATTAGTGTTACAAGGTCCTAGGTGTAAATGGGGAGCAAGTGTGTTAAATTTGGTGTTATCGCTCTCACTCTCTCATACTGGTCACTGGAAGTTAAAAATGGCACCTCATGGCAAAGAACTCTCTGAGGATCTTAAAAAAAGATTTGTTGCTCTACATAAAGATGGCCTATAAGAAGATTGCAAAGACCCTGAAACTGAGCTGCTGCACGGTGGCCGAAACCATACAGTGGTTTAACAGGACAAGTTCCACTCAGGCCTCACCATGGTCGACCAAAGAAGTTGAGTGCACGTGCTCAGCATCATATCCAGAGGTTGTCTTTGGGAAATAGACGGATGAGTGCTGCCAGCATTGCTGCAGAGGTTGAAGGGGTGGGGGATCAGCCTGTCAGTGCTCAGACCATACGCTGCACACTGCATCAAATTGGTCTGCATGGCTGTCATCCCAGAAGTAAGCCTCTTCTAAAGATGCTGCACAAGAAAGCCTGCAAAAAGTTTGCTGAAGACACGCAGATTAAGGACATGGATTACTGGAACCATGTCCTGTGGTCTGATGAGACCACGATAAACTTACTGTATTTGGTTCAGATGGTGACAAGCGTGTGTGGCGGCAACCAGGTGAGGAGTACAAAGACAAGTGTGTCCTGCCTACAGTCAAGCATGGTGGTGGGAGTGTCATGGTCTCGGGCTGCATGAGTGCTGCCGGTACAGGGGAGCTACATTTCATTGAGGGAACCATGAATGCCAACATGTACTGTGACATACTGAAGCAGAGCATGATCCCCCCCTTCAGAGACTGATAACGTCCAAACGATTATCCGAACATGATAACGACCCCAAACACACCTCCAAGATTACCACTGTCTTGCTAAAGAAGGTGAGGGTAAAGGTGATGGACTGGTCAAGCATGTCTCCAGACCTAAACCCTATTGAGCATCTTTGGGGCATCCTCAAACGGAAGGTGGAGGAGTGCAAGGTTTCTAACATCCACCAGCTCCATGATGTCGTCATGGAGGAGTGGTAGAGGACACCAGTGGCAATCTGTGAAGCTCTGGTGAACTACATGCCCAAGAGGGTTAAGGCAGTGCTGGAAAATAATGGTGGCCACACAAAATATTGACCCTTTGGGCCCAATTTGGACATTTTCACTTAGGGGTGTACTAGCTTTTGTTGCCAGCAGTTTAGACATTAATGGCTGTGTGTTGAGTTATTTTGAGGGGACAGCAAATTTACACTGTTATGCCACGTACACACGACTGGTTTTGCCATTGGAATAAACTCAGAAGGTTTCTCAGGCGGAATTCCATTCAAGGGGTCTTGCCTACACAGGGTCAACCCAAATTCAGACCGTCCAGAATGCGGTGACATACAACACTTACGACGGGACTAGAAAAAGGAAGTTCAATAGCCAGTAGCCAATAGCTTCCGTCTTGTACGTGCTTCACAGCAGTGTCGTTTTTGGTCCGTTGGAACAGCATACAGACGATCAGTTTTCCCGATAGGAATTGGTTCCGTCGGAAATATTTAGAACATATTCCATTTCTAGGTCCATCAGAATTTTTGAAAAAAGAAGTCCGATGAGGCCTACACATTATACAAGCTGTACACTCACTACTTTACATTGTAGCAAAGTGTCATTTTTTCAGTGTTGTCACATGAAAAGATAGAATAACATATTTACAAAAATGTGAGAGGTGTACTCACTTTTGTGAGATCCAGTACAGTACACAAAAACAGTGTCTAGGTACACAGCTAACCCTATGATTGCCCTAGATATTCAACCTCTTCCCAGCCAGTGTCATTAGTACAGTGACTGTGCATAGTTTTAGCACTGATCACTGCATTGGTGTTGCTGGTTCCCGCAAAGTGTCAAAAGTATCAGTTAGTGTCCGATTGTTCACTGCAATATCGCAGTCCAGATATAAGTCACTGATCATTACTAGTATAAAAAAGAATAAATAAATAAAAATTCCCAAAATACATACCATAGTTTGTAAATGCTATAATGTTTGCGTAAACCAATCAACATACGCTTATTGTTATTTTTTTTCTAACCAAAAACATGTAGCAGAATACATATTGGCCTAAATTTAGGAAGAAATTAGATTTTTACATTTTTTTAAATTGGATATGTTTTAAAGCAGAAAGTAAAAAATATTGTTTCAGTATATTTTGTTTATAGTGCAAAAAATAAAAAACGCAGAGGTGATCAAATAAAGATCTATTTGTGGGAAACAAAGGACCTACATTTCATTTGGATACAGCATTTCATGACCGCGCAACTGTCAGTTAAAATAAAACAGTGCCATATCGCAAAAAATGGCCTGGTCATGAAAGAGGTAAATCTTCCAGAGGTCAAATGGTTAATATGTATATTACGTTGGCTTTTCCATATGAAAACATTGTGTGGACCTCTATAGTTTTCGGCCAAAATACTTTTATTTTGTGTAAATTAAAAACTAAAATCAAACATGTTCTAAAATTCCACAATTGGTTTTATTTTTCAGGAAGTGACAACTGCATGAGGTGTCTGGACCACGAATGGCCAAATGAGAACAAAACTGAATGTGATCCCAAGCTGATAGAGTTTTTGTCTTATACTGATAATCTATCTTTATTTTTCATGGTTATCTCTTTATTCCTTTGCATTTTAACTTTTTTGACAATGACTGTATTTATTTCATATGGAGATACCCCCATTGTCAGAGCCAATAACAAGAGCCTCAGCTTTGTCCTCCTGGTCTCCATCATGTTGGGTTTCCTCTGTGTGTTCTTGTTTCTGGGCCGTCCCATGGATACAACCTGCTGGCTACGCCCAACATCTTTTGGGTTTCTTTTTACCATAGCGGTCTCCTCTGTGTTGGGCAAGACTGTGATGGTTTGGCTTGCTTTCAAAGCCACCAAACCGGGCAGTGTGTGGAAAAAATGGGTTGGAGTAAAGCTGCCCAATTTTGTTGTCTTCATCTGCTCATCATTGCAAGTTTTAATCTGCATTGCATGGTTGTCAATCTCTCCCCCGTTCCAGGAGTTGGACAAACGATCATATCAAACAAAGATCATCATTCAGTGTAATGAAGGGTCAGTTATCGGGTTCTACTCTGTTCTGGGTTATATGGGGATCCTGTCTGCTGTCAGTTTTATTATAGCTTTTTTTGCCAGGACATTACCGGACAGTTTTAATGAAGCCAAATACATCACCTTCAGCATGCTGGTGTTCTGCAGTGTCTGGATTGCCATGATCCCGGCCTATCTGAGCACCAAAGGGAAATATATGGTGGCTGTGGAGATTTTTGCCATCCTGACCTCAAATGCTGGACTGCTAGTTTGTATCTTTTTTCCAAAATGTTACAAAATTCTTTGTCAGCCCAACTTAAATTCAAGGAAGCATTTGCTTGACAAAAGATGCAAATAATTTTTTAGGCTGGGTTCTCTCTATTGCAAATTGGTTGCGGGCTTTCTTGCATCCAATTTGCATGTCAATAGAGCTGCTCTGGTGTGAAACTTGACTTTAAGGCTTGAACACAATGAATGCTGCGCCAAGTAGAATATTTTCCTTTTTCAATGTTACTCCATAGGCTTGCATACCATTTGTAGCATTTGTTTTAACTTTTTAAGTTAATAAACTTGTTCACAGTTAAAAGATGTAAAACAGATATCTTCACTGATTTTCTTGTTCAATATTTGTATTGAAGGATTTGACTACAAAGTTGGGAAATATGCAACATGGAGGAAAAATAATTCTTGCCACTATGCTTGGAGAACCAGTAGGCAAGAATTACAGTTAATAACAGATATTGGTACGTTGACTATTAAAATAGAGAAAACATTTTAGAAAATATTTGAAACAAAACATTATTCCCATATTATATGCAATGCATCAGCAGAATCATGCGGGTGAAACAAGATGCCTTCCCTGGAAAGGCCCAGGGTTAGCAGTAGAACCATGAAAAACCAGAAGGGAGGCAAGAAAAGTAAAGAAGTAGTAGATATGGCTGATGAGAGGACACCTCTATTGGGGGGTATGGCATGTATATAACAATAGAAATAGGTAACAAATTGCGCTATACAAATCAAATTAAATTAAAGTCCATATGTGTACTAAACAAATGATACATGTTAAAAATTGTCCAGATTAACGTGTAAAAAGTGAATAGTTGCATATCCGTGTCCATCACCAAATAGCCCAGTGAATCCACCACCAACTACGGAAAGGCTTACCAGCTCCAGTGGACCCCTTGTCACAGGGGGTCAATGAACGCCTGCAGCTTAAACCCAGCCAGGACCTTTCTCCACACTTTAAGATCATTCCACACTCCGGATGGTATCAAATGGAAATGATTTTATTAAGCTCCCTGTAATACACACATGGTCTTAATGTCTTGTCCTTTTTTTCGCCAAAAAAGATACCGGCACCGGCAGGAGAGGAAGAGGGACGGATGAAGCATTTTTCTACGTTTTCATCTATGTATTGTTGCAATGTTTCCAACTCCATCTCAGAGATGGGAAATAAGCGTCCAAATGGGATTTCGGCCCCTGGGAGTAATTCAGTTGGACAGTCATATGGCCGATGTGGTGGTAGAACATCAGCTTTTCTCTTATCAAAGACATCCAGGAACTCCTGGTAAGCTGGTGGTACACTCTGGCTATTGGCAGGTACAGGTTGGACTGTCAGGCAACTGGTGGCATCTCTGGATTCAGGGACAGGGCAGAGCTGTTGGCAGTAGGGAGAGGTGAACAGAACTTCCCTCTTGATCCAGTTAATCAGGAATAAGGATATACCCAGGATGACTGGGAACATAGGTGAACTCAGGACATCAAAGCGTATGAATTCCTGAAAGCCATCAGGAGTAGCAACAAGGAGAGGAGCAGTCTCTTGTGTGACGGGGCCAGAACTAGGCATGGTACCATCAACCAGAAGAACTTCCAGTCTATGTTTCTTGTGGAAAAGGGGCAGACTAAGGTTTCTTGCCAGGTTCAAGCCCAGGAAGCATCTGCATGCCCCAGAATCAATTATGGCCCAAAGCTGAACCCCCTCTTCTGCCAACTGCAACGTGATAGGGAGAATGAGATGAGAAGGGGAAGTTCCGGAAACCTGGAAGTACACTGGGGTGTAATTGAGTGGCTTGCTGGGCCTTATGGAACAATTGCATAGGAAGTGTCCGTTTTGTCAACAATAGAGGCAGAGATTGGCTTGACGATGATGACGTTTCTCTTCAGGGGTTAGTGCAGATTGTATCAGGCCAACTTGCATAGGGTCAATTCCAGGGGTAGATGTACTGGAGGGCACAGGTTCTGATGGAGTGGAAACTTTAGGCAGCATCCAGACAGGCCTGGAGGTCTGTGATCGTTCAGACTGTCGCTCCAGCAAGCATCTATGTAGCTGGATGGCCAATTGAATGAGACCCTCGAGTGTAGTAGGGGTCTCAACCTTGGCCAACTCATCCTTGAGGGATTCAGAAGGTCCTAGGCAGAACTGGTATTTTAAAGCTGCCTCATTCCAGCCTGTGTCTGCAGACCATTGACGGAAGTCCACGGTACAGTCTTCCACCGGCCACCATCTCTGCTGTAGTGAAGAGCAGCTTCAGCGGTGACCGTACGCTGGGGATCTTTGTAGAGCTGTGCCATAGCTGCAAAGAATGTGTCCACTTTGTTAATGACTGTTTTTTTTTGTTCCCATAGACTGGGGTTCATTGTACAACAGGGAAATGAGAAACCCAACTTTAACAGTCTCAATGGCAAAAGTCCAGGGATGCAAGGCCAGATACAGTAAGCAGGCATTCTTGAAGGATCTGAACTTTTGTCAATCTCCAGAGAATCACTCAAGAGTTGGTACTCGTGGTTCTGGAGGAGGGACTACCACCGTAGGGGCCACAGAGGGTCGTTCTTGGGCAAATGTTGTGGAGCTGGTGGAAGATGGACCTGAGCCCGCAGAAGCAGGTGGCACTGTCAAGTATTGCAGCCGACCCTCTAACCGGAGGTATCCTTCCTGTAGTCTTTGGACTGCTTGAGTCAGAGTAGTGCCCTGTTGGCACAAAGCCTCTATCGGGGACGCACCTCTGCTAGCCTCAGACATGGCTGGATTATACTGTCACGTCTTGGGTGTGAGGCCGGATTGCTGAGAGGTCGCCCCTTGCGGCTAAGTGCAACGCAACCCTGGGAGTGATACAGGGAGTGTGGTGCCCAAAGGAGCATGGATTGCCGGTACTGCAGCTGGATGAGCTGGTTAGCAGAGGGCAGCTATGGTGCGCTGGGTGAACTGTGTTGGCAGCTGTGTGAGAAGAGATCCTAGGTATGGAACAGCAGGGTAAACCAGGAACAGAGCCAATAGCCAGGATGGGGGTCATACACAGAGGAATCAGTCCAAGATAGATACAGCAGCAAGCCAGGTCATACACAGTGGGCAGGAGATAGCAGAGTAGTCAGCCAAGCCGGGTTCTGTAATCCCTCACAGCTACTCTTACTCCGGCCAAAATGTAAAAAAAATAGTGTGGGGTCCCCCTTCAGGTCTGGTATGGATTTTAAGGGGAACCCCGTGCCAAAATGTTTTTAAAAAATGGCGTGGGGTCCACCCAAAAATCCATACCAGACCCTTATCCGAGCACGCAACCTGGCAGGCCGCAGGAAAAGAGGGGGGGATGAAATAGCACCCCCCTTCCTGAACCATACCAGGCCACATGCCCTCAACATTGGGAGGGTGATTTGGGGTAGCCCCCCAAAACACCTTGTCCCCATGTTGAAGGAGACAAGGGCCTCATCCCCACAACCCTTGCCCGGTGGTTGTGGGGGTCTGCGGCTGGGGGGCTTATCGGAATCTGGAAGCCCCCTTTAACATCTGGCCCTCCCCCCTGTGTGAAATAGTAAGGGGGTACAAAAGTACCCCTACCATTTCACAAAAAACCTGTCAAAAATGTTAACAATGAAACAGTTTTTGAAAATTCCTTTATTTAAATGCTTCTTCTTTCTTCTATCTTCTATCTTCCTTCGGTTTCTTCCTCCATCTTCTTCTTCTTCTGGTTCTTCCTCCGGTGTTCTCGTCCAGCATCTTCCTCCGCGGTGTCTTCTTCCCATCTTCTTCTCGGGCCACTCGGCATCCACCATGATGGGAAGCTCCCACTGTGTGGCGCTTCTCGTCTTCTGAGACGGTTCTTAAATAATGAAGGGCGGGGCCACCCGGTGACCCCACCCCCCTCTGATGCATGGGGACTTGACGGGGACTTCCCTGTGGCAATCCCCATGACGTCAGAGGGGGCGGACAGGGAAGTCACCGTGCGTCAGAGGGGGGCGGGGTCACCAGGTGGCCCCGCCCTCCGTTATTTAAGAACCATCAGAAGAGGAGAAGCATCACACAGCGGGAATCTCCCATCATGGTGGATGCGGAGCGGCCCCAGAAGAAGAAGGGAAGAAGACACCGCGGAGGAAGATGCCAGACGAGAACACTGGAGGAAGAACCAGAAGAACCAGAAGAAGAAGAAAATGGAGGAAGAAACTGAAGGAAGATAGAAGATAGAAGACAGAAGAAAGAAGAAGCATTTAATAAAAAGGAATTGTCAAAAACTGTCTCTTGTCATTTTTAACATTTTTGACAGTTTTTTTGTGAAATGGTAGGGGTACTTTTGTACCCCCTTACCATTTCACACAGGGGGGAGGGCCGGGATCCGGGGGTCCCCTTGTTAAAGGGGGCTTCCAGATTCCAATAAGCCCCCTGCCCGCAGACCCCCACAACCACCGGGCAAGGGTTGTAGGGATGAGGCCCTTGTCCCCATCAACATGGGGACAAGGTGTTTTGGGGGCTACCCCAAAGCACCCTCCCAATGTTGAGGGCATGTGGCCTGGTACGGTTCAGGAGGGGGGGCGCTCTCTCGTCCCCCCTCTTTTCCTGCCAGGTTGCGTGCTCAGATAAGGGTCTGGTATAGATTTTGAGGGGGACCCTACGCCATTTTTTAAAAAAAATTTGGCCGGGTTCCCCTTAATATCCATTCCAGACCGGAGAGGCCTGGTATAGAATTTAGGGGGACCCCCACAGCATTTTTTTTTCAATTTTGGTTTGGGGTTCCCCTGTGGGGAATTCCCATGCCGTTTTTATCAATGAACTTTTATGTGTATTGTCGGACGGGCAATTCATTAATAGCCGCGAGTATGCAAAAAGAAAAAGAATTGCGCTAGGTGCTCAAAAAGGTGAAAAAATAATTAATAAAGAAATGTTTGTGAAGGAGGTCCTGCTGCTAGAAACTATAACCCCAATACGAGGGCACAAGAAACGTATGTAAAGATGTAAAGAGAACAGTGTAGCGTTGGACAAATACTATGAGTGAAAAATATTGTGAAATTATTATAAAAATATAAACAATCAATGATGAATACCATCTAATGATATTAACTAGTGAAAAAAACATTAAATCCACAAATCCATAAGTGATGAAAAAACAAATATAGTGAATGCAGAAAATAAGTTCTGAATTATAATGTGATTAAAGTCCAAAAATTGTTCCATGCGAAGTTCTGGATTAGTAATCCACTGCCAGTGCTGCCCACCACCTGGTGATAATGTAATGAAGGCTTACCAGAGAGCCAGCGAACGCCCTTACTCAGGGGGGTCAACAGACGAATTCCTCACACTGGGATCCTGCACTGTCTCTACCAACTCCAGTTCGAATGCCTCCCCCTCCCATCTCTATCTCGGGCTGCAAGGAGAGAGAACCGAGGAAGTATCTTTGGGACGACATCTTTCGCTCTGTTGCTGTTGAATAGTCGCCCAGGAAGCGGGTCAGCAAGATTCCTCACAGAGTCTCTTAAAGGACATCCCTCGAAGTTCATCGCTACTTCTCTACTAAGCCTGTTTTGACCCCCCTGAGTAAGGGCGTTCGCTGGCTCTCTGGTAAACCTTCATTACATTATCACCAGGTGGTGGGCAGCACTGGCGGTGGATTACTAATCCAGAACTCCGCATGGAACAATTTTTGGACTTTAATCACATTATTCAGAACTTTTTATTTTCTGCATTCACTATATTTGTTTTTTCATCACTTATGGATTTGTGGATTTAATGTTTTTTTTCACTAGTTAATATCATTAGATGGTATTCATCATTGATTTTTTATATTTTTACAATAATTTCACAATATTTTTCACTCATAGTATTTGTCCAGCGCTACACTGTTCTCTTTACAATAGCCACGAGTAGTTTTAAATTACTTTTTTTCCTTTGAAATGTCATTTTGCTGTCAGACTGTTCTAAACACGGGAAACATGCGCCCCTTTACAGGCATACTATAGACACCCCCCAGGTACGAAATTTAAAGGGATATTACATTTTTATTGTTTCACTTTAAGCATTATTAAAATCACTGCTCCTGAAAAAACGGCCGCTTTTAAAACTTTTTTTTGCATTAATCCATGTCCCCTGGGGCAGGACCCGGGTCCCCAAACACTTTTTATGACAATAACTTGCATATAAGCCTTTAAAATTAGCACTTTTGATTATTCATGTTCGTGTCCCATAGACTTTAATGGTGTTTGCGTGTACGAACAAATTTTTTGCCTGTTCGCATGTTTTGGTGCAAACCGAACAGGGGGGTGTTCGGCTCATCCCTATTCCTGAGCCTCTGTGCAAATTACTGTTTGGATTCTTGTTATGACACGGCTTGTTCCTGACCTGTCTGATCTGCTCTCCTGGTTTGACCCCCTGGCTTGCTTTACCGACTTGTTGTCTTCTCCTGTACCTGATCCCGGCTTGTATCACGGACTTTGCTACAGTTACCTGTTCCTGCCTGCTTCCTGATACCAGATCTTTGGCTTGTCCCTGTTTCTGCAACCTGCCTCCCACTCTTGCCAGATCTGCTGTGTTTGACCCCTGGTCTGGCTTTCACTACTGTTCCGTGTGCACACCTTGCCAAGTATTACCAAGGATTCTTATAGACTTGAGCCCAGCTGTGTTTCCTGTATTACCCGGTGTCCTTCAGGTGCCCATCAGCTCTTCTCTCCAAAATCCATCTGGCAACCTGTGCTTCTCTGGGCACTACACTCTCTGTACCCAACTTCAGGGGTGTACTGCACTCAGCCGCAAGGGGAGCCCTCTCGGCATTTCGGCCTCCAACCACATATGTGACAGTCTTTGACAGATGGGCAGCTCCATGTGCCCATTGTACCACAGCCGAGTACATACTCCTGGGCAAGCAAGGTTTCTTGTTGCACTCGAATAGTCCATCCTTAAGGGTTGCTCCCCTCCGCTTCCAGCTTTCCTTCTCATCCAGACTTGCTGCTTCTTGTAGTTCTTTCAGATAAACTCTGTCCACTTGGGAGAGTCTGTAGGGCAAGCACGGGGTGGTCTTCTACTACCACTCTACTTTCCACTTCTCATGGACTGCTGGCTGCCAGTTTGGCAGTTGAAATGGCTAGATGATTGTCTCAGGCTTCCTTTGAATTCAGTTTGCAGTGTGCTTTTACTTTTGGAATAGCCACTTGAGTTAGGAGAAGTAAGGTGTCCATCAGGTCTTTGATAGCTGAACTGTGTTTCACAGGTGTTCCTGCAGCTGTCAGGAATCCTCTGGCCTTCCAGATAACACCAAAGTCATGGGCAACGTTGAAAGCATATCTTGAGTCTGTATGAATGTTAGCTCTTTTTCCTTCTGCCAGTGCTTGCAGCTCTGTCTCCTGTGCAGACATCCCCAGTGGTAAGGCTTCAGCTTGTAGAACCATGTTAGGCCTGGATTCTGGAGATGTGAGGCTTCCAGCTGCATTAATTCAAAACAGTCATGGGGTGACAAGTCAGGACTCGGCTCCTCCTCTATTCCCCCCTTGAGAAGTGGAAAAAGGGTTGAAGGGCTCAGTGTTTGACAACATAATATAGTAATATTGTCCGGTAGAAGGAGGGAACATTGGAGTCTCAAATGTCTGGCAGTGGACAGATGTTTCGGCTGGATCTGTTTGAGTATGGCAGCAATGTCATGTCCCAGACATTTGAATACAAAGAGCTTGAACTTTTTTTTCATAGCCTGAGAGCCCTAAAGGGGTTGCATCAGTAAGGAGCCCTCCGGACTGTAGCTTCTATAACTGCTCAGAGGTCATGGACCATTCTGTACTTGTCTGGTTCTCCCTTAGGGGTTCTCTTCTTCACAGGGAACAGAGGTGTGTTGCATGGAGATGTACAGGGTATCATTAGACACGAGAGCCTTGACATGCTTTGAAATAGCTGCAGATTGGGCTAACTTTTGTTTCCGGGGCAGAGGAGCTCCAAGTTTCAACTGTACCATGACTGGTGGCACCTTTAAGTGTCCTACATCCTCAGCTCCTGTGGACCATAGCAGAAGTGTCCTTAATGCCCACTGGAGAAGAGACAGTAACAGATCCATCTTCAGAGAAGACAATGGGAGCCTGAAGCCTGGACAGTACATCTGCTCCCGAGAGATTGAGTGGACAGGTGGAAGAACATTTTGGATACTTGTAGCTTGATTGGCCAGTCTGTCCCTTGCCCACTTGCGCAGCTGCTCACAGAATTCTACACCAAATTTAAAGGTATTGTCATCGACAATCCTTGCATCATGGAGACTTTTCTCCATGATGGGCCAGTAAGAGTCTCCAGCTTTTATTTTCACATAAACTGACTACATCTCTCCATGTTGCTGAGTAGGGTTTTTTTTTGCATCTGGGCCAACCTACGGTAAAAGGGCATGGGTTGTTTTTCTGGGTCTGGCAGAGTGGTCACCAGGGAGGATGCCTGGGATGGAGTGAACATGACATACATCACAGGGGAATTGGCCATTGGCCTAGGAACTACTGTCGATGCCCATGGCATCAAGGTTTGTGAAGGGGGTTCCACATAATCAACCCCTCATCCTGTAAAGAGGATAGGAAAGTGTCCGGTATGGACGTCAGGGGATGTTGATATGAATGTAAACTCACATCTGGCCTTGTCATTGTATGGGGGGAGGCCGGGACTCCACCTGTGGGAGCAGTGGCATATGATCCTACTAGGTTGGGCATGTCAGGAGTTAGGGTCGGTAGGGGAGGCATGTAGAAGGTGCCATCCGCTCTTATAACTGGGTAGATGGGGGTTGCAGGGCCTGTAGACCTTCAGGTACTGATTGGGTGCACCAAGATGGCCGCTGAAAGAGGTGTGTTGGGCTGTGGGTGAAAGTAGGGCAGCAACGGGGCGTGTGATGGCAGGCGGGGCTCATTGGAGTGACAGGTGTTACAGTCATCATAGGGCAGTGGCTTGTTATCGTCAGTCAGCAAACATAACGGTTCGTTCTTGTCAGTGCATTGATGATACATATATATACTGTCAGTTTTGTACCTCCTGCTCTATCCATTGTTCTCTGTGAGTGGCCTTTGCCACATTTAAAGTAATCAAAACATCCTCAGCCTTTTCTTTCATTAACATTTGCATATTTCTTCATAACATCCATTCTAAACATATCTTCCCTTTTGTACTGCTTCCTTGTCTAACTACTGTTTTTCTCAACTTGCATATTTCCTTTAATATTCTGACATGCTAGAATAATAACAAAATCAACCCGGTCTTGTATATCCCACACATATAAACATCACATTTTATCCTAGTAATTTCATAGCTTATCAACAATTAACATTTTTACAGACAGCCTCTCACACAGGAATTTGAAGGGAGGGGACCCTTCACTCCTTGCAGTAAAATGCAACGGTGGGGGGTTAGGGCATAGCTGCAGCATGCTTCTTTCATGCTCGGGATGATTTCTCAGACTTATTTTTCAACTCAGCAATAGATAGCTATCGTGTTTTTCAAACATATGCATTGCCTGATATAATTCTCTTTTGCTGGTCCCATCAGTGATATGCATTATAAAATTTTTTTTGACAGGCTCATAACTAAAGTTTTATCACATTTCATACTTTATACCAAGCTTCTGCAGTTTTCAGTAGACCTTTGTCAGATAACACCCCCCGTTTTAACTTACAGTATTTTCCTCCATTCCTCCGGCTGCAATCTACCCCCTGGAGGAATGGCGATCCTATTTTCTCTTTCTTGACGTAATTCCCCTCTCCGTGACCAAGTCACATGCGAGTTTTCCTTTCTCTGTCTTAACTAATTTCTGCCCCATTATTTTCTGTCTTGATGACTGGGAGATTTATGTGTCTGCTCAGGATTTTAGATGGGTCGTGAGGTTGCCTTGGATTCTGAAAGGGTCTGGCAATTCCTCTATTCGTCATCTGGTACCGGTTCAGACTATATCTCAATCTCAAATTAACGAGGACAAAACAGATAGTAAGAAAAGGAGAGGATTTGTCTACAGTGCTCGACCGCCACCTGGGTCACCCCTGGTGCGTCCTCCCAAAACGTAGACTCAATCATGGGGTCTGCCTATCCGAGATGGCCACAGAATACAGGTCGGGTAATGTGTGACCACTCACTTCACTCAAAAAGACATTTAACAGACAGATAAGAAGTACAGCAGTTAATATTCAACAATGAGATCCTCAACCTCTCACTTTCCTCTATTTCCTTCTAAATCTCCCACTTGTTCAAGACACCTTCCGGCACCTCCTCTAGCAATCTTTGTAATCTCAACTTTTCCTTGTTATACCCTCCTTCAACTACTTTGACCAATCCTCAATTTTCTTCAAAAATGCTGAACATCAATCCACAAACACAACATGACGTTTGCACGAATTGTAATAGATGTGTATGTTTGAATTATAATGCACTATCACCTTACCAAAGGAGTTTGACACACAGGGACCCAGCTGACATGGACAATCTCTTTCAACATCATACATCATGTATCACAGACCCATACAACACAACAACACAATGTTCTTATAGGCTGCAGATAATAGGAATACAGGTTCATATAATGGACCCCAGGCAAGTATTACCTGTCTTTGGTGACCTTTGGCAGCCGACAAGGACACAAAGATGGATACACACGGGAGACGGGTTATACAAAAAATGATATCTTACCATATTTTTCAGAGGTGATCAGTCTCTGTCCCACCCGTGATGGTTCCTCTCGGTGGCCTCTTGGTCGGCTGTTCCTCCGGTTCACAACCCGAGGCCCCACATTGGGCGCCAAATTGTTTTGGATACAGACAAGTGTCTGTATGAGTATCTGCACCTGGCCTTATTTCAAATGTAAACTCATGCATGAATTGAACGAACACACTGACGCAAACTCGTTCAGTTAAAGTGAAACTGCCTTTATTGCTTTGGGCATATAGCTTCCTTTATAGTAAAGAATGAGTCATTGTTTGTAAAGCAGCATCACAGCTGCAATCCATGCTGTCAACTGTGGATTGGCTGATCCTTAACTAAGGTCGTTCTGGCCAGATTCTTCCAGGTTTTCTGTTGATGTGAAGGCTTGTGGACTCCTGGACTCACTCAAGGGAAGGGGGTCTCTAGTTACCTCATTGAGTAAGGAGATTACCATTTATATGTATACATAATAGAAATAGTCCATTTTATCAAAGCATTCATCAATCCATAACAATGCAATAGGGTGGCTGCCCTTAAGCAGGCCCCTGGAGGACATCTTGCCTCGTTGGAGTTGTTCCTCATCCTCTTTACTTTCCTCCTCTCTTTTCTCAGGCACCCAAGTACAGTCAGTAACCTCATCATCCTCCTCACTCCTCCCCAAGTAAATTTGGCAGTATGCTGAAGCTGAGGGAACATGACTGCTAATTTGTTCTCTGTCATTGACATCCCTTATCTCTAGGCTCACGGTACTCCCTTAATTAACCTGGGAACCAACATCGGAGCATTCAAATTGCTGCGCATCCTCCAGCAGCATGTAACCGACACTATGATCGAATAATTCAGGTGACTCCTCCGTGCATGATGGTGGGGCTATGGAAGGCATAGTTATGGACAAGGAGCTGGTGGAATAGGCTGCTTTGGCAGTTGTGGTGGAAGGCAAATTAGTATGAGCCTGGGTTACAGAGGATGAGGAGAATGAGGACGACTTAGTTATCTACTTCACCAACTCTTCTGCATGTTGTGGCTAAAAAACACGGCCAGCAGCAGAAAAAAAGGACAAGAGTGCCCCACCTGCAGAGGATGCACCGTGTCCACGACCACCACTTTTCACTGTAGACACAGAGCCTGCTTGTCCTCTTTTAGTGGCCTGTGAGTGTCTGCCTCTCTTTGTTGGCCTTTCGGACATGATGGGGATTCTTTGGGGGATTTTATAACTTTTTATTATAGAGTTTCGGATGGAAATATGGTGCTTGGGTGCAATACTTTTGTGCTTGGTGCACTATAAACCGTTTTATTATTTTTTTAAATAAAGAAAATAAGGGTGCAGCAATTAAAGAGATTTTTTTTACTGCTGCTGCTGCAAAAAAGCTAAAATAAAATAAATGTAAAAACATTTAAGAAAGGCCAAAAAAAAAGCAGCGGTGATGCAGAAGGAAGACCAATTATGGAGAATATTTTTTTGCTGCTGTTGGAAAAAAAAGCTTAAAAAAAAAGGAACCACTGCTGATGCAGAAAGAGGAATACCTGTGACGCATAAGGGGGGACAGCAACTATACCCTAAATATTCTTAGTGCTGCTGCTCCCAAAAAAAAGGAAACCACTACTGTGCTGACACAGAAGAAATAACATCTGTGACACAGAAGGGGAAGTGAAGGATTGGGTGCAAGGAGACAATTCCTCAGAAGGAGTCTCCAAAGCGGGAGAGGGGAGCAGGGAAAGAATGCTCCCCCCTCCTGCTTTGTAGACTCCTTCTGGGGAATTGTCTCCTTGCACCCAATCATTCACTGTTGCTATTTGGATGATGGTAAGCATTATTTATTTATTATTTACTATTATAGGTTTTCCTACTATACAGAAGGGGAAGTACTAATAATGCAACAACAAAACCTGTTGCAGCAAAAAATAAATAAAAACATCAATGAAACAAAAAATGGGATCGGTGGTGACACAGAAGTGTTGTATACACCAGCACTTCAGTGGCACCACTACACTGTATTATTCACACTACACGACACTGTTATTCACCATAGGCATGTGACAAGGGTGTGCTGGATGTGCCTGGGCACACCTTAATCTCCCTGTGCAGCTTACCCCTAGTAAACTGTGTTTACTATGCTTCAGTTTGTGAATGAACAGAAAGTATTTTAGCACAGAGCACTTCCCATTCATTCACTGTCCAGTGCAGTTGAGGCTGCAGAGAAATGGGCTCCTAAAAAAAAAAATTGTAAAAAAAATATTGAAATAATTATAAAAAATATTATAAAAAATAAAAAAAACTGCTGACAAAGCTCTACTGACACCTTCCACTGCCCTACTGACACGTCCATATTTTAATAAATGTAAAAATAAGTGTGTGTGTGTGTGTATACACACACACACACACACACACAGTATATATATATATATATATATAAATATATTGTTGTGCTCATAAGTTTACATACCCTGGCAGAATTAATGATTTCTTGGCCATTTTTCAGAGAATATGAATGATAACACAAAAACTTTTCTTTCACTCATGGTTAGTGTTTGGCTGAAGCCATTTATTATCAATCAATTGTGTTTACTCTTTTTAAATCATAATAGCAACATAAACTACCCAAATGACCCTGATAAAAAAGTTTACATACCCTGGTGATTTTGGCCTGATAACATGCACACAAGTTGACACAAAGGGGTTTGAATGGCTATTAAAGGTAACCACCCTCACCTGTGATGTGTTTGCTTGTAATTAGTGTGTGTGTATAAAAGGTCAATGGGTTTCTGGACTCCTGACAGACCCTTGCATCTTTCATCCAGTGCTGCACTGAAGTTCCTAGGTTCTGAGTCATGGGGAAAGCAAAAGAATTGTCAAAGGATCTGCTGGTGAAGGTAGTTGAACTGTATAAAACAGGAAAGGGATATAAAAAGATATCCAAGGAATTAGGAATGCCAATCAGCAGTGTTTAAACCTAATCAAGAAGTAGAAAATGAGGGGTTCTGTTGAAACCAAACCACGGTCAGGCAGACCAACTAAAATTTCAGCCACAACTGCCAGGAAAACTATTTGGGATGCAAAGAAAAACCCACAAATAACTTCAGGTGAAATACGGGACTCTCTGAAAACATGTGGTGTGGCTGTTTCAAGATGCACAATAAGGAGGCACTCAAAGAAAGATGGGCTTCATGGTCGAGTCGCCAGAAAAAAGCCATTACTATGCAAATACCACAAAGTATCCCGCTTACAATATGCCAAACAGCACAGAGACAAGCCTCAAACCTTCTGCCACAAAGTCATTTGGAGTGATGAGACCAAAATTTAGCTTTTTGGCCACAACCATAAACACTACATTTGGAGAGGAGTCAACAAGGCCTAAGATGAAAGGTACACCATTCCTACTGTGAAACACAGAGGTGGTTCGCTGATGTTTTGGGGATGTGTGAGCTACAAAGGCACAGGAAATTTGGTAAAAATTGATGGCAAGATGAATGCCGTATGTTATTGAAAAATACTGGAGGAACATTTGCATTCATTAGCCAGGAAGCTGTGCATGGGACGTACTTGGACATTCCAACATGACAACGATCCAAAACACAAGGCCAAGTCGACCTGTCATTGGCTACAGCAGAATAAAGTGAAGGTTCTCTAGTGGCCATCTTAGTCTCCTGACCTCAATATCATGGAGCCACTCTGGGGAGATCCCAAACTTGCAGTTTATGCAAGACAGCCTAAGAATTTACAGGAACTGGAGGCTTTTGGCCAGGAGGAATGGGCAGCTTTACCATCTGAGAAGATAAAGAGCCTCATCCACAAATACCACAAAACACTTCTGTCATTGATGGTAAAGGGGGCAATACACGGTATTAAGAACTGGGGTATGTAAACGTTTGATCAGGGTCATTTGGGTAGTTCCTGTTGCCATTATGATTTAAAAAGAGTAAACACAGTTGACTGATAATAAATGGCTTCAGCCAAACACTAACCATGAGTGAAAGAAATTTTTGTTTTTGTGTTATTCATATTCTCTGAAAAATGGCCAAGAAATCGTCAAATCTGCCAGGGTATGTAAACTTATGAGCATGTATATATATAAACAGTATCTCACAGAAGTGAGTACACCCCTCACGTTTTTTGTAAATATTTTATTCTATCTTTTCATGTGACAATACTGAAGAAATGACACTTTGCTACAATGTAAAGTAGTGAGTGTACAGCTTGTATAACAGTGTAAATTTGCTGTCCCCTCAAAATAACTCAACACACAGCCATTAATGTCTACACGGCTGGCAACAAAAGTAAGTACACCCCTAAGTGCAAATGTCCAAATTGGGCCCAATTAGCCATTTTTCCTCCCTGGTGCCATGTGACTCTTTAGTGTTACAAGGTCTCAGGTGTGAATGGGGAGCAGGTGTGTTAAGTTTGGTGTTATCGCTCTCACTCTTTCATACTGGTCACTGGAAGTTCAACATGGCACCTCATGGCAAAGAACTCTCTGAGGATCTGAAAAAAAAAATGTTGCTCTACATAAAGATGGCCTAGGATATAAGAAGATTGCCCAAACCCTGAAACAGAGCTGCAGCATGGTAGCCAAGACCATACAGCGGTTTAACAGGACAGGTTCCACTCAGAACAGGCCTTGCCATCGATGACCAAAGAAGTTGAGTGCACATGCTCAGCATCATGTCCAGAGATTGTCTTTGGGAAATAGACGTATGAGAGCTGCCAGCATTGCTGCAGAGGTTGTAGGGGTGGGGGGTGAGCCTGTCAGTGCTCAGACCATACGCTGCACACTGCATCAAATTGATCTGCATGGTTGTCTTCCCAGAAGGAAGCCTCTTCTGAAGATGATGCACAAGAAAGCCCACAAACAGTTTGCTGAAGACAAGCAGACTAAGGACATAGATTACTGGAACCATGTCCTGTGGTCTGATGAGACCAAGATAAACTTATTTGGTACAGATGGTGTCAAGTGTGTGTGGCGGCAACGAGGTGAGGAGTACAAAGACAAGTGTGTCTTGCCTACAGTCAATCATGGTGGTGGGAGTGTCATGGTCTGGGGCTGCATGAGTGCTGCTGGCACTGGGGAGCTACAGTTCATTGAGGGAGCCATGAATGACAACATATACTGTGACATACTGAAGCAGAGCATGATCCCCTCCCTTCAGAGACTGGGCCGCAGGGCAGTATTCCAACATGGTAATGACCACAAACACACCTCCAAGATGACCACTGCCTTGCTAAAGAAGCTGAGGGTAAAGATGATGGACTGGCCAAGCATGTCTCCAGACCCATACTAAAGATCTGTATATGTGAGCATAGTTACAAGAATTTGAAATATGAGAAGTCTCTTAGTCTAAATTCCTTACCATACATAACTTGTGGTGTCCGTAGTCTAGTTCTATGGCACCCACTACGGGTTTTTTAGACACTAGGGATTGGTTTCCTGTTCGACTCGAACATGAGTTCGACTCGAACATTGGCTGTTCGCCTGTTCGCCGAACAGCGAACAATTTGGGGTTTTCGCCGCAAATTCGAAAAGCCATGGAACACCCTTTAAAAATCTATGGGAGAAATCTAAAGTGCTAATTTTAAAGGTTAATATGCGAGTTATTGTCATAAAAAGTGTTTGGGGACCTGGGTCCTGCCGCAGGGGACATGTATCAGCAAAAAAAAGTTTTAAAAACGGCTGTTTTTTGGGAGCAGTGATTTTAATAATGCTTAAAGTGAAACAATAAAAGTGAAATATTCCTTTAAATTTAGTACCTGGGGGGTGTCTATAGTATGCCTGTAAAGTAGTGCATGTTTCCTGTGTTTATAACAGTCCGAGAGAAAAATGACATTTCTAAAGGAAAAACAAGTCATTTAAAAGTACTAGAGCTAATGCCGGCTATTAATGAGTTGTCCGTCCCGAGAATACACATAAAAGTCATTAAAAGTCATTGAAAAAAAAACAAAATACATGGGGGTCCCCCAAAATTCCATTACCAGGCCCTTCAGGTCTGGTATGGATATTAAGAGGAACTCCGTACCAAAATAAAATAAATATGGTGTGGGGTTCCCCCAAAAAATCCATACCAGACCCTTCAGGTCTGGTGTGGATTTTAAGGGGAACTCCGCGCCAAAATTAAAAAAATAGCGTGGAGTTCCCCTAAAAATCCACACGGGCCCTTATCCAAGCACGCAACCTGGCAGGCTGCAGGAAAAGAGGGGGGGGCGAGAGAGCGCCCCCCCTCCTAAACCATACCAGGCCACATGCCCTCAGCATGGGGAGGATGTCCCCATGTTGATGGGGAAAAGGGCCCCATCTCCACAACCCTTGCCTGGAGTTGCACACAGGATTTCCGTTGCATCAGAGGGGGGCAGGGTCACCCGTACATGTCACTGGGATACCCCGGAGTTTCCCTTTGTCAGGGGGGCGGGGTCACGTGATGGGTGGCCCCGCCCTCAGATACATAAGAGCTGTCAAGCTGGCGCCGCGTCATTGGCTGGGTGCCTCTGGTGGAGGCAGGATCCTGTGCATGTTCCTCGCCGGAGTCGCTGGAGATCATCCATTGCTGGAGATCGAGAATTGGATTACATCGCTGGAGTAGAAGCATGGATTTATTGGATTACATCACTGGAATCTCTTTTTTATTTTTTATTTGTTTATTTTTAATAAAGGACTTGTCCCAAGGCGTCTTCTGTGGTTTTTTAACATTTTGACACTTTCTTTTTGTGAAACGGTAGGGGTACTATGTACCCCTTACCAATTCACATAGGGGGGTGGGATCTGGGTGTCCCCTTTGTTAAAGGGGGCTTTCAGATTCCGATAAGCCCCCTGCCCACAGACCCCCACAACCACCGGGCAAGGGTTGTGGGGGTGAGGCCCTTGTCCCCATCAACATAGAGACATCCTCCCCATGTTGAGGGCATGTAGCCTGGTACGGTTCAGGAGGGGGGCGCTCTCTCGTCCCCCCTCTTTTCCTGCGGCCTGCCAGGTTGCCTGCTCGGATAAGGGTCTTGTGTGGATTTTTGGGGGAACCGTACGCCTTTTTTTTTTTTTTTGGCGCGAAGTTCCCCTTAAAATCCATACCAGACCTGAAGGGCCTGGTAATGGAATTTTGGGGGCCCCCCACACATTTTTATTTTTCAATGACTTTCAATGACTTTTATGTGTATTGTCGGGACCGACAATTCATTAATAGCCGGCACTAGCGCTAGCACTTTTAAATGACTTTTCTTTCCCTTAGAAATGTCATTTTGCTCTCGGACTGTTATAAACACGGGAAACATGCGCTACTTTACAGGCATACTATAAACACCCCCCAGGTACAAAATTTAAAGGAATATTTCACTTTTATTGTTTCACTTTAAGCATTATTAAAATCACTGCTTCCGAAAAAACGGCCATTTTAAAAACTTTTTTTTGCATTGATACATGTCCCCTGGGGCAGGACCCGGGTCCCCAAACACTTTTTATGACAATAATTTGCATATTAACCTTTAAATTTAGCACTTTTGATTTTTCATTTTAGTGTCCCATAGACTTTAATGGTGTTTGCGTGTTCAAACAAATTTTTTGCCTGTTCGCATGTTCTGGATGTGAACCCAACAGGGGGGTGTTTGGCCCATCCCTATTAGACACTCTATGATTCATAAATACTATTGGTCTAGGATTTGTAGATACTATTTATAATACTATGGGGGAGCTGTTATGTACATTAGAAATTTTAAAGGTTCTCTACTTGCAATTTTACACCGTTTACAGTTGATGGCGATTTTATACAGTTTTATAGTAACTACCATGAGTCCACAAAGGCACGGGGAGCTTTACTTTTATTTTTCTTATTTTTTTAACTTTTTATTTTTACACTGTCCCTTTAAAAACATTTTTTTGGATCACTTGTATTCCTACTATAAGGAATGTAAACATGCCTTGTAATAGAACATGAGCTTATATACAATATCCCAACATGCAATGCAGCACTTTTCCTCTGCCAATTGTCAGATCTGTAAAAAAGCCTGTGCTGTGCCTGTGCTAACTCCAATAAGCCTTCCTATTGGACCAGTGAGGGACAATCAAACAAGCTGAGCTGCACCTGAGTACAATGAGCAGACCTAACCAATAGATCCTGATCTCTAGTAAGCAGAGAGCACTCTAAGTTTTACCTGACCATCTTCCTGGTAAGCAGAAAGACCAAAAATGATACTCTCTTCTAGCACCTACCTAGGAGGGTGCTGCATATATGTCAGACAACATATAGAAAATAAAACAATACCAAATTAACAATAACAATAGAACGCTATGGGGTTTATTTACTAAGGCTAGAGTGTACAAAATCACGTCTCATGTCTGCAGAGAAACCAATTAGCTTCTAACCTCAGTTTGTTCAATTAAACTTTTGGCAATAAAACCTGGAAGCTGATTGATTTCTTTGCAGAAGCAAGACTGATTTTGCCCACGCCAGCTTTAGTAAATAAATCCCTGTGTGTAAAGAAATAACGTTCTGTATATAGAGTGCATGTGGACCTAAATGAGTGTATGTATATCTGTGCTAACTGGCTGATGATAAGGGGCTTATATACATACATGAATGTAGATGGACCCAGGCAATAATAGCTACATGGAATTAATATTTTGTGGACTTATGGTAGGTACTATAAAACAGTATAAAATCGCTATCAACTGTAAACGGTGTAAAATTGCAAGAAACTTCTCATATTTCCAATTCCTGTAACTATGCTCACATATACAGATCTATAGTATAAATAATTTTTCTAAAAAGAAAAATTTGCGCTAGGTGTAAATTGTTGTAAAAAATATAAATCTATGAAAAAATATATATATATTGTGCTCAAGTGTACAAAAAATAAATCTATGAAGAAATATCCTGCAGCTATGCGCTATAACCCTGATAGGGGGCACCACTAAGAATATATATAAAGAGCGCAGCGCTGGATTTGAATATACAGTGATAGTATAGTATAAATAACTGTCATCAAACAGTGCCCAAAGTATGAAATAATATTTATATTATTGATAAGGTATACCCCTAACCAACAAAAAGAAACTCTCATTTTGGCTAAATGTACAGGATTTAGCCTATTTCATCTAATTAGTGTGATGGTTACTTACAGATATATACTTCCTCCCATCGATCCCAGAAATCCTATTCACCCAACCAACCAAAACTGGAAGGAAGCGTTGTGTCTTCTTGAAGAAAAGGAACAATGAACAAAAGTTAACAAGACTGGAGCTAAAGAATCGTAGAGGCTTTGAGTTCCTCTTTGAGGCCACCTGATGATACCCTGTTTCCCCGAAAATAAGACCTAGCGTGATTGTTGGTAATGGCTGCAATATAAGCCCTACCCTTTTTCCCCGAAAATAAGCCCTACCCTGAAAATAAGACCTACAAGGACTTTAACTAGGGCTTATTTGGGGGGGTAGGGCTTATATTGCAGCTATCACCGACAATCACGCTAGGTCTTATTTTCGGGGAAACAGGGTAGAGTGCAATGCTTTACAGCAGGGGTCTTCAAACTATGGCCCTCCAGTTGTTCAGGAACTACAATTCCCTTCATGCCTAGACATGTCTGTGAATGTCAGAGTTTTACAATGTCTCATGGGATGTGTAGTTCTGCAACAGCTGGAGGGCCATAGTTTGAAGATCCCTGCTTTACAGGATCCAAAAAAAGTTTAAAAATTACAAAAATAAATGCCCATTTTTTTACCTGCAAAAAAATGTGCATTTATTATTTTTTCCTAAAAAGTGAATGTATCTTTAATGTAATTAAGCCAGCCAAAGGTTGGGCTTGACTGGGTAGCCATTTAGTTTGGCCATTCACTGGCCAATGTTCCTCTAAAGAAACAAAACTGTGCAAATAGAGATGCAGAGATGCCAAGTTTCGCTACTTCATTTATTTTGATTACTAAATAAGTACATCTTTTGGGATAAATATGAAATACTTTGTCAATGCATTATATGGTCAAAAAAAGGAATAATAATAATAATAAAAACCTTCTTCTTCTTCTTCTTCTTCTTCTTCTTCTTCTTCTTCTTATTATTATTATTATTATTATTATTATTATTATTAATAATAATAATAATAATTTTTTATTCAGTTATTACATTCAATTTTTTTTAATAAATAAAGTTAAAATAAAACTGGTTTCAAGGACTTCTACATTATTTTATATCTCTATTAAGAAGTAATGTACTATAAATGATCTATTTACTTGTATGTAACAATAAAATGTTACATTGAATGATTAGATTTAATATGTCAACTCTAACTTGTTTCTGGCAGTCCACAGATACTAAAAATCATCGTTTAGTCAATAATCCCTAAGGGAACTTGAAAGCAACATGAACTTCAAAGACCTCTAATGCCGCATACACACGAACGGACTTTATGGCATACTTGGTCTGGCGATCTTTACAACGGACTTTGTAGCGTAGGTGCGCCGGACTTACAAACGGACGGACTTGGACACACACGATCACTCCAAAATCTGATGGTTTTGAATGCGGTGACGTACAGCACGTATGACGGGACTAGAAAAAGGAAGTTCAAGCCCCACTACTCAAACCTTTGGGCTCCTTCTGCTAATCTTGTATTTATCTCGTGTTAGTAGAAGTTTGGTTAGAGACGATTCGTGCTTTTCACACTTCAGCTTATTTCGATCATTTTCTGCAGTTCAGTTTGTGCTTGTGAGGTTTGTATCTGCTTTTCAGTGCATATTGGTCAGTTTGTAACCTGCCTAGCAGGCCATTCTGGTCCGCTCGTTCCTGATCTTCAGGTCGCTCTTCATAGGCCTTGCTGTTCTTCAGTGCGTTTGTTCTAACCAGCCGACCATTTTGAAGCCATGGTGCGTGGACGAACTCATTCTCGAGTTCGTGCTGCGTGGGGACTTGGTGTTGGGGTTAATACTTTGACCCGAGTCCAGTCCATGAACAGGGCGAGGAGGAGTTCATGGATGAAGAAATGGTTGCGCCAGTGTGACCAATTCTCGCACATGCCTTTGCTCCGTGAGATCCGTGAGAATAATCCTGAGGATTTCAGGAATTATCTCAGGATGACGGACCCCGTTTTTGAACGTCTGCTGGTTATGCTGACCCCTTATATCTACAGGCAGGATACTTGCATGAGGCAAGCCATCACTGCGGAGCAGAGGCTAGTTGCCACTTTACATTACTTGGCGACTGGGAGAAGTCTTCAGGACTTGAAGTTCTCGACAGGCATCTCCCCCCAGGCTCTGGGGATCATAATCCCAGACACCTGTTCTGCTATTATTCAGGTCCTGCAGAAAGGTTATATGAAGGTAAGTTTTATCATTTAACATTACATGATATGCATTTAATGTTTGCTAAAGTATTGTCTAAATGTCCTCGTTACCTAATTACCATGCTTGGAATATGCTGGGAATGTCCCCTTTATCTTCATGCATGCCCGTTTTTTTACATTAATCATTTTTTGGCCTACATGCATATTTACCTTCAATAACCTCCCCACCATGCAATCCTGGGTCCATTTATACCTCTAGCCTATAGTCCCTTGAACAATGTATATTGTCAGCTCCATTGTACTGTTTTACCCTCCCCCACCCCCTCAAATGTTTGCAATTGTCAGGTGTTTTTTTGCCCAAATTAGAACCCCTCTCCCACCCCCTCAAATGTTTGCAACTGTCAGGTGTGTTTTTTGCCCAAATTAGAATCCCTCCCCCCACATACAAATTGATCAATGGTCCATCAGAGGGTGTGAGTAATCTTATAAGTGGCCCATATGTTTTTTTATTTTTTCTAAAAATAACACATATTAATAATGTTCAACTGCTGTTGTTCAAGAATGTTTTTGTGTAATCTGATATCCAAGTTATGTTTAAAAGTACTTATATTTTTTTTTCTTGTTTGACTCCACAGTTTCCTTCGAACACAGAGGAATGGCAGACTGTGGCATCCCAGTTCGCTGACCGTTGGGACTTTCCCACTGTGTCGGGGTGATCGATGGGAAGCATGTCCGCATTGTGCCAACACCCCATTCGGGGTCTTATTTTCTACAACTATAAGGGGTTCCATAGTTTAGTTTTGATGGTGGTGGTCTCGGCACAATTGGAATTTATGTTCGTGGACGTGGGGAAGAATGGCCGGATGTCTGACGGAGGAGTCTTTGCACAGACCGAGCTGTGCCAGTGTCTCCAGACTGGTGGCCTGGGATTGCCACCTGATGACCAGAACGTGGATGGACTCCCCTCAGTTTTCATCGCTGATGAAGCGTTTGCTCTCGGCGAGCACTTGATGAGACCGTTCCCCCAAAGGACACTCATCCCTGAGAGGAGGGTATTTAATTACCGCCTGGCCAGAGCAAGAAGAGTTGTGGAGAATGCCTTTGGGATTCTGGCCAGCCGATTCCTCTCGGCAATAAATCTTGCAGAATACAAGATCAATTATGTGATCATGGCTTGCTGCATTTTGCATAATTTCTTGAGACGTCATTCTTTGACATATATAACTTCTGTTGGGCCAGAGGCTTGTTGAAGAACCACTCACAGGCCTGGAAAATGTCCGTATTGGCTTGGCCCCCCAAACCACCCATCAAGTGCGTGACAGATATGTCAATTATTTTAATGGTCGGGGGGCCATTGCAATGCAACAAGAGCTTGCAACAAGGAGATGCTGGACGAGAACGCCGGAGGAAGAACCAGAAGAACCAGAAGAAGAAGATGAAGGAAGATAGAAGAAAGAAGAAGCATTTAAATAAAGGAATTGTCAAACACTGTCTCTTGTCATTTTTAACATTTTTGACAGTTTTTTTGTGAAATGGTAGGGGTAAGTACCCCCTTACCATTTCACACAGGGGGGGCTGGATCTGGGGGTACCCTTGTTAAAGTGGGCTTCCAGATTCTGATAAGCCCCCCACCCGCAGAGCCCTACAACCACCGGCCAGGGTTGTGGGGATGAGGCCCTTGTCCTCATCAACATGGGGACAAGGTGTTTTGGGGGGCTACCCCAAAGCACCCTCCCAATGTTGAGGGCATGTGGCCTGGTACAGTTCAGGAGGGGGGGCGCACTCTCATCCCCCCTCTTTTCCTGCGGCCTGCCAGGTTGCGTGCTCGGATAAGGGTCTGGTATGAATTTTTGAGGGGACCCACGCCATTTTTTTTTTTTTTTTTGGTGCGGGGTTCCCCTTAAAATCCATACCAGACCCTTCAGGAATTTAGGGGGAACCCCACGTCATTTTTTTTTTAAATTTTGGCCGGGGTTCCCCTTAATATCCATACCAGACCTGAAGGGCCTGGTATGGAATTTAGGGGGACCCCCCACGTCATTTTTTTTTTAAATTTTGGTTCAGGGGTTCCCTTGTGGGGAATTCCCACGCTGTTTTTATCAATGAACTTCTATGTGTATTGTCGGCAATGCAATAGCCGCGAGTAGTTTTAAATGGGTTTTTTCCTTCGAAATGTCATTTTGCTGTCAGATTGTCCTAAACACGGGAAACATGCGCCCCTTTACATGCATACTATAGACACCCCCCAGCTACGAAATTTAAAGGGATATTACACTTTTATTGTTTGACTTTAAGCATTATTAAAATCACTGCTCCTGAAAAAACGGCCGTTTTTAAAACTTTTTTTTGGATTGATCCATGTCCCCTGGGGCAGGACCCGGGTCTCCAAACACTTTTTATGACAATAACTTGCATATAAGCCTTTAAAATAAGCACTTTTGATTATTCATGTTCGTGTCCCATAGACTTTAACGGTGTTCGCGCGTTCAAACAAACTTTTTGCCTGTTCGCATGTTCTGGTGTGAACCGAACAGGGGGGTGTTAGGCTCATCCCTAATAATAAGCCACACACATTGTAGTAGTAAAAACATTTTACTGTGTGCACATTGAAAGGTGCATTTTGTTTGAACGTGTTTATGTTTTTTTTTTTTTTTTTTTGTAAGAATATTTTTTATTTTTTTTTTAGTTTAGGCATATTTGTAAAAAATATACATTGTTTACAAAATTTGGCTTGACAACAGGGTTTTTAAAAACATAAGAACCAAAAATAACAGGAACTTACAAAGTTCAACATGTTAATAATGGTGCTTGTGATGTCACCCATGTAAAACAAAAAATTTGAAGATGCTCACAATTTGGGATTAAAAAAGTTTCAAGTCAACATGTGCTATCTCCCATCATGGGGGACCAATGGACGTGTTTTGTGTGTGCAATCCCTTTGTTCCTCTCACAAATTAACATTATTCTCATGAAGGGGTTGCAAACACAAAACAAGTACATTGATATCCCCTGATGGAAGATAGCACCATGTGCATCTGCAAAATTTTTACATTAGTATTTATCAAGTTCAAACATTTTTTAAGAATAAAACTTGACAATGAAATGAAGAACATGATTTATGTTTTTAGGCAAAAAGTTATTAGATTCTGCCCAAAACATCAATCATGTTCTTCATTTCCTATTGCATGCTGTCCAGCCGATTTCTCATGTTGTCAATTTGGTCACGCATCCTATCAATTTGGCCATTTCACACCATTATCTGCCCAATGAGTCTTTGTGCACTGTCTGTGCTAAATTTTGTAAAATATGCACGCCTAAATATATTAACTTAAGCTGGGGTGTCAGTCACTCACTTGGTGGGGTGGAAATATCTCACACTTCCTCCACCTCTCCTTCCTCCAGCTTGTTGGGTGGGCGTGGTCTTGGGATGGGGCTTGGGGTAATTTCAGCTTCAGGCTAGTGATTTGGGGGGGTCCTGGGATCCTTGGACTGTTGTCTGAGTCTTTTCTCCCCCATGAGAATTAAACATAACGTATAGTTAAAACACAGTGATATTTCAGTCTTGAAAAACGAATATGAAATGTTGGTTAGAAGTTGTGGACAATTGTCATTTTGTTGCCCCAAAAAATTGGAAGACAGGATTAAAATTCACTCTGAGCAAAAATGCAAAACAATACACATTTTCATGCAAGTTTCACAGATGCAGACACCTCAAGTATTCCCTGGAGCCCCTATGTGTATTACCCCAAAAAATTTTCTCTGGTGTCACATAGTACACTAGCGCTCATGAATCCAGATGTGGAAACATCTGCTGTGTCCTGTCCTCACATTACACTGAATCATTTTTGAAGAAGCATTATGGTTTCAAACACATCTACACAACATCACCACATTTTTGGAATATGACAAATTATCAAGACCTAAATGTATGTCCAACCCTGTACCATAGTATTTGGTGAAAAACAAATGTCATTTTCTTAGTATCATATGTATTTTCAAAAGAACGGTCTTTACGAACGTTGCTGTATAAACGAAAAGCATATGAATCAGCATGCAAGTTAAGTATCTCATTCGGAACACACAACAAGTACTTACTTTTTTTAAGCAGCTTCTTTATTCGCCAATATTGTTCAGGCTCCCTAGTTTTGAGGTCAGACCACCGCTTCCTCAATTGTTCTTTAGCCCGTTTAAGGCCAAATTTTTGGTCAAGAGCGGTGACAACTGAGGCCATTTTTTTGTCCTTCCGCATATCGGGTCGGGTGTACGGTCCTTTTTTGCCATCATAATCCTCCCTTCTCAATATGGACACCATCTCCACCATCTCTTCAAAGGCCATGTTGGCCTATCTCCTCCTGGATCTGGATGGTTGTGGCTCTGGGCTTTCCTCCGCGCTACTTGTAGATAATCTCTCCGCCATCTTTCTCTGTATACTCCAACAAAGAGTGAAGGGGTGGGGACAAATAGTACTAAAGAACATCAGGGGCGGGCGACGCAGGTGTAGCATGATACATGCGCAGTGTATATAAAGCTATTATGTTGGCCTACGTATGTCCGAGCGGAAGTAGCGAGTTTCAGAAACTAAGGTAAGATTAAACATGGGTGTGTGTTTGGTGAATGTGTTGTGTGTGTATGTGTGTGTACATGCTTCATTGATCTGTATCAAGAAAAAAGAAACCTGTGGGAGGTCAAGCACCCATTATATTTTAATAGAGATGTAAGGAAGGCAACACTGGGCACACTTTTGGAATTTGTGAAGACTCAAGTCCCCCAGGCAGACCTTAAGTTTGTGGACAGTAAAATTGGTATCTTGCGCAATATGTACAGGCGGGAACACAAAAAGGTCCAGGAGTCATGCAGATCCGGAGCAGCAGCAGACCAGGTTTATGTCCCCAAGCTGTGGTATTACCAAAAACTGCGATTTCTGGATGACCAGACAGAAGCAAGGCAATCACTTTCGACCCTTCCCTCCACCCTTCCCTCCAGCCTTCCCTCCGCCTCCACCCTAGCTGAGGAGTCCCAGGAAGAACTGGGCCCTTTCATCCTTGATGAAGTGAATGCGCCCAGCTTCAGCCAGGTATACTTTTTTGTGAATTTGGGATTGTGTAATTATTAATGATGTAAACGTAAAAAATTTTGAAGTGCTTCACCAAAAATGACTTCATCACAATTATTAATATGTAGACATATCACTAGACAGTAGTGGCCAAAAATATACTTGGTGAGCAGCTACAATAATGGTGGGGTCAAAAAGAAAGCCTTTACTATTTGTTTAGAATTATATTTGCAAGTCATGAGCTGAAAATTGTGTGTGATTGCGTAACCCAAAATTACAACTACTGGTATGTCCCTTTTTTTTACCCAGGATGAGCTCAGCCAGGAGGAGGCCGTGCCCAGAGGTATAGAGGAGGAGGCCTTGCCCAGTGGGAGAGAGGAGGAGGCCATGGCTGGGCCCAGTAAAAACCTCACGGAATGTCAGGTGCCTCCCCTCCGCATTACCACAAAAAGGCCCAGGAAGATGACCCTCACAGAGGAGGAATTACTAGCCCTCATTTGGGAAGCCAGCCAAATCCTGAGCACACCACTCAATGCTGAAGAGGCCTATGGAACATATATGGCCACCAGGTTGCTGGGACTAGAAAAGGGGCAACGCCTCCATTGTGAGGGTCTTATTTTTCAAGCATATCAGAAGGGCTTGAGAGGGAAGCTTACTCAAACAACCTATATAGCAGATGAAGCCACTCCTCCTGCTACTCCTCCCCCTGCCCCAAGTACACCACCAGAGGCACAGCCTCCAAGGAAGGCTGCAGAGAAGAGTGGAGGGAATGCTGCAGGGCAGCGTGCAGGGAAGGCTCCACGGAAGAGTCAAAGGTGATTGCCTGGCTTCTGTCTGGTCTGACTTCTGACTGTGCTCCCTAGTCGCAAGATACCAATTTTATTTTCCAAAAACTTGATGTGTGTCCTGGGGGGACAAAAGGCTTCACACATTCCAAAAGTGTCTCCAGTGTTGCCTTCCTCATTTCTTTTTTTACCAAAATAAATGGATATTTTCTTTACCTTACATTATTGTGTTTTGATTCAAAAAGGACATTTGGTTTGTGAGTAGGCAGGTACAGGTCAAAAAGACTATGTGGGTTATTTACAAAAGGCTAAATCATTTGGCAATTCAAGTGCAAAGTACTAGTGCAAAGTGCACTTTATAAATTGTACTGCAAGTGCACTTGTTGGAAGTGCATTCGCTGTAAATCTGAGGGGAAGAACTGAAATGAGGAGAAGCTCTGCTGATTTTATCATACAATCATGTGCAAGAGAAATGTTTTTTTTGGGGGGGGTTCCTTGCATGTGCCCTTCGGAAACACAGCGAATGCACTTCCAAATGTTCTTTCAGTGCAATTCCAAGTACAATTTGCACTTGTAGTGAAAAATGATTTTGCCTTTTGAAAATAACCCCCCTATGTCTAATTAACAAGGGACAACAACCTCATTAAGGTTCACTAAAACACTAAAAAATATTATATATATAGGTTATTGTGGTAACTTGAAACTCAAAAAAACAAAAAAAAACATTTTGTATAATTTAGCACACAGTGTAAAATAGATATTGTTTAAATATAAAAACTAAAAAAAAAGTGTCCAAAAAATATTTATCTACTTTATTTCTGGAGATCTGGCTTTTAAAAAATATAATATTAGTCATGGCATGAGGATAAATCATGAATAAAGTAGTTTGTTGTGAGAACTCTGTGTGAATATAAGCAGCAAAACAACTTCATTCCTCTCGCATTATAAAGAAAAAAAGAATGCGCTGTGTCAAAAGATCACAGAAGAGGAATGTGCTAGCTTCAATACGAAGGCTAGTTTTACCAGACCGAGCGCTTCCGTCTTGTAACTGCTTCAGAGCATGCGTCAGTTTTGGTCCGTCGGACTAGCACACAGACGACCGGTTTGTACGCTAGAAAGCCGAGTCCGTCAGGTAGATTTGAAACATGTTTCAAATCTAAGTCCGTCAAACTTTTGAGAAAAAAAAGTCTGCTGGAGCCCACACACGATCGAATTGTCTGACGGACTCCGGTACGCCGGACCAAGTATGCCGTAAAGTCCGCTCGTGTGTACGCGGCATTAGCAATTCAACTGCTTTCTCTTGTGACTTTCTTTTAACTGTAATTACATTTATTTCAGCATTCAAAAACTATCATTATTTGCCGTGGCAGCAACCCGGTGAGATTTCACTTATCATTGAATATCTTACAACCTCAAAAGAATACAAAAGAATAAATGTAAAGAACATCGAAAGCCAGTTTCACGTTAGCTCAGATGTGTCTGCCTGAAATGTAATCCTATTGTTGAAATAGTTTATGCAAATTAAATATTTTGTACCTTTTTAGAGTGCTTTAGTTCCTAATATTTGAAAAATAAAAGGGTAAAAGATAGGAGCTTGATTATAAAGATAAATTCTAAAGATTCAGGAACTATACATTCGGGAACTATACAGGCTGTCTCAAAAGTCTCCATACGTAGGAAAAAAAACATCATATTATATTTCATATTAAAAAAATATAAACTGATTTAGAAAGAGGTGGCCAACATATTTTGTAAAATTTTGTAATAAATATTTCCTGGTTTCCCCGGTGTATGGCGAGTGTTGGGACGCCCTGTATTCTGGGGCCACAAGAACACAATTGTCTTTTAACTCTCACCCGATAATATCCTTGGCTCAATCTTGTCTTTTGTTTTTTCACAATTCTCCCATTCTTATGCCCTGTACACACGACCGGTTTTGCCGTCGGAATAAACTCCGAAGGTTTCTCCAACAGAATTCCGCTGAAGCGGTCTTGCCTACACACGGTCACACCAAAGTCCGACTGTCCAGAACGCCGTGATGTACAACCCATACGATGGGACTAGCAAAAGGAAGTTCAATAACCAGTAGCCAATAACTTCTGTCTCGTACTTGCTTCAGAGCATGCGTCGTTTTTGGTACGTTGGAACAGCATACAGACGATCGGTTGTCCCTGATAGGAATTGGTTCCGTCAGAAAGATTTAGAACATGTTCCATTTCTAGGTCCGTCAGAATTTTCAAAAAAGAAAATGTCCGATGAGGCCCACACACGGTAGGAATAGACGAGGAAAAGATTCCGTCTGACTTTTTCTGTCGAACATTCCACTCGTGTGTATGCAGCTTAATCCTCAATCTTCATTTGGAAATAAAAAAAAGTTTTTAAAATCCTATTCCAACATTTTTTCCTTTTCTTTCATTTTTTTGTATTCATATAAGACTTTTTTTAACATGTATGAAATGTATGTAATATAGACATGTGCACTGCCAAAAAATTTGTTCGTTTTCGTTTTTATTTCATTCAGTTTTTGTTTTTTTCGTTTTTCGGGTCATTCGTTATGATCGCAATTGGTAAATTCGTACATTCGTACATTCGTAAGTTAGAAAATCAGAAAATTAGAAAATCAGAAATTGTAACTATTAAATTATAGGTATTGTAATCCTTTCAAATTTGGCTGTTAGTGAACATAACAAATACAAATTTTTCCGAAGTTGTGAATTATCCAAAATAACGAAAGCCGCATCTAAACAAATGGAACAGTAAAAATTAATAATTAATAATAATAAATAGTTTATTATTATTTATTATTATTAATTCATTACATTCCTTCTTTTTAATTGCGGCATTCGTTATTTCGAATAATGTGCAGAATGTATGAAATTACGAATGTACGAATGTATGAATTTACGAATTTAAGAATTTACGAATGTACGAATGTATGAATTTTAGAATTTACGAATGTACGAATTTACGAATTTATGAATGTACAAATGTAAGAATTTACGAATGTATGAATGTACAAATGTGCGAATTTGAGAATTTATGAATGTACAAATGTGCGAATTTAAGAATTTATGAATGTAATAATGTGCGAATTTAACCACTTGAGCCCCCCGGACCATTATGCTGCCTAAGGACCAGAGGTCTTTTTCCAATTTGGCACTGCGTCGCTTTAACTGCTAATTGCGCGGTCATGCAATGCTGTACCCAAACGAAATTTGCGTCCTTTTCTTCCCACAAATAGAGCTTTCTTTTGATGGTATTTGATCACCACTGCGGTTTTTATTTTTTGCGCTATAAACGGAAAAAGACCGAAAATTTTGAAAAAAAATGATATTTTCTACTTTTTGTTATAAAAAAAATCCAATAAACTAAATTTTAGTCATACATTTAGGCCAAAATGTATTCGGCCACATGTCTTTGGTAAAAAAAATGTCAATAAGCGTATATTTATTGGTTTGCGCAAAAGTTATAGCGTCTACAAACTAGGGTACATTTTCTGTAATTTACACAGCTTTTAGTTTATGACTGCCTATGTCAATTCTTGAGGTGCTAAAATGGCAGGGCAGTACAAAACCCCCCCAAATGACCCCATTTTGGAAAGTAGACACCCCAAGGAAATTTCTGAGAGGAATGTTGAACCCATTGAATATTTTTTTTTTTGTCCCAAGTGATTGAAAAATGACAAAAAAAAAAAAAAAAAAATATTTACAAAAAGTTGTCACTAAATGATATATTGTTCACACAGGCCATGGGCCTATGTGGAATTGCACCCCAAAATACATTCAGCTGCTTCTCCTGAGTATGGGGATACCACATGTGTGGGACTTTTTGGGAGCCTAGCCGCGTACGGGGCCCCGAAAACCAATCACCGCCTTCAGGATTTCTAAGGGTGTAAATTTTTGCTTTCACTCTTCACTGCCTATCACAGTTTCGGAGGCCATGGAATGCCCAGGTGGCACAAACCCCCCAAAATGACCCCATTTTGGAAAGTAGACACCCCAAGCTATTTGCTGAGAGGCATATTGAGTCCATGGAATATTTTATATTTTGACACAAGTTGCAGGAAAGTGACACTTTTTTTTTTTTTTTTTTCATAAAGTTGTCACTAAATGATATATTGCTCACACAGGCCATGGGCCTATGTGGAATTGCACCCCAAAATACATTTAGCTGCTTCTCCTGAGTATGGGGATACCACATGTGTGGGACTTTTTGGGAGCCTAGCCGCGTACGGGGCCCCGAAAACCAATCACCGCCTTCAGGATTTCTAAGGGTGTAAATTTTTGCTTTCACTCTTCACTGCCTATCACAGTTTCGGAGGCCATGGAATGCCCAGGTGGCACAAACCCCCCAAAATGACCCCATTTTGGAAAGTAGACACCCCAAGCTATTTGCTGAGAGGCATATTGAGTCCATGGAATATTTTATATTTTGACACAAGTTGCAGGAAAGTGACACTTTTTTTTTTTTTTCATAAAGTTGTCACTAAATGATATATTGCTCACACAGGCCATGGGCCTATGTGGAATTGCACCCCAAAATACATTTAGCTGCTTCTCCTGAGTATGGGGATACCACATGTGTGGGACTTTTTGGGAGCCTAGCCGCGTACGGGGCCCCGAAAACCAATCACCGCCTTCAGGATTTCTAAGGGTGTAAATTTTTGCTTTCACTCTTCACTGCCTATCACAGTTTCGGAGGCCATGGAATGCCCAGGTGGCACAAACCCCCCAAAATGACCCCATTTTGGAAAGTAGACACCCCAAGCTATTTGCTGAGAGGCATATTGAGTCCATGGAATATTTTATATTTTGACACAAGTTGCAGGAAAGTGACACTTTTTTTTTTTTTTTTTTCATAAAGTTGTCATTAAATGATATATTGCTCACACAGGCCATGGGCCTATGTGGAATTGCACCCCAAAATACATTTAGCTGCTTCTCCTGAGTATGGGGATACCACATGTGTGGGACTTTTTGGGAGCCTAGCCGCGTACGGGACCCCGAAAACCAATCACTGCCTTCAGGATTTCTAAGGGTGAAAATTTTTGATTTCACTCTTTACTGCCTATCACAGTTTCGGAGGCCATGGAATGCCCAGGTGGCACAAAACCCCCCCAAATGACCCCATTTTGGAAAGTAGACACCCCAAGCTATTTGCTGAGAGGCATGGTGAGTATTTTGCAGCTCTCATTTGTTTTTGAAAATGAAGAAAGACAAGAAAAAACATTTTTTTTTTCTTTTTTCAATTTTCAAAACTTTGTGACAAAAAGTGAGGTCTGCAAAATACTCACTATACCTCTCAGCAAATAGCTTGGGGTGTCTACTTTCCAAAATGGGGTCATTTGGGGGGTTTTTGTGCCACCTGGGCATTCCATGGCCTCCGAAACTGTGATAGGCAGTGAAGAGTGAAATCAAAAATTCACGCCCTTAGAAAGCCTGAAGGCGGTGCTTGGTTTTCGGGGTCCCGTACGCGGCTAGGCTCCCAAAAAGTCTCACACATGTGGTATCCCCGTACTCAGGAGAAGCAGCAGAATGTATTTTGGGGTGTAATTTCACATATTTCCATGGCATGTTTGAGCAATATATCATTTAGTGACAACTTTGTGCAAAAAAAAAAAAAAAAAAAAAATTTGTCTCTTTCCCGCAACTTGTGTTGCAATATAAAATATTCCATGGACTCGACATGCCTCTCAGCAAATAGCTTGGGGTGTCTACTTTCCAAAATGGGGTCATTTGGGGGGGTTTTGAACTGTCCTGGCATTTTATGCACAACATTTAGAAGCTTATGTCACACATCACCCACTCTTCTAACCACTTGAAGACAAAGCCCTTTCTGACACTTATTGTTTACATGAAAAAGTTATTTTTTTTTGCAAAAAAATTACTTTGAACCCCCAAACATTATATATTTTTTTAAAGCAAATGCCCTACAGATTAAAATGGTGGGTGTTTCATTTTTTTTTTTCACCCAGTAATTGCGCAGCGATTTTTCAAACGCATTTTTTGGGGAAAAAACACACTTTTTTAAATTTTAATGCACTAAAACACACTATATTGCCCAAATGTTTGATGAAATAAAAAAGATGATCTTAGGCCGAGTACATGGATACCAAACATGACATGCTTTAAAATTGCGCACAAACGTGCAGTGGCAACAAAATAAATACATGTTTAAAATCCTTCAAAAGCCTTTACAGGTTACCACTTTAGATTTACAGAGGAGGTCTACTGGAAAAATTACTGCCCTCGATCTGGCCTTCGCGGTGATACCTCACATGCATGGTGCAATTGCTGTTTACGTTTGACGACAGACCGCCGCTTGCGTTCGCCTTAGCGCGAGAGCAGGGGGCGACAGGGGTGCTTTTTTTTTTTTTTTTTTTTCTTTATTATTTTTTTGCTTTTTTAATCTTACTTTTAAACTGTTCCTTTCATCCTTTCATATTTTTTTTTTTAATCATTTTTATTGTTATCTCGGGGAATGTAAATATCCCCTATGATAGCAATAGGTAGTGACAGGTACTCTTTTTTGAAAAAATTGTGGTCTATTAGACCCTAGATCTCTCCTCTGCCCTCAAAGCATCTGACCACACCAAGATCGGTGTGATAAAATGCTTCCCCAATTTCCCAATGGCGCTATTTACATCTGGCGAAATCTAAGTCATAAAATGCTCGTAGCTTCCGGTTTCTTAGGCCATAGAGATGTTTGGAGCCACTCTGGTCTCTGATCAGCTCTATGGTCAGCTGGCTGAATCACCGGCTGCATTCTCAGGTTCCCTGTTGAGACAGGAGAGCCAGAGAAAAACACGGAAGACGGTGGGGGGGGGGCATTCCCTCCCACGGCTTGTAAAAGCAGTCTAGAGGCTAATTAGCCACTAGGATTGCTTTTACATGAAAGCCGACCGCTAGGGATGAGCTTGGAGTTCGAGTCGAACTCATGTTCTACTCGAACATTGGCTGTTCGCAAGTTCGCCGAACAGCGAACAATTTGGGGTGTTCGCAGCAAATTCGAATGCCGCGGAACACCCTTTAAAAGTCTATGGGAGAAATCAAAAGTGCTAATTTTAAAGGCTTATATGCAAGTTATTGTCATAAAAAGTGTTTGGGGACCCGGGTCCTGCCCCAGGGGACATGGATCAATGCAAAAAAAAGTTTTAAAAACGGACGTTTTTTCAGGAACAGTGATTTTATTAATGCTTAAAGTCAAACAATAAAAGTGTAATATCCCTTTAAATTTCGTACCTGGGGGGTGTCTATAGTATGCCTGTAAAGGGGCGCATGTTTCCTGTGTTTAGAACAGTCTGACAGCAAAATGACATTTGGAAGGAAAAAACTCATTTAAAACTACCCTCGGCTATTGCATTGCCGACAATACACATAGAAGTTCATTGATAAAAATGGCATGGGAATTCCCCACAGGGCAACCCCGAACCAAAATAAAAAAAAAAAATGATGTGGGGGTCCCCCTAAATTCCATACAAGGCCCTTCAGGTCTGGTATGGATATTAAGGGGAACCCCAGCCAAAATTAAAAAAAAAAATTGACGTGGGGTTCCCCCTAAATTCCATACCAGACCCTTCAGGTCTGGTATGGATTTTAAGGGGAACCCCGCGCCAAAAAAAAAAAAAAAACGGCGTGGGGTCCCCCCAAAAATCCATACCAGACCCTTATCCGAGCACGCAACCTGGCAGGCCGCAGGAAAAGAGGGGGGGACGAGAGTGCGCCCCCCCCCCTCCTGAACCGTACCAGGCCACATGCCCTCAACATTGGGAGGGTGCTTTGGGGTAGCCCCCCAAAACACCTTGTCCCCATGTTGATGAAGACAAGGGCCTCATCCCCACAACCCTGGCCGGTGGTTGTGGGGGTCTGCGGGCGGGGGGCTTATCGGAATCTGGAAGCCCCCTTTAACAAGGGGACCCCCAGATCCCGGCCCCCCCCCTGTGTGAAATGGTAAGGGGGTACTTACCCCTACCATTTCACTAAAAAACTGTCAAAAATGTTAAAAATGACAAGAGACAGTTTTTGACAATTCCTTTATTTAATTGCTTCTTCTTTCTTCCTTCATCTTCTTCTTCTTCTGGTTCTTCTGGCTCTTCTGGTTCTTCCTCCGGCGTTCTCGTCCAGCATCTTCTCCGCGGCGTCTTCTATCTTCTTCTCCTCGGGCCGCTCCGCACCCATGGCATGGGGGGGAGGCTCCCGCTCTTCTCTTCATCTTCTTCTCTTCTTCATCTTCTTCTTCATCTTCTTCTTCTTCTTCTGTTCTTCCTTCTTCTCTCCTTAATGTCTTCTCCGGGCCGCTCCGCAGCCATGCTGTGGCATGGAGGGAGGCTCCCGCTGTGTGACGGCGTCTCTTCGTCTGACGGTTCTTAAATAACGGGGGGCGGGGCCGTCCGGTGACCCCGCCCCCCTCTGACGCACGGTGACTTGAGGGACTTCCCTGTGACGTCACGGGGAATGCCACAGGGAAGTCCCGTCATGTCACCGTGCGTCAGAGGGGGGCGGGGTCACCGGGTGGCCCCGCCCCCCGTTATTTAAGAACCGTCAGACGAAGAGACGCCGTCACACAGCGGGAGCCTCCCTCCATGCCACAGCATGGCTGCGGAGCGGCCCGGAGAAGACATGAAGAAGAGAAGAAGGAAGAACAGAAGAAGAAGAAGACGATGAAGAAGAAGATGAAGAAGAGAAGAAGATGAAGAGAAGAGCGGGAGCCTCCCCCCCATGCCATGGGTGCGGAGCGGCCCGAGGAGAAGAAGATAGAAGACGCCGCGGAGAAGATGCTGGACGAGAACGCCGGAGGAAGAACCAGAAGAGCCAGAAGAACCAGAAGAAGAAGAAGATGAAGGAAGAAAGAAGAAGCATTTAAATAAAGGAATTGTCAAAAACTGTCTCTTGTCATTTTTAACATTTTTGACAGTTTTTTAGTGAACTGGTAGGGGTAAGTACCCCCTTACCATTTCACACAGGGGGGGGGGCGGGATCTGGGGGTCCCCTTGTTAAAGGGGGCTTCCAGATTCCGATAAGCCCCCCGCCCGCAGACCCCCACAACCACCGGCCAGGGTTGTGGGGATGAGGCCCTTGTCTTCATCAACATGGGGACAAGGTGTTTTGGGGGGCTACCCCAAAGCACCCTCCCAATGTTGAGGGCATGTGGCCTGGTACGGTTCAGGAGGGGGGGGCCGCACTCTTGTCCCTCCCTCTTTTCCTGCGGCCTGCCAGGTTGCGTGCTCGGATAAGGGTCTGGTATGGATTTTTAGGGGGACCTCACGCCGTTTTTTTTTTTTTTTTTGGCGCGGGGTTCCCCTTAAAATCCATACCAGACCTGAAGGGTCTGGTATGGAATTTAGGGGGAACCCCACGTCAATTTTTTTTTAAAATTTTGGCTGGGGTTCCCCTTAATATCCATACCAGACCTGAAGGGCCTTGTATGGAATTTAGGGGGACCCCCACATCATTTTTTTTTTTTAATTTTGGTTCGGGGTTGCCCTGTGGGGAATTCCCATGCCGTTTTTATCAATGAACTTCTATGTGTATTGTCGGCAATGCAATAGCCGCGGTAGTTTTAAATGTGTTTTTTCCTTCAAAATGTCACTTTGCTGTCAGACTGTTCTAAACACGGGAAACATGCGCTCCTTTACAGGCATACTATAGACACCCCCCAGGTACGAAATTTAAAGGGATATTACACTTTTATTGTTTGACTTTAAGCATTATTAAAATCACTGCTCCTGAAAAAACGGCCGTTTTTAAAACTTTTTTTTGCATTGATTCATGTCCCCTGGGGGAGGACCCGGGTCCCCAAACACTTTTATTGACAATAACTTGCATATTAGCCTTTAAAATTAGCACTTTTGATTATTCATGTTCGTGTCCCATAGACTTTAACGGCGTTCGCGTGTTCGAACGAATTTTTTTCCTGTTCGCATGTTCTGGTGCGAACGGAACAGGGGGGTGTTCGGCTCATCCCTACCGACCGCTGGCTGAAAAGAATGATACCAAGATGATACCTAAACCTGCAGGCATCATTCTGGTATAACCACTCAAAGTCGTGAATGGCGTACCTGAAGACAAAAAAATGGTTAACAATGGTTAACAATAAAGCACAGTAAACAGTAAAGTATAAATAATTACATACCTGAAAAACAAACATGATAAAACATAATAACAATAACAATAACAATAACAATAAAACATTGCAGAATAGAATACAGTAAAAAAAGAGCATAACAATAGAGAGAGAGAATAGAGAGAGAGAGAACAATAAAATGACAACTATTTTTTTTTATTTCATATATTTTTTTTTTTTTTACACTTTTTTTGTAACTAACTTTTATAACTGTAACCGGTTCCAGGTTCGGGTCTCTCAAAATGTGATGGCATCTTGGGAGACCCTGTGAAAGTGTGCCTAGTCTGTGGAATGCTGTACCCTACGCTAATACTCAACTAGTGTATGGTAGCGTTCAAAACATTCACCAATGCAAAGACCAGGATTGTCAGGACAGGAGGGACAATAATAGCGGGTGTCACGCCTATATCCGCGCTTGCTGCAGACACTACCTCTTTTTTGGGGGGGTTCGTTGGGTAGGGGTACTCGGGAGGACATAAAAATGCCTCTCATGCAGCCGACTGCATTTGGTTGGGGATGTGAATGGGGGAAGTACGGGCGCTGCAGAAGTGGTGGGCTCCCAATTAGGATTGGCGAATGCAGTAGGAAGGGCATTATGGGCGCGACGGGCCTGTGTTTGTCTTTTTGGTGGCAGCGGGACACTACTTGTGCTTGCCACCTCACCAGCTTGAACTGCACTTATGGGACTCGCAACGTCACCAAGTGTTACTGCAGTGCTGGTTTGACTACGACCGGGGTGTACTACGCCGCTGGTGCTTGCCAGTTCCCCAAAACGCTACCAAAAAAACTGTTAGCGATCGCAGGGATCAGGCCTGATTCTGCGAACGCTGCAGTTATGCGTTCAGAGTTTTGTAAGTGACAGTGATCGATCGATACTGCACTTGGGTGGGCTGGGCTGGGCCAGGCGGAGGGGCAAAACGCAGGTGCTAGCAGGTATCTGGGCTGATCCCGCTAACACTGCGTTTTTGGGAACCCTAAACTGCTGGGGACGCTAGTATAGATCAGATCGGATCAGATATTGATGCGATCAGATACTATACCACTAAGGGAGGTGTATGCTGCGTGCGTGGGTGTTAGCGGTACTGGCGCTAACCTGACGCTGCCTGGGGCTGGTGCTTGCCAGTTCCCCAAAATGCTACCAAAAAAACTGTTAGCGATCGCAGGGATCAGGCCTGACTCTGCGAACGCTGCAGTTATGCGTTTAGTGTTTTGTAAGTGACAGTGATCGATCGATACTGCACTTGGGTGGGCTGGGCTGGGTCGGGCAGAGGGGCAAAACGCAGGTGCTAGCAGGTATCTGTGCTGATCCCGCTAACACTGCGTTTTTGGGAACCCTAAACTGCTGGGGACGCTAGTATAGATCTGATCGGATCAGATATTGATGCGATCAGATACTATACCACTAAGGGAGGCGCATGCTGCGTGCGTGGGTGTTAGCGGTACTGGCGCTAATCTGACGCTGCCTGGGGCGACGCATATCACCGCCGGGCGATCGGGGGGCTAAACCTTTATTCGGTAATAAACGGCGGGTGCCCTGACACTATAAAAAATAAACGAACTAACCAGCGTCAACCGTAACGGTTATACGGTGATCAGTGGTGAAAGGGTTAACTAGGGGCCAATCAAGGGGTTAAAACATTTATTAGGTAGTATATGGGGGTCCCTGACGCTATAAAACGCTGACGGCGAACCTAAATATTTACCTCACTAACTAGCGTCACCAGCGACACTAATACAGCGATCAGAAAAATGATCGCTTAGCGACACTGGTGACAGGGGGTGATCAAGGGGTTAAAACTTTATTAGGGGGGGTTAGGGGGGTACCCTAGACCTACAGGGGGGTAACAGTAACTGTCCCAACACTGTAACTGTCACAAACTGACACCTAGCAGTAATCAGAAAAAAAAAACAAACAAAAAAAAAAAACCTGCTGGTGTCAGTTTGTGACAGGGGGGGGGGGGTGATTGGGGGGGATCGGGGGGCGATCGGGGGGGGATCGGGGTGTTTTGTATGCCTGGCATGTTCTACTGTGTGTGTGTGTGTTGGTGCACTCACATAGATGTCTTCTCTCCTCGGGCCGGAACGGAAAATACTGACCCGAGGGGAGATGACATCACTTCCTTTGCTGCTGTTTAGCATACAGCAGCAAAGGAGTGTTCTCATTGGCCGGCGGCGATCGCGAGGGGGGGGCCACGAACGGATGGCCTCCCCCTCGTCTCTGATCGCCGGGGGACAGAACGGGACCGCCTCGGGCGGCGGGGGGGTCCGATCGGACCCCCCACCCGCGGGAGGCAAATCACGTACCCTGTACGTGATTTTGCCTGCCCGTGCCGCCTTGCCGACGTACATCGGCGTGAGGCGGTCCTTAAGTGGTTAAGAATTTACAAATGTACAAATTTAGGAATTTATGAATGTACGAATGTGCGAATTTAAGTATTTACGCATGTACAAATGTGCGAATGTAAGAATTTATGAATGTAGGAATGTACGAATGTGCGAATTTAAGAATTTATGAATTTCCGAATGTACGAATTTACGAATGTATGAATTTAAGAATTTTCTAATGTACGAATGTGCGAATTTAAGAATTTATGAATTTATGAATTTACGAATGTACGAATTTAAGAATTTTCGAATGTACGAATGTGCGAATTTAAGAATTTATGAATTTACGAATGTACAAATTTATGAATGTGCGAATGTACGAATTTAAGTTAAATGAGATTTTGTTAATTCGGATATATCTGAATTAACGAATTTGACGAAATTCGTTAAAAAATTAATTTGGATCGAAACGAATTGCACATGTTTAATGTGTATGAAATGTAAAATTTCAACAAACCTACAGCGGGGAAAATACAGTTTGAAGGAAGAAAAATGCTGACTATGACCCTAAAGCCGCATACACATGAGCGGAATGTCCGACAGAAAAAGTCAGACGGAATCTTTTCATTGTCTATTCCGATCGCGTGTATGCCTCATCGGACTTTCTTTTTTCAAAAATTGTGACGGACCTATAAATAGAACATGTTCTAAATATTTCCGACTGAACCAATTTCTATCAGGAAAACCGCTCGTCTGTATGCTGTTCTGAGGCACCAAAAATGACGCATGCTCTGAAGCAAGTACAAGACGGAAGCTATTGGCTACTGGCTATTGAACTTCCTTTTTCTAGTCCCGTCATACGTGTTGTATGTCACTGCGTTCTGGACGGTCGGACTTTGGTGTGACCGTGTATAGGCAAGACCGCTTGAATGGAATTCCGTAGGAGTTCTGTTGGAGAAACCTTCGGAGTTTATTCTGACGGCAAAACCGGTCGTGTGTACAGGGCATAAGAATACCTTCCCTACAGTCACACACAGAGGTGGGGCTGTTTCTCTGCCATAGGTACCGGCCAACTTTGCCGCATTGAGGGGCCAATGGACGGGGCCACATATTGTAAGATATTGGATGAGAACTTTCTTCCCTCAGTTAGAACACTGAAGATGGGTCATGGAAGGGTCTTCCAGCATGACAATGACCCAAAACATACCGCTAAGGCAACAAAGGAGCAGCTCAAGAAGAAGCATATTAAAGTGGAGCTCCACCCACATTATAAAGTCCTTGGCCTCCTAATGTACTCCGTGGGGTCTAAATCGTTTTTTGCTGTTTTTTTATTTTTTTCTTAGGGCCCCTTTCACACTGGGGCACTGGCGGTAAAGCGCCGCTATTTTTAGCGGCCCTTTACCGTCAATTTTGCTGCGCTATTCGGCCGCTAGCAGGGCGAGCGAGAAAGTGGGCGAGAAAGTTTTGATGGGGCAATTTTGATGGGGGCAGTATGATAGGGCAGTTTTGATTGGGGCAATTTGATAAGGAAATTTTGATGGGGCAGTTTTGTTGGGAGCAGTATGATGGGGTAGTTTTGATGTGGACAATTTGATGGAGCAGTTTTGATGGGGCAATTTTGATGGTGGGTATGATAGGGCAATTTTGATTGGGGCAATTTGATGGGGCAATTTTGATTGGGGAAATTTGATGGGGCAATTTTCATGGGGCAGTTTTGATAGGGCAATTTTGATGGTGGCAGTATGATGGGACAATTTGATGTGGCAATTTAAATGGGGGCAGGGTGATGGGACAATTTGATGGGGCAATTTTGATGGCGACAGTATGATGGGGCAATTTTGATGGGAGCAGTTTGGATGGGGCAGTTTTGATGGGGCAGTTTTGATGGGGCAATTTGATGGGGGCAATTTGATTGAGGATTTTTTGATGGGGGCAGTATGATGGAGCAGTTTTGATGGGGGCAGTGTGATGGAGTAGTTTTGAAGGGGCAGTATGATGGGACAGTTTTGGTGGGGCAGTATGATGGGGCAAATTTGATGGAGAAGTTTTGATGGGGGCAATTTTAATGGGGCAATTTTGATGGGGCAGTATGATGGGGCAATTTGATGGGGCAGTTTTGATGGGGCAGTATGATGGGGCAGTTTTGATGGGGCAGTACGATGGGGGCAGTATGATGGGGCAGTTTTGATGGGGCATTATGATGGGGGCAATTTTGATGGTGGCAGTATGATGGGGCAATATTTGATGGGGCAATTTGATGGTGCAATTTGATGGGGGCAGTATGATTGTGCAGTTATGATGGGGCAATTTTGATGGTGGCAGTATGATGGGGCAACTTTGATGGGGGAAGTGTGATTGTGCAGTTTTGATGGGGCAATTTTGATGGGGGGAATTTGGGGCAGCTCCTGCAAAAGGTAATTAGGTTTTTAAAAGATGCTAATTGTAAATGATATCCCGTGATTCTGTGCTGATTATATATATATATATATATATATATATATATATATATATATATATATATATATATATATAATCTGCACAGAAACACGGGATATCATTTACAATTAGCATCTTTTAAAAAAAGTAATTACCTTTTGCAGGAGCTTTTTATATTTCTAGATTAATAATCTTGTAAATGTAGATAAACTTCCTGCTTCCTGGAGGGGGAGGGGACAGCCAAGAAACCTTAAGGATTTAGAGGAGATCTGTAAAGAAGAGTGGAACATAATCCTTCCTGAGATGTGTGCAAACTTGGTCACCAACCACAAGAAACGTCTGACCTCTGTGATCGCCAACAAGGGTTTCTCCACCAACTACTAAGTCATGTTTTCCTTGGGGAACAAATACTTATTTTACTCACTGAACTGCATCTTAATTTATAACATTTATATCATATTTTTTCTGGCTTTTGGTTGATATTCTGTCACTAACATATAAAATACACCTATGTTTAAAGGGGAAAGCCGAGGACTGCCCCAATCTTATCCCTTGCGAAAAGGTGAAAATGCACTTTCTCAGTACCCACAAATTAAAAAGATTTTTTATAAAAAATTTTATTTATACAAACTCATTGAAAAGTATATTGTACGTATTCATATATATGATTAAAAATGACACTTACATCGATTTTGTACTTGTTGGTTCAAAATGGTGATAAATTATCCCCAATAGATAATGAGGATAACAAATGTAGTATATCTTGATGTATAATCCTTTACATGTTTTGTGGTGAAGACTGCTTCTTCAGGAGAAATTTACTTATTATCATTTACAAAATAACAGATCATCATAATAATCTTATATCAAATTCAGCATGTAATTAAACATACAGACAAAAACAACAAAAAAAGGGAAAAAATAAACAGGATCAGAAAAGACACCCTATAAATAGGGGTGTCATGAACAGGTGTGACCAGAACCGTGTGATCTGCGACACCCAATCGTATATAAGTGAAAATATAATAATTTATTAAAGAAAGTGAGTAATATAATACAACCAACTCCAATATGACACAGTGCAATAACCAACCACAGACAGAGACCCACAAATAACAACAGACAGATAAGTGCAATAAATGTGAAATACCAGGTTCATAAACAATAGCCAGGCCAGGGTCATACACAGCAGATCAGCAGATGGACAGGGGATGTTCCAGAGACATAAACGTAAGCCAGGCCAAGGTCATACACAGGGAGGTCAGCAGATGGGGTATGGAACACAGGACAGGGAGAGGATGGATGGGTCAGACTGCAGGCAGGGATGCAAGGTAACAGGTGGGAAAGGATAGGGTCCGAGACAGGGAGACAGGATCAGGTTCAGGTTCAGGGCACAGGATCAGATTGCTAGCAAGTCAGGAGGCAATGAAGAAATCAAGGCAAACATGTGAATGTTTGCCGGGTATTTATAGGCCTGTGATTGGCCTCAAGTGACACCTGATTGTAGGAGGTACTGTCTGCTCCACACTGCCAGGATCCATCCGCTGGTGGACGCCAGTACTGCGGCCAAAAGATGATATACTATTAACAGGGAAAAGCTCTCCTGACAGTTCCAAACTGCCAGGAGATACCTGCTGGTGGACCTCAGTACTGCATGCCAAATAACAGATCTTACCAGCGGATGGAACATTTCCTGACAAGGGGGTTCGTTGGTCATTGTATTTCTTACTCAGGATTAGGGATAAGCTTTGAGTTCGAGTCAAACCCATGTTCGACTCGAAAATCGCATGTTTGACCGTTAGTCGAATTGCGAACGATATGGGCCGTTTGCGCCAAATTCGAGTGGCACGTCATGACCCATAATTCACTGTGGCATCGTAGTGCATTGCTGGCTGATGACTGGCCAAGAATGCACTATGACCTGCATGCTTGGACAATCACAGCGCCGTCTGTACAGAGAGCCATAATTGACCAAAGCCAGGGTGGCTTTGGCCAGTTATGGTTCAGGGGGTTTAGTACACGCCTCACACTATATAAAGCCACCATGTTGGCCTTGTGTAGTGTGTGCCGGCGTTGACAGAGAGATAGAGAGAGAGACACTGTCATTTGATTTAAGTTAGATAGAGTAGGCAGGCGAGTCAGTTAGCTGCACTTACAGTGTATTTTGCATATATATGCATCCTAGGTGTTGTATTTATATATATATATATATATATATATATATATATATATATATATATATATATACATATATATATACACTGTATTCAGTTTAGTTAGATCCGTTCCTGTTATTCTCTTCCTACTGACAGGCAGGCAGGTGTTTTTACAGTATTTACAGCTACTTGAAGAAAATTGCTGGTGTTTAGTGCGTCCTTTGTACAGTGTGCACCTAAAGCTACCTAAAGGAAATTGGTGGCGTTCTTGTGATCCTATTAGTACCACAGGCAGCTGCAGTATTTAGAAGTTAGTGTAGTGCGTCCTCTGCACAGTGTGCACCTAAAGCTACCTGAAGAAAAGCGGTGGTGTTCATCTGATCCTATTAGTACTGCAGGCAGCTGTAGTATTTACAAGTTAGTGTACTGTGTCCTCTGCACAGTGTGCACCTAAAGCTACCTGAAGACAATTGCTGTTGTTCTGCTCATATTAATACCACAGACAGGCAGCTACAGTATTTACAGTTAGTGTACTGTGTCCTCTGCACAGTGTGCACCTAAAGCTACCTGAAGAAAATTGGTGGTGTTCTTCTGATCCTATTAGTACCACAGGCAGGCAGCTGCAGTATTTACAGTTAGTGTACTGTGTCCTCTGCACAGTGTGCACCTATAGCTACCTGAAGACAATTGCTGTTGTTCTGCGCCTATTAATATGTCTGGAAGGCCAACAAGGAGAGGCAGACAGTCACAAGCCAATAAAAGAGGGCAAGCAGGCTCTGTGTCTAGAGGCAACAGTGCTGGTCATGGAGACGGTGCATCCTCATAAGCACGTGGCCGTAGAACATGCTTGTCCTTTTTTTTGGCAGCTGGCCGTGTTGAGCCCGAACATGCGGAAGACTTGATAGAGTGGATGACCAAGCCGTCCTCATCCTCCTCATCCTCTCTCACCCAGGCTCAGGGTACTTTGTCTGGCAAAGCAGCTGCCAACAGTAGGGCAGTAATGTGAGCCCAGAGGGAGGGGGTGCCCAAGAAGGACAGCAATCTGGCAGTCATGTTCCCCCAGCTGCAGCATACTGCCAGCTTTGCTCCAGTGATGAGGAGGGAGGGGATGATGAGGTCACTGACTCCATGTGGGTGCCTGATAGGGGAGAGGAGGAGGAGGCACAACAAGGCAGGATGCCCTCCAGGGGCCAGCTTAAGGGCAGCACACCTGCTGTCTCTGCGCGTTATTCCAAAAGTTCTTTGGTGTGGGCCTTTTTTGAAACTAGTGCATAGGATCCCACCACTGCTATTTGCAACATATGTCTCAAGTGTATCTCGAGTGTCCAAAACATCACCCGCTTGGGCACCACATGCTTGACCAGACATATGTTGACTTGCCATGCAGTTCATTGGCAAGCGTACCTAAAAGAACCACACCAAAGAACAAAGCGGACCTCTCCTTGCTCCTCATCAGCTGGGATCTCCAACCCCACTATACCTTCAGTCCTCTCTGAGACCTGCACTAAAAGGAATGAAGGTGTAGAATTAGGTGTGTCACAGCCAAGTACTTGCGAGAAATCTGCTATCGGTACACCGACGTCAGATTGTACCAGGCAAATTTTCCTGTCCCACCTGCTGCACCGCCAAAAGAAGTTCGCTCCCAGCCATCCACATGCTCAGCAGTTGAATGCTAGCTTGGCTAAATTTCTAGCACTTCAACTGCTGCCTTTTTAGTTGGTAGACTCTGCCCCCTTCCGTGAGTTTGTGGAATGTGCGGTCCCTCAGTGGCAGGTTCTGCAATGTCTTGGCCTCGCCTGGACAGGGCGGTCAGCGGTAAGGTGCATATTACCGCTGACTCATGGTCCAGCAGGCATGGACAGGGATGTTACCTATCTTTCACCCCGCACTGGGTGACTCTTCTGGCAGCTGGGAAGGATGCAGGACAGGGTGCAGTAGTGTTGGAGGTTGTTCCGCCACCACGCCTCCAAAATTCTACTAGTGGTGATTCTGCCACACCTCTTTCCTCCACCCCCTCCTCTTCTTCTTCCTCCATGGCCTCTTCCTGTGCTGATTTGTCCTCAGAACCAGCGGTGATACACTGATTATGCACCTTTTTTATTTTAGGTAGTTATTACTGGCGCATTATCTTGTCTCACCATGAATACCAGCAACCTGGGTCCCTGTGTCCAGGGGAGGTTCTGTATATGCATCCCACCTACACGCGACCCCAGAATACCTCAGCTCCCGGGTCAGACATTTTTTTGGGCCCTGGTTCCATACCCGCTACACCTTATTGTACTGACCACATGTAAGTACTCAGGGTAGGCTCTTTTGCCTTCCCCTATTATGATCAGTTACACCTAGACTAATCATATTTCACCATATTTTCTAGACGTCCCTGTGCAATCGCCCCTGATGAGTGTCCTTCACACGAAACGCGTTGAGTATTTCGGGATGCAGACACATGTTTACAGTATACTTTTACTTCAGAACATTTTTCACTTTTCAATTATGATTCTACTGTCTATACCCATATTCCCGGTGAAAGTGATGCTGCAACATTACATGTACACATATGGAATTTTTTGTTTTGTATGTATAATTCATCAATTGTGACCACTACATGGCACCAAGTTGATATATATTTGATGTACTCTTGATGTCTGTATTACATTCGCACATACATATGTGCCTGTAAATACTTTATGAAATGATATTTATTGCAATGTCTTTTATATATGTGGTCTATGGTATTGATATGATTGTGCATTTCACTATGATCAATAAATATGTATTTTTTATCCAGCCATCTTCACGATGTCCATGACCTCATTTTAAAGTCACAACTTTCCTAGTTATAGATATAAAAGCCTATGGACAACTTTGTGTGCCAAAGTTTGTTGCCATTTCAGGGAAGCACACAGCTTTGAGGGGGGGGTTAATTAATCTTCCGGCCTAAAATTTGCATTTCAATATGTGTGCAAAAACAGCCTGGCAGTGAAAGTTATAAAATCTTATAAACCTAATTTATTGTATAATCCATTCATTCATACATATGATTCTATTATAGGTTCCCTTTAAGTGGATAATATTATATTCAAACAGTTTTGTCCTCTCTCCATAGGGAAGCTTTTTTTATTTCAGTCTATTCATGGCCAACGTCTTTCAAACTAAATCCAGAACATACCTAGTCGTGTCTTACAGATCTCTATAAAAATTCAGAGATCACTGAGCAGTCCATTCTACCATGCCAAGATTATGCTGTAAGGAACTTTCCTTTCAGGTGATCTCTATGAGGACCTATATATATCATGTTCTAGGACTGCATCCACCTTGCACCGCAGCCCAGAGATCTGACCTCTCTTCTACTTTTACAGAAAACTATAGAAAAACTCACAAGTTTATCATCAGCTTGAATTGAGATCATTTCTGTAACTTAATTATTTATCCTTTAACTGAATATTTATTTTTCCTTATATGAACCAACTTCTGTTTATATTGGCATTGTATATTTCAGTTTCTCTCTATATTTTATTGCATATTAATTTATCATCTGGAGACAAAATCACAATGATTCCTGCAATCCCATGTCTCCTAGAAATGGTTTCGTTCATTATTGGTGTGATCTCCAGCAGATTGCAGATGAAAGATCCTTCACTGACTTGTAGACTGCAGCTAAGGAAAACTTATGAGGAGTATGAATACTTTAAGGATGGAGATATCATAATTGGAGGCCTTTTCACCATCAATTACCATATGGTCCCCATAGAAAGTCATATGTTTCAGACACACATAGCGTGCTTTAAGTATGTCTTAGGTTCTGTTCTTTCTTTGTGTTATTTCAGTTAGATTGGTCTATCTGGAATAGTGGTTGTCAACATTTGGGCTTAGGGAGGGGGCCTTGAATGTGGCTCCTGATATCACCAAAGGGCCGCACATAATGTTCAATATATGTAATGCTTGAGAGGACCATCAGAAACTGCAGACCGAATAGAGGAAATGAGGGTCAGAGAGTGAGGACAGGATACATTGTTGGTTGGGGTGATGCTGCAGAAGACAATACAAAGCTGGTAAGATGTTACATGAGGCTGGTAGAGATCAATGCTATTACCCTAATCAATGTTCCCAATACAGACTGCTAAGGTTCGAGGACCACACATCATATACCAAAGGGCTGCATGTTGGGCACCAGGGATCTAGATCCTCCTCAAGCATTTTTTTGTTTTCTTGTAATTTTGTTGGGGTATCCCACATCCTTGCTGGGAAGGCAGCCAGAGCCCACCTTGAGTTGCCACCTCATGCCTTTGAATCACAACACGTATGAATTACTTAAGCTTTGTAGCTTGATGAAAGCAGGTAAAACACTGGGGTTGATTTACCAAAGGATAAATAAACTGTTGACTTTGCAAGGGAAGTTTCACTTTGCAGGAGAATGTTCCCCATAGCTTAATAAATTAGGTTAACCTCTTGACTTCCATTATCCAATCATATGCAAGGCAGGGTTGGACAGCTTATTTCCCTTTTATCAATTAAATCATCATTTAAAAACTGCTTTTTATATTTACTCGGGTTATCTTTGTGTATTATTAAAATTTTGTTTGATGATCTGAATCATTTAAGTGTGACAAATATGCAAAAAAAATAAAACAATGCATCCCAATTCACTGGGACACCCCCCCCCCAATCAAAGAATGGTTTGCAAAGATCAACAAAATAGTGGAGATGGACAGTCTGATTAGTATAGCCCGAGACACGCCCACAAAATTCTCAACCAAATGGGCCTGATGGACACACTTCCAAATGATCGCAGAATACCACAGTCTGACCAGCTCTCATACCCAGCCTCTAAATGGTTCTCCATGGTGATCTGACTCCAACTTACCCTGGAATGATGCCCAAACTGCGGCTAGACAACCTTCCTTTTTAAACCACAGGAGAGGGCGAGAGATGGACTGCCCTCCCTCCCTCTTTCATTTTTTTATCTCTCTTCTCTCCTGCACTTCTTTCTTCTTCTTTTCTTTTTCTTTCCTGTTTCCTCTTTCACCCGTACAGAGACAGGATGTTCCCTCCCGCTGCTTGTAATAACAGCCTAGTGGCTGCTTAGCTGCATCGGTTGTTATTACAAGAAAGCTGACAGTCCGCTCTAAAGAACAGTACCAGGGTGAGGCCTGGTACAACCCCTTGAAGCAATATCAGTTAGATTGGTAAGTTTGTGACCAATACCGATGTTTCAAAAAAAAGTGAATATCGGCCCCCGTTAACCGGCCACACCGATAATCAGTCGACCCCTACCCCGTATACTCTAGCTGTTCAGGTATGCCCAATAAATCAGTGAAAGCTGGAATTGTTTGGACTGCTATGGGAATGGTTCCTTAGACACTATCTCAAGCTTCACCTCGAGACCTATAAGCCTCGAGGTCTACATACTTTCATTCCCTCTCTCTTACTACCTAGAGATACTTGTGACCAAATGTTTCCACTCTATCTCTGGATTACAATATTTCGGGTTGTCACCCCGACATGATGCACCTCCAAATGTTTTCTGAATATATACAAAGTTGAGTACACCCCTCAAATTTTTGTAAATCTTTTCTTCTATCTTTTCATGTGACAACACTGAAGAAATTACACTTTGCTACAATGTAAAGTAGTGAGTGTACAGCTTGTATAACAGTATAAATTTGCTGCCCCCTCAAAATAACTCAACACACAGCCATTAATGTCTAAACCGCTGGCAAAAAAAGTGAGTACACCCCTAAGTGAAAATGTCCAAATTGGGCCCAATTATCCATTTTCCCTCTTAGGTGTGAATGGGGAGCGGGTGTGTTAAATGCTTTCCTGGGCTTTTCACAGAGATGTGATCTGATCCTCCAATCACAAAATTATAGTAGGGGTCCGTCTATTGTAAAGTTCAAAATTTACCCAGCACCCCCCACTCCTCACCCCCCCTGACAATGCCCAATACTGTACAAGTAAACATAGACCTATATGAGACTCTTTACTGGTCACATGGATATACTGAGGTGCAAGGGGTTCGTCCCCAGTAGTACACCCCTTAGTACTCGAGCTGAAATTGCACCCCATTGGCTTAGAGCTGCACATCCCATTGTAACGGTAAACTACAACTGAACAGACAATGGACATCAGGACTCATGACCCCCCACTCATTCACAGTTAATGCCCAATTATGTAGTTTAAAAGCACTTACCCTATAACTTGCTCTTCGCACCACTCCATTCCTCATATGATGAACCTCCAAGGAGGATGTTTGTGCACATTCGTAGAAAAAATTCTATTACATTCTTGTTTAATTTTTTCTCTCTGTTATTTGGTTTATTGTTTATCACACAACCTATATTGTACTGAAAATGTCTTGGAACCACTCAATCCTTGTCTTTCATGTACCATGCTAACATTACAATGTTATTTACACATATAAACATGAAAAAATAAAAACTTTGAAACAAAAAAAACCCAAAACAAAACAAAAATGTACCCAGCAAACCATGGCAATCTAAAACAGCCTTTCTCAAACAGGGTTTGGTGGAACCCCTGGGTTCCTCCAGAGGTTGCTAGGGGATCCTTGAGTCATGAGCAGTGATGGGGCCTGATGATACCAAGGTAGTTTTGGCATCAACATCACTCAGCAGAACCACTGGAATGGTACCAGTTTAGCTTCTCCTCTTAATTATAATTATTTATTATATATTTTGTAAGTTTACCCACTTACAAAGAAATGAAGGGTGTATACGTTTTATCATAAGTGTATTTTAAATAATAGAGACAGAATAACGACCAAAAATGCAGAAAAAACATATGATACAAATGTTATAAATTACGTTGCAGTTCAGTGAGTAAAATAAGTATTTGATCCCCAAGCAAAACACCACTTAGTAGTTGGTGGAGAAACCTTTGTTGGCAAGCACAGAGGTCAGACATTTCTTGTACTTAGTTACCAGATTTGCACACATCTCAGGAGGGATTTTGTTCCACCCTTCTTTACAGATCTTCTCTAAATCCTTAAGGATTTCTTTTTGGCGGCAAAGTCAGCCTGTACCTTTAGCAGAGAAACAACCCCAAACCATAATGTTAGCACCTCTGTGCTTGACTGTAGTGATGGTGTTCTTATGCTGACTATGACCCTAAGAACACCTTCCCTACAGTCAAGCATGGAGGTGGAAACATTATGATTTGGGGCTGTTTCTCTGCTAAAGGCCGACTTTGCCGCATTGGGGGCCAATAGACAGGGCCATGTATTGTAAAATCTTGTATGAGAACCTTCTTCCCTCAGCCAGAACACTGAATATGGGTCGTGGATGGGTTATCCAGCATGACAATAACCCAAAACATATCGCCAAGGCAACAACGGAGTGGCTCAAGAAGAAGCACATTAGGGTCATGGAGTGACCTATCCAGTCTCCAGACCCTAATCCTATAGAACATTTATGGAAGGGAGCTGGAACTTCGAGTTGCCAAGAGACAGCCAAAAAAACCTTAACAATTTATAGAAGATCTGTAAAGAGATGTGTGCAAACCTGGTCACCAACTACAAGAAATGTCTGACCTCTGTGCTTGCCAATAAGGGTTTCTCCACTAAGTACTAAGTCATGTTTTGCTTGGGGATCAAATGCTTATTTTACTCACTGAACTGCAACTTAAATTCTACCATGTGTTTTATGTGTTTTTTCCTGAATTTTTGGTTGATATTCTGTCTCTATCATATAAAATACACCTATGATAAAAATTCTAGACCCTTCATTTCTTTGTAGGTGGGCAAACTTACAAAATCTGCAGGGGATCAAATAATTATTTTTCCCACTGTATATATAAATATTTTTAGCAGGGGTTGCCTGAGACCTGAGTATTATTTCAAGGGTTCCTCCATGGTAAAATGTTGAGAATGGCTAATGAAAAGGTTGGTGATAAATTGCCATAGTTTGTATTGGGCTGATATCACCAGGTGCCTTTGATGGCAATTTTCAGAGCATGACACCAGCAGCTGGATAGAATTATAAATGTGAAAAATGTACTAACTTATCCATTCTTATCCCTTCCACAGTCCACTACCTTATAACTATAATAATCTGCTGACCTTTTTCTACGGCATCCAGAAAAACTCACAGGTGTTACAGAATGTTTCTCTGGGATATCACATATTTGATTCATGTGCAGATGAAAACAAGGCCATTAAAAGTATCCTGCAGATTTTATCTGGTCCAGGGAAAACTGTTCCTAATTATTCTTGTGCAAAACGTGACAAGATCATCGGTTTCATCGGGGATCACTATTCTAAAACCACCCTTCCTATGGCACAGTTGTTGGGTGTGTACAGTTACTCTCAGGTGAGAAGACACTGAGGTATCACATTCTAATCTTAATCCTGTCACATTTCCACCAGTATATGTAATAAAACTTTAGTTAGAAAATTTCCCATTTACAACATAATAAAGATATGAGACGCTGCTCAACCAACCTGATCTATGTGAATTGTAAATGTCAGGTCTAAGGCAACCCTGCTCCACTGACCACACCCTATGATGCATTTTGCCTCTACAATTATGCCCCAGAGGGTGGTATGAAATGCGTCAGTAGGAGTAGTCAGTGAAACAGTGCTGACTGAGGCTGTCATTTACACTTCACATGGATCAGGTTGGTTAAGTCCATGCCCCGCACTATATAAGGCCACCTGCACGTCGGCCTTGTGAAGTGTGTTGCTGGTGGAGAGAGAGAGAGAGAGAGAGAGAGAGAGAGAGAGAGAGAGAGAGAGAGAGTCATTTCATTTACTTTGAGCAGGCAGTTTATTCAGTTAGCTAGATCTCACTGCAAAACATTCCTGATGTACTGTTACTAATATACTTCAGGCAGGCAGTTGATTCAGTTAGCTGCAGTGTATTTAGTATATATACATCCTGGCGTTGTGTATATATACATATATATATATATATATACACACTGTATCCAGTTTAGCTAGATCTCACTGCAGACCGTTCCTGCTGTACTGTTTCTAATCTACTTCAGGCAGGCAGTTGATTCAGTTAGCTGCAGTGTATTTAGTATATATATTATATATATATATATATATATATATATATATATATATATATATATATATATCCCAGCTTTGTATATATATATATATATATACAGCGTACTGATTCAGTGATCTGCAGTGCATAAAGCTATATATACAGTCTCCTACATATATATCCACTGAATTCTAGCTTACCCATGCCTATACCTGACTATAGGCCATTCTTGGTGTACGTATTCAAAAACACTTTCAGGCAGGCAGGCCAGGCAGGTGATTCAGTGATCTGCAGTGCATAAAAATATATATACAGTCTCCTACAAATATATCCACTGCATTCGAGTCTCCTATACCTGACTGCAGGTCATTCCTGGTGTAATCTTTCTAGTAAACATCAGGCGGTGTTTTGCTAATGCAATTTTACAGCATGTCTGGAAGGCCACCAAGGAAAGGCTGTGAATAAACCTTGCCCTCTTTTAGTGGCCTGTGAGCATCTGCCTTTTTTTAACAGCTGGCTGTGTTGAGCCACAACATGCAGAAGAGTTGGTAAAAATGGCCTATTCCATCTGCTCAATGGCATCAGTCACTCATTCCCTAACCCCACCATCATGTCCTGAAGAGTCCCCCGAACTGTTCGACCACAGTGTCGGGTACATGCTGCAGGAGGATGCGCAGCATTTTGAAGGCTTCAATGATGGTACCCAGGTTCAGGATGAAGGAAGTAATGTGAGCCCAGAGAGAGGGGCTGCCCAAGAAGGATAAGAAACTGGCAGTCATGTTCCCCCAGCTGCAGCATACTGCCAGGTTTGCTCCAGTGGTAAGGAGAGGGATGATGAGGTCACTGACTCTACGTGGGTGCCTGATAGAAGAAAGGAGGAGGAAGAGTAACATCTCCAACGAAGCAGGATGCCCTCCAGGGGCCAGCTTAAGGACAGCCAACCAACTGCATCACACCGCAGAGCTCCCCATGTGCAAGGCGCTGCTGACTCCACGAGGTTTTTCAAAAGTTATTTGGTGCGGGCCTTTTTTGAAACATGTGCAGTTTGCAACATATGTTTGAAGCATATCAAGCATGGCCAAAACAGCAGCGCTTGGGCACCACATGCTTGGCCAGACATATGCCGAGCTCCCATGCAGTCCATTGGCAACAGTACTTAAAAGACCCACACTAAAGAACAAGGCGGACCTCTCCTTGCTCCTCATCAGCTGGGATCTCCAACCCCACTATACCTTCAGTCCTCTCAGAGACCTGCATTGAGAGAAATGAAGGTGTAGAATTAGGTGTCCCAAGCACTTGCGGGCAATCTGCTAGCGGTACACCAAAATCCAATTGTAGCAGGCAAATTTCCTTACCCCAGTTGCTAAACTGTCGAAAGAAATTCGGTCCCAGCCATCCACATACTGAATGCTAGTTTGGCTAAATTACTAGCACTTCAAATGCTGCCTTTTCAGCTGGTAGACTCTGAGCCCTTTTGAGAATTTGTGGAATGTGTGGTACCTCAGTGGCAGGTTCCGAACACCATTTTTTTCTCGGAAGGCCATTTTGGCTCTCTACCGGCATGTGGAAGGCAATGTCTTGGCCTTGTTGGACAGGGAGGTCAGCGGTAAGGTGCATATTATCACTGACTCATGGTCCAGCAGGCATGGACAGGGACGTTACCTTTCTTTCACGGTACACTGGGTAACCCTGCTGGCAGCTGGGAAGGATGCAGGACAGGGTGCAGTAATGTTGGATCGTGTTGCGCCACCATGCCTCCAAAATGCTGGTAGTGGTGATTCTGCCACACCTCTCTCCTCCGCCCCTCCTCTTCTTCTTCCTCTATGGCCTCTTCCTGTGCAGATTTGTCCTCGGAACCAGTAGTGCGCCGTAGGCATTCTAGGGGCTACGCAAGCACTCAGGCAAAAAGATGCCATGCAGTGCTTGAGTTGGTCTGCTTAGGGGACAGGAGCCATACTGGGGCAGAGATTCTGGCAGCTCTGCAGGGGCAGGTTCGGAGGTGGTTGACGTCACACCAGCTTTAGCCAGAAATGGTGGTTTGCGACAATGGCACCAACCTCCTCTCTGCCCTCCGACAGGGATACATGACCCATGTTCTCTGTTTGGCTCATGTCCTTAATTTGGTGGTGCAGCAGTTATTGTGCAGGTACCCGGGCTTACAGGATCTTCTGAGGCAGGCCAGGAAAGTCTGTGGGCATGTCCGCCAGTAATATAATGCCAGTGCTTGGCTGGCTGACCTTCCAAAGGAATGCAACCTGCCCAAGAACCGCCCCATTTGTGACATGCCCACCAGGTGGAACTCAACATTGGCAATGCTGCAGCGACTGTACATGCAGGAGAGGGCCATCAATGAGTACTTGTGCGAGGATGGCACCAGGACAGGGTCAGGGGAGCTAGGCTTTTTTTCGCCACGCCAGTGGCTACTGATCAAGGATGCATGCACTGTCCTGTCACCATTTGAGGAGGCCACAAGGATGGTGAACAGTGACAGTGCATGCATCAGTGATACTGTCCCTCTTGTCTTCCTGTTGGAGCACACGCTGCATGGAATAATGGACAGGGCACTTGAGGCAGAATAGAGGGAGGAAGAGGAGGACTTCCTTACCTCTCAAGGCCCCCTTTATCCAGGCAGTATTCCTGAAGGCCCGCCTATCACACAGGAAGAGGAGGAGGAGGATTGTGTCGGCATGGAGGTGGAGCCTGTCACTCAGCATCAGCAGCAGTCTTCAAGGGATTGTTTTCAGTCCCCAGAAACCCATGGACTTGTACGTGGCTGGGAGGAGGTGGCTGCAGATCATGTCGTCCTTAGTGACCCAGAGGTCTCTGGACCAAATGCCTCAGCAAACCTACGCTGCACGGCCTCCCTGATCCGCAAAGCCTGTGAAAGGACTCTCGGATTTGTGGTATCAAGGAGAGGGATTAGTGCTGGCTGGCAACCCTTCTTGATCCACGTTACAAGGGTAAGGTTGCGGAACTTATCCAGCCTTCACAGAGGAAGCAGAGGATGAAACATCTTCGGGAGGCCTTGCAGAAAGGTTTGTGCAATGCGTTTCCAGAGCCTGGGAGGTTACAATTTCCTGGTCCTCCTGGACAACGTGTCACTGAGGATTCGGTCAGTCACAGAAGGAGCGGTGGAGAAGGTGGCCGTCTGACCGTTCAGACAATTTTTTAGTCTGCAGCCCTAAGGTCTGATCAGTTCCAGCAACCATCGCCAGCATCTGATTTACATGGTGCAGGAATACCTTGGGGCAAGATCAGACTTGGAGACCTTTCCAACTGAAAATCCACTGGGTTACTGGGTCTTGAGGATGGATCACTGGCCAGAGCTTGCACAGTATGCAATTGAGCTACTGGCCTGTCCTGCATCCAGCGTTCTATCTGAATGCACATTCAGTGCTGCTGGAGGCTTTGTAACCAATCACAGAGTGCGCCTGTCCACAGACTCGGTTGATTGGCTCACCTTCATAAAAATGAATTAGTCTTGGATCACCAGCTACCAAGCACCTGATGGTGATGTAACCGATTAATTTTTTATGAATGTGAGATCCCTTGAAGACTGCCTATGCTGATGCTGAGTGACTATCCTGTTATGCTGAGTGACTATCCTATTCCTCCTCAATGTTCATGTTGATAGCTTCTAAGAACATTTTTGGTTCTGGGCACCAGCTTGTTTCCTTAAAAACCCAGAATTTTCAAAATCCAATTGTCATTGGGACAGAAAGTGAGGTGAAATTTTCTGAACAGGGGAACAGACAGCAAAACAAATGTTACAGGGGTGATAACCCTTCCCTATGTTATCCAAAAAGCTTAAAAATAGATTTTTTGGCTGGAGTTACACTTAAAAAATGTACCTGTTCCAAATTACAAACAGATTCAATTTAAGAACAAACCTACAGTCCCTGTCTTGTTTGGACCGCCTGCATACTGCTGTTCAAAGTATATAGGGCCTGGGGGCCCCACACCTTTTCTTTTTTTAATTTGGGTGTGGGGTTTTCCTTAATATCCATACAAGACCCAAAGGGCCTGGTAATGGGCTGGGGGGTTACCCATGCTGTTTTTTTCAATAATTTTCATCCATATTGCTAGGACCTGACATTACATTACAGCCGCAAGCAGTTTTAAATCACTTTTATTCCTTTAGAAATGTAATTTTGTGCAGGGACTGTTCTAAACAAGGGAAGCACGTGCCACTTTACAGGCATACTATTGATACCCCCCAGGTATGATATTTAAAGGAATATTTCACTTTTATTTTTTCACTTTAAGTATCATTAAAATCACTGCTCCCAAAAAAACGTCCGTTTTTAAAACGTTCTTTTGCATTGATACATGTCCCCTGGAGCAGGACCCGAGTCCCCAAACCCTTTTTAGGACAATAACTATTAGCCTTTAAAATGCGCACTTTTGATTTCTTACGTACGAGTCCCATAGGCGTTAACGGTGTTCGAATGTTTGTGCGTAATTTCGGTCCGTTTGCATGTTCTGGATGCGAACCGAACTGGGGGGTGTTCGGCTCATCCCTATATATAATTACAACTGATGTAAGAGGTACATTATTCTATAAAACACATAAGATGCTGTTCAGTTCTCCTGGTGGGTCCATCAGCCAATTTCCTTGCTCTGAGCTGTCAGACAGTAAGTCGTCTTTTGTATTGTGTTGCTTTCTCCATGTAGTAAAACATGAATAAAAAAACCCATAAAACATATACAAGGTTTGTACTCTTTTTTAAAGGAGAAGTCTAGCCTGAGCTCATTTGGCTGTACTTCTCCTGTGACTTTTGCGCTCCTGTGACTCGTTTTCAGCAGAGAGCGGTCTGAAATCTGCTCTCTGCTGATGTCACTAAGATCAGTCCAGGCACTGCGTCATCATGACAATGAAGTCTGGATCCGCCAGGTGCCTGAACTTATGGCTATCTCAGCCTCTCAGTGGCTGAGATGGCCACTCCCCGCCCCTCCACAGCTCAGCGTTCCAGTGAGCGTGGGGGAGTAGAGCAGAGGGCTGCTGTTTGACAGGTAGCAGCTCTCTGCTCTGGGAGCTGTGAGAACTGAGCCATCGACCATGTTTGATCACTCATTTCTCAATGCAGAGGCGCTGGGTATGATGGGCAAAAAAAATTCAAACCCATACTTCTCTTTTAACCACTTGCCGACCGTAGGACGTCATATGACATCCTCAGTTTGCAGTGGTTATACAGGCATCATCCTGGTATCAGCATTTTCAGCCAGCGATTCCCTGTAAGGCAGAAGTGATTCCAGTGGCTGAATAGCCACTCGACCACTTCTGCCGCAACCGCCTTTCCCAGACTCTTCCGTCCGATTATGGAGCCTTGGAGCACTGTGGCCAGCAGGGACTGCTGCGCAGCACAAAGAGAGAGGAACTGACATTGTTCCTTCCTCTCTGTGACCCGGTAAAATGGGAATGAGGAGGATTTAGTCCTTTCCGTTTCCGCCTCTCTGTTTACCTGGCCATTAACAGCCAGGAAAGCAGCTAATCTGACTGATCTCTGTCTGATCACCTGCATTGGAGGCCAGAGGAGAGATTTGCAGTCTAAAAGACCCCAGAGCTCTCCATAAAGAGGACCTGTCACGGCCCATGTTGTTAATCTATTGTGATAGCACTAAAGTTAAAATAAAAAATTAAATTAAAGAGACAGTGTAAAAAATTGTTTTAGATAAAATAAATAATAAAAATAAAAATGAAAAATTTAAAGCGCCCTCGTCCCCCTGTGCTTATGCGCAAATGCAAACACATACGTAAGTCTTGCATGTATGTAAAAGGTGATCGCATCACACATGCTACGTATTGTCACGAACGTCCAAGCAAGAGCAATGATTCTAGTGCCAGACTTCCAGACCTCCTCTGTACCTCTAAACTGGTAACCTGTAAACATTTTTAAAGTGTCCTGTCAGTTAAAAGATATCAAACTGTCAATAGTGACCACAGTGATAGTCAACTCAATAAATTGGTAAATGAATGGTAAATTATCTTGCTCAAACTAGCAAATTAGTAACAGTAAATAAAAACAAAAAATAACACAAACATGTGTAATCCACATAAAATGTGTTGAAGGGAGGTTGAAGGAAGATCTGCAATTCACGCTGTTCATGATCCCTTATAATCAGGAGAACATGGAGATTTGGTAAGAGGCCATTTTTTCTATTTTTGAACACTGGTGGAACACAAAAGCACTTTATTGGATGTCATTATTAACCGCTTGCTGACCAGCCGCCATCATTATACTGCGGCAGGTTGGCACGATCCCGCGAACCGTCGTAGCTGTACGTCGGTCCCTTTAAGTGGGATAGCAGGTGCACACAAACCACTGCACAGCGGGGGTGCCGATGCTCGTGACTGGCGGTCGCGATGACCGCCGGCCACAAGCGATCGCAGGCACGAGAGGCAGAACAGGGACATGTGTGTGTAAACACACACATGCCAGTTCTGTGAGGAGAGGAGAGAGAGATTGTGAGTTCCTACGAGCTGGGAACCACGATCTCTCATCTCCTATAATCAGTCCCATCCCCCCTATAGTTAGAACACACAATAAGGAACACAGTTAACCCCTTGATCACCCCCTAGTGTTAACCCCTTCCCTGCCGGTGACATTTATACAGTAATCAGTGCATTTTTATAGCACTAATCGCTGTATAAATGCCAATGGTCCCAAAAATGTGTCAAAAGTGTCCGATGTGTCCGCCATAATGTCGCAGTCCCAATAAAAATTGCAGATCGTCGTCATTACTAGTAAAAAAAAAAAATGAATAATAAAAAAAATGCCATAAATCTATCTCCTATTTTGTAGACGCTATAACTTTTGCACAAACCAATCAATATACGCTTTTTGCGATTTCTATTACAATAAAATATGTAGAAGAATAAACATTGACCTAAACTGAGGAAAAATTTGCTTTAAAAAAAAAAAAATTGGGGCTATTTATTACAGCAAAAAGTACAAAATATTGTGGTTTTTTTTCAAAACTGTTGCTCTTTTTTTGTTTATAGCGCAAAAAATAAAAACTGCAGAGATGATCAAATACCACCAAAAGAAAGTTCTATTTGTGGTAAAAAAAATTTCAATTTTGTTTGGGTACAGCGTGTCACGACCGCGCAATTGTCAGTTAAAGTGACGCAGTGCCGTATCGCAAAAAATGGCCTGGTCATTGAGCAGCCAATTCTTCCAGGGCTGAAGTGGTTTTACGCATCTGTTTGTCTTTTTTTGTTTTTTATCGTTTGGACACAATTTATTTATTGTTTTTATTTGTTTTTGGACATGTATGTTGATATATCACATTGGTGTTTTCAAGACATATTGCACAGTAGATTTTAAGTAATGAACAATATGGACACTAAGTGACACACTTATGTGGATGACACATTTGTTTTATTTTTTGTTTTTATTTACTGTTAAAATTTTGCTAGTTTGAGCAAGATAATTCACCACATTGATTTGACTATCACTGTGGTCACTATTGATAGAGTTTGATATCTTTTAACTCACAGCTCCCTTTTTATTTTATTTTTATTTTCGCCTACTTTTCATTATCCAGTGAATTTTTAAGTGCAGCAGTCTGTTATAAATTATTTTAGTGCGAGGTCGTTTTTATATATATTTTTAAAGTGTCGCCTATGGAGAATTTTAAGTACTGCAGTTTGGCGCCATTCCACGGGCATGCGCAATTTTAAAGTGTGACATGTTAGGCATCTATTTACTGGGCATAACATCATCTCTTACATTTTACCAAAAAAGTCGGTATTATATTGTGTTTGTGTGCAATAAAATTCATTAAAGTATATTTTTCCCCAAAACAATGCGTTTGAAAAAGCACTGCACAAATACCGTATGACATAAAAAATAGCAAAACCCATCATTTTACTCTATAGGGCCTCTGCTAAAAAACATATATATATATAGATATATAGATATAGATATAGATATAGATATATCTATATATATCTATATCTACATCTATCTATCTATCTATCTATCTATCTATCTATCTATCTATCTATCTATCTATCTATCTATCTATCTATCTATCTATCTATCTATCTATCTATCTATCTATCTATCTATCTATATCTATATATATATATATATATCTATATATATATAGATATATATATATAGATATATATATATATATATAATGTTTGGGGGTTCTAAGTAATTTTATGTATATTTTTTTTCCATGTACTGTGTGTGAAAAGTGTTTGAATCGGCCCTGTTGGCAAGTGGTTAAAATTTTCCGAAAAGAAAAAGAATATATAAAAGCCGCTTGCATTTACTAGTGAAAACAGGGGAAATTGAATACCCGATTCCTCGTTGTAGGACAAATTTTCTTTATACTGGAAGTCTTTTCTTCTTTACATTTTCCATAGATCAGTTACGGTGCTACAAGCCATGAACTAAGCAACAAGAAGTTGTATCCAAAATTTTTTCGAACGGTCCAAAATCACCATGCCACTTCCATTATCTTGTGTAAGCTGATTAAATTCTTTGGCTGGACCTGGGTTGGAATTCTAGCTTCGGATGATGATGATGGAGAGAAAGAAGCTCAGGAATTGATGAATATTATGGTCGGTGAAGGCATCTGTGCTGCTTTCATTATAAAAATTAAACAGGGTTCACTTGAAAGGATTCAAGAATTTGAAAGGAGCCTTCAGATTATTCAGAAGTCAACAGCCCAAATTCTGGTGATTTGTGGCTCCAATTCCTTTTCTATGGATTTCAGTTTTGCCTATTTAGAGAAGCATTTAAGTGACAGAACTTTGATCCTTTACCCGTCATGGGAAGTCCAACAATTCCTCCTAAATGATTACCCAAAGACATTTAATGGGAGTTTGACACTTAATAGTTTACCAAGAAATTTCTCACAGTCAGCAGATTTTTTCAACAATATTCAGCGTGTGAAATACCCAAATGACTTATTGCTTGAAAATATCTGGATGATGTTTAAGGGTTGTTTGACAAGTAAACCAAAGAAAAATCAGCATTTTAGAATTTTTTTCAATCTCTCATTCCAAAATTGCACTGGAGAGGAACCAGTAACATTAGTTCCTGGGTTAAACAAATACAAGTTTTCTACTCAAGTTTATATTTCAGTCTATACTATGGTTATTGCAATCAATTCTCTACTGCAATTGGGTGAACCTACCAGTGGAAAGGATGTCCCAATTTATACAATTAAACAGCAAGTAAGTAAGGTCTGGGAAGGGAGCATTAGGTCATGAATATTTAAAGTGATATTAAAGTCTCTTTTTTTTTTTAAATGCTCCGTGCAGTGATCATCCTCTTCTTGGGTCCTTTGTCGGTGTTCCTGGCCCCTCCCTCCTGCCCCCAGAGCAAGCAGCTTGCAATGGGGGCACTCGAGCAGGCTCGCTCCCAAGCTGCAGCTCTACGTATCAATTCACATACAGAGCCACGGCTCAGCCCTGCCCCCTCTATCCCCTGATTGGCTTAGTGGCTGTGCTTGATAGCAGCAGGAGCCAATGGCTCCTGCTGCTGTCTCAGCCAATGAGGAGGCAGAGACTCCAGAGAGCGGAGGCCCTCATGTACATTGCTGGATCGGGATAGGGCTCAGGTAAGTACAGGGCCTTGAAAAAGTATTCATACCTGTCACGTAGCTGGTTGGAGGCCGAAGTGCCATGAGGGCTCCCCTTGCAGCTAAGTGCAGTACACCCCTAAAGATGGTACAGAAGGTGCAGTGCACAAAGAAGCACAGGTTGCCAGATGAGTACAGGAGAGTAGAGCCGGTGGTCACCTGAAGTATGAGGCAGGATACACATCTGGGCCAAAGTCTCTTAGGGAACCTCATTAGTACTTGGCAACAGTGCAGACAGAAGACGATAGTGAAAGCCAGGCCTGCGGTCAAGTACAGTGAATCCATCAGCAGGAAGAAGCAGATAGCAGAAACAGGATCTAGCCGAGGTCAAATACAGGAAGGCAAGCTAGGAATAGGTAATAATAGCAAAGTCTGCGATACAGGCTGGGATCAAACACAGACAGACAGCAAAGTCGGTAAAGCAAGCTAGGAGGTCAAAACCAGGAGAGCAGATCAGACAGGTCAGGAGCAAGCCGGGTCATAACAGGAAATCCAATAGAATATGCACAGCGACTCAGAACACAGGAAGGCTGACGACAATCCTGCAATATGATGGGCTCAGCAGCAGTCTTATATAGGCCAGTAAGTGGCTGCCTCTGTCACGTTGTGCGCCTATTGCGCATGCGCGTTCGCCAATTAGCGCCATTGTGCATGCTCATTCACACATTTCACGCCATTACAAACTTTGATAATGCCCCTGATGCGCTCATTACCACTACTGGCAATATTGCCAGTTCTCCTACGGCCATTCCCCTGACAATGCCCCTTGAAATTTTCCACATTTTGTCGTGTTACAAAAAAAAACTTAAAAGTATTTTATTGGGATTTTATGTGATAGACCAACACAAAGTGGCACATAATTGTGAAGTGGAAGGAAAATGGTGAATTGTTTTCAATAATAAATAAATATGTGAAAAGTGTGGCGTGCATTTGTATTTGGCCCCCTTTACTCTGATCTAGTGGAACCAATTGCCTTCAGAAGTCACCTAATTAGTAAATAGAGTCCACCTGGGTGTAATTTAATCTTTGTATAACTACAGCATTTGTTTGAACTGTCATGAATGGCTTTCATTCATGACGCATTGTTTACTTTTGTGATGCTGTGATTGACCACAGCTATCACATGGCACAGGGTGCTATGATTGGCTCAGGTAACATGTGATCGCTGGTGACCAATCACAGATTACACAGTAGTAAACAATGATGTCATGAATTGATTTTATTCATGACTATTGTTTACTAGGTGACATATGATCGCACAGTGGTATCTGGGGAGCACGCACAGCGTGCATTGAACGGGCTGACATACTGGTACATCGTGGTGCTTGCTCAAGCCACCTGCCAGTGGTAAGATTACTGTTGGCTGGTCGGAAAGTGGTTAAGGCAAAGTGTTTAGAAAGCTATGCCCTCCCTAAATAGCGATCCAATTAATGACTTGTAAAAACAAATACAATCGGTGCTCAGTACCACAGAGAAATAAACAATGTAAAGTCTATAATGCACGATGGTGACAAGCAATCAGTTGAGAAGGTGGATTGAAAAGGCACACACAATCTCATCTCCGGCAGCTCCTCGTCAAGGATCTGGGAATCCCTCGTGGACATGTAAAGCAAGAGAGCAGGGTGCCAGATTAGTAGGAGTTAAAAACAAACTACTTATTGCAGGCTCACTTCCATAGAAAAGTCCTGTATAGTGTTAATGTGGCTGGTGCAATCGTGCAGAAACAGCTTCAGCAATCAGGATGGACTGGGTGATAGCTGTAGGACACAGGCAGGGACATGATGTGATATTGCCAGCACCTTAAGCCCTCATTTATTCCACTGACCAGGACAAGCAGGAGGGGGCCGGCTTCTATGCATTTCTGGGGCCCGGCCTCCTTTTTCTATCTATCTATTTCCCCTAAATAGTGACCGTATCTCATCAAGAGATAAGGTGAACCCTTTACAAGATCACAAAGTTTAGGATTAGGGATGAGTGAACCAGACAAAGTTCAGTTTGCTGGATGTTCTATTAACGCAGCAGGAAATACGTGAACCCCGAACATAGCACCCAAATCAAGACAAAGATTATTGAAGCTGAATCTTGTTTTTTTGCCCTTTATTATGACCAGGCTATGCCAACTTTTCAAAAACACTGGCACAACTGCATACCTACCAAGACACGGCCGTCCACCTAAACTGACTGGCCGGGCAAGGAGAGCATTCATCAGAGAAGCAGCCAAGAGGTCCATGGTAACTCTGGAGGAGCTGCAGAGATCCACAGCTCAGGTGGGAGAATCTGTCCACAGGACAACTATTAGTCGTGCTCTCCACAAATCTGCCCTTTATGGAAGAGTGATAAGAAGAAAGACATTGGTGAAAGAAAGCTATAAGAAGTCCCGTTTGCAGTTTTCAAGAAGCCATGTGGGGGACACAGCAAACATGTGGAAGAAGGTGCTCTGGTCAGATATGACCAAAATTGAATATAGGGCCTAAAAGCAAAACGCTATGTGTGGCGGAAAACGAACACTGCACATCAACCTGAACACACCATCCCCACCGTGAAACATGGTGGTGGCAGCATCATGTTGTGGGTGTCCTTTTCTTCAGCAGGGACAGGGAAGCTGGTCAGAGATGATGGGAAGATGGATGGAGTCAAATACAGGGCAATCTTAGAAGAAAACCAGTTAGAGTCTGCAAAAGACTTGAGACTGGGGCGGATGTTCACCTTCCAGCAGGACAATGACCCTAAACATACAGCCAGAGCTACAATGGAATGGTTTAGATCAAAGCATATTCATGTGTTAGAATGGACCAGTCAAAGTCCAGACTTAAATCCAGTTGAGAATCTGTGGCAAGACTTGGAAATTGCTGTTCACAGATGCTCTCCATCCAATCTGACAGAGCTTGAGCTATTTTTCAAAAAATAATGGACAGAAATGTCCCTCTCTAGATATGCAAAGCTGGTAGAGACATCCCCAAAAAGACTTGCAGCTGTAATTGCAGAGAAAGGCGGTTCTACAAATTATTGACTCAGGGGGGTGCCATACAAATGCCCCCACACTTTTTACATATTTATTTGTAAAAAAATGTTGAAAACCATTTATCATTTTCCTTCCACTTCACAATTATGTGCCCTTTGTGTTGGTCTATCACACAAAATCCCAATAAAATACATTTATGTTTTTGGTTGTAACATGACAAAATGTGGAAAATTTCAAGGGGTATGAATACTTTTTCAAGGCACTATATGTCGGGGAGTAATTCATTATGTTCACATTCTTCCTTTTGAATTTTTTTGCATTATAATCGATGTGGCGAAGTTTAGAGCTATAATTCATTTTTACTGTATTTTCTGGTCTATAGATTTCTGTGGATGGCTCCCACTCCATAATAATATAATATACATTCTTACTTTTTGACCTGGTAGGATCCTCTCTTTTGATTTTTGACTAGAATGATCTCATTCAGAGTAAATAGCTACCCAAAGCATTTGAGACTCTAACTGCTTGCCGCCGCCCACCGTCAAATGACGGCGGAGCGGTGCGGCTCTAGTTATGGACCGTCGGCTAGATCCAATCACAGCCGGTCACATGTAAACACAGAGATGCCAGTAATTGGCTCTCCTCGTCTCACACTGACAGAGCTTGTGGTGCGGAGAGCCGATCAGCAGCATCTCCACACAGGGGGAAATCTAGGGATGTAATCAGGGCACTGATCATCAGTGCCCTGATTACAGTATAGAAATTGAGTGTCAGTAATCAGTGCCCACCATTGCCCACCAGTGCCAGCAATCAGTGCCCACCAGTGGCACCAATCAATGCCCACCACTGCCCACAAGTGCCACCAATCAGTGGCCATTAGCAATGACAGACAGTGCTGGCTATCAGTGCCACCTATAAGTGCTGCCCATCAATGCCCATCACTGCTGCCCATCAATGCCCATCACTGCTGTCGATCAATGCCCATCAGTTCACCCATCAGTGCCACCCATCAATGCCCATCAGTTCCCATCAGTACGTCTATCCATGTCACCTATTAGTGCCCACCAGTGCCGTCTATTAGTGCCCACCAGTGCCTTCTATCAGTGCTCATCAATGCCACATATCAGTGCCACCTATCAGTGCCCATAAGTGCAGCATATTAGTGCCTCCTCATCAGTGCCACCTAATCAGTGCCCATAACTGCCGTCTCATCAGTGCCCATAAGTGCCACCTCATCAATGCCCACCAGTTCAGCCTATCAGTGCCCATCAGTGCCGCTTCATCAGCACACATAAGTGAAGGCGAAAAATTACTTAGTTACAAAATTTACTAACAGAAACTAAGTAAGAAACATATTTTTTTCAAAATTTCTGGTCTTTTTTTTTTTTTTTGGAAAAAAATAAAAAACACAGCAGTGATTAAATACCACCAAAAAGAAAGCTCTATTTTTGTGAAGAAAATGATAAAAAATGTGTTTGGGTAAAGTGTAGCGTGACCATGCAATTGTCATTCAAAGTGCGACAGCGCTGAAAGCTGAAAAATGGCCCGGGCAGGAAGGGGGTGTAAGTGTCTGGTAGGTTAACCACTTGCCGACCGCCTCACGCCTATATACGTGAGCAGAGCGGCACGGGCAGGCAAAATCACGTACCTGAAACGTGATTGCCTTCCCGCGGGTGGGGGGTCCGATCGGACCCCCCCCCGGTGCCAGCTGCGGTCGGCATTTGGTTGGGAGCGATGACAGACGAGGGGGAGGCCATCCGATCGTGGCCCCCCCCTCGCGATCGCTCCCAGCCAATGAGAAACATCCCCTGCCTCTGTATAGTACACAGAGGCAGAGGATGTGATGTCATCTCTCCTCGGTCTGGCAGTTTCCGTTCCAGCGCCGAGGAGAGATGACATGTAAGTGCACCAACACTCACACACAACACAGTAGAACATGCCAGGCATATATTACACCCCCGATCCCCCCCCGATCGCCCCCCGATCCCCCCCCCAATCACCCCCCCCCTGTCACAAACTGACACCAGCAGGTTTTTTTTTTTTTTTTTTCCTGATTACTGCATAGTGTCAGTTTGTGACAGTTAGCAGTGGTGGGACAGTTAGTATTACCCCCCTGTAGGTCTATGGTACCCCCCTTACCCCCCCTAATAAAGTTTTAACCCCTTGATCACCCCTCCTCACCAGTGTCGCTAAGCGATCATTTTTCTGATCGCTGTATTAGTGTCGCTGGTGACGGTAGTTAGGGACGTAAATATTTAGGTTCGCCGTCAGTGTTTTATAGCGACAGGGACCCCCATATACTATCTAATAAATGTTTTAACCCCTTGATGGCCCCCTAGTTAACCCTTTCACCACTGATCACCGTATAACCGTTACGGGTGACGCTGGTTAGTTCGTTTATTTTTTATAGTGTCAGGGCACCCGCCGTTTATTACCGAATAAAGGTTTAGCCCCCTGTAGGTCTAGGGTACCCCCCTTACCCCCCTAATAAAGTTTTAACCCCTTGATCACCCCCTGTCGCCAGTGTCGCTAAGCGATCATTTTTCTGATCGCTGTATTAGTGTCGCTGGTGACGCTAGTTAGGGACGTAAATATTTAGGTTCGCCGTCAGTGTTTTATAGCGACAGGGACCCCCATATACTATCTAATAAATGTTTTAACCCCTCGATGGCCCCCTAGTTAACCCTTTCACCACTGATCACCGTATAACCGTTACGGGTGACGCTGGTTAGTTCGTTTATTTTTTATAGTGTCAGGGCACCCGCCGTTTATTACCGAATAAAAGTTTAGCCCCCTGATCGCCCGGCGGTGATATGCGTCGCCCTAGGCAGCGTCAGATTAGCGCCAGTACCGCGAACACCCACGCACGCACCGTACACGCACCGTACACCTCCCTTAGTGGTATAGTATCTGAACGCATCAATATCTGATCCGATCAGATCTATACTAGCGTCCCCAGCAGTTTAGGGTTCCCAAAAACGCAGTGTTAGCGGGATCAGCCCAGATACCTGCTAGCACCTGCGTTTTGCCCCTCCGCCCGGCCCAGCCCAGTCCAGCCCACCCAAGTGCAGTATCGATCGATCACTGACACTTTTCTTTGTAGCGTTTTGGTGAACTGGCAAGCACCAGCGGCGTAGTACACCCCGGTCGTAGTCAAACCAGCACTGCAGTAACACTTGGTGAATGTTTTGAACGCTACCATGCACTAGTTGAGTATTAGCGTAGGGTACAGCACTGCACAGACTAGGCGCACTTTCACAGGGTCTCCCAAGATGCCATCGCATTTTGAGAGACTCGAACCTGGAACCGGTTACAGTTATAAAAGTTACAGTTACAAAAAAAAAGTGTAAAAAAAAAAAAAAACACAAACAAAAATTTAAAAAAATAGTTGTCGTTTTATTGTTCTCTCTCTCTCTATTCTCTCTATTGTTCTGCTCTTTTTTACTGTATTCTATTCTGAAATGTTTTATTGTTATTATGTTTTATCATGTTTGTTTTTCAGGTATGTAATTATTTATACTTTACCGTTTACTGTGCTTTATTGTTAACCATTTTTTTGTCTTCAGGTACGCCATTCACGACTTTGAGTGGTTATACCAGAATGATGCCTGCAGGTTTAGGTATCATCTTGGTATCATTCTTTTTAGCCAGCGGTCGGCTTTCATGTAAAAGCAATCCTAGCGGCTAATTAGCCTCTAGACTGCTTTTACAAGCAGTGGGAGGGAATGCCCCCCCCCCCACCGTCTTCCGTGTTTTTCTCTGGCTCTCCTGTCTCAACAGGGAACCTGAGAATGCAGCCGGTGATTCAGCCAGCTGACCATAGAGCTGATCAGAGACCAGAGTGGCTCCAAACATCTCTATGGCCTAAGAAACCGGAAGCTACGAGCATTTTATGACTTAGATTTCGCCGGATGTAAATAGCGCCATTGGGAAATTGGGGAAGCATTTTATCACACCGATCTTGGTGTGGTCAGATGCTTTGAGGGCAGAGGAGAGATCTAGGGTCTAATAGACCCCAATTTTTTCAAAAAAGAGTACCTGTCACTATCTATTGCTATCATAGGGGATATTTACATTCCCTGAGATAACAATAAAAATGATTTAAAAAAAAAAAAAAATGAAAGGAACAGTTTAAAAATAAGATAAAAAAGCAAAAAAAATAAAGAAAAAAAATAAAGAAAAAAAAGCACCCCTGTCGCCCCCTGCTCCCGCGCTAAGGCGAACGCAAGCGGCGGTCTGGCGTCAAACGTAAACAGCAATTGCACCATGCATGTGAGGTATCACCGCGAATGTCAGATCGAGGGCAGTAATTTTAGCAGTAGACCTCCTCTGTAAATCTAAAGTGGTAACCTGTAAAGGCTTTTAAAGGCTTTTAAAAATGTAGTAATTTTGTTGCCACTGCACGTTTGTGCGCAATTTTAAAGCATGTCATGTTTGGTATCCATGTACTCGGCCTAAGATCATCTTTTTTATTTCATCAAACATTTGGGCAATATAGTGTGTTTTAGTGCATTAAAATTTAAAAAAGTGTGTTTTTTCCCCAAAAAATGCGTTTGAAAATCGCTGCGCAAATACTGTGTGAAAAAAAAAAATGAAACACCCACCATTTTAATCTGTAGGGCAATTGCTTTAAAATAATATATAATGTTTGGGGGTTCAAAGTAATTTTCTTGCAAAAAAAAATAATTTTTTCATGTAATCAAAAAGTGTCAGAAAGGGCTTTGTCTTCAAGTGGTTAGAAGAGTGGGTGATGTGTGACATAAGCTTCTAAATGTTGTGCATAAAATGCCAGGACAGTTCAAACCCCCCCCAAATGACCCCATTTTGGAAAGTAGACACCCCAAGCTATTTGCTGAGAGGCATGTCGAGTCCATGGAATATTTTATATTGTGACACAAGTTGCGGGAAAGAGACAATTTTTTTTTTTTTTTTTTGCACAAAGTTGTCACTAAATGTTATATTGCTCAAACATGCCATGGGAATATGTGAAATTACACCCCAAAATAAATTCTGTTGCTTCTCCTGAGTACGGGGATACCACATGTGTGGGACTTTTTGGGAGCCTAGCCGCGCACGGGACCCCGAAAACCAAGCACCGCCTTCAGGCTTTCTAAGGCCGTAAATTTTTGATTTCACTCCTCACTACCTATCACAGTTTCGGAGGCCATGGAATGCCCAGGTGGCACAAACCCCCCCCAAATTACCCCATTTTGGAAAGTAGACACCCCGAGCTATTTGCTGAGAGGTATAGTGAGTATTTTGCAGACCTCACTTTTTGTCACAAAGTTTTGAAAATTGAAAAAAGAAAGACCAGAAAAAAAAATTTTTTTTTTCTTCATTTTCAAAAACAAATGACAGCTGCAAAATACTCACCATGCCTCTCAGCAAATAGCTTGGGGTGTCTACTTTCCAAAATGGGGTCATTTGGGGGGGTTTTGTGCCATCTTGGCATTTTATGGCCTTCAAAACTGTGATAGGTAGTGAGGAGTAAAATCAAAAATGTATGCCCTTAGAAATCCTGAAGGTGGTGCTGGGTTTTCGGGGCCCCGTACGCGGCTAGGCTCCCAAAAAGTGCCACACATGTGGTATCCCCGTACTCAGGAGAAGCAGCTGAATGTATTTTGGGGTGCAATTCCACATATGCCCATGGCCTGTGTGAGCAATATATCATTTAGTGACAACTTTTTGTAATTTTTTTTTTTTCTTTTTTTTGTCATTATTCAATCACTTGGGACAAAAAAAATAAATATTCAATGGGCTCAACATGCCTCTCAGCAATTTCCTTGGGGTGTCTACTTTCCAAAATGGGGTCATTTGGGGGGGTTTTGTACTGCCCTGCCATTTTAGCACCTCAAGAAATGACATAGGCAGTCAGAAACTAAAAGCTGTGTAAATTCCAGAAAATGTACCCTAGTTTGTAGACGCTATAACTTTTGCGCAAACCAATAAATATACGCTTATTGACATTTTTTTTACCAAAGACATGTGGCCGAATACATTTTGGCCTAAATGTATGACTAAAATTTAGTTTATTGGATTTTTTTTATAACAAAAAGTAGAAAATATCATTTTTTTTCAAAATTTTCAGTCTTTTTCCGTTTATAGCGCAAAAAATAAAAACGGCAGAGGTGATCAAATATCATCAAAAGAAAGCTCTATTTGTGGGAAGAAAAGGACGCAAATTTCGTTTGGGTAGAGCATTGCATGACCGCGCAATTAGCAGTTAAAGCGACGCAGTGCCGAATTGTAAAAAGTGCTCTGGTCAGGAAGGGGGTAAATCCTTCCGGGGCTGAAGTGGTTAATAAAAGAAAATTACCAGCTTTCTTCTTGCTACACAAACACTGCTTCATCTCTGTTATTGAACTTAGCAGAATTTTTGTTGAAATGCGTAACTTTTTTTTTAATGTGTTTTTTTAGCTGCACTATTTTTTGAAAAGGCTTACCTACGCAAAGGAATCCAGGACTCACCTATATTATGATGAAAACAATGAATTTATTACCAAATATTTTATCAACAACTGGATTGTGCTTAGCAATACTTGTAGAATTAGGAAGGTTGGCTGCTTTGATCCCTGGATGGTTGATGAAACTGGCCAGTTTTCTGTTAATGTGACACAGGTCTTTTGGAAAAACAGTAAAAGAGAGGTAAGCAAGAGTTGCTGTAGCTGGATTGTGAAATCACTTTTGAGAATAATCAGCTATTGTCCTGGGAATACATTATGTGTATTATGGGTGAGAACGCATTTTGAGTTTTTGTTAAAGAGGAACTTCAGTTCCCCTTTGTTTAGATCCCACCACCCCTCCGGCACCACTATTGTTATTACTCTAATGCATGCACAGATGTGCCGAAGAGCTTTGTCTGGCATTCGGGTTGCATATCTTCACACGCCACACCTATGATCAAAGAGTCCAAAATGTTTTTAATTAGATATTCAGTGAAATAAGAGATCCTCCCATTTTATCAGGATGACTTGGTAGAGCAAGGGCCCTTTGGATGGCATGCTGTGGAGCAGGACCTCATACTTGTGATACATGTAGACAAAATCCCTCCAAGCAAAAACTATTGGGACTTTTGATCTACCAAATGTACTAATTTATATAAAAAATATCCAAAATTATATTATAACAATTAAAAATATCCATTAAAAACAAAGTCCATGGGTGTGGCCAAGCTCGACATGTAGAAGGAAGTTTCTCCAGGCAGTTCTGTTGAGAATCCTGCAATCATCCTAATAGCGCCGCCATCCTTTGGTAGTTTATCCCGGGAACCAAATTATCTGCTGCAGCTGAACCTCCTTTACCTCTCTGGGAGTATATTTTCTGTGCAGACATGGCTAAAAGAGGCACAGGCAGTCGTATACCGCCGGACACCCGCGGGCAAGATGGGAGCCTCCCCCCACGTTCTGCTAAAGAAGCAGCCCAGCGCCTGTTTTCCAAGAACACTGGCAAGGATCCCTCAACGCTCTACCAGGCCAGCACATGCAGTGAAAGCCTGGATGCAGACCCCAGGGAACCCAATGTGCCCAGCCAGCAGCCATCTGCCTCTGTCCCTGCTTTACATGTGAGTACACCCCCCAATGCTGATATGGAACAGTGTGTGCATGGTGCAGTCCCTGACCCTGAACCCACCTTAAGAGATATTCTGTGGGCTGTGACTGCCTGCAACTCATCCATAGCTGCTCTCACAAGGGAAGTTAAGGGGATGAAAGTGGAGATATCCTTAGTGAGACAGGATATGCAAAAATTAGGAGAATGCACATCTGTGGTAGAGGGTCTCTTTAGTACGCTGGAAGATAAGTGGCAACCTATACAAAGAGATGTCCGATATGTGCAATCTATAGCCTCCACTAATGCTGCCAGACTGGAGGATATGGAAAATTGCCTCTGTAGGAACAATGTCAGAGCAGTTGGCATTCCTGAGAGGGTAGAGGGCAAGAACCCAGTAGCATTTATTGAAGCCTGGCTGACAGACGCTTTTGGCCGAGAGACATTTTCGCCTATGTTTGCAGTGGAACGGGCCCACAGGGTCCTTACGAGACCGCTCCCCGCCTGGAGCCCCAGTGCGGCCTTTTCTATTTTGTCTACTTAACTATAAGGATTGAGACGCCATTCTGTCTAAGGCTAGTAAAACTGACAACATTAAAGTGGATAATGCTAAAGTCTCCCTGTTTCCTGACTTCTCGGATGAAGTCCAAAAACAATGAGCAAAATTCCTGAATGTCAAGAAAAGGTTGAGAGTCCTGGGCATACAGTCAAGTTAAAGATTGCATCCTCCATACAAAGTTGTCATCCAACAAGAAGAGGTGAGGTCTCTGCATTTACATTCAACGCATTGCAAAGGTCAGTGCCTGTTTCTTCAAGAGGAACAAGAAGTTTTCTTACTCTGTAAACATAAATAGACAGGTACTCTCCAATACCATATCATATCAATGGCACCTTTTATATTCAAATGTACACCCTACCTTTAGACAGCAACATGTTCTTTTATATAACCACCATTATAGAAAAACAGAGAGGGCATCGCCATAAATGGATGGATCCAGGTGTCGAGCTTTAATCCCAAAAAATACCACTGTCTGCCTTCTCCTGCTTCTTTGGATTAAGGCTGGACACCTGAAGCCGTCGATTTCTGGTGATGCCCTCTCTGTTTTTCATTTAATGGTGGTTGTATAAATGAACATGTTGCTCTCTATAGGCAGGTTGTACTTTTGGAATATAAAATGTCCCATTGTGGCTATGGAATGGCATTGGATAGTACAACCTGTCTATATATGTATACAGAGTAAGAAAACATCTTGTTCTTCCTCCTTGCTCTTCAGTATAACCATACTGGAACTAATTATGTATACGTTGGATGACATCTTTGTATGGAGGATGCAATTGTAATCTCAGCAACATGTAAGATGGACCTAGTTTTTAATGGTTATTTTTAATTGTTATAATAAAATTTTGGATATTTTTATAAAATGAATTAGTAAGCTTGTTACCTGAAAAGTCCTAATGGTTTTTGCTTGGAGGGAATTTGTCCAGATGTATAATATTGAAGGATGTGATACCTGTAGGAAAGATATACAAGAATTTCCTGGCCCTATCCTTTTTTCTTGTGGTCCATGTGACAGATCTGTTCTATTTTCTATCTGCGACACCTGAAATAAGGGTATGGGCTTATATCTTAGTGGAAGAAGTCATTTTGATCTGCGTCAATATAAAACTTCATCCATCTGGTACTCAGACAATGTATACATGCACTCACCCCCTGGGGGCCTCATAGTATGACCTTATTCAATTTGGGTGTTAATCAAAATCATGGTCTCCCAGGTCCTCTTGAGGAATTGGGCTCTTGCCCCATGAAACAGGTTGAGGCAACTGGGATCCCTGACACAAACCCAATAAGAGATGAATAATATATAAGTAGGCTATATTGGTATGATGTCAAATAAAATGATTGGGGCTGGTTAATGGGGACCACCTTATTAAGGAGGGAGTCACAGCAGGTGTAACATTTTTAATTGTGTTGTCTGAGATACATGAAAAGATATCAGCTGTACTCAAATCTTAGCCAAATCTTAGCTCTTCTTGCTGTATTTATTGATTGTCAGCAGAGCAACTGCATGCAACATGTCTACCCACAAAGTAACCTTCCTTGATGTGTTTCACCAATGAAAGTCAAGAAGGGAAGGAGAGGATCTTTGGCCCATATGTACAAGGCTTAAGTGCTGCATCTATTTAGAGTGTTTTGGAATTGTGGCTGCTTTGGCCCATGGGTGTTTTAAATCCCCCCTCCTTCCTCTATTCTTCTGTGCAAACTAGGTTTGGTAAAACGCAAAAAGGAAGGTTGCGTTCTGGGCAGAGTAATAGGCAGTAAATACACAAGAGGTCCAGTTAATATAGCACAAGTCCAGATTAGTCCATTGTTTCCAAACCCCACTGGGAACCCCCTGACTTGGCTCCCACCACCACCCCAAGGAGGTGGTCCACTCTTGCAAGGTAAGAGCTACATTTTGGCAGATTTTCCCTGAACCAACGTCACAGGGCACTTATGAGCCCCTATGTATAGGGTATGAAAATTGCAATAGTAGTGACCTTCTGAAAAGAGTGGGAAAACCTGTCCAGCAGCATTAATCCTTCCTTCTCAGACACCACCAGCTCAGCAGGTCAACCTGGAGACACAGTGCAACATTTATACATTGTAACAATTACAACATTGTTGACCTAGTTAACCTTAGGGCATGAACACATGAAAAGAACACATAACTCTTCAGAATGCTATTGGGAGAACCTGCTTACATGATTGTGGTCTTAGATATATGGTTCTATAACCTTTTTTAAATAAATGCATTGTGTGCATTTTTAAATGCTTAGTGTGTAGTTCTTGGAAACCCTAAAACTCCATTCTTATTAGGTGTTTTGGATTTGTGATTTAAATAGAACATGTTGTCCTGCTATCGGTTCATTCTAACTCTATACATACAGTAAGAACCCAGTTAGAAAATTGTGTGAATCTTGTGTCACCCAAAGTGCCTGGTATGGACTGGGGGAAACGGACACCATTTTTTTCCTTGATTTTTATCTATATTGCTGGGAGCTGGCAATTCATTACAGCCACGAGCAATTTTATGTGACATTTTTTCCTTTAGAAATGTAATTTTAATGTGGTACTGTAATAAACATCGGAAAGATGTGCTACTTTACAGGAAGACTAAGGGGACCCCCCCAGGCACAATATTTAAAGGAATATTTCATTTTTATTGTTTCACTTTGAGCATTATTAAAATCACTGCTTCTGAAAAAATGGATGTTTTTAAAACTTTTTTTGCATTGATACATGTCCCCTGGGAAGGACCCAGGTCCCCAAACACTTTTTATGGCAATAACTTGCATATAAGCCTTTAAAATTAGCACTTTTGATTTTTCATGTTTGTGGCCAATAGACTTTAACGGTGTTCGCATGTTAGCACAAATTTTTTGCCTGTTCACAACTTTAGGTTCGGATCATCCCTAATTATGACAAGAGCTTGTGAGTGGCATAAAAATTTTAACTTCCGCTTTAACTGCTTGTCCACCATCACTATGGCTCTGGGTTCCCCCAGGCAATGTACCCATCATGTAGAGGGCATGTTGCCTGGTATAGTTCAGAGGTGCGGAGTGCTTGATTGCCCACCCCTTTCCTGCCTGCCAGTAATACACAGTCACCAGGATCATGCAGCAAAGCAGTACTGACAAGGATGTGCCCGTTCAGCTTTCTCCAGGTCCCTTCTGGGGAAGCTATGTGGACTGGATCCTTAGGTGAAATCTCAGGGTGTCTAATACCTTCTCAGATGTAGCCCCCCTCCCCTCCCCACATCCAACAACCGGGACCTAGATAAACAGCAATTTGAAACAGCTGAACAGCTGGAGGTAGAAGGCAGCCACCCCCCACCTATACAGGTGGAATTCCTTGGACAGGAAGACACTGCTGTTCTAAATTTCAGACTATTTATGCACTTCTCAGCCATGAATTTCCAGGGATTGGCTGGAGCACAATAAATATTCATGCTGCCCATTTGCCTTGCTCAAATCCTATGTGCCAGAACTTTCTAGAAGGCAGTGGAAAGCAATCAAACTTGCAGTCTGTGAAATCCAGACCAGCCAAAATAAATCAACAACTGCTCCAATGATTACAGAAGAGTCAAAAAGAACTAAATTTACCTAACATCCTAGCAACCTAAATTGGAGGATGCTACACATACAGTATACAGTGTACTAGTGTGAGAAAAAGCATCTGCTATATATGTTGCTCTGCTTCTGCCAAATAGGCTGAAAATCTGGCATTGGGATGGAAGCCCGAACAAGCAAAATTCAGTCCTAACCTGTGTTCAGACTGAGCCGGGAGTTATTTTAAAAGGATATATAGTACAGTTGTGTGATTCTTGTGTGATTTTTCATTGTTTTGCATGTTTGCCACACTTTAATGTTTCAGATCATCACACAAATTAAAATATTAGTCAAAGTAAACACAACATGAAGTTTTTAAAGGAAGGTTTTATTTTTAAAGCGGAGTTCCACCCAAAAATTGAACTTCCGCTTTAAAGTGATACTAAAGGTTCATTTTTTATTTTCTAAATATGTTCCTTCAAGCTAGTGTACTGTTGGTTCACTTACCTTTTCCTTAGTTTTCCCTTGTAAATACTTTTTTTCTGTGTGTTTTCTTGTTCCTCCTCTGTAAGCTTGTCCCCTCATCCGTTCTTCCATGGGGGTTACTATACGTGCTCGCCCCCTCCCTTGGGACTACATCCCTGTGTGGAGACGATGTGTGTGTTCACAGGCACGGGAGGCAGGGGAGCCAAGGGCGTGTTTAAGATGCTGTAGCTCCGACTATGGGTGTGCTGGGGAGGCGGGAATGGGCATGTTAACTGGGAGGCGTCTGGCATCTGTGCAAGGCAGAAATAGAAATGAGAACTAGGATCGTTCTCGTTTTCTCACGGCGAAAAAGCGGCACTCCGCATGCGCAATGCCGCTAAGAATCAAGGGAATTGTAGTTCCCTTGAAGCTGTGACATAGATGCAGGGAGCGCGCTTGAAAACCAGGAAGTAGAGGAGAATATACAGAGAGGACAGAGGAAGTGCATACAAAGTGGAATTAACTAATAGGTAACTAAATCATTTCTGTACAAATAACATCTAGATTCATGATCTATATTGCATATAGATTAGATATGGCCCCCAAAAATTTGGCAGGTAATTTTTGGGGGGGGGGGAGCGGGTACCCTTTTTTTTACAGGCACCCAGCTCCCACTTCCTCCCTGGCTTTGCGGCACCAGAAGGAAGATCGCCTCTCCCCCTCCCTCCCTGCAATCTTCCTGACATGTCACAGGTCCCAGAAGATTGCCTGGTCATTCACAGTGTGCAGTTTGGCTCATGCATTGCATGCAGTTAGAATGCCGGTGCCTCAGAGAATAGGGGGAGAGGAGCAAGGCTTCCTGCACCCACATCACTGGACCCTGGGACAGGTGAGTGTCTGATTAATAAAAGTCAGCAGCTACACTTTTTGTAGCTGCTGACTTTTAAATGGGTGGAACTCCGCTTTAAGGGAAAACAAAATCCAAACCCACATGGCCCTGTGTGAAAAAAGTGTTTGCCCCCCCCATTAAAACATAACTTAACTCTGGTTTATCACACCTGAGTTCAATTTCTCTAGCCACACCCAGGCCTGATTACTGCCCCACCTCTTTGCAATCAAGAAATCACTTAAATAAGACCTGACTGACAAAAGTGAAGTAGACCAAACAATCCTCAAAAGCTACACATCATGTCGAGATCCAAAGAAATTCAGGAACAAATGAGAAATAAAGTAATTGAGATCTATCAGTCTTGAAAAGGTTAAAAAGTCATTTCTAAGGCTTTGGGACTCCAGCGAACCACAGTGAGAGCCATTATCCACAAATAGCGAATGCATGGCAAATGGCGAACTCATGGAGCAGTGGTGAATCTTCCCAGGATTGGGCAGCCAACCAAAATTACCACAAGAGCACAGCAATGACTAATCCAAGAGGTCACAAAAGACCCTACAACAACATCCAAAGAACTGCAGGCCTCACTTGCCTTAGTTCAGGTCAGTGTTCATGACTCCACCATAAGAAAGAGACTGGCCAAAAATGGCCTGCATGGCAGAGTTCCAAGATGAAAACCTCTGCTGAGCAAAAAGAACATAAAAGCTTGTCTCCGTTATGCCAGAAAACATCTTGATGATCCCCAAGACTTTTGGGAAAATACTTTGTGGACTGACGAGACAAAAGTTGAACATTTTGGAAGGTGTGTGTCCCATTACATTACTGGAGTAAAAGTAACACCGCATTTCAGAAAAAGAACATCATACCAACAGTAATGGTTGGGGTAGTGTTGTGCTGTGATAAATGGAACCATGAATTCTACTGTCTACCAACAATTCCTGAAGGGTAAGGTATGACCATCTGTTCGTGACCTCAAGAAAAACAAAATTAAGACTTTGGAGTGGCCTAGTCAAAGTGCTGACCTGAATCCTATTGAGATGCTGTGGCATGACCTTAAAAAGGCGGTTCATGCTCGAAAACCTTCCAATGTGGTTGAATTACAACAATCCCCCATAGATGAGTGGACCAAAATTCCTGCACAGCGCAATAACAGACTCATTGCATGTTATCACAAAAGCTTGATTGCAGTTTTTGCTGCTAAGTGTGGCCCAACCAGTTGTTAGGTTTATGGGGTAAACACTTTTTCTCACAGGGCCATGTGGGTTTGGATTTCGTTTTTCCTTAATAATAAAAACCTTCCTTTAAAAACTGCATGTTGTGTTTACTTGTGTTATCTTTGGCTAATATTTAGATTTGTTTGATGATCGGAAACATTAAAGTGGGACAAACGTGCAAAACAATAAATTATCAGGAAGGGGGCCAAAGCTTTTTCACACAATTGTATATAGCATATATAGTTATATAGTTTTCATCTTATGCTTTTTCAGTTTTTTTCTGAACAGATTCCAAAATCTCAATGCTCAGAAACATGTTTGCCGGGGAGCCGAATTATTGCACAAGCTGGAATCCATCGATGCTGCTATAACTGCGTGTCATGTTCTGAGGGTGAAATATCTAATAAATCTGGTGTGTTGAAGTGGATCATTATTGATGATTCTAACAGATGCAGAATATAAAAATATATATATATATACGATATATATATATATATATATATATATATATATATATATATATATATATATATATATATATATATATATATATATATATATATATATATATATATACATATATATATATATATATATATATATATATATATATATATATATATACATATATATATATATATATATATATATACACACATATATATATATATATATATATATATATATAAATATATATATATATATATATATATATATATATATATATATATATATATATATCGTATTTATTGGCGTATAACATGCACTTTTTTCCCCTTAAAATCAGCGGAAAATCGTGGGTGCGTGTTATACACCGAGTCCCGGCCGATCCCCCGCTGATTGTGAGTGGAGGAGCGAGTGCCGGCCGCTGCTATACATACATAGCCGAGTGTACTCGGCTAGGCTCGGCTAGCTCGGCGGCGCCATATTTAAACTGCAGTGACACTGACAAGGCTGCAATGTCACTGGGCAAGGCTGCAAATGACACTGACAAGGCTGCAGGTGACACTGACAAGGCTGCAAATGACATTGACAAGGCTGCAGATGGACACTGATAAGGCTGCATTGATGAGCATTTAAATGTAACTTTTTTTCCTTAAAAAGTTTTTTTCTTTAAAATTCCCTCCTAAACTTGGGGCGTGTGTTATACGCCGATAAATACAGTATATACTGTATATATGTACAGTATATATTTACACACACACAGAGAATCAGCAGAGTGAATGTACTTAAAATGGCTATAGCAAAACACACAGAAACAACTCTTCCCTCTGTGTATTTAGCTGTTTGCCTGGAGTTAAGCTTTAAAGTGATTGTAAAGTATTGTTTTTTTTTTCTCTAAATATAACAAACATGTTATACTTACCTCCTCTGTGTAATGGTTTCGCGCAGAGCAGCCTGGATCCTCCTCCTCTTGGGTCCCTCTTCGGCTCTCTTGGCCCCTTCCTCCTGTCCAAAGTGCCTCCCACAGCAAGCAACTTGCTATGGGGGCACCCGAGCTGAGTCACAGCTCCCTGTGTCCATTCAGATGCAGAGTCTTGGTTTGGCCCCACCCCCTCTCTCTCCTGATTGGCTAACTGACTTTGATTGATAACAGCGGGAACCAAGGGCTGCATCTCAGTCAATCAGGAGGACCGCTGAGGCAATTGTGGACATTGCTGGAGAGAGATGGGGCTCAGGTAAGTATAAGGGGGGCTGAGGGAGGCTGCTACACACAGAAGGCTAATGCATAGAATGCACCTTCTGCCTTTACAACTCCTTTAACCACTTAAGCCCCGGACCATTTGGCTGGCAAAAGACCAGAGCGTTTTATGCGATTCAGTACTGTGTCATTTTAACTGACAATTGCGCGGTTGTATGGCATGGCTCCCAAAAAAAATGATATCCTTTTTTTCCCCACAAATAGAGCTTTCCTTTGGTGGTATTTGATCACCTCTGCGGTTTTTATTTTTTGCACTATAAACAATAAAATAGTGACAATTTTGAAAAAAACGCATTATTTTCTACTTTTTTGCTGTAATAAATATCCCCCAAAAATTTTAAATTTTTTTTTTTCCTCAGTTTAGACCGATACATATTCTACATATTTTTGGTAAAAAAACCCGCAAAAAGCGTATATTGATTGGTTTGCGCAAAAGTTATAGCATCTACAAAATAGTGGTTAGTTTTATGGCATTTTTATCATTAATGTTTTTTTTTACTAGTAATGGCGGCGATCTGCGATTTTTTTGTGACTGTGACATTATGGTGGACACATTGGATAATTTTGACACATTTTTGGCACCACTGTCATTTTTACAGCGATCAGTGCTATAAAATTGCACTGATTACTGTAAAAATGACACTGCCAGTGAAGGGGTTAACCAGTAGGGGGCTAGGAAGGGGTTAAGTGTGTCCTAGGGAGTGATTCTAACTGTCAGGGGGCATGGCTACGAGTGACACGTCACTGATCGCTGTTCCTGATAAGAGAGAACAGACGATCAGTGACATGTCACTAGGCAGAACGTGAAGATGCTCCATAACACGATCGTGGGACACCAGCGGACATTGAGTCCGCGGGTCCCGTGGGCACAGTCACGGAGCTCGCGAGAGGGTCGAGTGTGCACCGCCGGTGGCGTGCACGAGACCTCATGGCGGAAGATTTAAAGGGAAGTTCCTGTACGCCCACCTGCCCAGCCGTACCATTCTGTCAGCATAAAAGTGCGTGCGCTGGTCGCTATGTGGTTAAAGATTAACTTCACTTTTGTTGATTAAAAAAAAGACTCCCCTCATGGTGATCTACTATATGTACATTGCAGGGATTGCTGCAGATTCCTACCTTTTGTTATTCTGAAGAAATAGCCCTTTGTTTGTCTGTGTCCAAGTGAATGTGAATAGGAGTGACTTTATATATACAGTGGGGACGGAAAGCATTCAGACCCCCTTAAATTTTTCACTCTTTGTTATATTGCAGCCATTTGCTAAAATCATTTAAGTTCATATTTTTCCTCATTAATGTACACACAGCACCCCATATTGACAGAAAAACACAGAATTGTTGACATTTTTGCAGATTTATTAAAAAAGAAAAACTGAAATATCACATGGTCCTAAGTATTTAGACCCTTTGCTGTGACACTCATATATATAACTCAGGTGCTGTCCATTTCTTCTGATCATCCTTGAGATGGTTCTATACCTTCATTTGAGTCCAGCTGTGTTTGATTATACTGATTGGACTTGATAAGGAAAGCCACACACCTGTCCATATAAGACCTTACAACTCACAGTGCATGTCAGAGCAAATGAGAATCATGAGGTCAAAAGAACTGCCTGAAGAGCTCAGAGACAGAATAGTAGCAAGGCACAGATCTGGCCACGGTTACAAAAAAAATCTGCTGCACTTAAGGTTCCTAAGAGCACAGTGGCCTCCATAATCCTTAAATGGAAGACGTTTGGGACGACCAGAACCCTAACTAGAGCTGGCCGTCCGGCCAAACTGAGCTATCATTGGAGAAGAGCCTTGGTGAGAGAGGTAAAGAAGAACCCAAAGATCACTGTGGCTGAGCTCCAGAGATGTAATCGGGAGATGGGAGGAAGTTGTAGAAAGTCAACCATCACTGCAGCCCTCCACCAGTCGGGGCTTTATGGCAGAGTGGCCCGACGGAAGCCTCTCCTCAGTGCAAGACATATGAAAGCCCGCAGGGAGTTTGCTAAAAAAACACCTGAAAGACTCCAAGATGGTGAGAAATAAGATTCTTTGGTCTAATGAGACCAAGATAGAACTTTTTGGCCTTAATTCTAAGCGGTATGTGTGGAGAAAACCAGGCACTGCTCATCACCTGTCCAATACAGTCCCAACAGTGAAGCATGGTGGTGGCAGCATCATGCTGTGGGGGTGTTTTTCAGCTGCAGGGACAGGACGACTGGTTGCAATCGAGGGAAAGATGAATGTGGCCAAGTACAGGGATATCCTGGATGAAAACCTTCTCCAGAGTGCTCAGGACCTAAGACTGGGCCAAAGTTTACCTTCCAACAAGACAATGACCCTAAGCACACAGCTAAAATAACGAAGGAGTGGCTTCACAGCAACTCCATGACTGTTCTTGAATGGCCCAGCCAGAGCCCTGACTTAAACCCAATTGAGCATCTCTGGAGAGACCTAAAAATGGCCGTCCAGCAACGTTTACCATCCAACCTGACAGAACTGGAGAGGATCTGCAAAGAGGAATGGCAGAGGATCCCAAATCCAGGTGTGAAAAACTTTTCCAAAAAGACTCATGGCTGTATTAGATCAAAAGGGTGCTTCTACTAAATACTGAGCAAAGGGTCTGAATACTTAGGACCATGTGATATTTCAGTTTTTCTTTTTTAATTATATTTTATTATTATTATTATTTATAATAATAAATAATAATAATAATAAAATCTATAATAATAGTTCTAAACTATTAAAATTATAGGTATTGGAATTTCCTTTAAATTTGTCTGCCTGTTAGTTAACGTAACGAATAAGAATTTATACAAATTTATACATTTTCGAAATAACAAATACCGCATCTATACGAATAGAACATCATGAATTAGAATTTTTCCAAATTCACGAATTACCAAAATAACGAAAACTGCATTCATATGGATGGAACGTACCGAATTAGAATTTTATCAAATTCACAAATTACCGAAATAACGAATACCGCATCTATACGAATGGAATGTACTGAATTCAAATTTTTCAGAATTTACAAGTTTATTAAAAATAATGGATTTTGATCATAATGAATGATGCGAAAATTGAAAAAAAAAATGAATAAAACGAAAATGAAAAAATAATAATTTGACGGCAGTGCACATGTCTAGTAATGGAGATAGATGGACTTCACGGTAGTTGCCTCTGCATTAAACAAGCTGGCACTTGCCATTGCATATGGTTCTAGTTCTACTGCGGAGTCCATCTATCTCCTCTATCACGCACCAACAGACCTGAAGCAAGAGGGAGGCAATTCCCCTGAAACACGTTTGCCTGATCTGTAAGTTCCCACACTTTCAATAAGCAATTGTATTCTCCCACCAAGAGCATACCTAATAAGAATTTAGCAATCCAGAGAATACTGAAAGTCAGTCCTCTCTAGCCAGACTACCCCGGAACACATTATCCTACATGGGTGAGAACCCCTGAGTACTCAACAATGTCTTTAAAACTGTCCCCTGTAAAGGGACCATGTGTCAGGGAAGTGCTGGCCATAGCACAACTGAAGTTCCTAGGCAAAGACAGATACACATGCGCAGACCTGGTCCTGCAGGTGCCTGTCTTGCCGGGCACAGGCGAAAGCCCATGCGCATACATGCTAATATTTGCAAGTGCGAATGACTATGTGCATGAGCGCATGTTAGCCATTAATGCTGACACCAAATGGGCTATATAAGGGCATTTCTGTCTGATCTGCAGCTTTATCCATGTTCCTGTTCCTGTGCCCTGTATATTGATTTCTGTGTTTGACCCGGCTTATCCTGACCACGCTTGATTTCACCTGTCCTGACCTAGGCTTGCCTTAAGACTTTGTTATATCTGCCTGTTATTCTGTTGCCAACCTCTGCCTGCATATTGACCATTCTCTGCCTGTCATTCATGCTTATATCTGATCTTGATTGCACAGGTGTAAATGTTCTTTTTTTTATGTTTTTTAGATAGTGAAAACTGTATTAGATGTCTGGTTTACGAGTGGCCCAATGAGAAGAAGGATCTGTGCATTCCCAGACTGGAAGACTTTCTTTCCTTCAGAATGGAGGCCATCACCATTGTTGCTATATCATTCTCTGTTCTGTTTCACATAAAAACAGTTTTGATAATCGCAGTTTTTATTCTGTTTCGTGACACACCAGTTGTTAAAGCCAATAACAAGAGCCTCAGCTTTGTCCTTCTGGTCTCCATCATGTTGGGTTTCCTCTGTGTGTTCCTCTTCTTGGGTCGTCCTTTGGATATAACCTGCCAGCTACGCCAAACTACTTTTGCAGTCCTTTTCTCAGTAGCAGAATCATCTATATTGGCCAAGACTCTTGTGGTTTGCATTGCTTTTAAAGCCACCAAACCTGGAAGTAGATGGCAAAAATGGATTGGGGGCAGAGTGCCCAGTTATGTTGTTGTCACCTGTTCTTCTGTCCAAATGTTGATTTGTCTTCTTTGGTCAACACTCTCACCACCGTACCAAAAACTGGACACACATTCTTATCATGGAAGGATTATTGTTCAGTGTAATGAAGGGTCAGTTATCGGGTTCTTCTCTGTCCTGGGATATATGGGGATCCTGGCTGCTGTTAGTTTTATTATAGCTTTTTTGGCCAGGACTTTACCGGACAGTTTTAATGAAGCCAAATACATCACCTTCAGCATGCTGGTGTTTTGCAGTGTCTGGATTGCCATGATCCCGGCCTATCTGAACACCAAAGGGAAATATATGGTGGCTGTAGAGATCTTTGCCATACTGGCATCAAATGCTGGACTGCTAGGATGCATATTTTATCCCAAATGTTATATCATTGTATGCAAACCAAATCTGAACAAGAAAATTAGTTTGCTTGACAACAGAAAAAAAGTAGTTGGGTATATCAAATAGGTTCATATCATGGTTCATACTTGTTCCTGCCACCCCTCCTCATCCACCATCCCTCTCTTCCAATAACTCCACTTGGATTCAGCCACCCTTAGAATAAAATGTAGTGCTGCAGACTCCATTCTCTTAAAGTCTCTTTCTTATTCTGTTAGATTAAAGGAGTTGTAAAAGCAGAAGGTGCATTCAGTGCATTATAGGGGTTGTAAACCCTCAAGTTTTGCATACTATGCATTAAGGTGAAAAACCTCCTGTGATGCAGCAGCCCCCCTTTTACTTACCTGAACCCTGTCTTTCCAGCGATGGGGATGAGCACACCAGCCCCAGCTGGTGTCTCAGGCCTTGATTGGGCAGATTGATAGCAGCGCAGCCATTGGCTCCCGCTGCTGTTAATCAAATTCAATGACACGGGAACCGGGGGGGGGGCCAAGTCCTGCTGTCTGTGTCAATGGATGCAGTAGCAGGAAATGCGAGTGCACCCGCACAAGTGCCCTGAGGGAGAGCAGCTCTCCAATGGGGCACTGGAGAAGAGGAGGAGCCAGGAGCACCACTGAAGGACACCAGAAGAGGAGGATTGGTGCCACTCTGTGCAAAACCAACTGCACAGAGGAGGTAAGTATGACATGTTTTTTTTTTTTTTAAAGAACCTTTATATATTCTTTAACTACTTACAGACCGCCTGCCGCAGTTGTACGTCCTCTGTTTGAAAGGGAATACCGTTGTTACTCAGCGTAACATTATCTTTCACAATACAAAAAAATTAGGCTAACTTTACTGTTGTCTTATTTTGTAATTGAAAAAAGTGTATTTTTTCCCCAAAAATTTTGCTTGGGAGATCGCTGCACAAATACGGTGTGACATAAAGTATTGTAAAGACCGCCATTTTACTCTCTATGGTGTATGAAAAATAATTACTTACCTGAGCCCCTTCTCTCTCCAGTGATGTTCACGAATGTCTAAGTCATTTGGGACACTTCTCCTAATTGGCTGAGACACAACAGCGGCGCCATTGGCTACCACGGCTATCAAATCAGTCAGACAATCAGGGGAGAAAGGGGACGGGGCCAGGGCGGGGCTCTGACTCAGATCGGGTGCCCCAATAGGAAGCTGCTTGCTGCGGGGGCACTCGATAGGAGGGAGGGGCCAGGAGCAGCAAAGAGGAACCCGAGAAAAGTAGGTTTCCGGGCTGCTCTGTGCAAAACCAACTGCACAGAGGAGGTAAGTATAACATGTTTGTTATTTTATTTTTTTAAACTAGACTTTACAAGCACTTTAACCTCCACCTATAACATTTGGAAACAGTCCGTTAAAATTGCCCATCCATCTGCCTCTCCTCCCAAACTGTTTATCACTAAGTGACTAAATCTCATCACTTCCAGCCACTGCCATCTCTCTTAAAGTGTATCTAAAGTGTATCTAAAGATAAAAATGTTTTTTTTCTAAAAAATGGAAGGGTTAGAATCCATGTGATTTTCTTTATAGCTGCCTGCATTCCCATTAGGGAGATTAACCCTCTTTTTATTTTTCCATTGTTTCCGGGGTGGAAAGAGAAAAAATATCTTTCAATGGGAACACATGGTTCAGGGACAATTGTCTAAGAGGGGGTTTTCCTAACTTTGATTTCTTCTCACTCAGTTGCATCTACAGAATAGGAAGTGAAGGAAAACCTTTCCAATGGGACACAGACAGCAAAAAAATAAATAAAAAATAAATAAAAAAATAATGAATGTATCTTTTGCATCTCTTATGCCGCATACACATGATTGGAAATGCTCCCAGCAAAACTCCGATGAGAGCTTTTTGTCGGAAAATACGACCATGTGTATGCTCCATCAGTCTTTTGGTGGCGGAATTCCAGCCAGCAAAATATTGAGAGCATGTTCTCTATTTTTTGGTCAGGAAAAGTTCCTATCCGAAAATGCGATCGTCTGTATGCAATTTGGACACACAAAAAACGACGCATGCTCGGAAACAATTCGACGCATGCTCGGAAGCATCGAACTTCATTTTCTCTGCTTTTTGTAGTGTTGTACGTCACCGCGTTCTTGACGGTCAAAAATTCAGAGAACTTTTGTGTGACCGTGTGTATGCAAGGCAAGCTTGAGCGGAATTCCATAGGAAAAACCATCCAAGTTTTTTCTGACGGAAATTCTGCTTGTGTGACTGCAAGGTTTGGTTCTCCTATCTTATGTTTTATTATTTGTTTTTGTCTCTGACTTTGTAAGTTTTAACTCTTTAATTATTTAATATATAGCTTTGTGTAATAAAGGAAAATATATAGTCCTATTATTTCGTATTAACTGTCCTACCATTTTAAGTATGGCAGGATCAAATTTTTTTTGTTGATTATAACTTTATCATATAAAATCAGACAACCTTATATATTCAATGCTCAAAAAAAGGAACACTTTTTAATCAGGATATAGCATCAAGTCAAATAAACTCCTGGGATATTGATCTGGTCAGGTAAGTAGCAGAGGGGGTTGTTAATCAGTTTCAGCTGCTTTGGTGTTAATGAAATTAACAACAGGGGCACTAGATGGGGAACAATGAGATGACCACCAAACCAGGAATGGTTTTACAGGTGGATGCCAATGACATTTTTTTCCCTACTCAACTTTTCTGAGCGTTTTTCACTAGCTTTGCATTTGGCTAGGGTCAGTGTCACTTCTGGTAGCATGAGGCCTTACCTGGACCCTATAAAGGTTGCATAGGCAGTCCAACTCCTCCAGGATGGCACATCAATACGTGCCATTGCCAGAAGGTTTGCTGTGTCTCCCTGCCCTGCACAGTCTCAAGAGCACGGAGGAGATTCCAGGAGACAGGCAGTTACTCTAGGAGAGCTGGAGAGGGCTGTAGAAGGTCCTTAACCCATCAGCAGGACCGGTCTCTGCTCCTTTGTGCAAGAAGGAACAGGAAGGGCATTGCCAGAGCCCTACAAAATGACCTCCAGCAGGCCACTGTTGTGAATGTCTCTGACTAAACAATCAGAAACAGTCTTCATGGGGGTGGCCCTCCTTTAGTGGGTCCTGTGCTCACTGCCTGGCACAGTGGAGCTCGATTGGCATTTGCCATAGGACTCCAAACTTGGCAGGTCCGCCACTGGCGACCTGTGCTTTTCACAGATGAGAGCAGGTTCACCCTGAGTACATGTGACAGATGTAAAAGGTCATGTGGCAAAAGTATGCAGCCAGTTCCTGTTGGATGAAGGAATTAATAACAATGAATGGCCCCCACGCTCGCCTGACCTAAATCCATTAGAACACCTCTGGGACATTATGTGTCGGTCCAACCAAGGCCGCCAGGTTGCACCTTAGTCTGTTCAGGAGCTCAGTGATGCCCTGGTCCAGATCTGGGAGGAAATAACCCCGGACACCATCCGTCGTCTTATTAGGAGCATGTCCTCACATTGTCAGGCATGCATACAAGCACATGGGGGCCATACAAACTACTAAGGACCATTTTGAGTTATTGCAATGAAATTTCAGCAAAATGGACTAGCCTGCTGCATCATTTTTTCACTTTGATTTTCGAGGTTTCTTTGAATTCAGCCCTTTGTATGTTGTTCATGTTCATTTCCATCAAATGATGTGGCATCCTTTCCTTCTGAACACATTACTCAGTCTATATCAGTATAGATATCCAGGCTATGTCCATTATCAGTGTTAGGAGGCTACCAAAATAAAAATCAGATAGACGAAGGGAGTAGAAGGAAGTATGAGAAAGGGGAGAGCCAAGAGGAGAGAAACAAGGGAATTGAGAGGGATGTGGGACCCCGGGTACCTCTAGAGGAGGACAAAAATGTAATGTTGATAAAGGTCTAGGCAGTTGTCAATCATGGGAGCAATAGGGACTTGTCAAAATTAGGTGGGAGATAGTGTGTCACCCACGGTGCCCAGAGGGCTTCATATTTCATGATTTTGTCCATAAGACTACAGAGGATAGGGGTCTTCCATGCCTTAGAAATAATCTATTTAGCTCCCGTTGTGATCAGTTGGAGGAGTTTGAATTGGCGTTGGTTCAATTCTGGGGGTTTCAAATTTAGAAGTGCGACAGCCGGGGTTTGGAGGGATGGGTATGGTAAAAAGCATGGAGAGCATGTTAAATAGTTAAGACCAGAAGGCTTGGGTTATCGGATATGTCCACCAGATGTGCAGGAAGGTACCCTGTTTTGGACAGCCTCTGAAACAGTTGGAGGAGTAGTGGGGAACAAACTTGGCAATCCTGGCGGGGACCAAGTACCAACAAGTGAGCACTTTGTAGTTGATTTTTAGTGCCACTATATTCTGTGAAGAGGACTTAGTGGCTTGCCATATGTGATTCCAGTCTGCTAGGTCTAGTGACCGTTCCAATTCTCTTTCCCCCTTTGCGATATAGGACAGGGCGGTGGAAGTACCACTGTGTAGAAGGTATGGAACGAAGATTAGGTCATACCTGTGGGGGTCCCTTTTAAAGGTTTGCTCGAATAAAGACATGGAGCAGACCGAGGAGTCCCTTGGAAGTAAGGATGTAAGGAAATGCTTAATTTGAAGGTAACAGAATGTTTCAGAAGGCAGAAGGTTATGCGTTTTACTAAGAATAGCGAGTGATTTGATTCCAGTAGAAGTCATAAATTTATAGGCATGAATTAGGATTGCTGAGGACCAAGCCTGGAAAGAGGAAGGAGAGGACCAAGCTGGATAGAAGGCTGGGTTGTGGAGGAAGAATAGCATGGGGTTGTGAGGTGATTGAAGGGTGTGACTGGATTTAGGCTGGTGCTATAGGGAAAGAGATTGTCGAGTGATCCGGTTGAGTATGGTGCGACGATCTGCGGGTCAGAGCCGGAGGAGTTCAGCAACTGAGAGGGGGTCGCATTCTATTGACTCTACGGCTACCCACAGGGGTATTTCAGAGGTGGCATGATACTTGGGAGTTGGGCCAATTGTGCAGCATAGAAATAGTTTGTGAAGTTGGGGAGACCCAAGCCACTGCCTAACTTTGGTTTGTAAAGTGTATAGCGGGGAATGTGGGGTCTAGTGGAGCTCCTGATATATGGGGAAGTTTGTCGTTGCAGTATGCAGAGGTAGTAACCCAGTACTGGGATGGGTAGCACCCTAAAGAGGTATAGTCTCTTAGGGATGATGGCCATTTTGACCAATGTGATTCTCCCCAGCCATGCTAGCAAAAGATTAGACCATTTGAACATAAGGTTGGTGGATGTGTCAACATGGGAGGGTAATTAGCTGAGTAGAGGTTCGATAGATTAGCTGTTAGTTTGATACCTAGGTAGGGGATGGAAAGGGAGGACCAGGGGAATTGTAGAGCTTTTCACAGGTGGGCTAGCTCAGTAGGGGGTATGGAGATGTTGAAAGCTGTTGATTTAAGTGGGTTAACTCTAATGCCCCGTACACACGATCGGACATTGATCGGACATGGATTTTTTCCGACGGATGTTGGCTCAAACTTGTTTTGCGTACACATGGTCACACAAAGTTGTTGGAATTTCCTTTTGCCAAGAACACGGTGTCATACACCACGTACAACGAGACTAGAAAAGGCCAGTTCAGAACCAAGCGCTGCACCCTTTGGGCTCCTTTTGCTAATCTCGTGTTAGTAAAAGTTTAGTGAGAGACGATTCGTGCTTTTTCAGACTCGTGGTTTTCAGATCATTTTCTGCTGTTCAGTTTGTGCTTGTGGGTTTGTATCTGCTCTTCAGTGCGTGCAGCAAGTGACGCGTGACTCTTGTCATTCTGTTCTTGTTCGTTCGTTACTGTTTTTCAGGTCGCTCTTCACAGGCCTTGCGGTTCTTCAGTGCGTTCTGTTACTTAGTTCTGAGCAGCCGACCGTTTTCTAGCCATGTTGCGTATAGGTACTCCTCGTAGAGTTCATGCTGTGCGGGGGCTTGGTGTTGGGGTCCTTACCTTGAGACAAGTCCAGTCCATGAACAGGGTGGGGAGGAGTTCATGGACCAAGAATTGGTTGCTTCAGCGTGACCAATTATGTCATATGCCTTTGCTCCGTGAGATCCGTGTGAATAATCCTGATGATTTCAGGAACTTTCTCCGAATGACGGACCCCGTATTTCACCGTTTGTTGGCTTTGCTGACCCCCTATATCAGCAGGCAGGATACCTGCATGAGGCAAGCCATCACTCCGGAGCAGAGGCTAGTCACCACCCTGTGGTACTTGGCGAAAGAGAGAAGCCTGCAGGACTTGAAGTTCTCGATAGGCATCTCCCCCAGCCTCTGGGGTTAATTATCCCAGAGACCTGTTCTGCCATCATACAGGCCCTGCAGAAGGAGTATATTAAGGTAAGATTTTTATCCTTTAACATCACATGTTATTGTATTTAATGTTTGCTAATATATTGTATTTCTTTCCTCATTCCCTAATTACCATGATTGTAATATGCTGTGAATGTCCCCTTTGTCCTCATGCATGCTTGATATTTTTGTAATTATTTTTCTGTCCTTCATATATATTTGCCTTCACTTACCTCCCCAGCATGCTCTCCTGGCCCTATATTCACCTCATGTAGTCACCTAGCAATGTATTTTGTCAGCTCCATAGTAGTGCTTTACCCCAAACACCCCCTAAAATGTTTTGAAATGTGATTTGTGCTTTAAATTCAGGCAGAGTGCCAGAGGCTTTTTTGGGGGGTCCCCAAATCATTTTGAACCCTCCCTCCCCCAACTGCTAAGTCAGCTGATACCAATTCTCTATCTATCCTCAATCATCTATCTGCTGACTTTGCCAAACCCATACACACTATACCCACCTCTTTTGTGGCCAGATTTATGGATGAATTCCCCAAAGCATGTAGTGCAAGGGCCTGCCTGTATACTTTCAAATGGCACTGTTAAAAGTTTTTGTATCCTATTATTATCTTGACAGGTAATAGCAGAATGTCCATATGTCCTTAAATGTGTACAGTGTGTATTTCTATCTTTGTATTATGACACTTCTTACCTGTCCAGTGGGCTGCCAATAGTGTAACTAAGGAGGGCCTGTTCCAAGTAATACCCTGTATTTAGGCATTCATCTCTCAATGAAGTGAAGATGTCCAAGATGGCGGTGGTGTCGGCTACTTATGAATTTCTGTATGTGGATGTGGGGAAGAATGGCCGGATGTCCGATAGTGGAGTCATCGCCCAGATGGAGTTCTACAGGTGTCTACAGGATGGCATCTTGGACTTGCCACCTCCAGAAGACAATGTGGAAGGACTCCCATTCGTCTTCGTTGCGGATGAAGCCTTTGCGCTGGGAGATCATCTTATGTGGCCATTCCCGATGAGGACCCTCACCCCGGACCAGAGGGTTTTTAATTACCGGCTGGCCAGAGCCAGAAGAGTGGTGGAGAACACGTTTGGAATCATGGGCAGCCGATTCCGCCTATTTCTTACACCCATACATATGGCGGAGTATAAACTGAATCATATTATCCTGGCATGCTGTGTTCTACACAACTTTTTACGGAAACATTCTGCCAACTATGCTGGCTCAGTTGGGCCTGAGGCTGCAATTACAAATGAACCAACCCTGACGGCGCTTGAAAGTGGCCGTCCTGGCTTGCCCTCCCTGAGTGCCCGTGATGTCCGGCTAAGATACCTTAAATTCTTTGTGGGTAGGGGGGCTATCAATATGCCAGACAATGTCTAAAACCTTTTTCAAATAAAAAAACAAAAAAATACTCAAATTTTTGGTGACATTTACTGCTTGTGTTTGTTTTAGCTGACCCTGACAGAAATGTGGTGAGTCCTGAAAATGGCGTGATTGCGTAACCTTACAAAGCACAGTTGGGTGTTATTTACTAAAGGCAAAGACACTTTGCACTACAAGTGCACTTGAAACTGCACTTGTAGTGCAAAGTGGATTATCCCTTAGGAAATAACCCCCATTGTCACAGCAAACACCAATTCGAGCACCACAAAAGTGTTGTAGCGTTGAGACAATAATCCACACAATCTTGATTAACAATCTTTTTAATACCAGCACAACCACATGTGCATTTACAAAAGGTTTTTAAAACAAACCAACATGTTTGTTGTATAACAATTTTTGGGGTCACATTAGAAAAAGTTGAAATGTCCATTTAAGATTGAACAGGCATATTTAAAACCAACAAGAGACACAAATTTTGAACTTACAAAGTTCACATTTGTTAGAACTTGAAGGCAATATCAGACATGAGTATTTACAAACTGTGTTTGATATTGCGTTCAGATAGGGTGAAGTCACCCCTGGAAAAGCCAAATTTGGAAGATGCACACAAATTTCCGAATGTCAACATGTGCTACCTGCCATCACGGGGGATCAAGGGACGTGTTTTGGGGGTGCAACCCCTTCCTCACAGCTACTTTATTATTGAGGAAGGGGTTGCACCCCAAAAACACGCCCATTGATCTCCCGTGATGGCAGATAGCACATGTTGACACACTGTGTGTCTCTTTCAAATTTGGCTTTGCTAAATATTTACACAAAAATGAAAATTAGTTTGACCACAACAAAAACCCAAGGGATTTGGAGGGGTTTTAAACTCTCCCTAAAACATCAAAGATGTTCTTCATTTTTTGCTGAACATCATTGATGTTTTTCAGGATGTTTTCCAAGTCCCTATTAAACCCCATGATCTCCCCGATCAGGATCTGGGAACTTCCGGAGGTGAATGGATCTGGATCTGGATCCACAACATCATGATCACCTAAAAAAGATAGAAACAAAAACACACCATGTATTATAAATATGGCGGCATCCATCTCTTACCTGAGCCTGTGGTCGCATTGTGGTGCCAATTTCCACCACGTCTTCCTCCTCCTGCTCTGCTGGTCTTCGGTGGATTTCCCCTTCTTCCAGAGGTGTGGGGTCTGTGGTCTCCTCGGATGAGGGGTGTCCTCCGAGTCTTTTATCCCTATGCACAAAAAAATAGGTATACTTAGCACACAGATATTTGATGGCAGAAATAGGAATATGAAACATTGCTTGGAAGTGGGGTACAATTGTCTGTTTTGGTAGAGTTCAAAGATGTTGCATTTGTCTTGTCCTTTGTCAAGCTTGAATACTTTACCTGTCTTGTCCAAGCTTTACAGATGGAGACACCCCTATAGTATACACTGGAGCACCTGTGTGGGGCCCCCTAAGAAAAAGGGTGTTCTTGTGTCCCACACTAGTGCTCCAGCGTCCAGATGTCCAGTGTCCTCTCCTTCCACAGAATCTAGTTGGCATTTAATTCTAGTAACAAACCCATCTACACAACCAAATTAGTTTCAGACAAGTAGGCCGTAAAAAATGTGGGGAAATGCATATAGCAAAAACAATGGTGTTTTCTAGGCCGAATGAACAATGTTTGATTCGAACAAATAATGTGCCCATGAACATGAAAGTTGACATTTTAAACTGGATAACAGATAAGAAAAGCACATGGAGCAGCACAAACGTAATAAACCTAAAAAGAATAGGAACACAGGACAACTATTTACTTTTTTGCAGCACTCTCCGGATCTTTCTGTACTGCTCGTGCTCTCTTAATTTGAGGTCCGACCACCTCTTCCTGAGCTGATCTTTCGATCGTCGTACCCCGAAATTCCGGTGCACCACTTTTGCCATTATCTTGGCCTTTCGGACATCGGGGTGGGGGTAAGGTCCATAATTCCCATCATAGTCGGCCCTCTTCATGATGTCGACCATCTCCAACATCTCCCTTCTGGATCCAGACGTTTCAGGCTCTGGGCTTTCCTCCCCCTCCTCCTCGTTGCCGTAATTAGCACGCACCTGTTGTGTCTCCACCATGTGCTCTTCCCCACTGCACCGAACGAGAAGGGGCGGGGAATAGAATAGAAAGAACTTCAGGGGCGGGCGGAGTTACACGCATGCGCAGTGTATATAAAGCGTAACACGCGTGCATAGTACGTACGATCTGTGAGCGGAGGAAGGAGTATCTGAGGCGCCGATCGAGAAAACGAAGGTAAGATCTAAACTTGGGCCTATACTGCTTCTAAATTGAGGCCTATATTGTAACTATATTAGGAGAGTTTTGCCTGACTTTAGGGTTTGTCTTGTGTTGTGTCTTGCAGAGAAAATGGATGGCTTTAATGACCACAATTTCCTCCCCCTGTTCATAGACAAATACAGGGAGCTGCCCTGTCTGTGGCAGGTCAAACACCCACATTATAATCATAAACAAAAGAGGCAGGCAGCGCTGGAGAAACTGCTGGAGTTGGTGAAGCCGGTGGTCCCCACGGCAACCCCCTATTTAAAAACCAAAATTGGTGGCCTGAGGAGCACTTATCTTAGGGAGCGCAAGAAAGTCCAGGATTCCCAGAGATCCGGAGCTGCAGATGTGGTACTATGAGAGACTGTGATTTCTGTCAGACCAGACTGAAGTCAGGGAATCCCTCTCAACCCTTCCTTCCACTCTTCCTTCCACCCCAGCTGAGGCTTCCGATGTCCAACCTGGGACTTCCAGCCAGGAAGAAGTGGAGGAGCCCAGATGGAGTCTGGTATAGCATTGTTCTACAGATTTCTGGTCAATAAATAAATGATGTTTACTAGATGTTATTATTGATCACTAATTGCTGATTTAATAAAGTGTTTTACATATCAATAGACAGTAGTGGGCACCAAAAATTCAGACAAGAAAGAAAAATGCTGGGCTCAGAATGATAGTCTGTTATATTTGTTAACATTCAATTTGCAACAGTCATAAGATGAAAATTGTGTGTGATTGATGAATAAAAAACTAAAACAATGTCCCTTTTTCATACACAGGAAGACCTCAGCCAGGATGAGGCTCTGGAATGTGGTACACAGGAGGAGGCTGTGGAATGTGGCAGCCACAAAGAGGCGGGGGTTAGTGGCAGACAGGAGGAGGCGGGGCTAAGTGGCAGCCAGGAGAAGGTCGGGCCCAGTCGCAGCCTGACAGAATCGCAGGTTCCTCCCCTACGCCTTCCATACAAAAGACTGAGGAAGGGGACTCACATGCAGGATTCAGCACTCAGGCTCATTCATGAGGCTTCTGCGTCCCTCAGAGCCTTACCCACTCCTGAAGAGGCCTTTGCCTGCATGGCTACCACCAAACTGAAGGGCATACAGGAGGGTCAACGCAAGCTGTATAAAGTCCTAAGTAAGGGGGTGAGTGGCGAAATCACACCCAATACCCACCTGAGTGAGTTGGCCCATCCCCCTCCTCCTCCTCCTCCTCTTGCTGCCACAACTCCACCACCACAGACACAGCGTGGAAGGAAGCATGGAAGGAAGACCAGAGAGTGATGACCTGGGTTCAGTCTGGTCTGACAAAAGCTGCAGGCTCTTGTATGACCACAGCCTGGGGACACAGATGTCATCTGCTGCTTTCAGGATCTCTGGGACTTCGGAACCACACTGCACTCCCTTAGATATGGACTCTTCAGGCCACCAATTTTGCAGTAAAATAGTTGATGTCTGCCCTGGGGGCCAAAGGCTTCAACAATTTCTGCTGTTTCTCCAGCGTTGCCTCCCTCTTTGTTTGGTTCTGAGCCCTTAATAAATTAATTTTTGTTTCAATTATACTTGCCTATGTGTGTTTTCCTTCCAACAGTTTGTTTGTGAGGAGGCAGGTACATTTCAAAAATACAATGTGAAATTAACAAGAGACACCAACACCAAGCAATCTCCTTGAGATTAAATAATACAAGATATCAATGGTGTTGTGGTAATTTCACACACAAAAAACACACAAAAATATTATGGAGTAAAACATAAAAAAACACAAATAAAAAAAAGACTTTAAAAAAATACAAACACCAAAAAAATACAAAAACAGCCTTGACAAAAAAAAATATTTCAAAACAAAAAAAAGAAATTTGGTCAGATGTGACAAATCTAAATATATTGAGGGAATCACAATAAATAATAAACAAAGAAGTTTGTGAGAAGTCTGTGTGAATATGAGCAACAAAACTACTTCATTCTTCTCACATTATAAAGAAGAAGAGAGTGCGCTGTATTAAACTATTGAAAACATTGCAGCGTGACGAAAGTGCTGTATCCATTCCGAACACTAATTTTACCAGACCGAGCTGTTCCGTCTCGGAATTTCTTCTAAGCATGCGTGGCACTTTGTGCGTCGGAATTGGCCACACACGGTCGGAATCGACGTGATCGGATTTTGTTGTCGGAAAATTTTATAGCCTGCTCTCAAACTTTGTGTGTCAGAAAATCTGATGGAAAAAGTCCGATGGAGCCCACACACGGTCGGAATGTCCGACAACACGCTCCGATCGGACATTTTCCACCGGAAAATCCGAACGTGTGTACTGGGCATTAGTCTTCTAGGAGTTTAAGAAGGTTGGGAGCAGAGATCAGCAGTGAGGACATGAAGAGTAGGATGTTGTTGGCAAATAGGCATAGTTTATGGTGATGACCACCAATCTCCAACCCTCGAATGTTGGGGTCGACATGGATTAGGTGAGCTTTTTTACGTCTAACGATAAGAAACACAATTGGATGTTGCGGGTACGTGTGATATGTGCTAGGAGAGTTGCTCGACGAATGTTGTCACCAGCTTGGCAAGTGGGGATGAACCCTACTTGATCCTTGTGGATGAGGGAGCCTATGATAAGGTTAAGCCAGGTGGCAAGAATTTTAGCCAACAGTTTGATGTCGAGGTTGAGAAGGGGTATAGGTCTATAATTAGACCAGGAGTCATCCTTCTGGGGTTTGGGGAGCATAGAGATGGTGGCCGTTAGGGTCTCAGATCTGAAGGCTTGACCTGTAAGAATAGTGTTGTAGGCATTGACCAGTATAGGGGACAGTAGATCTACAATTTTTTTGTAATATGTTGCTGAAAATCCACCAGGCCCAGGGCGTTTATTTATATAATTAGGTCAATTGGTTTCTCTAGGTTTTCGCGTTGTGAGGCAGAAAGGGATGGCAGGGAGACATGTGAGAAGAGGGTGTCGGTCAAAGGTAGCACTATCAGAGTAAAGGTGGACTAAGTGTTTGCAAAATATATGAGTATTTTATTTGGGTTACTAGTGGAACTATCTTGTGAGAGTTTCAAGTGGATCAGTTTAGGAGCATGGTTCAGGTGTCGAAGAGAAAGGGCCAGGACAGTGTCTGGCTTGTTAGCTTTAGTATAGAATTCATGGCAAGCTCATCTCAGTGTTTTTTCAGCTATCTCTGTTAGGAAAAAGGTTGAGTTGCAGTCTGGCTTTTTCTAAGGCCTGTCTGTTAGACGGAGTAGGGTTAGACTGGAACATTGTGTGAGCAGTATTAAAGGCAGTTTTTCAGACACTGGCGAGTAAGACGCTTCTCTTTATTAAGAAAGTATACCTAACTGATGCATGCTCCTTTATTGACTGGCTTGTGGGCCTCCAACAAGGTTAGGGGGGAAATGTCTGGAGAGGAGTTAGTGAATAGGTACTCATTGATTGCTGTTTCTATCTCAAGATGGTGTAAAGGATGGGTTAGAAGATTGTCTTTGATGGTCCAAGTAGGGTCTCTGACAGTCGGTACCAAGGATGCCAAGGTGGTGACGACAGCACTGTGATCAGTCCAAGAAATTGAGAGAATGGTTGAGGTGAGGAGTTGGGGGGTAGAACCCACTGTAAGAAATAAATGGTCAATACGTGAGAGTGCAAGTAGAAAGTATATTGTCATTAAATGGGGTTATGTTCGTGCCACGTATTGATCAAAGAATAACGTTGCAGGATTTGTTGAAAGTTAAGTCGTTGGTAGAAAGGGGTGATTGGGAGGATTTATCCAGGAAGGGATACAGGGTGTGATCTCCACCTATGAGAAGTGCGCCGTGTTTGTGGGAGTTCAACAACCGCCAATAAGTAAGAGACATGTAAGTGGTGAATTGTTGGGTGCGCAATAAGAGACTACCTTCGCTTTGGTATCTAGTAGAAGTCCAGTGGTGATAAGATAATGACCTTCTGGGTCCTTGATCTTAGCCAGGAGCATAAAGGGAGTTGTGCGGTAATAGGCTAGGAGAACTCCTCTACGTTTAGTGGTGGCCGATGCTGTGTACACTTGCGGGTATGCTGGACTGAAAAATCACGGGGTGGAGCGAGGGGTAAAATGGGACTCTTTCAGGCAGACCACATGAGCCTTGGCTGAGGCAAATGTTTTAAAAGGCTTTGGTTCTTTTTTGTGGGGAGTTGAGCCCCTTAAAATTGAGGGTCCCATGATAAGGTAACAGGAGTTCTAGAAGGAAGGCAACTTGCAAGCTTGAGCTCCTCTAGAGAGTACCGGGGGGGCAGGAGGAGAAGGAAGAAGAAGAATAGAGGGGATAAAAGAGGAAAGGAGTGAGTGGACAGATAAAGATGGATATTTGAAACCACAGGTAAAAACTAGCTGTGATTGTCGAAAGGTGAGTCCCTAGGACAGGTGGAGGTCCACCAGTCAGAGGGACAAAAAACAATCCATGGATTAACAGCAAGAAAGAATCCATGGATTTGGCAGAGGAACGCAGTGACCGTCACTGGGGTCGTAATAACCCAACTTAAAAAGTTAGGCTATCTTTAAGTGATTTTACCATAACACGGAAACAGAATAACAGAATTTGTAGCATCATAACTTTATCAAGCCAACCAATATCGTAGTTGTTACTAGATAAACAAGCTAATACATAACCAACCATTGCCTCAATGACTGAGGTGGTCAGGCTTGGGGGTTAGGTGGTTGTCTAGCAGAGCTGTCAGTGTCCAAGCAAGAGTGGATTACACTGAGGTCCTAGTCGCGTGGGCCTTGCCTAGCAATGAGCGTAAATAAGAATAACAAAGAGTAACAAGGCTTGATATGGTAAAACTGTGCTGAAATTAGGATGTGAAATAGTAAGCAGCTATGAGTCCTCAAAGCCAAGCGCAATATCGAGGATCTAGGGTGTAGTGTGGGTTTGGATATGCCCTTGCAGGGTGCGTCTATGAGACTAGGGTTTATGAGGGATCATAGATGCCATATAAATGTTGAGACATAATTTAGTATCAAGAGGGTTAGGGGGGTAGGGGATAGACATGTGTGCCGTCAATAAATTTGTTTTGTTTTGTTCTGTTCCATTTCATATTAAAATGTATTCGTAATTCGTGTCCGAAATTCAATTCGGATTCGGATGAAATAGGAATTTTCGTTAGGTTCATAAACTTTTCGTAACAATAACAAAAGTTTGTTATGATAAATTTATCATTATGAGGGGCTCCCACCTTCCCTGTACTGTGCTGACTTCCTGGGTTTTTTAACTTTTAGGTTTGTTAACTTTTCGTACCAATAACAAATGTTCGTTATGATAAATTTATCCGAAGTTCGTAAACGAAATTTCGTATTTCGTACAAAATTTGTATGCATAAAAATGTGTATTTTGGATCCTCACGAATGTACGAATTTTCGGAAATTCGTATGAATTTCCGATTCGTACGAAACTAATCGCACATGTCTAGTAGGGGAGGGATAGCAGGGCTAAAGAGGTACGTTATAAATGTTTTTGACATGACTAGGCCAGTGAACAATAGAGTCCATAGGGTGCAGGGGCTGTAAATTAGAGAGGCCAGTTCAAGGGTGAGCAAGGGTAGAAAAGCTTGCTCAATCAGCAGTGGGTAAACAATCGTGGGGTAGTTAGGTTGTCAATTTACATTCCATCTGAGTAAAAGGGACCTGGGAACTCGGTCCGTGATGGTCAGTCCATAGAGTCCAGATGCTCTGGGGCAGTGGACATGAAGCACCGACGATTGTAGGGGTTAGGAGTGGCCTCGGGCTCTTGTAGAGCTCTGGTACTTCAAGGGTGAGCAGGAAGCTGATTGGCAACAAGATCCCACAGCCTGTATACTGGGTGGTAGAAGCTGGAGTCGTTGGAGTGGTGCCAGATATTTTGGAACTACATTTTCCATGATGCTACACTGCAGAGTGCATGAGCATCATGGGAAATATAGTTCCAAAATATCTGGGGTGCCAAGGTTCGCCATCACTGTGTTGGACCATCCCTTGCCTAGCAGCCTAAAAATTGGCTATTGCTGTTCTTTAACATTTGGCTCCCATTGAGTTCAGAGAGATTCAGATTCAGGACCTGAACTTCAGGAACCCAGGTATGCTTAATTTATCCCAAGTAGTGACATGTATTTTCAGATATCACAGATTAGGAATAAATAACTTTAATGTCTGCTGATGGTAACATTTTAAAAAAAGACTCACCTGCAAATGTATGTACTTTATTTTCTACTACTCAAAAAAAAGTCTGATATTAAGAGAAAATAAAATTGTTTTATACAACCGTATCGCCTGTTTCTTACATGGCACTCTATACAGGACGATAAGAGGATGCAGTTTTATTCCATAGACATGATCTGTAGCCTTGTCTATTCCCAGATAATATTATACCGGGTTATAGTGACCTCCCTTCATCTTCATCTTCATCTCTTCATACATATATACAGTATCTCACAAAAGTGAGTACACCCCTACATTTTTGTAAATATTTTATTCTATTTTTTCATGTGACAACACTGATGAAATTACACTTTGCTACAATGTAAAGTAGTGAGTGTACTGCTTGTATAACAGTGTAAATTTGCTGTCCCCTCCAAATAACTCAACACACAGCCATTAATGTCTAAACTGCTGGCAACAAAAGTGAGTACACCCCTAAGTGAAAATGTCGAAATTGGGCCCAATTAGTCATTTTCCCTCCCTGGTGTCATGTGACATAGTGTCATAGTGTTACAAGGTCTCAGGTGTGAATGTGGAGCAGGTGTGTTAAATTTGGTGTTATGGCTCTCAATCTCTCATACTGGTCACTGGAAGTTCAACATGGCACCTCATGGTAAAGAACTCTCTGAGGATCTGAAAAAAATGTTGCTCTACATAAAGATGGCTTAGGCTATAAGAAGATTGCCAAGACCCTGAAACTGAGCTGCAGCACGGTGGCCAAGACCATACAGCAGTTTAACAGGACAGGTTCCACTCAGAACAGGCCTTGCCATGGTGGACCAAAGAAGTTGAGTGCATGTGCTCAGCATTATATCCAGAGGTTGTCTTTGGGAAATAGACGTATGAGTGCTGCCAGCATTGCTGCAGAGGTTGTAGGGGTGGGGGGTCAGCCTGTCAGTACTCAGACCATACGCCGCACACTGCATCAAATTGGTCTGCATGGCTGTCATCCCAGAAGAAAGCCTCTTCTGAAGATGATGCACAAGAAAGCCTGCAAACAGTTTGCTGAAGACACGCAGACTAAGGACATAGATTACTGGAACCATGTCCTGTGGTCTGATGAGACCAAGATAAATTTGGTTCAGATGGTGACAAGCGTGTGTGGCGGCAACCAGGTGAGGAGTACAAAAACAAGTGTGTCTTGTCTACAGTCAAGCATGGTGGTGGAAGTGTCATGGTCAGGAGCTGCATGAGTGCTGCCAGCACTGGGGAGCTACAGTTCATTGAGGGAACCATGAATGCCAACATGTACTGTGACCTACTGAAGCAGAGCATGATCCCCTCCCTTCGGAGACTGGGCCGCAGGGCAGTATTCCAACATGATAACAACCCCAAACGCACCTCCAAGATGACCACTGCCTTGCTAAAGAAGCTGAGGGTAAAGGTGATGGACTGGCCAAGCATGTCTCCAGACCTAAACCCTATTGAGTATCTGTGGGGCATCCTCAAACGGAAGGTGGAGGAGCGCAAGGTCTCTAACATCCACCAGCTCCGTCATGGAGGAGTGGAAGAGGTGAAGAGGACTCCAGTGGCAACCTGTGAAGCTCTGGTGAACTCCATGCCCAAGACGGTTAAGGCAGCCAGAAAATAATGGTGGCCACACAAAATACTGACAGTTTGGGCCCAATTTGGACATTTTCGCTTAGGGGTGTACTCACTTTTGTTGCCAGCAGTTTAGACAATAATGGCTGTGTGTTGAGTTATTTTGAGGGGACAGCAAATTTACACTGTTATACAAGCTGTACACGCACTACTTTACATTGTAGCAAAGTGTCATTTCTTCAGTGTTGTCACATGAAAAGTTAGAAGAAAATATTTACAAAAATGTGAGGGGTGTACTTACTTTTGTGAGATACTGTATATATATGCACACATGTGTGTTTGAGCTTTGGGGTGCACATCCTAATGCAATAGGCTGTACACATCTATGTTATTCACACTACACTACACTGACTTCACTAAACTGCGTGAATGCATTATCAACTAACTACCTGCCTAATATCCACTAACACGCTACACAAGGTTTCCGTGTAAGCAGCCTTATATAGTGTGGGCTGTGGATTTAGCCCCTGAGCTATGATTAGAGATGTAAAATCTCCGGAAATTTTGAAGCTCGGAAAAAAAAAAACATTTTTTGGGAGAAAAAATGGAAAATTTCTGAAAAATTTAAAAAAATGCCACATTAGCACTTTTTTGTCTTTTTAAGATTGGAAGTCATTCTATTACTTTAGGAACATAAAATATGACTATGGACAATTTGACTTGGTATACAATTATCACAACTACAGTAGGTGACCGCGATATTGTGTCAATCTCGCCGCACTTCTCGGCGAGATTTGACACCTACGAGCCCCGTCGCAGGAGCCAGCGCCGAGATGGCTCACTCATCGGGAAAGGAAACCTTTGTTTTCCTTCCGCGATGAGTGACGGGCAGCGCTGACAGCTGTCTAGTATGAATCCTGAGGCGGGAACACCGCGCCAAATTTTAAATGAAAAAACCGGCGTGGGTTCCCCCCTCAGAGGCATACCAGGCCCTTGGGTCTGGCACGGATTGTAAGGGGAACCCCCTATGCCGAAAAATCGGCGTGGGGGTCCCCCCCAAATCCATACCAGACCCTTATCCGAACACGCAGCCCGGCCGGCCAGGAAGGGGGTGGGGACGAGCGAGCGCCCCCCCCCTCCTGAGCCGTACCAGTCCGCATGCCCTCAACATGGGGGGGTGGGTGCCTTGGGGGAGGGGGGCGCCCTGCGGCCCCCCACCCCAAAGCACCTTGTCCCCATGTTGATGAGGACAAGGGCCTCTTCCCGACAACCCTGGCCGTTGGTTGTCGGGGTCTGCGGGCGGGGGGCTTATCGGAATCCGGGAGCCCCCCTTAATAAGGGGGCCCCCAGATCCCGGCCCCCCACCCTGTGTGAATGAGTTTGGGGTACATAGTACCCCTACCCATTCACCTAGGGAAAAGTGTCAATATAAAAAAACACAGTACACAGGTTTTAAGAGTAATTTATTAGTCAGCTCCGGGATCTTCTTCCGACTTCGGGGGGTCTCCTTCCGACTTCTCCCGGTGTTCGGCCTCTTCTCCCGGGCCCCGCCGCTATCTTCTTCCAGCTCTATTGCCAGCGAGGGGCCCGGTCTGCTGCCGCTGTCTCGGTGTTCGGCCTCTTCTCCCGGTGTTCGGCCTCTTCTCCTGGGCCCCGCCGCTATCTTCTTCCAGCTCTATTGCCAGCGAGGGGCCCGGTCTGCTGCCGCTGTCTTGTCGCCACTGTCTTGTCGCCGCTGTCTCGCCGCCGCTGTCTCGCCGCCGCTGTCTCTTCTTCTCTTCTTCCCCGATGTTGACACGATGCTCTCTCCGGCTCGAATGCTGTGTGCGAGCTGCGGAGCCATTTATATAGGCGGTAACCCCGCCCCCTTACAACGTCATGGTCTCAGCATGCGCAGGGACTCTGGGGCCACGCCCCCTTATGACGCCAGAGTCCCTGCGCATGCTGGGACTTTGACGTCGTAAGGGGGTGGGGTTACCGCCTATATAAATGGCTCCGCAGCTCGCACACAGCATTCGAGCCGGAGAGAGCGTCGTGTCAACATCGGGGAAGAAGAGAAGAAGAGACAGCGGCGGCGAGACAGCGGCGACAAGACAGCGGCGACAAGACAGCGGCAGCAGACCGGGCCCCTCGCTGGCAATAGAGCTAGAAGAAGATAGCAGCGGGGCCCGGGAGAAGAGGCCGAACACCGGGAGAAGTCGGAAGGAGACCCCCCGAAGTCGGAAGAAGATCCCGGAGCTGACTAATAAATTACTCTTAAAACCTGTGTACTGTGTTTTTTTATATTGACACTTTTCCCTAGGTGAATGGGTAGGGGTACCATGTACCCCAAACTCATTCACACAGGGTGGGGGGCCGGGATCTGGGGGCCCCCTTATTAAGGGGGGCTCCCGGATTCCGATAAGCCCCCCGCCCGCAGACCCCGACAACCAACGGCCAGGGTTGTCGGGAAGAGGCCCTTGTCCTCATCAACATGGGGACAAGGTGCTTTGGGGTGGGGGGGCCGCAGGGCGCCCCCCTCCCCCAAGGCACCCACCCCCCCCATGTTGAGGGCATGCGGACTGGTACGGCTCAGGAGGGGGGGGGGGGGCGCTCGCTCGTCCCCACCCCCTTCCTGGCCGGCCGGGCTGCGTGTTCGGATAAGGGTCTGGTATGGATTTGGGGGGGACCCCCACGCCGATTTTTCAGCATAGGGGGTTCCCCTTACAATCCGTGCCAGACCCAAGGGCCTGGTATGCCTCCGAGGGGGGAACCCACGCCGGTTTTTTCATTTAAAATTTGGCGCGGTGTTCCCGCCTCAGGATTCATACTAGACAGCTGTCAGCGCTGCCCGTCACTCATCGCGGAAGGAAAACAAAGGTTTCCTTTCCCGATGAGCGAGCCAGCGCGACATTCACAGTACCCTGTCGCCGAGAACCAGCGCGATGGTATCGCGCTGGAAACACAATCTCGCGGTCAGGTACTGTAGCATATTAAAAATATAGTGTAGCTAAACAATTATCACAAACAGAATTTACTTTTTTATAATATTTATTTGTAACAAAGGGAGCAACAATCTCCTGAACTGCTTACTAGTTTAAGTTTATGTGGAACAGCCAAAGGCTCCACAAAACAATTTTCAAAACCCAAATTAACATTTTTTCATATTTTCTCTCCACAGTATTAAATAAAAATAAAAACCCCATTCTCATAAAAAGAACTGAAGACGGGGGAAGTGTTAAGAAGAGAGTGGGACTAAGTTTCAATGGGCATTTAATCAGAATCATTTCCTGAGCTGAAATGGAGCTGAAATGAAATTGTCCATCATCACAATTAGGAACTTCTAAAAACGTAAGGTTTGACTGGACCGGTTCTTGTTACAATCGCAGCACAGCACCTCCTAAAGGAAGAAATGCATAGTGTTCTTGCATTGGAGGGTTCAGTTTGTTACCTAGGACTGTATGGAATGTATTCTTCTACATATTTGTGGTAAAAAAATCGCAATAAGCGTATATTGATTGGTTTGAGCAAAAGTTATAGCGTCTACAAAATAGGGGATAGATTTATGGCATTTTTATTATTATTTTTTAAATTAGTAATGGCGGCGATCTGTGATTTTTATCGGTACTGCGACATTATGGCCAACACATTGGACACTTTTGACACTATTTTGGGACCATTGTCATTTATACAGCGATCGGTGCTCTAAAAATGCACTGATTACTGTGTAAATGACACTGGCAGGGAAGGAGTTAAACACTATGGGGCGATGAAGGGGTTAAGTGTGTCCTAGGGAGTGATTCTAACTGTGGGGGGGATGGGCTTCAACTCACATGACAGCGATCACTGCTCCCGATGACAGGGAGCAGTGATCTCTGTCATGACACAAGGCAGAACGGGGAAATGCCTTGTTTACATAGGCACTTCCCTGTTCTGCGGCTCCGTGACACGATCACCGGGAGACCGCGGGACATCGAGTCCGCTGGTCCCTGTTAGCCCCGCCTCTTAAAGGGGACATACAGGTACGCCCATTTGCCCACCGCTGCCATTATGCCGATGTATATCGGCGGTCAGCAAGTGGTTGAAGGATGTGTTTACCTTTTATAACATGTTATATGTTACACCAAAATTCAGGGTGTAACATGTAACATGCTACAGATGCACCGGCCCCCGCTCCCCCTGATCCCCTGTTCTGACAGATAGTGGGGGATCCTCTCCCCCCCTCACTAGCTTTCCCACAACAAATGCGTTCAGGTGGGTGGAGCCCTGCAGCCTTTGTGGCTGTCGGTTTGTAGTTTTCAATGAACTATGGAGCACCGCGGTAGTTCATTCTCTCTTCCTGTTAGATTGTATTTGCTTGCCCATCTTGGATGTACGGGGAAGCAGATACACTGGCAGATCTGCTGGAGACCTCCATGGCACCAGCAATCTACTGATCGCTAGTGCAATGCTTTACAAGCTCCAAAAAAAATGTAAAAATTAAAAAAATAAATGCCCATTTTTTACCTGCAAAAAAATGTGCATTTAATATTTTTTCTGAAAAAGTGAAGTTATCCTTTAATGTAATTAAGCCAGCCAGAGGTTTGCCTTGACTGAGGACTGAGTTGAGAAACACTGCTCTAAAGAAACAAAACTGGGTGCAAATAGAGATGCAGACTTCACTACTTCATTTATTTTGATTACTAAATAAGTACATCTTTTGGGAAAAATAAGAAATACTTTCTCAATGCATTATATGGTAAAAAAAAGGAAATATAATAATAATAATAATAATAACAACCTTCTTCTTCTTCCTATTATTATTATTAATAATAATAATAATAATAATAATAATAATAATTTTATATACCGGTAATTATTACATTCAATTTTTTTTTCAAAATTATGTTAAAATAAAACTGGTTTCAAGGGCTTCTACATTATTTTATATCTCTATTAAGAAGTGAATGTACTTTAAATTAATTTATTTACCTGTATGTAACAATAAAATGTTACATTGAATGATTAGATTTAATATTTTAACTTGTTTCTGTCAGTCTACAGATACTAAAAATCATTGTTCAGTCAAAAATCCCAAAGGGAACTTGAAAGCAACGTGAACTTGAAAGACCTCTTAGAAACTCAACTGCTTTCTCTTGTGACTTTCTTTTACCTGTAATTAAATTTATTTCTGCATTCAAAATCATCATTATTTGCCACGGCAGCAACCCGGTGAGATTTCACTTATCATTGAATATCTTACAACCTCAAAAGAATACAAAAGAATAAAAGTTAAACATTGATAGCCAGTTTCACGTTAACTCAGACGTGTCTGCATGAAATGTAATTTTATTGTTGAAATTATTTATGCAAATTAAATATTTTGTACCTTTAGCTTTAGTTCCTAATATTTGAAAAAATAAGAGGTAAAACATAGGAGCCTGGTTATATAGATACATTCTAAAGATTGAAGAACTATACAGGATATCTCAAAAGTCTCCATACATAGGAAAAAAGAAAAAAAAAAGCCTCATATTATATTCCATATTAAAAAAAATATTAACCTTATTTAGAAAGAGGTGGACAACATATTTTGTAAAATTTTATAATAAATATTTCCCGTTTTCCCCGGTGTATGGCGAGTGTTGGGACGCCCTGTATTCTGGGGCCATAGGAACACAATTGTCTTTTAACTCTCACCCAAAAATATCCTTGGCTCAATCTTGTCTTTTTTTCCCACAATTCTCCCATTCTTATCCTCAATCTTCATTTAGAAATGAAAAAAAAGTTTTTTAAATCCTATTCCAACATTTTTTCCTTTTCTTTCTTCTTTTTTTGTATTTGTATAACACTTTTTAACCCCTTGCCAACCGGCTCACGCCGATATGGGTCAGCAGAAGGGCACGTACAGGCAGATTACGTACCTGCATGTTGCCCTTTAAGAAGCGGGTTGAGGGCGCGCCCCACTGGGAGCTACGTGAGTGTGATCACGGGTCCTGCGGACTCGATGTCCGTGGGGATACCCGCGATCATCTCACGGGGAGGAAGAATGGGGCGATGCTGATATAAACAAGCATCTCCCCGTTCTGCCTAGTGACACTGTCACTGATCACAGCTCCCTGTAATTGGGAGTGGTGATCAGTGTCGTGTCATACATAGCCCCTCCCCCTCCCAGTTAGAAACACTCCCTAGGACACACTTAACCCCTTCACTGCCCCCTAGTGGTTAACCCCTTCACTGCCAGTCACATTCACTCAGTAATCAATGCATTTTTAATTGCTGTATAAATGTGAATGGTCCCAAAATAGCGCCAAAAGTGTCTGGTCTGTCCGCCATAATGTCGCAGTCATGATAAAAATCGCTGATCGCCGCTATTACTAGTAAAAAAAAAAATTATTAATAAAAATGCCATAAAACTATACCCTATTTTGTAGATGCTATAACTTTAGTGCGAACCAATCAAAAAAAACGCTTATTGCGATTTTTTTTTATTTTTACCAAAAATATGTAGAAGAATACGTATTGGCCTAAACTGAGGAAAAAAATGTTTTTTTATATATATTTTTTGGGATATTTATTATAGCAAAAAGTAAAAAATAATGCGTTTTTTTTTTTAAATTGTCGCTCTTTCTTTGTTTATAGCACAAAAAATAAAAAACGCAGAGATGATCAAATACCACCAAAAGAAAGCTCTATTTGTGGGAAAAAAAGGATGTCAATTTTGTTTGGGTGCAACGTCGCACAACCGCGCAATTGTCAGTTAAAGCGACGCAGTGCCAAATCGCAAAAAGTGCTCTGGTCAGGAAGGGGGTAAAATCTTCCAGGGCTGAAGCAGTTAAGCAGCAGTTTGATTGCAAACCAATCAAAAAACTCTTATTGCGATTTTTTTTATTTTTACCAAAATTATGTAGAAGAATACGTATCGGCCTAAACTGAGGAAAAAAAATGTTTATTTTTTAAATATTTTTGGTGGGATATCTATTATAGCACAAAGTAAAACAATAATGCGTTTTTTTTTTTTTTTTCAAAATTGTCGCTATTTTTTGTTTATAGCGCAAATAAAAAAAAAACACAGAGGCGATCAAATACCACCAAGAGAAAGCTCTATTTGTGGGGGGGAGGATGTCAGTTTTGTTTGGGAGCTGCACGACCGCGTAATTGTCAGTTATAGCGACGCAGTGCCGAATCGCCAAAAAGTGAACAATAGTGTACTAAAGCGCTGATATGGTGTGTGGTGAATTAGTATAGGAAATACCTAAATAATCAAGCCGCAACTATTGTGAAAGTGTTCTGACACCTCTACAGTAAATAATATAAAAACAATTAATAGTGCGCTAAAAATGAACTTACTAATAATAGCACAAACTCCAAATAGGTGATATGCATATATAGTGCTAAGTGATATAGGCAGATGTAAAGGAGACAACAAAAAGCTCATCAGAAAACCATCAATATTGACTGTGATCAATCACCAGGGTTAGGGCATATTACAGCCCTCTGAGGTGTATGTGCATGAAAGCAAAGTCCGTGAAAGTCCCAAAATGTAACAAAAACAAAGGAAATAACAAAACAATTCTGGGGTGTTTGTTCAATCACTGTCAGCGGGCTACACAGTAGGATCCTACTCTGCTGCTTCCCCACGTTATTGCTCTTACTCCCTCCAGTGAGATGTTTCATTCATGCAATCAAAGAAAAACATCATTGCGCAATGATCAGCAAAATTGTATCCACAGCGACAAAAACATATGTGGATCCACTCACAAGTACTACTAAAGTAAACAGCGCGCATGAACAGTCAGACGCTCACCGCAATATCCTCTCCTCACACCGCATTCAACATGTAATGAAAGGGCACATCAGATGTTGTCACTGGCTCCTCCCGATGCGTTGCGTTACATGTCACGTGACTTTATCAGGGGTCGCAAAAAGTGCTCTGGTCTTTGGGCAGCAAAGTGGTCCAGGGCTGAAGTGGTTAAACATGTATGAAATGTATGATTTGTGTTTGAAATGTATGCAATATGTGTGTATGAAATGTATGCAATGTGTGTATGAAATGTATGTAATATGTGTATGAAATGTATGAAAATGTGTGTATGAAATGTATGTAATATGTGTATGTATGAAATGTATGTAATATGTGTATGAAATGTATGTAATGTGTGTATGAAATGTATGTAATGTGTGTATGAAATGTATGTAATATGTGTATAAAATGTATGTAATGTGTATATGAAATGTATATAATATGTGTATGAAATGTATATAATGTGTGTATAAAATGTATATAATATGAGTATGAGATGTATGTAAGGTGTGTATGAAATGTATGTAATGTGTGTAAAAAATGTATGTAATATGTGTATGAAATTTATGTAATGTGTGTATAAAATGTATGTAATATGTGTAAAAAATGTATGTAATGTGTGTATAAAATGTATGTAATATCTGTATGAAATGTATATAATATGTGTATGAAAGGTATATAATATGTGTATGAAATGTAAAATTTCAACAAACATACAGCGGGGAAAATCCAGTTTGGAGGAAGAAAAATGCTGCCGATGACCCGAAGATCACCTTCCCTACAGTCACCCACGGAGGTGGAAACATGATGCTTCGGGGCTGTTTCTCTGCCGTAGGTACGGGCCAACTTTGCCACATTGAGGGTCCAATGGACGGGGCCACGTATTGTAAGATCTTGGATGAGAACCTTCTTCCTTCAGCCAGAACACTGAAGATGTATCATGGACGGGTCTTCCAGCATCACAACGACCCAAAACACCCGGCCGAGGCAACAAAGGAGTGACTCAAGAAAAAGAAGATTAAAGTGGAGCTCCACCCACATTATAAAGTCCTTGGCCTCCTAATCTACTCCGTGGGGTTTTAGTCGATTTTTGTTGTTTTTATTTTTTTCCCTCACACTTCCTGTTTATCCGTTTTCATTTTTCACTTCCTCCTCCCCGGCGGCGGTGGCCGAACGCGTCATTTCCCGCTCTGCAATGCCTCCTGGGAGATGTTTGTCATCAATCGGCATTGCCAGGCCATAGCATTGTGTTATTTGCAAACCGGAAATTATGCCATGCAAGGCAGCGGCTGGCGCCATTTTTTAAAAAGGGTAATTGGGCTTTCGTTGCCATAGTTACCAAAGCTTCTTAGGCCCCTTTCACACGGGACGGACCATTCAGGTCAGTGTTTTAGGCGGACCTGATCGGATGCTCCACGCAGGTCTATGGAGCGACGGAGGCCAGCGGTGACCATGTCCGCTGACATCCGATCCGCTAAAATCAAACGGATGGTGATACGTTCGCGTCCATCCCTGGCGGATCGGATCGGGTGAGATCTGGTGAAAATGGACATGCCGTGCGTCTTCGTCCGATCTCTCCATAGGAATCAGCATGCTCTGACAGGCCCCTCCCCGCTCAGTGAGCAGAGGCGGACCCTGTCATCTGCCCGCTCAGCAGAGATCAGTGGAGAGATTTCCTGCTGGACTGACGGACTCCGCTGAGCGGATCCACCTCGTGTGAATGAGGCCTAATACACAGTGATGGACGGGAGGGGAGGGGCTGGAACATCTCATCTCTGATTACATACAGAGCCCAGGGAGGGAGGACACACCATTACTAATCATTTATAAAAGAGTACTATGATGGGGCAATTTTCATGGGGCAGTTTTGATGGGGCAATTTTGATGCGGGCAGTATTATAGGGCAGTTTTGATTGGGGCAGTATGATGGGGCGATTTGATGGGGGCAATTTTGATTGGGACAATTTAATGGGATAATTTTGATGGGGGCAGTTTTGATGGGGCAATTTTGATGTAGGCAGTATTATAGGGCAGTTTTGATTGGGGCAGTATGATGGGGCAGATTTGATGGGGCAATTTTAATGGGGCAATTTGATGGGGCAATTTTGATGGGGGCAGTTTTGATGGGGCAATTTTGATGGTGGCAGTATGATGGGGCAATTTTGATGGGGGTAGTTTTTTTAGGGGGCAATTTTTATGTGGGCAGTATTATAGGGCAGTTTTGATTGGGGCAGTATGATGGGGCAGATTTGATGGGGCAATTTTAATGGGGGCAATTTGATGGGGCAATTTTGATGGGGGCAGTTTTGATAGGGCAATTTTGATGGGGGCAGATTTGATGGGGCAATTTTGATGGTGGCAGTATGATGGTGCAATTTTGATGGGGGCAATTTGATGAGGGCAGTGTGATTGTGCAGTTTTGATGGGGCAATTTTGATGGTGGCAGTATGATGGTGCAATTTTGATGGGGGCAATTTGATGAGGGCAGTGTGATTGTGCAGTTTTGATGGGGCAATTTTGATGAGGGCAATATGATGGGGCAATTTGGGGCAGCTCTTGCAAAAGGTAATCACTTTTTTTTAAAGATGCTAATTGCAAATGATATCCCTTGTTTCTGTGCAGATTATATATATATATATATATATATATATATATATATATATATATATATATATATAATCTGCACAGAAACAAGGGATATCATTTACAATTAGCATCTTTTATAAAGTAATTACCTTTTGCATGAGCTTTTTATATTTCTAGATTTACAATCTTTGTAAATGTAGATAAACTTCCTGAAGGGGAGGGGAGGTTTCCAAAGCTAAGGGGCAGCAACTTCCCCTGACACTGCTGTTGCTATGGAAACCCGAACTACAACCTATTACACTACTGTGCTGCTCTGAGCATGTGTGAGATCTGGAGGTGCATGCTGGGTAACCAGCATGCATGGAATACAGGAAGAGATACAGTCTGGCTTCAGATGCCCACACATGAGATGGCCGCGGCAGTAAGAAATCAATGGTGCAAAAATACAAAACGGACCTTCGAATACAGTGTACCTTTACTAGAATACATTAATCATGAGGATTACAGAGGGATCTTTATCTAAAAAGTAAAATTTCGGCCGGAACACCGCTTTAAAATTACCGACCGGCCACTGTATATATACGTCATCACTTTGAAGGTGGATATCTCAGTAACGGCAGCAGCTGTTGCCACAACTGAGGTATCCATCTTTAGGGCTGGTGGTTCTGTGTACGATAATGGTGGTCTTTGTGGCGGATTCACTGCGAGATCACCGTTATCGGCGGTGGGAGAGGTGCCACCCGCCGCTCTCCCGCGCCCTCCGCCGCTTACCGGAGCCGTCAGTAGCGGCGGAGGCTATCAGGACTTGTCACGTCTGTGGTATGGAGACGAGTGAGGGGAAGATGGCCCCCACCCATCTCCATACCATAGGAGGGCGGAAGCGACGTCATAACGTCAGCTCCGCCCATACGTCTTAAAGGCATATTTTTTGACCCCCCCAGATCTCATATTTAAGAGGTCCTGTCATGCTTTTTTATATTACGGGATGTTTACATTCCTTGTAATAGGAATAAAAGTGATCCAAATTTAAAAAAAAAAAAACAGTGAAAAAATAAATAAAATAAAGTAAAATAAATAAGAAAAAAAAAAATTAAAGCGCCCCTTGCGTGCAGAAGCGAACGCATATGTGAGTAGAGCCCACATATGAAAACGGTGGTCAAACCACACATGTGAGGTATCACCACCACCGGTAGAGCGAGAGCAATAATTCTAGCCCTAGACCTCCTCTGTAACTCAAAACATGCAACCTGTAGATTTTTTTAAACGTCACCTATGGAGATTTTTAAGGGTAAAAGTTTGACGCCATTCCTCGAGCAGGCGCAATTTTGAAGCGTGACATGTTGGGTATCAATTTACTTGGCATAACATTATATTTCACAATAAAAAAAAATTGGGCTAACTTTACTGTTGTCTTATTTTTTTATTCAAAAAAGTGAATTTTTTCCAAAAAAAGTGCGCTTATAAGACCGCTGCGCAAATACGGTGCGAAAAAAAGTATCGCATTGACCGCCATTTTATTCTCTAGGGTGTTAAAAAAACCAATATATAATGTTTGGGGGTTCTAAGTAATTTTCTAGCAAAAAAACCTGTTTTAAACATGTAAACACCTACAATCCAAAACGAGGCCAGTCCTTAAGTGTTTAAGGTCATTGAGTGGCCCAGCCAGTCTTCAGACCTTAATCCCATAGAAAATGTATGGAGGGAGCTGGAGGTTCAACTTGCCAAGAGACAGCCAAGAAACCTTAAGGATTTAGAGAAGATCTTGAAAGAAGAGTGGAACAAAATCCCTCCTGTGATGTGTGCAAACCTGGTCACCAACTACAAGAAACGTCTGAGTCTACTAAGTACTGTTCTCCTTGGGGATCAAATACTTATTTTACTCACTGAACTGCAACTTGATTTATAACATTTTTATCATATTTTTTCTGGCTTTTGGTTGTTATTCTGTCACTATCATATAAAATACACCTATGTTTAAAGGGGAAAGCCGGGGACTGCCCCGATTTTTTATAAAAAATATAACATTTTACTTACACAAATTCATTGAAAAGTATATTGTACATATTCATATATATGAATAAAAATGACGGTTACATTGGTGCATTTGTACTTGTTGGTTCAAAATAGTTATAAATTATCCCCAATAGATGATGAGGATACTGAATGTAGTATATCTTGATGTATAGCCCTTTTCATGTTTTGTGGTGAAAGATCGCTTCTTCAGGAGGAATTTACTTATCATTTACAAAATAACAGATCATCATAATAATCTTATATCAAATTCAGCATGACATGAAACATACAGACAAAAACAACAAAAAAGGGGAAAAAAAAACAGGATCAGCAAAGATACCATATAAATAGAGAGTTTGTTGGTCATTGTATTGCTTACTCAGGATAGCCAACAATCCGCAGCAACAACAAGGCAGGGGCACCAAAAGGTATTCCCCCCCCACCGTGGACATGGGGGGGGGGGGGGGGCACTCACAAGCACACGTATCTAAAAGTTACCTAAAATAAAAGGTATTATTATTTCACATGGTACCAATAATTCTCTCTCCGTAATGCAAAAGGATGGCAAGGGAAAAATAAATAAGAGAAACAGAAAATTGAGCTGGAAAGGGAAAGGAGGGGGATGGGGGGCGGTAGCTTTTGGTGACCCTGCCTTGTTGTTGCTGCAGATTGTTGGCTATTCTGGGTAAGCAATACAATGACCAAAGAACCCCCTATTTGTATGGTGTCTTTTTGGATCCTGTTTTTTTTCCCCTTTTTATGTTGTTTTTCTCTGTATGTTCCATTCTATGGTGAATTTGATATAAGATTATTATGATGATCTATTATTTTGTACATGATAATAAGTAACTTCCTCCTGAAGAAGCGGTCTTTCACCACGAAACATGTAGGGGACTATACATTAAGATATACTACATTCAGTATCCTCATCATCTATTGGGGATAGTTTATCGCTACCTAGAACCAGCAAGTATAAATGCACAGATGTAATGGTTGTTTTTATTCATATATATGAATATGTACAATATACTTTATAAATTAATTTGTATAAATAAAATGTTATATTTTTTATAAAAATCTTTGTTAATTTGTGGGTACCGAGATATTCCATTTTCCCATTTTCGCCAGGGACATGATTGGGGCAGTCCCCGGCTTTCCCCTTTAAATATTACTTAATTGAGGTTTGGTTCTCGGCGACAGGGTGCTGTGCATCTCGCGCTGGGTCGCTCATCGGGAAAGGAAAACTGTTTTTTGCTTTTGCAATGAGTGACAGGCAGTGCTGTCAGCTGTCTGGTATGAATCATGAGGGGGAACGCCGCGACAAATTTTAAATAAAAAAATGGTGTTGGTTCCCCCCAGGGGCATACCAGGCCCTTAGGTCTGGTATGGATTTTAAGGGGAACCCCCTACGCTGAAAATTGGCATGGGGGTTCCCCCCAAAATCCATACCAGACCCTTATCCGAGCACGCAGCCTGGCCGGTCAGGAAAGGGGGTGGGTATGAGCGAGCGTCCCCCCTCCTGAACTGTACCAGTCCGCATGCCCTCAACATGGGGGGTGGGCGCTTTGGGGAAGGGGGAATGCCCTGCGGGCCCCCCCACCCAAAAGCACCTTTTCCCCATGTTAATGAGGACCAGGGCCTCTTCCCGACAACCCTGGCCGTTGGTTGTTGGGGTCTGTGGGAGGAGGGCTTATCGGAATCCCCCTTTAATAAGGGGGCCCCCAGATCCCGGCCCCCCACCCTATGTGAATGAGTATGGGGTACATCGTACCCTACCCATTCACCCGGGGGAAAAAGTGTCAATAAAAAAACACACTACACAGGTTTTAAAAGTAATTTATTAGGCAGCTCCGGGGGTCTTCTTCCGACTTTGGGGTTCTTCTTCCGACTTTGGGGGTCTTCTTCTGACTTCTCCTCTCTCTCCTCCCGGTGTCCCCTTCTTCTCCCACTCTCCGGCCTCTTCTCCCTCTCTCCGGCCTCTTCTCCCGGTGTCCGCTTCTTCTCCCACTCTCCGGCCTCTTTTCCCTCTCTCCGGCCTCTTCTCCCGGTGTCCGTTTCTTCTCCCGCTCTCCGGCCTCTTCTCCCGGTGTCCGCTTCTTCTGCCGGGCTCCTCCGCTATTTTCTGCCGCTCTTTTGCTAGCGGTGGCCCAGTCTTCGCCGTCTTGTTTCTTCTTCTCTTCTTCCGATGTTGTCACAACGCTGTCTCTTGTTGTAATGATGTGTGCGAGGTGCCGGGCGACTTATATAGGCATGGGCCGTGGTCACCGGGCGTGGTCACCGGGTGACCCCGCCCCGTATGAGAGGTGGGAGAGGTGCCACCCGCCGCTTACCGGAGCCGTCAGTAGCGGCGGAGGCTATCAGTACTTGTCACGTCTGTGGTATGGAGACGAGTGAGGGGAAGATGGCCCCCACCCATCTCCATACCATAGGAGGGCGGAAGCGACGTCATAACGTCAGCTCCGCCCATACGTCTTAAAGGCATATTTTTTGACCCCCCCAGATCTCATATTTAAGAGGTCCTGTCATGCTTTTTTATATTACGGGATGTTTACATTCCTTGTAATAGGAATAAAAGTGATCCAAATTTAAAAAAAAAAACAGTGAAAAAATAAATAAAATAAAGTAAAATAAATAAGAAAAAAAAAAATTAAAGCGCCCCTTGCGTGCAGAAGCGAACGCATATGTGAGTAGAGCCCACATATGAAAACGGTGGTCAAACCACACATGTGAGGTATCACCACCACCGGTAGAGCGAGAGCAATAATTCTAGCCCTAGACCTCCTCTGTAACTCAAAACATGCAACCTGTAGATTTTTTTAAACGTCACCTATGGAGATTTTTAAGGGTAAAAGTTTGACGCCATTCCTCGAGCAGGCGCAATTTTGAAGCGTGACATGTTGGGTATCAATTTACTTGGCATAACATTATATTTCACAATAAAAAAAAAATTGGGCTAACTTTACTGTTGTCTTATTTTTTTATTCAAAAAAGTGAATTTTTTCCAAAAAAAGTGCGCTTATAAGACCGCTGCGCAAATACGGTGCGAAAAAAAGTATCGCATTGACCGCCATTTTATTCTCTAGGGTGTTAAAAAAACCAATATATAATGTTTGGGGGTTCTAAGTAATTTTCTAGCAAAAAAAACTGTTTTAAACATGTAAACACCTACAATCCAAAACGAGGCCAGTCCTTAAGTGTTTAAGGTCATTGAGTGGCCCAGCCAGTCTCCAGACCTTAATCCCATAGAAAATGTATGGAGGGAGCTGAAGGTTCAACTTGCCAAGAGACATCCAAGAAACCTTAAGGATTTAGAGAAGATCTTGAAAGAAGAGTGGAACAAAATCCCTCCTGTGATGTGTGCAAACCTGGTCACCAACTACAAGAAACGTCTGAGTCTACTAAGTACTGTTCTCCTTGGGGATCAAATACTTATTTTACTCACTGAACTGCAACTTGATTTATAACATTTTTATCGTATTTTTTCTGGCTTTTGGTTGTTATTCTGTCACTATCATATAAAATACACCTATGTTTAAAGGGGAAAGCCGGGGACTGCCCTGATTTTTTATAAAAAATATAACATTTTACTTACACAAATTCATTGAAAAGTATATTGTACATATTCATATATATGAATAAAAATGACGGTTACATTGGTGCATTTGTACTTGTTGGTTCAAAATAGTGATAAATTATCCCCAATAGATGATGAGGATACTGAATGTAGTATATCTTGATGTATAGCCCTTTTCATGTTTTGTGGTGAAAGATCGCTTCTTCAGGAGGAATTTACTTATCATTTACAAAATAACAGATCATCATAATAATCTTATATCAAATTCAGCATGACATGAAACATACAGACAAAAACAACAAAAATGGGGAAAAAAAACCAGGATCAGCAAAGATACCATATAAATAGAGAGTTTGTTGGTCATTGTATTGCTTACTCAGGATAGCCAACAATCCGCAGCAACAACAAGGCAGGGGCACCAAAAGGTATTCCCCCCCCACCGTGGACATGGGGGGGGGGCACTCACAAGCACACGTATCTAAAAGTTACCTAAAATAAAAGGTATTATTATTTCACATGGTAGCAATAATTCTCTCTCCGTAATGCAAAAGGATGGCAAGGGAAAAATAAATAAGAGAAACAGAAAATTGAGCTGGAAAGGGAAAGGAGGATGATGGGGGGCGGTAGCTTTTGGTGACCCTGCCTTGTTGTTGCTGCAGATTGTTGGCTATTCTGGGTAAGCAATACAATGACCAAAGAACCCCCTATTTGTATGGTGTCTTTTTGGATCCTGTTTTTTTTCCCCTTTTTATGTTGTTTTTCTCTGTATGTTCCATTCCATGGTGAATTTGATATAAGATTATTATGATGATCTATTATTTTGTACATGATAATAAGTAACTTCCTCCTGAAGAAGCGGTCTTTCACCACGAAACATGTAGGGGACTATACATTAAGATATACTACATTCAGTATCCTCATCATCTATTGGGGATAGTTTATCGCTACCTAGAACCAGCAAGTATAAATGCACAGATGTAAAGGTTGTTTTTATTCATATATATGAATATGTACAATATACTTTATAAATTAATTTGTATAAATAAAATGTTATATTTTTTATAAAAATCTTTGTTAATTTGTGGGTACCGAGATATTCCATTTTCACATTTTCGCCAGGGACATGATTGGGGCAGTCCCCGGCTTTCCCCTTTAAATATTACAGGCAGTGCTGTCAGCTGTCTGGTATGAATCATGAGGGGGAACGCCGCGACAAATTTTAAGTAAAAAAATGGTGTTGGTTCCCCCCAGGGGCATACCAGGCCCTTAGGTCTGGTATGGATTTTAAGGGGAACCCCCTACGCTGAAAAATTGGCATGGGGGTTCCCCCCAAAATCCATACCAGACCCTTATCCGAGCACGCAGCCTGGCCGGTCAGGAAAGGGGGTGGGTATGAGCGAGCGTCCCCCCTCCTGAACTGTACCAGTCTGCATGCCCTCAACATGGGGGGTGGGTGCTTTGGGGAAGGGGGAATGCCCTGCGGGCCCCCCCACCCAAAAGCACCTTTTCCCCATGTTAATGAGGACCAGGGCCTCTTCCCGACAACCCTGGCCGTTGGTTGTTGGGGTCTGTGGGAGGAGGGCTTATCGGAATCCCCCTTTAATAAGGGGGCTCCCAGATCCCGGCCCCCCACCCTATGTGAATGAGTATGGGGTACATCGTACCCTACCCATTCACCCGGGGGAAAAAGTGTCAATAAAAAAACACACTACACAGGTTTTAAAAGTAATTTATTAGGCAGCTCCAGGGGTCTTCTTCCGACTTTGGGGTTCTTCTTCCGACTTTGGGGGTCTTCTTCCGACTTCTCCTCTCTCTCCTCCCGGTGTCCGCTTCTTCTCCCTCTCTCTGGCCTCTTCTCCCGATGTCCGCTTCTTCTCCCACTCTCCGGCCTCTTCTCCCTCTCTCCGGCCTCTTCTCCCGGTGTCCGCTTCTTATCCCACTCTCCGGCCTCTTTTCCCTCTCTCCGGCCTCTTCTCCCGGTGTCCGTTTCTTCTCCCGCTCTCCGGCCTCTTCTCCCGGTGTCCGCTTCTTCTGCCGGGCTCCTCTGCTATTTTCTGCCGCTCTTTTGCTAGCGGTGGCCCAGTCTTCGCCGTCTTGTTTCTTCTTCTCTTCTTACGATGTTGTCACAAAGCTGTCTCTTGTTGTAATGATGTGTGCGAGGTGCGGGGCGACTTATATAGGCATGGGCCGTGGTCACTGGGCGTGGTCACCGGGTGACCCCGCCCCGTATGATGTCACAGTCCCATCATGCCCCGGGACTGTGACATCATAAGGGGCGGGGCCACCCGGTGACAGCTCACAGATAACAGAGATTGACACAATATCGCGGTCACCTACTGTACCAAGGCTTACAGGATCTCCTGAGGCAGGCCAGAAAAGTCTGTGGTAATTTCCGCTGGTCATACAATGTCAGTGCTCGGCTGGCTGACATTCAAAGGGAATACAACCTGCCCACCAACCGCCTCATTTGTGACATGCCTACCAGGTGGAACTCAACATTGGCAATGCTGCAGCGGCTGCACACGCAGCAGAGGGCCATCAATGAGTACTTGTGTGAGTATGGCATCAGGACAGGGTCAGGGGAGCTTGGCTTCTTTTCGCCAAGCCAGTAGCTACTGATCAAAGGATGCATGCACTGTCACCATTTGAGGAGGCCATGAAGATGGTGAGCAGCGACAATGCATGCAACAGTGATACTGACCCTCTTGTCTTTCTGTTGGAGCACACGCTTCGTGAAATAATGGACAGGCCAATTGAGGCAGAACAGGGGGAGGAAGAGGAGCACTTCCTTACCTCTTAAGGCCCCCTTTATCCATATAGTATTCCTGTGGGCCCACCAAACACACAGGCAGAAGAGGAGGAGGATTGTGTCAGCATGGACGTGGAGGATAACAGCAGTCTTCAAGGGATGGTTTTCAGTCCCCAGAAACCCAAAGAGTTTTACATGGCTGGGAGGAGGTTGTTATGGATCATGTGATCCTTAGTGACCCAGAGGACTCAGAATTGAATGCCTCTGCAAACTTACGCCTCCCTGATTCTGCAAAGCCTGCGAAAGGACCCTCGGATTCGTGGGATCAAGGAGAGGGATCATTACTGGCTGGCAACCCTTCTTGATCCACGTTATATAAGCGCAGCACAGTGGTGTAGTGGATAGCACTTTCACCTAGCAGCAATAGGGTCGCTGGTTCAAATACCGTCCATGACACCATCTGCCTGGAGTTTGCATGTTCTCCCTGTGCCAGCGTGGGTTTCCTCCGGGTACTCCGGTTTCCTCCCACACTCCAAAGACATGCTGGTAGGTTAATTAGATCCTGTCGAAAAAATTGGCCAAATATGTGTATGTTGTATGTGTTTGTAAGCGTGTCGGGACCCCATGGGGCAAAGGACCGCGCTATACTGCAGATGGACACCGGTGGCAAAAGCGCCCTGAGGCGATTCAGTTCGCATAGGTAGCGCTATACAAGTCACTCATTTATTCATTCATGTTACAAGGGTAAGGTTGCAGAACTCATCCTGCCTTCGCAGAGGGAGCAGAGGATGAAACATCTTCAGGAGAGCTTGAAGAAAGGTTTGTGCAATGCATTTCCATACCCTGGGAGGTTACAATTTCCTGGTGTTGGACAACGTGTTGCTGAGGCTTCGTTCAGTCAGAGGAAGAGCAGTGGAGAAGGTGACCGGCTGACCGATGCCTTTAGACAATTTTTCAGTCCTCAGCGCCGAGGTCTGATTGGTTCAAGCAGCCATCGCTAGCGTCTGCACTACATGGTGCAGAAATATCTAGGGGCAAGAGCAGACTTGGAGACTATTCCAACAGACCATCCACTGGGTTACTGGGTCTTGAGGATGGACCACTGGCCAGAACTTGCTCAATATTCAATTGAGCTACTGGCCTGTCCTGCAACCAGTGTTCTTTCTGAAAGCACATTAAGTGCTGCTGGAGAGTTTGTAACGGATCATAGAGTGCACCTGTCCACAGACTCCGTTGTTAGGCTCACATTCATAAAAATGAATCAGTCTTGTAACAGCAGCTATCAAGCACCTGATGCTGATGTAACTGATTGATTTTTCTATGGATGTGGGATCCCTTGAAGACTGCCTATGCTGAGTGACTATCCTATTCCTCCTCAATCCCGATGATGCTAGCTTCCAACAATATTTTTGTTTTAGGGTACCACCACTAGGGATGAGCTTCGAGTTCGAGTCGAACTCATGTTCGACTCGAACATTGGCTGTTCGCAAGTTCGCCGAACAGCGAACAATTTGGGCTGTGCGCGGCAAATTCGAATGCTGTGGAACACCCTTTAAAAGTCTATGGGAGAAATCAAAAGTGCTAATTTTAAAGGCTTTTATGCAAGTTATTGTCATAAAAAGTGTTTGGGGACCTGGGTCCTGCCCCAGGGGACATGCAATGCAAAAAAAAGTTTTAAAAACGACCATTTTTTCAGGAGCAGTGATTTTAATAATGCTTAAAGTCAAACAATAAAAGTGTAATATCCCTTTACATTTCGTAGCTGGGGGGTGTCTATAGTATGCCTGTAAAGGGGCGCATGTTTCCCGTGTTTAGAACAGTCTGACAGCAAAATGACATTTCGAAGGAAAAAAGCCATTTAAAACTACTCACGGCTATTGCATTGCCAGTCCGACAATACATATAGAAGTTCATTGATAAAAACGGCATGGGAATTCCCCACAGGGGAACCCCCAAACCAAAATTTTAAAAAAAAATGACGTGGGGGTCCCCCTAAATTCCATACCAGGCCCTTCAGGTCTGGTATGGATATTAAGGGGAACCCCTGCCAAAATTTAAAAAAAAATGACATGGGGGTCCCCCTAAATTCCATACCAGACCCTTCAGGTCTGGTATGGATTTTAAGGGGAACCCTGCGCCAAAAAAAAAAAAAAAAACGGCGTGGGGTCCCCCCAAAAATCCATACCAGATCCTTATTCGAGCATGCAACCTGGCAGGCCCCTCCTGAACTGTACCAGGCCACATGCCCTCAATATTGGGAGGGTGCTATGGGTAGCCCCCCAAAACACCTTGTCCCCATGTTGATGAGGACAAGGGCCTCATCCCCACAACCCTGGCCGGTGGTTGTGGGGGTCTGTGGGCGGGGGGCTTATCGGAATCTGGAAGCCCCCTTTAACAAGGGGACCCCCAGATCCCGCCCCCCCTGTGTGAAATGGTCAGAGGGTACAAAAGTACCCCTACCATTTCACTAAAAAACTGTCAAAAATGTTAAAAATTACAAGAGACAGTTTTTGACAATTCCTTTGTTTAAATGGTTCTTCTTTCTTCTTTCTTCTATCTTCCTTCATTTTCTTCTTCTTCTGGTTCTTCTGGCTCTTCTGGTTCTTCCTCTGGCGTTCTCGTCCAGCATCTCCTCCGCGGCGTCTTCTATCTTCTTCTCCTCGGGCCGCTCTGCACCCATGGCATGGGGGGAGGCTCCCGCTCTTCTCTTTATCTTCTTCTCTTCTTCATATTCTTCTTCATCTTCTTCTTCATCTTCTTCTCCGCCAGAAGAGAAGAAAAGAAGAAGATGAAGAAGAGAAGAAGATGAAGAGAAGAGCGGGAGCCTCCCCCCATGCCATGGGTGCGGAGCGGCCCGAGGAGAAGAAGATAGAAGACACCACGGAGGAGATGCTGGACGAGAACGCCGGAGGAAGAACCAGAAGAGCCAGAAGAACCAGAAGAAGAAGAAGAAGAAGATGAAGGAAGATAGAAGAAAGAAGAAGCATTTAAATAAAGGAATTGTCAAAAACTGTCTCTTGTCATTTTTAACATTTTTGACAGTTTTTTAGTGAAATGGTAGGGGTACTTTTGTACCCCCTTACCATTTCACACAGGGGGGGCCAGGATCTGGGGGTCCCCTTGTTAAAGGGGGTTTCCAGATTCCGATAAGCCCCCCGCCCACAGACCCCCACAACCACCGGCCAGGGTTGTGGGGATGAGGCCCTTGTCCTTATCAACATGGGGACAAGGTGTTTTGGGGGCTACCCCAAAGCACCCTCCCAATGTTGAGGGCATGTGGCCTGGTATGGTTCAGGAAGGGGGGCGCTCTCTCGTCCTCCCCCTCTTCCTGCAGCTTGCCAGGTTGCGTGCTCGGATAAGGGTCTGGTATGGATCTTTGGGGGGACCCCACGCGTTTTTTTTGGGCGCGGGGTTCCCCTTTAAAATGATGGGTCTGGTATGGAATTTGGGGGGACCCCCACGTCATTTTTTTTTTTAAATTTTGGCAGGGGTTCCCCTTAATATCCATACCAGACCTGAAGGGTGTCATTTTGCTGTAAAAATGTCATTTTGCTGTCAGACTGTTCTAAACACGGGAAACATGCGCCCCCTTACAGGCATACTATAGACACCCCCCAGCTATGAAATTTAAAGGGATATTACACTTTTATTGTTTGACTTTAAGCATTATTAAAATCACTGCTCCTGAAAAAACGGTCGTTTTTAAAACTTTTTTTGCATTGATCCATGTCCCCTGGGGCAGGACCCAGGTCCCCAAACATTTTTTTTGACAATAACTTGCATATAAGCCTTTAAAATTAGCACTTTTGATTATTCATGTTCGTGTCCCATAGACTTTAACGGTGTTCACACAAACTTTTTTCCTGTTCGCATGTTCTGGTGCGAACCGAACAGGGGGGTGTTCGGCTCATCCCTAACCACCACCACTGCCTAAGGCCCAATTTTTCTGTCCCTGTTTAACATTACAATTTTTGATCCAATATTTCACAGCAGGGCCCGTTCCTGCGCCCAACAAGAGTATCTGTGAGGGGTTACAGTGTCGTGGCACCACCACCACCACCAAAGGCCCAATTTTTATGCCCCTGCCCCAGCAGCAGAAAAAAAGGAGAAGTGTGCCCCACGGCCACTTGCAGAGGATGCACCATGTCCACGACCAGCACTGTTGACTGTAGACACAGAGGCTGCTTGAACTCTTTTAGTGGCCTGTGAGCATCTGCCTCTCCTTGGTGGCCTTCTGGACATGATGTATATTTTGTTTTGCAACACCACACTACACTGTATTGTGTACTGTGTACACCACCAGAAAAGTAGTAACAACTGCACTGTTCTGTGTACTGTGTACACCACCAGAAGTGTAGTAGCAACTGCACTACGGCTGCACTGTATTGTGTACTGTGTACACCACCAGAAAAGTAGTGGCAACTGCACTACAGCTGCACTGTATTGTTTACTGTGTACACCACCAGAAGTGTAGTATATATCTATATATATATATATATATATATATATATATATATATATATATATATTAGACTGACTGTATATATATATCAAATACACTTCCACTAACTGAATAACCTGCCTGCTTAATCTAAATCAAGCTCTCTCTCCATCCACGCCAACAACACTGCACAGGGCTGCAGTGTAGGCAGCCTTATATAGTGTGGGGCGTGGACTTAGTCCCCCTGAGCCATGATTAGCCAAAGACACCCTGCCTTTGGCCAATTATGACTCTCATAGCAGAGGGCACTAGGATTGGCCAAAGCATGCAGGTCAGGTGCATGCTTTGGCCAATCATCATACAGCAATGCACTGCGATCTCGCAGTCCATTATGGGGCGCATTATGGGGCATTCTGTGGCGCTCAAATTTGCCGTGAACGCCCTATAAAATTTGCTGTTCGGCGAATGGGTGAACACCCCTTGTTCGAGTCGAACTTGCGTTCAACTTGAACTGTAGGCTCATCCCTAGATAACACACAGAGCGTGGCTCAGCCCAACCCCCCGCTCCCTCCTGGCTGGCTGTGATTGACAGCAGTGGGAGCCAGTGTCTCAGCCAATAAGCATGAGCTAAAAAAGCATCATCTCTCCCAGGTCACTCTCTCCTTATTGGCTGAGACACTGGCTCCCACTGCTGTCAATCACAGACAGCCAGGAGGTAGCGGTGAGGAAAAGTGGCATCACCCACATGTCTCAGAAGCATTGGAAGCTGGGGCCCTGGTAAGTTTTTTTTTTTTCACTTGTTTTTTTATCAGCTTTATTTAAAAGTCACATTTGAAGGTGATTTGACTTTAGGAGGTGGAGGGATTTCAATATAGTGAACCTTACATTTCTATGGAAGGTGCACTTTATTTGGTGACAACGGTGGAACTTGCCTGGGCATTGTGCATCAGCAGTTTGAGAGATATTGTGTCTCAGTCAATAAGGAGAGAGTGACCTGGGAGAGATGATGCTTTTTTAGCTCATGCCAAAAAAATAAAAAAAATAAAATTTCCCCAGATTCCAATGATTCTGGGAAGTGTGGGTGATCTCACCTTTCCCCTCTGTAGTCTCCTGGGATAGCTAGGTTCTCCAGCCCATTGCAGAGGCATATTCTCATGGGATTTTGAGCACCAGGCTATAGCAGGAGGCAATTGTGAGGCCCAATGATATAACTCCAGGAAGCATTGGAAGCTAGGGCCTAGATAAGTTTTTTTTATATTTTTTTTTTATTTATTTTTTTTATATGCAAGTGATTTTTAAGAACTAAGGATCTCAAGTGAAATGCATCTTCAGAATATTTGTACAGTTTTTTTCATTACTTAGGGGAGCATGCAGATTTATAAACGTAGCACAACTCTCAGTCCTATTTTCAGGTGCACTTTTGTCTGTAAAATCTTGAACAGCTTCAATATAAGGTGGAGCAGGTCACTAGCCTAGGAAACCATGCTGCCTATGATGTGGCATAGGGCTTCATAAATGAAGGCAGATTTTGATTGAGTTCTGTCTAATAGATGATCAATGTGGATTTTCTGTTAACATTTGAATGGATACAATTTACGTCAAATCAAGATTTTTTTAAAGGGTTATTTACACAGTGCTGGAGATTTCTTTTTTTTTTACTATTTGGTTTGCTGAATGAACTCATTTTCCTATACTTTGTTTCATTGCCTCATGTGATATTTAGCAAGACAATGACTACGTCTTGTGCCTTAATTATTTTTTATTTACTTCTATTGCTCCCAGGCTCGGCCACTCTGTATTCCTGCAAATCTGTGACTCAGAATCCATCGGCAGCTTGCAATTTATTAATAAGAGATACTTTGGAGGATTTTGAATATTTTCAAACCGGAGATTTTATTATTGGAGGAGTGTTTACAGTGAATTATAATATGGTGCCATTCAGAGCTAACTCAATTGTTACAGACATTGCATGTTTCAAGTGAGAATTTTGTTCATTGATTTCTTTTTTTTTTCTTTATGCAAATTCATATTGTTAAATTTATTTATTTATTTATTTTTTAAATTGAAAATAAAGTTTATTGAGTTATTGAAAAAATACATCAATCAAGAGAGAGAAAGAGGAGCACAACGCTCATCGAGTACAGATTATAAAAGTGGTACAGCGGTTATACAGAATGTCAACATTAAATTTTGAATAGCCTTAGTCTTGTAACATAAACAAATACGTTGCTATGGGCGCTGGGAATCTCGGCACCAGAGCCCCTTCTGGGAACTAACTGCTCTGATGAACCGGGAATCCCCGAGCCCACCTCGCTACTAAAATGTGGAAAAATGTCTAGGATATAGATACACAACCTTAGAAACCGGAAAAATAATAAAAAGGAGAAAACTGAAGGGGGCTTGTATCTATATGACAATTGAATACCATGTTAATAACGTATTTATATAATCATTACTTTAATCAAAAAAGCTAACTGGTCAGTCGACCTTTCAGGGTGGAATGAACTTTGGCCAGTTGATCCGGATCGAAGCATGTTATGCTTAGGAGATAGGGAGATATAACATTTGAGAATCTGCCCTGAGAGCCTCCTTGAGGCTAATAACCTAGGTAGTAGAGAGTACCGAGAGCCTGAGGGACCAGTATTAAAATAGAGAGAAAGCAGAAGAGTGAGAGGGGAAAAGAAAGAATTTAGAAGGGACAGAAGGGATAGGGGGGGCGAAAGGAGTAGCTGGTCGTAAGGAGTGATAGGAAGGAAGTGCACAGGAGACCCCTAGGAGAGGGAGATTGAGAGCCCTCCAACTATGAACCATTCTTATGATCTATCGATCACACATACAGTGGGTGCCCCACGAGATTTGCCCAGGGTTCCCAAATAATTTTGAATTTGTCTAGGGTATCTAGAATAGTGTTGGATATTTTTTCTTGCAGCATGATCCAAGTAATTTTTTGTTTGGCTAACCGAATGGACACTTTCGGTGATTTCCAGGACCGGGTGATGGTCATTTTGGCCCTCACTAGAATAAACTGGATCAGCTTTTGGGTATGTTTGGAAATTTTAGGAATGGGACCATTAAGCAAAGCAATAGTTGGATCTTGTTTCAGAGTACAACCGCATGTTCTGCGGATAAGGGAGAAGATCTTGTTCCAATACATTCTGATTTTAGGGCATTCCCATAGTATGTGTAAAAGAGTGCCCACATGACTGCAGCCTCTAAAGCAAAGAGGTGACGTTTGCGGATAGAATTTGGCAAGTCGTGAAGGTACCAGGTACCAGCGTGTAAGAATTTTCAGCCCTGCTTCGTTTATTGAAGTATTAACCATACCTTTGAAGGAGCGGGCAAAATTAGTATGCCACTTATCAAGGTCCCAGCTGAAGTCAAGATCCCGCTCCCAGCTCGTCATGTATGCTGCTTTTTCCGTGGGTTCCGCCAGGGATGAATAGATGAGAGAGATACCTCCTTTGGTGTCTGAGGCCGAAGCGCACCATTGTTCATAAGGCGTTACTGAAAGATGGTTCTCACTACTCTTCCATAACCGATTCAAAAAATGTGAAAGTTGAAAGAACCTAAATTTTTCGGCTGAGGGCATTTCAAGTTTGGACATACAATATGCTAAAGTGAGGGGACCATTGGAGTTGAAGAATTGACCAATTCTATAAAGGCCCTTGTCAAGCCACCATTTGAAGGCTCGAATATCTAAGCCAGGTGGAAAGTTATGATTCCTGAAGATATGTGCCAGGGGGTGCCAAGTAGAGATGAGGGGTTTGAGCTTATGAAGGGAGTCACAAAGTTTCATTGAGTGTGTCAGGAAATGTTCCATCCGCTGGTAAGACCTGTTATTTGGCATGCAGTACTGAGGTCCACCAGCAGGTGTCTCCTGGCAGTTTGGAACTGTCAGGAGAGCTTTTCCCTGTTAATAATATATCATCTTTGGGCCGCAGTACTGGCGTCCACCAGCGGATGGATCCTGGCAGTGTGGAGCAGACAGTACCTCCTACAATCAGGTGTCACTTGAAGCCAATCATAGGCCTATAAATACCCGACAAACATTCACATGTTTGCCTTGACTTCGTCATTGCCTCCTGACCTGCAAGCTATTTGATCCTGTGCCCTGAACCTGAGCCTGTGCCCTGATCCTGTCCCCTGGTCCTGTCTCCCTGTCTGGGACCTTATCCTGTCCCACCTGTGACCCTGCATCCCTGCCTGCAGCCTGACCCATCCATCCTATCCCTGTCCTGTGTTCCATACCCCATCTGCTGATCTCCCTGTGTATGACCTTGGCCTGGCTTACGTTTATGTCTCTGGAACATCCCCCTGCTGATCTGCTGTGTATGACCCTGGCCTGGCTATTGTCTATGAACCTGGTATTTCCCATTTATTACACTTATTTGTCTATTGTTATTTGTGGGTCTCTGTCTGTGGTTGGTTATTGCACTGTATCATATTGGAGTTGGTTGGTTGTATTATATTATTCACTTTCTTTAATAAATTAACATATTTTCACTTATATATGTTTTGGTGTCCTCTGTCGCAGATCACACGGTTCTGGTCACACCTGCTCCTAACAGAGTGAGGTAATGTGGGGGCTAGTATAGGGGGACGTTTTTTGGGGATATTCCAAAGCAGAAAATCTAAGGTGAAACCAGGGACCGCCTCTCGCTCCATGTCACGATCAGATTTTCCGACAACTTTGTGTGACCGTGTGTATGCAAGACCTTTATATACCTCCATCCGTCCACCTGAATGTGGTTAATCTATCACAGTTTTCATTAGTTCCTTTGTATATACTGTATACATGTTCCTTTCACAGCCCCGTCTCTCATTACTATAAAAACCTCCTTGCATTCTTATTTGGCATCGAACAAATGAATAAAACTCCGGAGCTGCAGAACATTTCTCTGGGATATCACATTTATGATTCATGTGCCGATGCAAATAAAGCTGTAAAAAGCGTCCTACAGATATTATCCGGGCCGGGGAGAACCGTTCCGAACTATTCCTGTATGAAACAAAACCAGATCATCGGTTTTATCGGAGATCATCACTCCAGGACAACCATACCTATAGCTCAGGTATTGAGCGTCTACAGGTACACCCAGGTGAGCATTTCCTTTTGCACAGCTTTACATTTCCTAAGTGAACTCAATGTTAAAGTGGATGTAAACCCAATGCCATCCTTTCTAAACTCCTGCCATAGGGGTTATCTATAAGGATATACACGCCTCCTGCATGTATCTTTACCTGTCATGTCTCCCCTCTGTCTGTTATGAGAGCCGAAAAACTGCAGATTCTGTGGGTGGGTCTGTTGTCTGGAGCTCAGTGGGTGGAGTCATGATGTCAGTAGACTCCCCGCCCACTTCTACACTCCCCTTGTCAATATACATTTTCTCCTGTGTATTTTTTACACTGAACTTCTGCTATGATCTCTAATAGGGATGAGCTTCGAGTTCGAGTCGAACTCATGTTCTACTCGAACATTGGCTGTTCGCAAGTTCGCCGAACAGCGAACAATTTGGGGTGTTCGCGGCAAATTCGAATGCCGCGGAACACCCTTTAAAAGTCTATGGGAGAAATCAAAAGTGCTAATTTTAAAGGCTTATATGCAAGTTATTGTCATAAAAAGTGTTTGGGGACCCGGGTCCTGCCCCAGGGGACATGGATCAATGCAAAAAAAAGTTTTAAAAACGGACGTTTTTTCAGGAGCAGTGATTTTATTAATGCTTAAAGTCAAACAATAAAAGTGTAATATCCCTTTAAATTTCGTACCTGGGGGGTGTCTATAGTATGCCTGTAAAGGGGCGCATGTTTCCCGTGTTTAGAACAGTCTGACAGCAAAATGACATTTGGAAGGAAAAAACTCATTTAAAACTACCCGCGGCTATTGCATTGCCGACAATACACATAGAAGTTCATTGATAAAAACGGCATGGGAATTCCCCACAGGGGAACCCCAAACCAAAATAAAAAAAAAAAAAATGACGTGGGGTTCCCCCTAAATTCCATACCAGACCCTTCAGGTCTGGTATGGATTTTAAGGGGAACCCCGCGCCAAAAAAAAAAAAAAAACGGCGTGGGGTCCCCCTAAAAATCCATACCAGACCCTTATCCGAGCACGCAACCTGGCAGGCCGCAGGAAAAGAGGGGGGGACGAGAGTGCGCCCCCCCCCCCTCCTGAACCGTACCAGGCCACATGCCCTCAACATTGGGAGGGTGCTTTGGGGTAGCCCCCCAAAACACCTTGTCCCCATGTTGATGAGGACAAGGGCCTCATCCTCACAACCGTGGCCGGTGGTTGTGAGGGTCTGCGGGCGGGGGGCTTATCGGAATCTGGAAGCCCCCTTTAACAAGGGGACCCCCAGATCCCGGCCCCCCCCCCTGTGTGAAATGGTAAGGGGGTACTTACCCCTACCATTTCACTAAAAAACTGTCAAAAATGTTAAAAATGACAAGAGACAGTTTTTGACAATTCCTTTATTTAAATGCTTCTTCTTTCTTCCTTCATCTTCTTCTTCTTCTGGTTCTTCCTCCGGCGTTCTCGTCCAGCATCTTCTCCGCGGCGTCTTCTATCTTCTTCTCCTCGGGCCGCTCCGCACCCATGGCATGAGGGGGGAGGCTCCCGCTCTTCTCTTCATCTTCTTCTCTTCTTCATCTTCTTCTTCATCTTCTTCTTCTTCTTCTTTTTCTTCTTCTTCTTCTTCTCTTCTTCCTTCTTCTCTTCTTCCTGTCTTCTCCGGGCCGCTCCGCAATCCATGCTGTGGCATGGAGGGAGGCTCCCGCTGTGTGACGGCGTCTCTTCGTCTGACGGTTCTTAAATAACGGGGGGCGGGGCCACCCGGTGACCCCGCCCCCCTCTGACGCACACATGACGGGACTTCCCTGTGGCATTCCCCGTGACGTCACAGGGAAGTCCCTCAAGTCACCGTGAGTCAGAGGGGGGCGGGGTCACCGGATGGCCCCGCCCCCGTTATTTAAGAACCGTCAGACGAAGAGACGCCGTCACACAGCGGGAGCCTCCCACCATGCCAGCATGGCTGCGGAGCGGCCCGGAGAAGACAGGAAGAAGAGAAGAAGGAAGAAGAAGAAGAAGAAGAAGATGAAGAAGAAGATGAAGAAGAGAAGAAGATGAAGAGAAGAGCGGGAGCCTCCCCCCTCATGCCATGGGTGCGGAGCGGCCCGAGGAGAAGAAGATAGAAGACGCCGCGGTGAAGATGCTGGACGAGAACGCCGGAGGAAGAACCAGAAGAACCAGAAGAAGAAGAAGATGAAGGAAGAAAGAAGAAGCATTTAAATAAAGGAATTGTTAAAAACTGTCTCTTGTCATTTTTAACATTTTTGACAGTTTTTTTAGTGAAATGGTAGGGGTAAGTACCCCCTTACCATTTCACACAGGGGGGGGGCCGGGATCTGGGGGTCCCCTTGTTAAAGGGGGCTTCCAGATTCCGATAAGCCCCCCGCCCGCAGACCCTCACAACCACCGGCCACGGTTGTGAGGATGAGGCCCTTGTCCTCATCAACATGGGGACAAGGTGTTTTGGGGGGCTACCCCAAAGCACCCTCCCAATGTTGAGGGCATGTGGCCTGGTACGGTTCAGGAGGGGGGGGGGCCGCACTCTCGTCCCCCCCTCTTTTCCTGCGGCCTGCCAGGTTGCGTGCTCGGATAAGGGTCTGGTATGGATTTTTAGGGGGACCCCACGCCGTTTTTTTTTTTTTTTTTTGGCGCGGGGTTCCCCTTAAAATCCATACCAGACCTGAAGGGTCTGGTATGGAATTTAGGGGGAACCCCACGTCAATTTTTTTTTTTAATTTTGGCTGGGGTTCCCCTTAATATCCATACCAGACCTGAAGGGCCTTGTATGGAATTTAGGGGGACCCCACATCATTTTTTTTTTTTTTATTTTGGTTCGGGGTTCCCCTGTGGGGAATTCCCATGCCGTTTTTATCAATGAACTTCTATGTGTATTGTCGGCAATGCAATAGCCGCGGGTAGTTTTAAATGAGTTTTTTCCTTCCAAATGTCATTTTGCTGTCAGACTGTTCTAAACACGGGAAACATGCGCCCCTTTACAGGCATACTATAGACACCCCCCAGGTATGAAATTTAAAGGGATATTACACTTTTATTGTTTGACTTTAAGCATTATTAAAATCACTGCTCCTGAAAAAACGGCCGTTTTTAAAACTTTTTTTTGCATTGATTCATGTCCCCTGGGGGAGGACCCGGGTCCCCAAACACTTTTTATGACAATAACTTGCATATTAGCCTTTAAAATTAGCACTTTTGATTATTCATGTTCGTGTCCCATAGACTTTAACGGCGTTCGCGTGTTCGAACAAATTTTTTTCCTGTTCGCATGTTCTGGTGCGAACCGAACAGGGGGGTGTTCGGCTCATCCCTAATCTCTAACATCCAGTGAAAAGACAGGAAAGTAACCACATGACTTCAGCATGCCAAATCATGCTGAGGTGTGGAACAGCCAATCCTTGCAGAGCTGCTGAATAAAGGAGTGGGGGAGGGAATTAAAAAATAATGCATGTCTTAGGCTAGTGCACGAGATATGTAAATCACCTGTCACTCACAGCAAGGGGGAGGATTTGACAAAGTTTTTCTCTGTTTATCTCACTGAACAATAAAAGAGGATTGCTCAGAGCTGGATTAACTCTTTGTGGCAAGACTGGGCTCAAATGATAGAAAATCTTTTACTCTACATTATGACATAAAAAAAAAAATCGGGTTTACATCCACTTTAACAACTGCTTCTGCGTCCTCCTAAAGCCGAACTCCAGGCAAACAGCTAAATATGTTGTAGATATAGATATATGGAGGGTGTGTTACCTGCTAAAGGATTTGTATTTATGTCCATCCAGTCCTGAGATTCACACAACCTTCCGCACATTATTATAGCTAGACTAGAGACCAGCCTTTTAGCTCTACTACAGTAAAGAAAACAGATTGGTCACCTTCCAGCCCCCAACCTGTAGTTCAACCATGAAGGGGCAGCAAAATGACTTCAACTCTCATCTCTTGTCTCTATGTCACCATGGTTTTGGTCACCACTAGGGATGAGCTTCGTGTTCGAGTCGAACCCATGTTCGACTCGAACATCGGCTGTTCGGTCTTTCGCCGAATTGCGAACGATATGTGGCGCGTCACGGCCCATAATTCACTGCGGCATCGCAGTGCATTGCTGGCTGATGATTGGCCAAGCATGCACTATGACCCACATGCTTGGCCAATCACAGCGCCGCCTGAACAGAGAGCCGTAATTGGCCAAAGCCAAGGAAGCTTTGGCCAATTATGGCTCAGGGGATTTAGTACACGCCCCACACTATATAAGGCCGCCTGCACGGCGGCCCTGTGCAGTGTGTTCCGGTGTGCTGAGAGATAGAGAGTAGGGATGAGCTTCGTGTTCGAGTCGAACCCATGTTCGACTCGAACATCGGCTGTTCGACCGTCCGTCGAATTGCGAACGTTATGGGCCGTTCGCGCCAAATTCGTGTGGCGTGTCACGGCCCATAATTCACTGCGGCATCGCAGTGCATTGCTGGCTGATGATTGGCCAAGCATGCACTATGACCCGCATGCTTGGCCAATCACAGCGCCGTCAGTAGAGAGAGCTGTAATTGGCCAAAGCCAGGGTGGCTTTGGCCAATTATGGCTCAGGGGATTTAGTACACGCCCCACACTATATAAGGCCGCCTGCACGGCGGCCCTGTGTAGTGTGTTCCGGTGTGCTGATAGAGAGAGAGACAGACAGTGTCATTTGATTTGAGTTAGCTAGGTTAGGCTAGATCTGTTCCTGCTATTTACATTTAATGCAGTGCGTCCTGCTCACAGTGTTCAGCTAGATCCGTTCCTGCTATTTACATTTAGTGCAGTCAGTGCGTCCTGCTCACAGTGTTCAGCTAGATCCGTTCCTGCTATTTACATTTAGTGCAGTGCGTCCTGCTCACAGTGTTCAGCTAGATCTGTTCCTGCTATTTACATTTAGTGCAGTTCGTCCTGCTCACAGTGTTCAGCTAGATCCGTTCCTGCTATTTACATTGAGTGCAGTGCGTCCTGCTCACAGTGTTCAGCTAGATCTGTTCCTGCTATTTACATTTAGTGCAGTCAGTGCGTCCTGCTCACAGTGTTCAGCTAGATCTGTTCCTGCTATTTACATTTAGTGCAGTCAGTGCGTCCTGCTCACAGTGTTCAGCTAGATCCGTTCCTGCTATTTACATTTAGTGCAGTGCGTCCTGCTCACAGTGTTCAGCTAGATCTGTTCCTGCTATTTACATTTAGTGCAGTGCGTCCTGCTCACAGTGTTCAGCTAGATCCGTTCCTGCTATTTACATTTAGTGCAGTGCGTCCTGCTCACAGTGTTCAGCTAGATCCGTTCCTGCTATTTACATTTAGTGCAGTGCGTCCTGCTCACAGTGTTCAGCTAGATCTGTTCCTGCTATTTACATTTAGTGCAGTGCGTCCTGCTCACAGTGTTCAGCTAGATCTGTTCCTGCTATTTACATTTAGTGCAGTCAGTGCGTCCTGCTCACAGTGTTCAGCTAGATCCGTTCCTGCTATTTACATTTAGTGCAGTGCGTCCTGCTCACAGTGTTCAGCTAGATCTGTTCCTGCTATTTACATTTAGTGCAGTGCGTCCTGCTCACAGTGTTCAGCTAGATCCGTTCCTGCTATTTACATTTAGTGCAGTGCGTCCTGCTCACAGTGTTCAGCTAGATCCGTTCCTGCTATTTACATTTAGTGCAGTGCGTCCTGCTCACAGTGTTCAGCTAGATCCGTTCCTGCTATTTACATTTAGTGCAGTGCGTCCTGCTCACAGTGTTCAGCTAGATCTGTTCCTGCTATTTACATTTAGTGCAGTCAGTGCGTCCTGCTCACAGTGTTCAGCTAGATCCGTTCCTGCTATTTACATTTAGTGCAGTGCGTCCTGCTCACAGTGTTCAGCTAGATCTGTTCCTGCTATTTACATTTAGTGCAGTGCGTCCTGCTCACAGTGTTCAGCTAGATCCGTTCCTGCTATTTACATTTAGTGCAGTGCGTCCTGCTCACAGTGTTCAGCTAGATCTGTTCCTGCTATTTACATTTAGTGCAGTGCGTCCTGCTCACAGTGTTCAGCTAGATCCGTTCCTGCTATTTACATTTAGTGCAGTGCGTCCTGCTCACAGTGTTCAGCTAGATCTGTTCCTGCTAATTTCATTTAGTGCAGTGCGTCCTGCTCACAGTGTTCAGCTAGATCTGTTCCTGCTATTTACATTTAGTGCAGTCAGTGCGTCCTGCTCACAGTGTTCAGCTAGATCCGTTCCTGCTATTTACATTTAGTGCAGTGCGTCCTGCTCACAGTGTTCAGCTAGATCTGTTCCTGCTATTTACATTTAGTGCAGTGCGTCCTGCTCACAGTGTTCAGCTAGATCCGTTCCTGCTATTTACATTTAGTGCAGTGCGTCCTGCTCACAGTGTTCAGCTAGATCCGTTCCTGCTATTTACATTTAGTGCAGTGCGTCCTGCTCACAGTGTTCAGCTAGATCCGTTCCTGCTATTTACATTTAGTGCAGTGCGTCCTGCTCACAGTGTTCAGCTAGATCTGTTCCTGCTATTTACATTTAGTGCAGTCAGTGCGTCCTGCTCACAGTGTTCAGCTAGATCCGTTCCTGCTATTTACATTTAGTGCAGTGCGTCCTGCTCACAGTGTTCAGCTAGATCTGTTCCTGCTATTTACATTTAGTGCAGTGCGTCCTGCTCACAGTGTTCAACTAGATCCGTTCCTGCTATTTACATTTAGTGCAGTGCGTCCTGCTCACAGTGTTCAGCTAGATCTGTTCCTGCTATTTACATTTAGTGCAGTGCGTCCTGCTCACAGTGTTCAGCTAGATCCGTTCCTGCTATTTACATTTAGTGCAGTCAGTGCGTCCTGCTCACAGTGTTCAGCTAGATCTGTTCCTGCTATTTACATTTAGTGCAGTCAGTGCGTCCTGCTCACAGTGTTCAGCTAGATCTGTTCCTGCTATTTACATTTAGTGCAGTCAGTGTGTCCTGCTCACAGTGTTCAGCTAGATCCGTTCCTGTTATCTTCCTACTGACAGGCAGGCTTGTCTGGTTACAGTATATAAAGCTACCTGAAGAAAATTACAGGTGTTCTATCCCAGCTTAGTGCAGCTACAGGCCATTAGTATGTCTGGAAGGCCAAGAAGGAGAGGCAGACAGTCACAAGCCAATAAGAGAGGGCAAGCAGGCTCTGTGTCTAGTGCTGGTCGTGGAGACGGTGCATCCTCATCAGCCCGTGGCCATGGGACACACTTGGCCTTTTTTTCGGCAGCTGGCCGTGTTGAGCCGCAACATGCAGAAAACTTGGTCGAGTGGATGACCAAGCCGTCCTCATCCTCCTCATCCTCTCTCACCCATGCCCAGGGTGCTTTGTCTGGCAAAGCAGCGGCCTCTTCCCTCAGCTCAATGTCATCAGTGACTCCTTCCCTAGCTCCACCATGTCCTCCTGAGGATTCCCTCGAACTGTTTGACCACAGTGTTGGGTACATGCTCCAGGAGGATGCCCAGCGTTTGGAAGGCTCTGATGATGATACTGAGCTCGATGAAGGCAGTAACATGAGCACGGACAGAGGGGGTGCCCAAGAAGGACAGCAATCTGGCAGTCATGCTCCCCCTGCTGCAGCATACTGCCAGGTTTGCTCCAGTGATGAGGAGGGAGGGGATGATGAGGTCACTGACTCAACGTGGGTGCCTGATAGGAGAGAGGAGGAGGAGGAGGAGGAGGAGGAGGCGGCACATCACCAACGAGGCAGGATGCCCTCCAGGGGCCAGCCTAAGGGCAGCACATTGACTGCATCACACCCCAAAGCTCCACATGTGCAGGGCGCTGCAGTCTCTGCGCGTTATTCAAAAAGTTCTTTGGTGTGGGCCTTTTTTGAGACGAGTGCATTTGCAACATATGTCTCAAGCGTATCTCGCGTGGCCAAAACATCTCCCGCTTGGGTACCACATGCTTGACCAGACATATGTTGACCTGCCATGCAGTTCGTTGGCAAGCATATCTAAAAGACCCACACCAAAGAACAAAGAGGATCTCTCCTTGCTCCTCATCAGCTGAGATTTCCAACCCCACTAGACCTTCAGTCCTCTCTGAGACCTACAGTGAGAGGAATGAAGGTGTAGAATTAGGTGTGTCACAGCCAAGTACTTGTGGGCAATCTGCTTTTGGTACACCGACGTCAGATTGTACCAGGCAAATTTCCCTGCCCCAGCTGCTGCACCGCCGAAAGAAGTTTGCTCCCAGCCATCCACATGCCCAGCGGTTGAATGCTAGCTTGGCAAAATTGCTAGCACTTCAACTGCTGCCTTTTCAGTTGGTAGACTCTGCCCCCTTCCGTGAGTTTGTGTTATGTGCGGTTCCTCAGTGGCAGGTACCCAAACGCCACTTTTTCTCACGGAAGGCGATTCCGGCTCTCTACCGGCATGTGGAAGGCAATGTCCATGCCTCGCTGGACAGGGCGGTCAGCGGTAAGGTGCATATTACCGCTGACTCATGGTCCAGCAGGCATGGACAGGGACGTTACTTAAGTTTCACGGCGCATTGGGTGACTCTGCTGGCAGCTGGGAAGGATGCAGGACAAGGTGCAGTAGTGTTGGAGGTTGTTCCGCCACCACGCCTCCAAAATGCTGATTGTGACACACCTCTCTCCTCCACCCCCTCCTCTTCTTCTTCCTCCATGGCCTCTTCCTCGGAACCAGCGGTGCTCCGTAGGCGTTCAAGGGGCTACGCAAGTACGCAGGCCAAAAGATGCCATGCGGTGCTTGAGCTGGTGTGCTTGGGGGAAAGGAGCCACACTGGGGCAGAGGTTCTGTCAGCTCTGCAGGGGCAGGTTCAGAGGTGGTTGACGCTACGCCAACTTAAGGCAGGAATGGTGGTTTGCGACAATGGCACCAACCTCCTCTCTGCCCTCCGACAGGGACAACTGACCCATGTGCCCTGTTTGGCTCACGTCCTTAACTTGGTGGTGCAGCGGTTCTTGGGCAGGTACCCGGGCTTACAGGATGTCCTGAGGCAGGCCAGGAAAGTCTGTGTGCATTTCCGCCGGTCATATAATGCCAGTGCTCGGCTGACGGACCTCCAAAAGGAGTTTAACCTGCCCAAGAACCGCCTAATCTGTGACATGCCCACCAGGTGGAACTCGACATTGGCCATGCTGCAGCGGCTGCACACGCAGCAGAGGGCCATCAATGAGTACCTGTGCGACTATGGCACCAGGACAGGGTCAGGGGACCTTGGTTTTTTTTCCCCACGCCAGTGGGCCATGATCAGGGATGCATGCACTGTCCTGTCACCATTCGAGGAGGCCACGAGGATGGTGAGCACTGACAGTGCATGCATCAGTGACACTGTCCCCCTTGTCCACCTGTTGGAGCACACGCTGCGTGGAATAATGGACAGGGCACTTGAGGCAGAACAGAGGCAGGAAGAGGAGGACTTCCTTAGCACTCAAGGCCCCCTTTATCCAGACAGTGTTCCTGCGTGCCCGCCAATCACACAGGAAGAGGACGAGGAGGAGGAGGAGGAGGAGGAGGAGGAAGATTGTGTCAGTATGGAGGTGGAGCCTGGCACTCAGCATCAGCAGTCTTTAAGGGATCAGTCCCAAGGAACACATGGGCTTGTACGTGGCTGGGAGGAGGTGGCTGCGGACGTTGTTGTCCTTAGTGACCCAGAGGACTCCGGACCGAATGCCTCAGCAAACCTACGCTGCATGGCCTCCCTGATCCTGCAAAGCCTGCGTAAGGATCCTCGTATTCGTGGTATCAAGGAGAAGGACCAATACTGGCTGGCAACCCTCCTTGATCCACGTTACAAGGGTAAGGTTGCGGACCTTATCTTGCCATCGCAGAGGGAGCAGAGGATGAAACATCTTCGGGAGGCCTTGCAGAAAGGTCTGTGCAACGCGTTCCCAGAGACTGGGAGGTTACAAACTCCTGTTTCTGGACAACATGTTGCTGAGGCTTCGGTCAGTCAAAGAAGGAGCGGTGGAGAAGGTGGCCGTCTGACCGATGCGTTCAGACAATTTTTTGGTCCGCAGCCCCAAGGTATGATCGGTTCCAGCAACCATCGCCAGCGTCTGTTTTACATGGTGCAGGAATACCTAGGGGCAAGATCAGACTTGGACACCTTTCCCACCGAAAATCCTCTGGGTTACTGGGTCTTGAGGATGGATCACTGGCCAGAGCTTGCACAGTATGCAATTGAGCTACTGGCCTGTCCTGCATCCAGCGTTCTTTCGGAACGCACATTCAGTGCTGCTGGAGGCGTGGTAACCGATCACAGGGTGCGTCTGTCCACTGACTCGGTTGATCGGCTGACCTTCATAAAAATGAATCAGTCTTGGATCACCACCAGCTACCAAGCACCTGATGCTGATGTAACTGAATAATTTTTTTCAGATCCCTTCAAAGACTGCCTATGCTGATGCTGAGTGACTATCCCTGAGTAATTATCCTCTTCCTCCTCAATCATCACGCTGATAGCTTGTAAGAACATTTTTGGTTCTGGGCGCCACCACCAGTGCATAAGGCACAATTTTTCAGCCCCTGTTTAACAGGGGCGTGTAATTACAATTTTTGATGTAATACTTTGCAGCAGGGCTCGTTCCTGCATTCCAACTAGAGTGTCTGTGAGGGGTTGCAGTGTTGTGGCACCAGCACCAGTGCCTAAGGCCCAATTTTTCTGCCCCTGTCTAACAGGGGCGTGTAATTACAATTTTTGATGCAATACTTTGCAGCAGGGCTCGTTCCTGCGTTCCAACTAGAGTGTCTGTGAGGGGTTGCAGTGTTGTGGCACCAGCACCAGTGCCTAAGACCCAATTTTTCTGCCCCTGTCTAACAGGGGCGTGTAATTACAATTTTTGATGCAATTCTTTGCAGCAGGGCTCGTTCCTGCGTTCCAACTAGAGTGTCTGTGAGGGGTTGCAGTGTTGTGGCACCAGCACCAGTGCCTAAGGCCTAATTTTTCAGCTCCTGTTCAACAGGGGCATGTAATTACAATTCTTGATCTAATATTTCACAGCAGGGCCCTGTGAGGGCTTACAGTGTTTTGGCCACAGCAACACCTAAGGCCCAAATTTCTGCTGAGTATATAGGGCAGGACCCTACTTTCAAACATCTAACTTACAAACGACTCCTACTTGCAAACGGAAGGAGACAACAGGAAGTGAGATGAAATCTACCCCTAGGAAGGGAAATTCTCTCCTGTAAGAGTTAATATGGGAAAACAATTTCTCCATTCCCCTGATGCTTTCCAATCCTTGTTCCACAAAAAAACCCAAATTTTCAAAAAACATTTTTCATTGGGACAAAAAAGTGAGGTGAAATCTTCTGAAGAGGAGGAAAGACGCAAAACAAATGTCACAGGGGTGATAACCCTTCCCTATGTTTTCCAAAAAGCTTAGAAAAGTTTTTTTGGCTGGAGCTAAACACGTTAAAAATGTTCAAAATTACAAACAGATTCTACTTAACAACAAACCTACAGTCCCTGTCTTGTTTGCACCGCCTGTATACTGCTGTTCAGAGTATATAGGGACCTTTCCTTATTTTAATTTGGGTGCGGGGTTCCCCTTAATATCCATACAAGACCCAAAGGGCCTGGTAATGGACTGGGGGGTACCCATGCCGTTTGTCTCACTGATTTTCATCCATATTGCCATGACCGGACATGACATTAAACCCGCAAGCAGTTTTAAATGAGATTTTTTCCTTTAAAAATGACATTTGGTGCAGGAACTGTTCTAAACATGGGAAACACGCGTCACTTTACAGGCATACTATAGACACCCCCCAGGTACGATATTTAAAGGAATATTTCACTTTTTTTTTTTTTACTTTAAGCATCATTAAAATCACTGCTCCCGAAAAAACGGCCGTTTTTAAAAGTTTTTTTTGCATTGATACATGTCCCCTGGGGTAGGACCCGGGTCCCCACACCCTTTTTAGGACAATACCATGCAAATTAGCCTTTAAAATGAGCACTTTTGATTTTGAACGTTCGAGTCCCATAGACGTCAATGGGGTTCTAACGTTCGTGCGAACTTGCGGTCCGTTCGCGGGTTCTGGTGCGAACCGAACCGGGGGGTGTTCGGCTCATCCCTAATAGAGAGAGACAGTGTCATTTCATTTGAGTTAGCTAGATTAGGCAGGACAGTCAGTCAGTTAGCTGCACTTACAATGTATTGTGTATATATATGCATCCCAGGTGTTGTATATATATATATATATATATATATATATATATATATATATACACTGTATTCAGTTTAGCTAGATCCGTTCCTGTTATCTTCTTACTGACAGGCAGGCTTGTCTTGTTACAGTATTTACAGCTACCTGAAGAAAATTGCTGGCGTTCTTTTTATCCTATTAGTACCACAGTCAAGCAGCTAGACTATTTACAGTTAGTGCAGTGCGTCCTGCTCACAGTATTCAGCTAGATCCGTTCCTGTTGTCTTCTTACTGACAGGCAGGCTTGTCTTGTTACAGTATTTACAGCTACCTGAAGAAAATTACTGGTGTTCTTTTGATCCTATTAGTACCACAGTCAGGCAGCTAGACTATTTACAGTTAGTGCAGTGCGTCCTGCTCACAGTGTTCAGCTAGATCCGTTTCTGTTATCTTCTTACTGACAGGCAGGCTTGTCTTGTTACAGTATATAAAGCTACCTGAAGAAAATTGCTGGTGTTCTTTTGATTCTATTAGTACCACAGTCAGGCAGCTAGACTATTTACAGTTAGTGCAGTGCGTCCTGCTCACAGTGTTCTGCTAAACCTACAAGTTAGTGGGGTGCGTCCTGCTCACAGCGTTCAGCTAAACCTACAAGTTAGTGGGGTGCGTCCACCTCACAGTGTTCAGCTAAACCTACAAGCTAGTGGGGTGCATCCTGCTCACAGTGTTCAGCTAGATCCGTTCCTGTTATCTTCTTACTGACAGGCAGGCTTGTATTGTTACAGTATATAAAGCTACCTGAAGAAAATTGCTGGTGTTCTTTTGATCCTATTAGTACCACAGTCAGGCAGCTAGACTATTTACAGTTAGTGCAGTGCGTCCTGCTCACAGTGTTCAACTAGATCCATTCCTGTTATCTTCGTACTGACAGGCAGGCTTGTGTTGTTACAGTATATAAAGCTACCTGAAGAAAATTGCTGGTGTTCTTTTGATCCTATTAGTACCACAGTCAGGTAGCTAGACTATTTACAGTTAATGCAGTGCATCCTGCTCACAGTGTTCTGCTAAACCTACAAGTTAGTGGGGCACGTCCTGCTCACAGTGTTCAGCTAAACCTACAAGTTAGTGGGGTGCATCCACCTCACAGTGTTCAGCTAAACCTACAAGCTAGTGGGGTGCGTCCTGCTCACAGTATTCAGCTAGATCCGTTCCTCTTATCTTCTTACTGACAGGCAGGCTTGTATTGTTACAGTAAATACAGCTACCTGAAGAAAATTGCTGGTGTTCTTTTGATCCTATTAGTACCACAGTCAGGCAGCTAGACTATTTACAGTTAGTGCAGTGCGTCCAGCTCACAGTGTTCAGCTAAACCTACTAGTTAGTGGGGTGCGTCCACCTCACAGTGTTCAGCTAAAGCTACCTGTAGAAGGTTGGTGGTGTTCCCATACTACAGGCATGCAGTTGATTTTGCTAGCTGCAGTATCAGTACATATATATCCCAGTATATATCCCAGCTTAGTGCAGCTACAGGGCATTAGTATGTCTGGAAGGCCAAGAAGGAGAGGCAGACAGTCACAAGCCAATAAGAGAGGACAAACAGGCTCTGTGTCTAGTGCTGGTCATGGAGACGGTGCATCCTCATCAGCACGTGGCCGTGTGACACACTTGGTCTTTTTTTCGGCAGCTGGCCGTGTTGAGCCGCAACATAGGGAAGACTTGGTCGAGTGGATGACCAAGCCGTCCTCATCCTCCTCATCCTCTCTCACCCATGCCCAGGGTACTTTGTCTGGCAAAGCAGCGGCCTCTTCCCTCGGCTCAATGTCATCAGTGACTCCTTCCCTTGCCCCACCATGTACTCCTGAGGAGTCCCTCGAACTGTTTGACCACAGTGTTGGGTACATGCTCCAGGATGCCCAGCGTTTGGAAGGCTCTGATGATGATACTGAGCTCGATGAAGGCAGTAACATGAGCACGGACAGAGGGGGTGCCCAAGAAGGACAGCAATCTGGCAGTCATGCTCCCCCTGCTGCAGCATACTGCCAGGTTTGCTCCAGTGATGAGGAGGGAGGGGATGATGAGGTCACTGACTCAACGTGGGTGCCTGAAAGGAGAGAGGAGGAGGAGGAGGAGGAGGCGGCGCATCACCAACGAGGCAGGATGCCCTCCAGGGGCCAGCCTAAGGGCAACACATTGACTGCATCACACCCCAAAGCTCCACATGTGCAGGGCGCTGCAGTCTCTGCGCGTTATTCAAAAAGTTCTTTGGTGTGGGCCTTTTTTGAGACAAGTGCATCAGATCGCACTGCTGCTATTTGCAACATATGTCTCAAGCGTATCTCGCATGGCCAAAACATCTCCCGCTTGGGTACCACGTGCTTGACCAGACATATGTTGACCTGCCATGCAGTTCGTTGGCAAGCGTATCTAAAAGACCCACACCAAAGAAGAAAGAGGACCTCTCCTTGCTCCTCATCAGCTGAGATTTCCAACACCACTAGACCTTCAGTCCTCTCTGAGACCTGCACTGAGAGGAATGAAGGTGTAGAATTAGGTGTGTCACAGCCATGTATTTGTGGACAATCTGCTTTTGGTACACCGACGTCAGATTGTACCAGGCAAATTTCCCTGCCCCAGCTGCTGCACCACCGAAAGAAGTTTGCTCCCAGCCATCCACATGCCCAGCGGTTAAATGCTAGCTTGGCAAAATTGCTAGCACTTCAACTGCTGCCTTTTCAGTTGGTAGACTCTGCCCCCTTCCGTGAGTTTGTGGAATGTGCGGTTCCTCAGTGGCAGGTACCCAAACGCCACTTTTTCTCATGGAAGGCGATTCCGGCTCTCTACCGGCATGTGGAAGGCAATGTCCATGCCTCGCTGGACAGGGCGGTCAGCGGTAAGGTGCATATTACCGCTGACTCATGGTCCAGCAGGCATGGACAGGGACGTTACCTACGTTTCACGGCGCATTGAGTGACTCTGCTGGCAGCTGGGAAGGATGCAGGACAAGGTGCAGTAGTGTTGGAGGTTGTTCTGCCACCACGCCTCCAAAATGCTAATGATTGTGACACACCTCTCTCCTCCACCCCCTCCTCTTCTTCTTCCTCCATGGCCTCTTTCTGTGCTTTGTCCTCAGAACCAGCGGTGCTCCATAGCCATTCAAGGGGCTACGCAAGTACACAGTCCAAAAGATGCCATGCGGTGCTTGAGCTGGTGTGCTTGGGGGACAGGAGCCACACTGGGGCAGAGGTTCTGTCAGCTCTGCAGGGGCAGGTTCAGAGGTGGTTGACGCCACGCCAACTTAAGGCAGGAATGGTGGTTTGTGACAATGGCACCAACCTCCTCTCTGCCCTCCGACAGGGACAAATGACCCATGTGCCCTGTTTGGCTCACGTCCTTAACTTGGTGGTGCAGCGGTTCTTGGGCAGGTACCCGGGCTTACAGGATGTCCTGAGGCAGGCCAGGAAAGTCTGTGTGCATTTCCGCCGGTCATATAATGCCAGTACTCGGCTGACGGACTTCCAAAAGGAGATTAACCTGCCCAAGAAACGTCTAATCTGTGACATGCCCACCAGGTGGAACTCAACGTTGGCCATGCTGCAGCGGCTGCACACTCAGCAGAGGGCCATCAATGAGTACCTGTGCGACTATGGCACCAGGACAGGGTCAGGGGAGCTTGGTTTTTTTTCCCCACGCCAGTGGGCCATGATCAGGGATGCATGCACTGTCCTGTCACCATTTGAGGGGGCCACGAGGATGGTGAGCAGTGACAGTGCATGCATCAGTGACACTGTCCCCCTTGTCCACCTGTTGGAGCACACGCTGCGTGGAATAATGGACAGGGCACTTGAGGCAGAACAGAGGCAGGAAGAGGAGGACTTCCTTAGCTCTCAAGGCCCCCTTTATCCAGACAGTGTTCCTGCGTGCCCGCCGATCACACAGGAAGAGGAGGAGGAGGAGGAGGAGGAGGAGGAAGATTGTGTCAGTATGGAGGTGGAGCCTGGCACTCAGCATCAGCAGCAGTCTTTAAGGGATCAGTCCCAAGAAACACATGGACTTGTACGTGGCTGGGAGGAGGTGGCTGCGGACCATGTCGTCCTTAGTGACCCAGAGGACTCCGGACCGAATACCTCAGCAAATCTACGCTGCATGGCCTAACTGATCCTACAAAGCCTGCGTAAGGATCCTCGTATTCGTGGTATCAAGGAGAAGGACCAATACTGGCTGGCAACCCTCCTTGATCCATGTTACAAGGGTAAGGTTGTGGACCTTATCTTGCCATCGCAGAGGGAGCAGAGGATGAAACATCTTCGGGAGGCATTGCAGAAAGGTCTGTGCAACGCGTTCCCAGAGACTGGAAGGTTACAAACTCCTGTTTCTGGACAACGTGTTGCTGAGGCTTCGGTCAGTCAAAGAAGGAGCGGTGGAGAAGGTGGCCGTCTGACCGATGCGTTCAGACAATTTTTTGGTCCGCAGCCCCAAGGTATGATCAGTTCCAGCAACCAACGCCAACGTCTGTTTTACATGGTGCAGGAATACCTAGGGGCAAGATCAGACTTGGACACCTTTCCCACCGAAAATCCTCTGGGTTACTGGGTCTTTAGGATGGATCACTGGCCAGAGCTTGCACAGTATGCAATTGAGCTACTGGCCTGTCCTGCATCCAGCGTTCTTTCGGAACGCACATTCAGTGCTGCTGGAGGCGTGGTAACCGATCACAGGGTGCGTCTGTCCACCGACTCGGTCGATCGACTGACCATCACGCTGATAGCTTGTAAGATCATTTTTGGTTCTGGGCGCCACCACCAGTGCCTAAGGCCCAATTTTTCTGCCCCTGTTTAACAGGGGCATGTAATTACAATTTTTGATGCAATACTTTGCAGCAGGGCTCGTTCCTGCGTTCCAACTAGAGTGTCTGTGAGGGGTTGCAGTGTTGTGGCACCAGCACCAGTGCCTAAGGCCCGATTTTTCTGCCCCTGTTTAACAGGGGCGTGTAATTACAATTTTTGATGCAATACTTTGCAGCAGGGCTCGTTCCTGCGTTCCAACTAGAGTGTCTGTGAGGGGTTGCAGTGTTGTGGCACCAGCACCAGTGCCTAAGGCCCGATTTTTCTGCCCCTGTTTAACAGGGGCGTGTAATTACAATTTTTGATGCAATACTTTGCAGCAGGGCTCGTTCCTGCGTTCCAACTAGAGTGTCTGTGAGGGGTTGCAGTGTTGTGGCACCAGCACCAGTGCCTAAGGCCCAATTTTTCTGCCCCTGTTTAACAGGGGCGTGTAATTACTATTTTTGATGCAATACTTTGCAGCAGGGCTCGTTCCTGCGTTCCAACTAGAGTGTCTGTGAGGGGTTGCAGTGTTGTGGCACCAGCACCACCACCAAAGGCCCAATTTTTCTGCCCCTGTTCAACAGGGGCATGTAATTATAATTCTTGATCTAATATTTCACAGCAGGGTCCATTTCTGCACCCACCAAGAGCGAGTGAGGACTTACAGTGTGGTGGCACCAGCACCACCACCACCACCACCACCACCAAAGGCCCAATTTTTCTGCCCTTGTTCAACAGGGGCATGTAATTACAATTCTTGATCTAATATTTCACAGCAGGGCCCATTTCTGCACCCACCAAGAGCGAGTGAGGACTTACAGTGTTGTGGCACCAGCACCATCACCACCAAAGGCCCAGATTTTCTGCCCCTGTTCAACAGGGGCATGTAATTACAATTCTTGATCTAATATTTCACAGCAGGGCCCTGTGAGGGCTTACAGTGTTGTGGCCACAACAACACCTAAGGCCCAAATTTCTGCTGAGTATATAGGGCAGGCCCCTACTTTTAAACATCTAACTTACAAACGACTCCTACTTGCAAGGAGACAACAGGAAGTGAGATGAAATCTACCCCTAGGAAGGGAAATTCTCTCCTGTAAGAGTTAATATGGGAAAAACATTTCTCCTTTCCACTGAGGCTTTTCAATCCTTGTTCCACAAAAAAAACCCAAATTCTCAAAAAGCATTTGTCATTGGGACAAAAAGTGAGGTGAAATCTTCTAAAGAGGAAGAAAGACAGCAAAACAAATGTCACAGGGGTGATAACCCTTCCCTATGTTTTCCAAAAAGCTTAAAAAAGATTTTTTGGCTGGAGCTAAACACGTTAAAAAAGTACCAGTTCAAAATGACAAACAGATTCTACTTAACAACAAACCTACAGTCCCTGTCTTGTTTGCACCGCCTGTATACTGCTGTTCTGAGTATATAGGGCCTGGTGGCCCCACACCTTTCCTTATTTTAATTTGGGTGCGGGGTTCCCCTTAATATCCATACAAGACCCTAAAGGCCTGGTAATGGACTGGGGGGTACCCATGGTGTTTGTCTCACTAATTTTCATCCATATTGCCAGGACCGGACATTACATTAAACCCGCAAGCAGTTTTAAATGAGATTTTTTCCTTTAAAAATGACATTTGGTGCAGGGACTGTTCTAAACACGGGAAACACGCGCCACTTTACAGGCATACTATAGACACCCCCCAGGTACGATATTTAAAGGAATATTTCACTTTTTTTTTACTTTAAGCATCATTAAAATCACTGCTCCCGAAAAAAGGCAGTTTTTAAAAGTTTTTTTTTGCATTGATACATGTCCCCTGGGGTAGGACCCGGGTCCCCAAACCCTTTTTAGGACAATACCATGCAAATTAGCCTTTAAAATGAGCACTTTTGATTTCGAACGTTCGAGTCCCATAGACGTCAATGGGGTTCTAACGTTCGTGCGAACTTTCGGTCCGTTCGCAGGTTCTGGTGCGAACCGAACCGGGGGGTGTTTGGCTCATCCCTAGTCACCACTAGGGATGAGCCTAACACCCCCCTGTTTGGTTTGCACCAGAACTTGCGAACAGGCAAAAAATTTGTTCGAACAAGTGAACACCGTTAAAGTCTATGGGACACGAACATGAATAATCAAAAGTGCTAATTTTAAAGGCTTATATGCATGGTATTGTCATAAAAAGTGTTTGGGGACCTGGGTCCTGCCCCAGGGGACATGGATCTATGCAAAAAAAAGTTTTAAAAATGGCTGTTTTTTCAGGAGCAGTGATTTAATTAATGCTTAAAGTGAAACAATAAAAGTGTAAAATCCCTTTAAATTTCATACCTGGGGGGTTTCTATAGTATGCCTGTAAAGGGTCGCATGTTTCCCGTGTTTAGAACAGTCTGACAGCAAAATGACATTTCAAAGGAAAAAAGTCATTTAAAACTACTCGCGGCTATTAATGAATTGCCGGTCCAACAATACACATAAAAGTTCATTGATAAAAACGGCATGGGAATTCTCCACAGGGGAACTCCGAACCAAGATTTTAAAAAAAAAATGACGTGGGGGTCCCCCTAAACTCCATACCAGGCCCTTCAGGTCTGGCATGGATATTAAGGGAAACCCTGGCCAAATTTTTTTTTAAAATGGCGTGGGGTCCCCCTAAAAATCCATACCAGACTGTCAATACTAGTACTCACCGAGGCCGAGATGCTGAGAGCGGTTCACCCTTGCGACTAAGCGCAGTCCGCCCCCTGGAGGTGGTACAGGGAGGGAACGGGACAAAGAGGCACAGGCTACCCCAATGGACCGTTGGTGACTTGCGTGAGGGTCTTAGTAGAGGAGAGCCGCTGTGCAGATACCGTTTAGGCAGGAGTATAAGCTGGTACAAAAGCTAGGAAAGTCCAGAACCAGGCTGAGGGTCAAACACAGTGAGCAGTAGTTTTGAGCTGCAGGTTTGCAGGATAGTGTCTAGAAGACACGGGTAGTCCAGGTGCAAGCAGAGGGTCAGGCTAGGAGACAGTCCAATTACAGGCCGAGGGTCAAACACAGGAGACTGGTGGAAATCCGATTAAACAAGCCGAGGTCAAGGTTCAGGAGAAAAGCAGAGGAATCCAAGGGCAATCCAGGTCACAACAGGTAGTCAGGTACAATTTACAGGAGACAGGTTCAGGTAACACAGGGAGCTGAGACAAACCAGCAATTTGTTTGATCCTCTGAGCACCTTTTATAGGCCGCCCAGAGGATCACGTTGGGTGTGCGCTAGTGCGTATGTGCGAGCGCCGTAGCGCCGGACCGCGAATGCGCATGCACCGGAACGCTGTTCCGCCGTGCATGCGCGAAAACATACGTCCGGAATAGTAGGAAGGATTCTTCTGACAGTGCCCGCCCCCAAGGGGTGGCCTCTGGACACCCAAAGTAGACATTAATTCCTGATGCTTTTGGTGAAATGCCTGGAGTAGGGATGAGCTTTGAGTTCGAGTCGAACTCATGTTCGACTCGAACATTGGCTGTTCGCAAGTTTGCCGAACAGCGAACAATTTGGGGTGTTCGCGGCAAATTCGAATGCCGCGGAACACCCTTTAAAAGTCTATGGGAGAAATCAAAAGTGCTAATTTTAAAGGCTAATATGCAAGTTATTGTCATAAAAAGTGTTTGGGGACCTGGGTCCTGCCCCAGGGGACATGGATCAATGCAAAAAAAAGTTTTAAAAACGGCCGTTTTTTCAGGAGCAGTGATTTTAATAATGCTTAAAGTCAAACAATAAAAGTGTAATATCCCTTTAAATTTCGTACCTGGGGGGTGTCTATAGTATGCCTGTAAAGGGGCGCATGTTTCCTGTGTTTAGAACAGTCTGACAGCAAAATGACATTTTGAAGGAAAAAACTCATTTCAAACTACCCGCGGCTATTGCATTGCCGACAATACACATAGAAGTTCATTGATAAAAACGGCATGGGAATTCCCCAAAGGGGAACCCCGAACCAAAAAAAAAATGATGTGGGAGTCCTCCTAAATTCCATACCAGGCCCTTCAGGTCTGGTATGGATATTAAGGGTAACCCCGGCCAAAATTTAAAAAAAAAAATGACGTGGGGTTCCCCCTAAATTCCATACCAGACTCTTCAGGTCTGGTATGGATTTTAAGGGGAACCCCGCGCCAAAAAAAAAAAAAACGGTGTGGGGTCCCCCCAAAAATCCATACCAGACCCTTATCCGAGCACGCAACCTGGCAGGCCACAGGAAAAGAGGGGGGAGGAGAGTGCGCCCCCCCCTGAACCGTACCAGGCCACATGCCCTCAATATTGGGAGGGTGCTTTGGGGTAGCCCCCCAAAACACCTTGTCCCCATGTTGATGAGGACAAGGGCCTCATCCCCACAACCCTGGCTGGTGGTTGTGGGGGTCTGCGGGCGGGGGGCTTATCGGAATCTGGAAGCCCCCTTTAACAAGGGGACCCCCAGATCCCGGCCCCCCCCTGTGTGAAATGGTAAGGGGGTACTTACCCCTACCATTTCACTAAAAAATTGTCAAAAATGTTAAAAATGACAAGAGACAGTTTTTGACAATTCCTTTATTTAAATGCTTCTTCTTTCTTCTATCTTCCTTCATCTTCTGGTTCTTCTGGTTCTTCTGGCTCTTCTGGTTCTTCCTCCGGCGTTCTCGACCAGCATCTCCTCCGCGGCGTCTTCTATCTTCTTCTCCTCGGGCCGCTCCACACCCATGGCATGGGGGGAGGCTCCTGCTCTTCTCTTCCTCCCTTCTTCTCTTCTTCTCTTCTTCTCTTCTTCATTTTCTTCTCCGGCCGCTCCGCACCCATGCTGGCATGGAGGGAGGCTCCCGCTGTGTGACGGCGCTCCTCGTCGGACAGTTCTTAAATAACGGGGGCGGGGCCACCCGGTGACCCCACCCCCCTCTGACGCACGGGACATGACGGGACTTCCCTGTGGCATTCACCGTGATGTCACAGGGAAGTCCCGTCAAGTCACCGTGCGTCAGAGGGGGCAGGGTCACCGGGTGGCCCCGCCCCCGTTATTTAAAAACCATCAGACGAGGAGACTCCGTCACACAGCGGGAGCCTCCCTCCATGCCAGCATGTGTTGCGGAGCGGTCCGGAGAAGAAAATGAAGAAGAGAAGAGCGGGAGCCTCCCCCCCATGCCATGGGTGCAGAGCGGCCCGAGGAGAAGAAGATAGAAGACGCCGCGGAGGAGATGCTGGATGAGAACGCCGGAGGAAGAACCAGAAGAGCCAGAAGAACCAGAAGAACCAGAAGATGAAGGAAGATAGAAGAAAGAAGAAGCATTTAAATAAAGGAATTGTCAAAAACTGTCTCTTGTCATTTTTAACATTTTTGACAGTTTTTTAGTGAAATGGTAGGGGTAAGTACCCCCTTACCATTTCACACAGGGGGGGGGCCGGGATCTGGGGGTCCCCTTGTTAAAGGGGGCTTCCAGATTCCGATAAGCCCCCCGCCCGCAGACCCCCACAACCACCAGCCAGGGTTGTGGGGATGAGGCCCTTGTCCTCATCAACATGGGGACAAGGTGTTTTGGGGGGCTACCCCAAAGCACCCTCCCAATGTTGAGGGCATGTGGCCTGGTACGGTTCGGGGGGGCGCACTCTCCTCCCCCCCTCTTTTCCTGCGGCCTGCCAGGTTGCGTGCTCGGATAAGGGTCTGGTATGGATTTTTGGGGGGACCCCACGCCGTTTTTTTTTTTTTTGGCGCGGGGTTCCCCTTAAAATCCATACCAGACCTGAAGAGTCTGGTATGGAATTTAGGGGGAACCCCACATAATTTTTTTTTTAAATTTTGGCCGGGGTTACCCTTAATATCCATACCAGACCTGAAGGGCCTGGTATGGAATTTAGGAGGACTCCCACATCATTTTTTTTTTTTTTTGGTTCGGGGTTCCCCTTTGGGGAATTCCCATGCCGTTTTTATCAATGAACTTCTATGTGTATTGTCGGCAATGCAATAGCCGCGGGTAGTTTTAAATGAGTTTTTTCCTTCAAAATGTCATTTTGCTGTCAGACTGTTCTAAACACAGGAAACATGCGCCCCTTTACAGGCATACTATAGACACCCCCCAGGTACAAAATTTAAAGGGATATTACACTTTTATTGTTTGACTTTAAGCATTATTAAAATCACTGCTCCTGAAAAAACGGCCGTTTTTAAAACTTTTTTTTGCATTGATCCATGTCCCCTGGGGCAGGACCTAGGTCCCCAAACACTTTTTATGACAATAACTTGCATATTAGCCTTTAAAATTAGCACTTTTGATTATTCATGTTCGTGTCCCATAGACTTTAACAGTGTTCGCGTGTTCGAGCAAACTTTTTTCCTGTTCGCATGTTCTGGTGCGAACTGAACAGGGGGGTGTTCGGCTCATCCCTAGCCTGGAGCAGACGTGGGGTATGTAGATTTCCGGATGGCTCCCAGGAGTTATCTTCAAGGGGATACCCCTTCCATTTGATTAGGTATTGGAGCTGCCTACCCTTTTTCCTGCAACTTATAATTTTTTCCACCTCAAATTCATTTTCTCCATCAATCATGACTGGTGGAGGTGGTGGTTCCACCCTGTCCGAAAAGGGGCTGGGGATAACAGGCTTCAAGAGAGATGCATGGAAGTCTGGATGCACTTTGTAAGAATCAGGTAGAGCTAATTCAAAGGCCACAGCATTGATTACCCTTTTGATCTTGAAGGGACCTATAAATTTTGGCCCTAATTTCCGGGAAGGAATTGGCAGTCTGAGGTTGATGGCTGATAGCCATACTTCTTTGCCTACGTTAAAGGCTGGATTCTCCTTCTTTCCCTTATTGAAGTGTTTTTGATAGTCCTCCTGGGCTTTTTGCATAGCTACTTTGATCTTCCGGAAATTCAGCTGAATGAAAGCTACTCGATCCTGTATGGCAGGAACAGATAATTCCGGGATGGAAACTGGGAGGAAGGAAGGGTGGAATCCAAAATTAGACCAAAAAGGTGTTTGGTTAGTGGCGGAATGGATGGAGTTATTATATGCGAATTCAGCATATGGCAAGAGAGTGGACCACTCATCTTGGGAATCAGAACAGAAGCATCAGAGGTATTGTTCCAGGGTTTAGTTCGTTCTTTCCGTCTGGCCATTGCTTTGGGGGTGATAGGCGGAGGAGAGACAGATCTTAATTTCCAAGGATTTGCATAATTCTCTCCAAAATTTGGAAGTAAATTGGACACCCCTATCTGAGGTGATGCTAACAGGGGTACCATGAAGCCTGATGATTTCCTTGAAAAACACATTAGCTGTAGCAGAGGCAGAGGGAGTACCCACCATGGGCAGGAAATGTGCCATTTTGGAAAGCCGGTCGATGATGACAAGGATAGTCATGAATCCCCCCGAAGGAGGTAAGTCCACGATAAAATCCATGGAGATTTTCTGCCCATGGCCGTTCAAGAAAGGTTTGAGTAGGCCCCAAGATTTTGTATTTGGACCCTTGCTGTGCTGGCAAGGAATGCAGGATGAAACGTAGTTCTTGCAGTCCTGTCTCCAGCCTGGCCACCAAAAGGAACGTGAGACCAATTCCATGGTCTTTTGTGACAAAAAATGGCCTGCCAACTTGTGGTCATGGAAGGTCTGTAAGGTTAGGAGCCTTGATTCTAGCGGGACAAAGATTTTTCTGTGGGACCAGAATAAGTCATTGTGTTTCTCCATGGAAGATATGTCAGGTTGAGAACATTGACTGGATTCTGTTTTGATTGCGGATATCAGGTCCACTTGTGTGACCAGAAGGAAATTTTGCGGGGACAAGATGGTACTGGGTTCAGCTACCTGAGAAGTTTCATGGAACATCCGGGAGAGTGCATCCGCCTTTCCATTTATAGAACCAGGTCTATAAGAAATATGAAAATTAAACCGGGAAAAGAAGAGGGCCCATCGAACCTGCCTGGGTCTTAGACGTTTTGCTGTTCTAAGATATTCCAGGTTTTTGTGATCAGTGAATATCATGACGGGATGGGATTCCCCTTCAAGTAGATATCTCCACTCCTCCTAGGCAAACTTGATGGCCAATAACTCCCTATCGCCTACATCATAATTCTTCTCCGGTAAACCTAATTTCCGGGATACTTCAATGAGCCTACACAAGCACCTGGCTGCAGATAGCTATACTGTAGGTGAGACTGTGCGGGGTACACAGTAAAGTAGCTGGAAATACTTCAATGAGCCTACACAAGCACAGGGCTGCAGGTTGCTATACTGTAGATCAGACTGTGCAGGGTACACAGTACAGTAGCTGGAAATACTTCAATGAGCCTACACAAGCACCTGGCTGCAGGTTGCTATACTGTAAGTCAGACTGTGCAGGGTACACAGTACAGTAGCTGGAAATACTTCAATGAGCCTATACAAGCACCTGGCTGCAGGTTGCTATACTGTAGGTGAGACTGTGCAGGGTACACAGTACATGAGCTGGAAATACTTCAATGAGCCTACACAAGCAGCTGGCGGCAGGTTGCTATACTGTAGGTCAGACTGTGCAGGGTACACAGTACAGTAGCTGGAAATACTTCAATGAGACTACACAAGCACCTCGCTGCAGTTTGCTATACTGTAGGTGAGACTGTGCAGGGTACACAGTACATGAGCTGGAAATACTTCAATGAGCCTACACAAGCACCTGGCTGCAGGTTGCTATACTGTAGGTCAGACTGTGCAGGGTACACAGTACAGTTGCTCGAAATACTTCAATGAGCCTACACAAGCACCTGGCTGCAGGTTGCTATACTGTAGGTCAGACTGTGCAGGGTACACAGTACAGTAGCTGGAAATACTTCAATGAGCCTACACAAGCACCTGGCTGCAGGTTGCTATACTGTAAGTCAGACTGTGCAGGGTACACAGTACAGTAGCTGGAAATACTTCAATGAGCCTATACAAGCACCTGGCTGTAGGTTGCTATACTGTAGGTGAGACTGTGCAGGGTACACAGTACATGAGCTGGAAATACTTCAATGAGCCTACACAAGCAGCTGGCGGCAGGTTGCTATACTGTAGGTCAGACTGTGCAGGGTACACAGTACAGTAGCTGGAAATACTTCAATGAGACTACACAAGCACCTCGCTGCAGTTTGCTATACTGTAGGTGAGACTGTGCAGGGTAAACAGTACATGAGCTGGAAATACTTCAATGAGCCTACACAAGCACCTGGCTGCAGGTTGCTATACTGTAGGTCAGACTGTGCAGGGTACACAGTACAGTAGCTCGAAATACTTCAATGAGCCTACACAAGCACCTGGCTGCAGGTTGCTATACTGTAGGTCAGACTGTGCAGGGTACACAGTACAGTAGCTGGAAATACTTCAATGAGCCTACACAAGCACCTCCCTGCAGGTTGCTATACTGTAGGTCAGACTGTGCAGGGTACACAGTACAGTAGCTGGAAATACTTCAATGAGACTACACAAGCACCTTGCTGCAGTTTGCTATACTGTAGGTAAGACTGTGCAGGGTACACAGTACATGAGCTGGAAATAATACAATGAGCCTACACAAGCACCTGGCTGGAGGTTGCTATACTGTAGGTCAGACTGTGCAGGGTACACAGTACAGTAGCTCGAAATACTTCAATGAGCCTACACAAGCACCTGGCTGCAGGTTGCTATACTGTAGGTCAGACTGTGCAGGGTACACAGTACAGTAGCTGGAAATACTTCAATGAGCCTACACAAGCACCTCGCTGCAGTTTGCTATACTGTAGGTGAGACTGAGCAGGGTACACAGTACAGTAGCTGAAAATATTTCAAAGAGCCTACATAAGCACCTGGCTGCAGGTGGCTATACTGTAGGTTAGACTGTGCAGGGTACACAGTACAGTAGCTGGAATTACATCAATGAGCCTACACAAGCACCTGGCTGCAGGTTGCTATACTGTAGGTGAGACTGTGCAGGGTACACAGTACATGAGCTGGAAATACTTCAATGAGCCTACACAAGCACCTGGCTGCAGGTTGCTATACTGTAGGTCAGACTGTGCAGGGTACACAGTACAGTAGCTCGAAATACTTCAATGAGCCTACACAAGCACCTGGCTGCAGGTTGCTATACTGTAGGTCAGACTGTGCAGGGTACACAGTACAGTAGCTGGAAATACTTCAATGAGCCTACACAAGCAGCTCCCTGCAGGTTGCTATACTGTAGGTCAGACTGTGCAGGGTACACAGTACAGTAGCTGGAAATACTTCAATGAGACTACACAAGCACCTTGCTGCAGTTTGCTATACTGTAGGTAAGACTGTGCAGGGTACACAGTACATGAGCTGGAAATACTACAATGAGCCTACACAAGCACCTGGCTGGAGGTTGCTATACTGTAGGTCAGACTGTGCAGGGTACACAGTACAGTAGCTCGAAATACTTCAATGAGCCTACACAAGCACCTGGCTGCAGGTTGCTATACTGTAGGTCAGACTGTGCAGGGTACACAGTACAGTAGCTGGAAATACTTCAATGAGCCTACACAAGCACCTCGCTGCAGTTTGCTATACTGTAGGTGAGACTGTGCAGGGTACACAGTACAGTAGCTGAAAATACTTCAAAGAGCCTACATAAGCACCTGGCTGCAGGTGGCTATACTATAGGTTAGACTGTGCAGGGTACACAGTACAGTAGCTGGAATTACATCAATGAGCCTACACAAGCACCTGGCTGCAGGTTGCTATACTGTAGGTCAGACTGTGCAGGCTACACAGTACAGTAGCTGGAAATACTTCAATGAGCCTACACAAGCACCTGGCTGCAGGTTGCTATACTGTAGGTGAGACTGTGCAGGGTACACAGTACATGAGCTGGAAATACTTCAATGAGCCTACACAAGCACCTGGCTGCAGGTTGCTATGCTGTAGGTCAGACTGTGCAGGGTACACAGTACAGTAGCTGGAAATACTTCAATGAGCCTACACAAGCGCCTGGCTGCAGGTTGCTATACTGTTGGTCAGACTGTGCAGGGTACACAGTACAGTAGCTGGAAATACGTCAAGAGCCTACACAAGCACCTGGCTACAGGTAGCTATACTGTAAGTAAGACTGTGCAGGGTACACAGTACAGTAGCTGGAAATACTTCAATGAGCCTATACAAGCACCTGGCTGCAGGTTGCTATACTGTAGGTGAGACTGTGCAGGGTACACAGTACATGAGCTGGAAATACTTCAATGAGCCTACACAAGCACCTGGCTGCAGGTTGCTATACTGTAGGTCAGGCTGTGCAGGGTACACAGTACAGTAGCTGGAAATACTTCAATGAGCCTACACAAGCACCTGGCTGCAGGTGGCTATACTGTAGGTGAGACTGTGCAGGGTACACAGTACAGTACCTGGAAATACATCAATGAGCCTATACAAGCACCTGGCTGCAGGTTGCTATACTGTAGGTCAGACTGTGCAGGGTACACAGTACAGTAGCTGGAAATACGTCAAAAGCCTACACAAGCACCTGCCTACAGGTAGCTATACTGTAGGTAAGACTGTGCGGGGTACACAGTACAGTAACTATAAATACTTCAATGAGCCGACACAAGCACCTGGCTGCAGGTTGCTATACTGTAGGTGAGACTGTGCAGGGTACACAGTACAGTAGCTGGAAATACATCAATGAGCATACACAAGCACCTGGCTTCAGGTGGCTATACTGTAGGTCAGACTGTGCAGGGTACACAGTACAGCAGCTGGAAATACATCAATGAGCCTACACAAGCACCTGGCTGCAGGTTGCTATAATGTAGGTCAGACTGTGCAGGGTACACAGTACAGTAGCTGGAAATGCTTCAATGAGCCTACACAAACGCCTGGCTGCAGGTTGCTATACTGTAGGTCAGACTGTGCAGGGTACACAGTATAGTAGCTGGAAATACGTCAAAAGCCTACACAAGCACCTGGCTACAGGTTGCTGTACTGTAGGTCAGACTGTGAAGGGTACACAGTACAGTAGCTGGAAATCCTTCAATGAGCCTACACAAGCACCTCGCTGCAGGTTGCTATACTGTAGGTCAGACTGTGCAGGGTACACAGTACATTAGCTGGAAATACTTCAATGAGCCTACACAAGCACCTGGCTGCAGTTCGCTATACTGTGGGTCAGACTGTGCAGGGTACACAGTACAGTAGCTGAAAATACTTCAATGAGCCTACACAAGCACCTGGCTGCAGATTGCTATACTGTGGGTGAGACTGTGCAGGGTACACAGTACAGTAGCTGGAAATACTTCAATGAGCCTACACAAGCACCTGGCTGCAGGTAGCTATACTGTAGGTGAGACTGTGCATGGTACACAGTACAGTAGCTGGAAATACATCAATGAGCCTACACAAACACCTGGCTGCAGGTTGCTATACTGTAGGTCAGACTGTGCAGGGTACACAGTACAGTAGCTGGAAATACTTCAATAAACGTACACAAGCACCTGGCTGCAGAATGCTATACTGTAGGTCAGTCTGTGCAGGGTTCACAGTACTGTAGCTGGAAATACATCAATGAGCACCTGGCTGCAGGTTGCTATACTGTAGGTGAGACTGTGCAGGGTACACAGTACAGTAGCTGAAAATACTTCAATGAGCCTACACAAGCACCTGGCTGCAGGTAGCTATACTGTAAGTGAGACTGTGCATGGTACACAGTACAGTAGCTGGAAATACATCAATGAGCCTACACAAGCACCTGGCTGCAGGTTGCTATACTGTAGGTCAGACTGTGCAGGGTACACAGTACAGTAGCTGGAAATACTTCAATAAACATACACAAGCACCTGGCTGCAGAATGCTATACTGTAGGTCAGACTGTGCAGGGTACACAGTACTGTAGCTGGAAATACATCAATGAGCCTACACAAGCACCTGGCTACAGGTTGCTATAATGTAGGTGATACCGTGCAGGGTACACAGTACAGTAGCTGGAAATACTTCAATGAGCCTTCACAAGCACCTGGCTGCAGGTTGCTATACTGTAGGTCAGACTGTGCAGGTACACAGTACAGTAGCTGTAAATACTTCAATGAGCCTACACAAGCACCTGGCTTCAGGTTGCTACGCTGTAGGTGAGACTGTGCAGGGTACACAGTACAGTAGCTGGAAATACTTCAATGAGCCTACACAAGCACCTGGCTGCAGATTGCTTTACTGTAGGTCAGACTGTGCAGGGTACACAGTACAGTAGCTGGAAATACTTCGATGAGCCTACACAAGCGCCTGGCTGCAGGTTGCTATACTGTAGGTCAGACTGTGCAGGGTACACAGTACAGTAGCTGGAAATACTTCAATTAGCCTACACAAGCACCTGGCTGCAGGTTGCTATGCTGTAGGTGAGACTGTGCAGGGTACACAGTACATTAGCTGGAAATACTTCAATGAGCCTACACAAGCACCTGGCTGCAGGTTGCTATACTGTAGAGCAGACTGTGCAGGGTACACAGTACAGTAGCTGGAAATACTTCAATGAGCCTACACAAACACCTGGCTGCAGGTTGCTATACTGTGGGTGAGACTGTGCAGGGTACACAGTACAGTAGCTGAAAATACTTCAATGAGCCTACACAAGCACCTGGCTGCAGGTAGCTATACTGTAGGTGAAACTGTGCGGGGTACACAGTACAGTAACTGGAAATACTTTAATGAGCCTACACAAGCACCTGGCTGCAGGTTGCTATACTGTAGGTGAGACTGTGCATGGTACACAGTACAGTAGCTGGTAATACATCAATGAGCCTACACAAGCACCTGGCTGCAGGTTGCTATACTGTAGGGCAGACTGTGCAGGGTACACAGTACAGTAGAAACCATGAGGGGAGAAGGGGGAAGGGCGTGGAGCAGGTAAGTATAGGTGGTTTGATCAGTCAGCTTACTGATCAGTACCAGACCATGCACTGGTATGGTATAATTGCTGTAACCAAAAAAGAGACTGCATATAAAGCTAGAGATGGGACTAGGGAAATGGAAGGGGATCTTCGGTATAGATTACCGAGAGGGGAAAGAGGTTACTTATAGCAATCAGTGGTCGGTACATAAGGTAATAATATCAAAGGTAACAATTTATTGAGCCATTGTAAAATCACCTGGATGTGGTGAAGCATACAGGTAAAGATTAATGCACTATAGAGAAACAGGAGACTCCAAATCAAGGCATGCTAAAACTGTACAAACAAACACAACAAAAAACACACACAATGAACACCAAAACATAAACACTGTCCGGACAAATATATGCTGCTTGGCAACGAAGGTCAGATAAAGTCAAGACAGTCAGTATCAAGCCAGTACTGGTTGGGTCCAATATGAAATTTAGTGGGATATATTGCCAAGAAGCATATGGGTGGAGCGAGGAGGGAGGGGGGAAAAAAACCGGGGAGGAAATGGGATGGTTGCCAAGGGGATGGGCTGTTCTTGCTAAAGGAAGTGGTCCGTTGAGGTAGAATACAGTCGGAATAGTTCACAGCATTAGGACTAGAAGTATGCAGACAGTGAAGTCCAATTAGGTAATGCAGACAATAATAATTAGTCCGGATTGCTTGCTGTGAGACTAGGTATTCACCGTTCATAAACAGTCTTCAGGGCTATACGTGAAATGTAATAAGGTACAGTATAGGATACTTCAATGTGGCAGAAGTGAACACTAATATTATGCATATAGCAAAAAATGTCCCCGACATGGGTGGGCTATGGTTGACTCATACTTTACCCTCCATGGGGATTGTTGAAAGCAGGTTCACAGGTCATGCTCAAACAGACTGAAGAAATCCTATGGGCTTCCAAAGCAGCTCAATGAACTCAGCCGTAAGTCACCTTGGTGGTATCCTGGTGTTCCCTGAGTGTGATAGCAAGTCCTTGCTGTATGCAGGTTGCACGGGCCGTGCGCGGCTATGTCGGCGTGTCAGCATATAGAGTACACTGAATGGTGCCTCGCTGTTGTGTGGCTCGTCTCACTCGGTCTGCTCCGTCCGCTCAGAGGACAGCGTTGATGCCGGTGATGACGTCAACGCGTTTCGCTGTTGCGTATTAGCGTAGCTTCTTCCTGGACGTTTTTTGTTGTGTTTGTTTGTACAGTTTTAGCATGCCTTGATTTGGAGTCTCCTGTTTCTCTATAGTGCATTCATCTTTACCTGTATGCTTCACCACATCCAGGTGATTTTACAATGGCTCAATAAATTGTTACCTTTGACATTATTACCTTATGTACCGACCACTGATTGCTATAAGTAACCTCTTTCCCCTTCTCGGTAATCTATACCGAAGATCCCCTTCCATTTCCCTAGTCCCCTCTCTAGCTTTATATACACAGTACAGTAGCTGTAAATACTTCAATGAGCCTACACAAGCACCTGGCTGCAGGTTGCTATACTGTAGGTCAGACTGTGCAGGGTACACATTACAGTAGCTGGAAATACTTCAATGAGCCTACACAAGCACCTGGCTGCAGGTTGCTATGCTGTAGGTGAGACTGTGCAGGGTACACAGTACATTAGCTGGAAATACTTCAATGAGCCCACACAAGCACCTGGCTGCAGGTTGCTATACTGTAGAGCAGACTGTGCAGGGTACACAGTACAGTAGCTGGAAATACTTCAATGAGCCTACACAAGCACCTGGCTGCAGGTTGCTATACTGTAGGTGAGACTGTGCAGGGTACACAGAACATTAGCTCAAAATACTTCAATGAGCCTACACAAGCACCTGGCTGCAGGTAGCTATACTGTAGGTGAGACTGTGCGGGGTACACAGTACAGTAACTGGAAATACTTCAATGAGCCTACACAAGCACCTGGCTGCAGGTTGCTATACTGTAGGTGAGACTGTGTGGGGTACAGAGTACAGTAACTGGAAATACTTCAATGAGCCTACACAAGCACCTGGCTGCAGGTTGCTATACTGTAGGTCAGACTGTGCAGGGTACACAGTACAGTAGCTGGAAATACTTCAATGAGCCTACACAAGCACCTGGCTGCAGGTTGCTATACTGTAGGTGAGACCGTGCAGGGTACACAGTACAGTAGCTGGAAATACTGTAAAAACACCTGCCTGCCTGTCAGTATATTAGGAAGAGAAGAACAGGCTCTAGCTAAACTGAATACAGTGTATATATATATTTATATATATATATATATATATATATATATATATATATATATATATATATATATATACAACACCTGGGATGCATATATATGCACAATACACTGTAACTGCAGCTAACTGACTCGACCTGCTTACTCTATCTAACTTAAATCAAATGACACTGTCTGTCTCTCTCTCTCTTTCTGAATGCCGGAACACACTACACAGGGCCGACGTGCAGGCGGCCTTATATAGTGTGGGGCATGTACTAAACCCACTGAGCCATAATTGGCCAAAGCCTCCTTGGCTTTGGCCAATTACGGCTCTCTGTTCAGACGGCGCTGTGATTGGCCAAGCATGCGGGTCATAGTGCATGCTTGGCCAATCATCAGCCAACAATGCACTTCGATGCCGCAGTGAATTATGGCCATGACGCGCCACTCGAATTTGGCGCAAACGGCCTATATCGTTCGTAAGTCGGCGAACGGTCGAACAGGCGATGTTCGAGTTGAACATGGGTTCGACTCGAACATGAAGCTCATCCCTATTCACCACATATGCATGCAGCACATCTGAATGGCCCTTATGCTGCGTACACACGGTCGGACTTTCGCATGGGAAATGTTGGATGTGAGCTTGTTTTCAGAAAGTCCGACCGTGTGTATGTTCCATCGAACATTTGCTGTCGGACTTTTCTCCAGCAAATGCAACAAAACTGTGTTGTCGGAAAGTCCGATTGTGTGTATTCAAGTCTGTCACACAAAAGTTCACGCATTCTCGGAATCAAGCAGAAGGAGCCGCACTGGCTATTGAAGTTCCTTTTACTCGGCTCGTCGTACATGTTATACGTCACGCGTTCTCACGCTCGAAATTGTTGGCCTACATTTGTGTGACCGTGTGTATGCAAGACAAGTTCGAGCCAACAACCTTTGAACAAAAATCCACGGTTTTGTTGGCAGAAAGTCCGATCGCGTGTACGCGGCATAAGTGTTATGCCGCGTACACACGATCGGACTTTACGGCAGACTTTGTCCGGCGTACTTTTCGACGGACTTTACGACGGACTTTCCGAATGAACGGACTTGCCTACACACAATCAACCAAAGTCCGATGGATTCGTACGTGATGACGTACGACTGGACCAAAACAAGGAAGTTCATAGCCAATAGCCAATAGCTGCCCTAGCGTCGTTCTTTGTCCGTCGGACTAGCATACAGACAAGCAGACTTTTCGACTGGACTTGAGTCCGTCGGAAAGATTTGAAACATGTTTCAAATCTAAGTCCGTCAAACTTTTGAGAAAACAAAGTCCGCTGGAGCCCACACATGATCGAATTGTCTGACGAAATCCAGTACACCGGACCACGTATGCCGTAAAGTCCGATCGTGTGTACGCGGCATTACTCCTCTCTTTTCCAGTCTGAGCCCAGCTGTACAGCAGATTGGAAGAGGTTATAGTAAAATGATTTTTGGTAAACTGGTTGCATTTAAAATTTGTTTAATTATTTCTGATAAATGCACACCTGCATTCATCAGAGTTTATGTTTTCTATCTGCCTGGCATTCATATTTAAAGCCGAACTCCACGAATGTGTGCACAAAAAGAAAATGACTCAATGTGGGCCAGCTTTGTTCAATCTGATGCTCCATGGTTTTTTTAACAGTCTGGCCACTGGTGAAACATTGGCTACATAGGGTAAAATGGACACCAGAGGGCACTTCTAAGTAGGAATGAGCCGAACACCCCCCCCCCTCGGTTTTTTTCGCACCAGAACATGCGAACAGGCAAAAAATTCATACTAACACGCAAACCCCATTACAGTCTATGGGACACGAACATGAAAAATCAAAAGCGCTCATTTTAAAGGCTTACAATGCCTTGCAAAATATTCACCCCCCTTGGCATTTTTCGTGTTTTGTTGCCTCACAACCTGGAATTAACATGGATTGTTTGAGGATTTGCATCATTTAATTTATAAAACATGCGAACAACATTGAAGACGTTTTTTTTATTGTGAAGCAAGCAACAAATAGGACAAAATAACAGAAGTCAATGTGCATAATTATTCACCCCCCTAATGTCAATACTTTGTAGAGCCACCTTTTGCAGCTATCACAGCTCCAAGTCGCTTTGGAGAAGTCTCTATGAGCTTGCCACACCTTACCACAGGGATTTTTGCCCATTCCTCCTTGCAAAATTGCTCCAGCTCCTTTAAGTTGGATGGTTTGCGCTTGTGAACAGCAATCTTTAAGTCTGACCACATATTTTCTTTTTTTTTTTTCCATAAAAATTTTATTTAGTTTAAAGACATACATAAACAGAACAAGTCCGGTACATACTTTTTATAACAAAATGTATATATGACATCAAAATGGCACTATTTAAAGATAGTAAGGGAGACATTCTGGTACATAATGAACAAGAACTGAACTTGTAATATACTAATAGTGTGTGGGGGCAGAGGATCTCTTTCTCATTTTTTCACACCCCCCCCTCCCCCTTTGGATACCAACCAAATAAGGGGACAGACAAATGGTTCATTCTTGACTAACAAATAATGCTATGTGCATCACTATGAGGCTAACCAGGTATCAAAAGGAGGGTACCATAACGTAGAGTAAAACATGTATGTTCGTTTAGCATCTTATGAAAGAATATGCCTAGCAACAGAAAGAAATAGAAGGAATAGAGAAAGAAAAGTACAAACAGAAGAGGGGACTAAGGGAAAAGGGATAAGGAGTGGAAGATAAGAGCGAGAGGGGAACCTATAGGGGGGAAGAACAAAAAAAATATATATATATAAAAAGAGGGGGGTAGGAGGGAAGGAGATTAAGGTGGACCCACGTTTGCCCCCCCCTCAACCCAATCCCCCGGTACCCCATCCAAAAAAACTTAAAGGTCATTTAACCACTCCGCGAGGTGTATTGACGGTATCTCTCGTTGGTAGTAAAGTTTGACCAGCAGGCCCAAAGCATAGAGAATTTATGAACTCTGTCTTGTGCAATATGAATCAGTTCCTCCATCTCTTTAATATTTGATATTTTTGCGAACCATTCCCTGATTGTTGGAGCACGAGTGGACTGCCACAATTTGGGTATACAAAGTTTGGCCGCGTTGACCATATGCATGGCAAGAGATTTAAAATAGTCCCTTCTGGGGAGAGAGGTATGATGTAGGAGAAATTGGGCTGTGGTATAGTCCAAATTAAATGTCGTGACGTGTGTGATGATACTGTGAACCTCCCTCCAAAATGGTTGAAGGATCTCACAACCTCTCTCGCCTGCCACACCTCCAACAGGTGTTAGGAATGGCAGGCGAGAACTTGTGTAGACGTGAAGGGGTTCTGTACCATCTAGTGATCACTTTATAGCAGTTTTCTTGGATAGCCACATTTAGCGACCCTTTATGTGTGTAGTCATGAATAGCGTTCCACTCTTCCGTAGTCAGTGGAGTGTTTAGGTCTCTGTTCCAAGACAATTGTGAGGGAGTCGGGATCTCGGTAGGTGTTTCCGATATCATGGTGTGTAGGAGAGAAATTAAGTGTCTCTGCGGTATTTTGCGATGGAATAAGGTCTCGAAAGGTGTGAGGTGTCTTGTCCATTTTGTTAGCGGGGCCTGAGTCTCCAGAAAATGTCTAATCTGTCTGTAGGTCCAGAAGGAAAAGGAGGAAGTTCTAAAAAGCGCCCTCATTGTTTCTAAGGAGATTGGTTTTCCACTGGCGAAAAACTGCTGAGCCAACACGTCCTCAAAGGGCCATTCCTGTTTGAGAAAGCTGCTAGATATCCCAGGTGGGAATTCTGGGTTTCCTCTAAGGGTCGTTAGAGGGCTTGGGGAAGAAGTGGAGTTGTCACTTAGCAAGGACTTCTTGTGAGCTAAAAGAGATGGATAAATTAGCGGGTGAGACAAGACGGGGTGTAACCAGTTTTTGGAGGGGAGCCAAGGAAGGAGATGTAGCGGCCCAGAAACAAAGGCACCTTCAAGGAATACCCATGACTTGAGAGGGGCATGGATATTCCAATCTGCGTTTCTTGTAAGATGGCAAGCCATGTAGTACTTATATAAATCAGGCAATCCTATCCCTCCCTTCGATTTGGCTAGCGTGAGGCGTGCGTATTTAATGCGAGGAGGAGAATTTCTCCAAAGGAAGACAGAACAAGCCTTCCAATAGGTCGTGAAAAAAGATGCTGATAAAGAGATCGGGACTGCTTGCATTAAGTAAAGTAGACAAGGTAAAATTATCATCTTGATCAGGGCAGAGCGACCAAACCATGAAACATTTAAGCCTGACCACTCCTTTAAAAGTTTTTGGATCTTCATAATTGCCGGATGATGGTTAACAAGATAGAGATCAGATAGCCGGTAGGAATTTGGATGCCCAGATATGTGATCGCATTCCTATCCCATCTAAAGGGGAACATATCTTGGCAGTGGGTCATTTCCTGGGAAGGGAGCATGATATTTAGAGCATGGGACTTGGAATAATTAATTTTCAGGTTAGAAATTTTCCCAAATGACTGTAAGTCTTTGAGGAGGTTCAGTAGGGAGATGCGGGGCGTTTTTAGTGATAGGAGAATGTCGTCAGCAAAGGCTGCTACCTTAAACTCCCTCTCCTTCACTGTTATCCCTTGTATGTTTGGCTTATCTCTCAATCTGTTGAGGAGGGGTTCTAAAGTCAAAAAATAAATTAAAGGGGAAAGGGGGCATCCCTGGCGCGTGCCATTGCTGATAGGGAAGGCGTTCGACAGGTGGCCATTAACCCTCACAGCTGCAGAGGGATCGGAGTATAGAGCCATTACATGTGACAGCATGCGGCATCCCAGCCCGATAGCCAGTAGGACCTCCCGCATGTAGTCCCAAGCCACACTGTCGAACGCCTTCTCAGCGTCTAATGAAAGGAGAAATCCCTGGGTCTTAGATGTTGTGAGCCAGTGATGTAGATTCAGCGTGCGGATGGTATTATCTCTGGCTTCTCTGCCAGGGACGAAACCCACTTGGTCCAGAGAGATGAGGTTGGGAATGAGGGGCGATAATCTGTTGGCCAGGATTTTTGCGTATAATTTAACGTCAACATTTAAAAGTGATATCGGTCTGTAATTTGCGACCAATTCTGGGTCCTTACATTCCTTAGGTATTACTATTATGTGAGCCGTCAGCATGCCCTTTGGTCTAGTCTGGGGGTCTGAAAAAGCATTGAAGGTCTCTAAAAGGTTAGGCGTAAGGGTATCAGCGAAGGCTCGATAATACTGAAGAGTAAAGCCATCTGGGCCTGGACTTTTACCCACTTTCATTTGTTTCAAGGCCGTCTCTAGTTCTGTCGTCGAGATACAATTCTCAAGGTCAAGAGTCTGTTGGGAGGTAATTGGTTTTGGACTGTACTGAGAGAAAAAAGCTTTAATATGTTTAGAGCGTGTTTCAGGAGTGGTTTGAGTCAAGTGGTTGGTCTGCAGATTATAAACGCCAAAATAGAATTTCTGGAATTCCTTGGCTATTTCTTCATTCTTGGTCCGGAGAGTTCCCCCAGGGTCCCAAATGTGGTGAATTATAGATGAGCTTTTAGAATTTTGTATCGACCGAGCCAAGAGTCAGCCACACTTGTTGCCCTGCTCATAGAAAACTCTCTGGCCAAGAATGTATCTTCTCTTGACGCCTCTGTCTAACTCCTCCAACAACTGAGTGCGTGCGTGTGTTAAGCTTTGAAGAGTGGATTGTGCTTGTGTCAGTTTGTGGGTTTTCTCTAAGGATTTAATTGTATTTAAAAGGGAATTAATAGTTTCTTGTTTTTGTCGTTTAGCTTTTGCAGCCAGTGAAATAAGTTCCCCTCTTATAACACATTTGTGGGCTTCCCAGATAGAGATTGGTGAGATTTCTGGGTTCAGGTTTTCAGCGAAATATTGTCGGAGTCTTGTGTGAATGTGCTCTAAAACAACTTCATCCTTAAGTAAAGAAGGATTCAATCTCCAAATCTTAGTTCTGAAATCTGTATCAGGGAAGGACAGAGTAAGTGTTACCGGGTGGTGGTCAGAAAGGAACATGGGCTTTATAGTGGACTGGTGAAGGGTGGGCAAGTCAGTCTGGGAAATAAAGAAATAATCGATCCTAGAATACTTCTGATGTGGGACTGAGTAAAATGTGTAGTCCTTGACCGAGGGATACAAGGTACGCCAAGCATCATGGAGGGCTAATTTATGGAGCTGCGTTTTAATTTGTCTTAGTGCTCTGTATGTTAGGGTAGATGTACCCGAGGAGGAGTCTAGTATCGGGTGCAGGGGGACATTAAAATCCCCTCCCAACACAACCAATCCTCTCCGAAAAGAGGTTAGGAGTTCACATATCTTCCTAAAGAATGCCACTTGATGGTCATTAGGGCAATAAATGTTGGCTAGGGTGATTGGTTTGGAAGCGTAGGTCCCCTTAAGAAAAATAAATCTCCCTTCTGGGTCTATGAGAGAGTCTGTTAGGTGAAAGTTAGCATTTTTGGCGATAAGTATCGAGACTCCTTTGGTTTTAGCCTCAGGATTCGTAGCGTGGACTGCAGTGCGGTATACGTGGTTGGAGAGTTTAGGAGTTGCATCAGAGCGAAAATGAGTCTCTTGTAAAAAAATAAAATGTGCTTTGTGTTTAGTGAGAGACGTTAGGACTTGCGACCTTTTTTCCAGTTGATTTTAGGACCTTAACATTAAGGGAGATACATTTCAACATCAGGGAGCATGCTGCTGCTATTTTTGAATTCATAGTTAATTTGAATCAGGTCAAAAAACGACAAAAAGTGTAGCGCTAAACCTTATCATACATAACCCTGAGTGGGTAGGTATACAGTGAAAGGGATCACCAATAGAAAGACCCATATATGGCTGGGAAGTCCCGTTGTAGATGTTTATGGTCAAACAATAAATAACAGTGTTTTAGTCCTTTAGATAAACAATTTATATAGATCCAGTATCCCAAAACAGCAGATCAGCTTACTACCACCGAGAGAAATGAAGGCTTACCAGATGTGGTGGACCCAACAGGGCATACGCCAAATTGGGTCAGATAAGGCTTGGGTGGTAGAAAGCTGTGGATATCTGTGGTGTCGCAGATTGCTGGATTCCTCCAACTGGTGTCCGGGTCCTGGAAGGTGTGTGGAATTCAAAGGATATGGATGGTTCTGTAGGTCTCAGGGGGGAGAGGATGAGGTATTCCGTGGGTGGTTCCCTCAAACCAACATTCATTGGGTATAGATATTAAATGAAGAGGAAAGAAAAAAGGGCCACATAGTGTAAATCCGAATAAAAATTTTTTAAAAACTTTAAGGAAATACACTCACGTATAAGTCCACAGGATAATACAGCGCTGAGAAAAAGTGGCGACAATGGGGTCCTGCCCGACGCGTTTCGTCCTAAAAAGACATCATCTGGGGGGTACATTTGAATCAGGTCAATTACTCTACCACCGTTATCTTGGGGTTTAAAAAACTTCCGGGGGATGGGTCCGGGGAGCTCGCGTGGGCCCAAGAAGATAGAGGGTAATGTGGAATCGTCCACCGAAGAGAATTAAAGTAAGACACCAGGAGAAAGGGACAGAGCAGGCAATCGGGCGAGCAGGGGACAGAAAGGGAGGAAGAAAAAAAAAGGGGGGGTTACAGATAGGAAAGTAAGTTAGACAAGAGGTGGAAATAGGGTATCTATTCCACCTGGAGGAGGAAAATCTGGGGTGTCAGCTTACGTCCACAATTGGACTGCTGTGTGGGGGTGAAAGGATGAACGGAAACCACAGGTCATCTACGACCCAGGAATCTGGTATGTTGGTCTTAAGGGTATGTATAGAGAGCCTACTACATAGCAGGAGTGATATCATAAGTGAGCCAAGATTCAACATGTTGTATATCTATGTTATTAACTTATAACGATAATAATAAAGGATCCAGTATAACAAATAAAACAATAATAACGGTCAGAACAAGCAATCTGTGTTGAGCATGACTGCCAGGGATCGTCATAGTGGTATCCAATGCCAAAGTTAGAGTACATCTTAAATTTTACATTGATATTAATATTAATGTTAATAATAATAATATTGATCTTATCTTACCCTCCTAGTCCCTATCAGTAATTTAAACTAAATTCCTGGGGGGAATAGGTTGTGGAAAGGGATGAGGGGAGGGACGGGGGGGGTGAGAGCAAGGGGGAGGGAGTGGGAGGGCAAGGGGGAAAGGTGTGGGAAGATATGGGGAAGGTGGGGGAGAGTGGGGGGAAAGGAGGGAAGGGTAGATGGTGGGCTGGGGGGTAGGGAGGCACTTAGTATTGTTGAAGGTTGAGTTTTTAATTTTTGTTCAGCCCTATGATCCCATTTAGACTCATAGGGGGATCGAAAACTTGTCGCCCTAGGTTGACACACTTCACGAAGTTTCTCTAGACCTAATAACAAAATTCCATGGTCACTTCTTGCCCCAATATTTTCCAAGGTTGAGGAACAGCTATCTGCATAGGTACATATTTGTGAATGCTATAACATCAGGTAAGTATATGTGACAGAGCTGATATCAACTCTAGAAATCCCTTTATGTTCGGTGTTAAAGGTAGAGATACGGAAACAGGATTATGTTTGTACTCGAACAGCAAGTAAAGGTTTTGAGGCGGGTACAAGGATCGATGTCATCTGTCACGATCGTAGTATAACCTAGGGGATAAGGCAAAGGCTAAAGTTGTTCCGTGAGTGGAGCCTGTGTTGGATAAGGAAGGGCCATAAGTTTGCTTTCCGCGGAACCCAACAATGTGTGATGTGGTAGGTAAGACATCCGTGAAGCAAATGTTTCTTCTTCTCTCGCACTAGGTGGATCATGGTCCAAGGTGTGTGCTATGTGCACCAAAAAAAACCCCAAAAAACAAGGTGCTATATCCATGGCAGCGTCGTGTCCATAATACCCAATGAGTGGGGGATACATGTTGGGGGTCCTAAGAGCGCATCCGTTCGATGTAACGTTAGGAGTATATGGAATATGTCCGGGGATCAAAAATTTAAGCTTCCCTTAGAAGGTGGTGATGCAGGTAAGATGTCTCTGGAATTGAAGTCATACTCACAGGCGGCAATCCATGGCAGTGTCGTGATGTGCGGTTCATGCTTCCTGCAGAGCCCTTCTCCCTGAAGGTGAGGCGGGGGAACTTGGACCTCGCTGGTACAAATCTCGACGAGACGATCTTGGGGTTGGAGAAGATCTATCTGTTCGGTGTCTGCGCGATCGCTGTCTTTGTGCTTTAGGGGAGGGGTTGAGCGATACCGGGAGCCGCGGTTCAGCTGGAAAATAGAAAGAGCCCCACTCCGGCAGTTCAATGTTAGGAAGGTCAAGTTGTTCGCAAAAACTTTGCAGATCTTCCGGAGTGCGAAGTAAAGCAGAGCGTCCCCTGGCGAACGCAGATAGGGCGAAGGGGAACTTCGCAGAGCTCTCCTGTTTTGTAAAGTTATCTGGGACAGGTCCTGAAACAATTTAATTTCTGCGCCATTATGGAGAATGCGGCCTTTCTCCCTGGCTTTGCGGAGAATCTCCTCCTTAAGTGGAAAGTTAACAACACAGCATATTATGTCCCTTGGTGGTTCATTTTCACGGGGGTTGGGGACGTAGAGCCCGATGTGCCCTTTCCATTTCAATCGGTGAGTCTGCGGGTCGATCTATCAAATCATTAAAGATTGTGCAGATTGTTTGTTGGATCGAACCCGGATCTGTGCTTTCAGGTACACCCCTTACCCTTATGTTGTGCCTTCTGCCTCGATTATCGAGGTCTTCGATGTGCGATGTGTCTGTGGAGGTCATACATGTGGGAAAGCTGTGCATCGTATGTGTGTTGGACCTGTCAAATGGCAGCTGCATGGGTCACGGTGGTTTGCTCAACATCATCTATTCGGTGTGCCATTACCTGTAGGTCTGACTTTAAATCAGCAATCGCTGCCGTGACGGTATTCATTATATCTGAGGCCACCTTCTCTAGATCGAGTAGGCTGGGAGTTTGTGAACTCCCCTTTGTGTCTCCATGCTGGGAATTAGGCGAGGCCGGGGATTGGGCCTGTACGGCCGCGTGGAATGATTGCTTTTGGGTCCGGAACAGCTCCGGTATGTTTCTGCTAAGCTGGGTACCTCAATCCATGGTTGTACAGGTTACCGAGGAGCTCCGGGTGGATCTATTCATAGTGGCTCTCAAATGTAGGCAGTCTATTAGGCTAGATTCGATTCTCGGGTCGCAGGAGCTCACAAGTTATGCTGCCATCTCGGTCTCTGGCCAGGCCACGCCCCCCTGACCACATATTTTTTATTGGATTGAGGTCTGGGCATTGCCTAGGCCATTCCAACACATTTACAAATTTCCCCTTAAACCACTCAAGTGTTGCTTTAGCGGTTGGGACCGGTGAGAGCAGAGCTGTGTGGAGAGGTTTTACGGATTCACACTATGGAGGAAATTTTGTATTCTTCTGGGTCCCCCCGGTATGCTGTTTGAGGTCCGCCGAAAGGAGAGATCCTGCCTGCCCCTTCCTTGTGAGGAGATCTAAGGAGTTGTGTCCCCTGTGTGGATGTCCATAGATAAGCTGTTATCTAGCTCAGTGTTTCTCAACTCCAGTCCTCAAGGCGCACCAACAGGTCATGTTTTCAGGATTTCCACTATTTTGCACAGGTGATTTGATCAGTTTCTCTGCCTTGGTAATTACCACAGCCGTTTCATCTGAGGGAAATCCTGAAAACATGACCTGTTGGTGCGCCTCGAGGACTGGAGTTGAGAAACACTGATCTAGCTTACCTCTGTTAAGCGTACATCTATTAAGGTGGAGGATTTCTCACTGGGTGCTGGGTGTTTAACCTTTATGATCACCTATTCAATCTGCTTTGGCTCTAAGGACTGTTTCCTTCTGAATATTTCCACTTTATTTTTGGTTATTTTTGTTATTTGATACACTTGTTTTCATTATTATAATTTTATGCCATACTTGTTTCATATTATTTCATTGAAAATTCATTTTCACTAGAATATTTATATTTTATATTTTTGATCACCTGATAGATTGAATTCTTCATTATTTACACATTTATATGTGCTGTCAATGTATATGTCATTTTTTTTAGCGCAGTCTTTTTTGATTATCTTTGCTTTAGCAGTGTTTTTGGGGTCATTGTCCTGCTGGAAGGTGAACCTCCATCCTAGCCTCAAATCACACACAGAGTGGTACAGGTTTTGTTTAAGAATATCCCTGTATTTAGCACCATCCATCTTTCCCTCAACTCTGACCAGTTTCCCAGTCCCGACTGCAGAAAAAACATCCCCGCAGCATGATGTTGCCACCACCATGTGATCACTGTGGGGATGATGTTCTTTGGGTCATGTGATGTGTTGGGTTTGCGCCAGACATAGCGTTTTCTTTGATGGCCAAAAAGTTCAATTTTAATCTCATCAGACCAGAGCACCTTCCTCCATACATTTTGGGAGTCTCCCACATGCCTTTTTGCAAACTCAAAATGTGCCCTCCTTGCCCGGTCCATGAGTCTTGGTGTGTGGCCGTCTCTTGGCAGGTTTGCTGTTGTGCCATGTTCTTTCAATTTGGTTATGATAGATTTGATGGTGCTCCTAGGGATCATCAAAGATTTGGATATTTTTTTACAACCTAACCCTGAATTGTACTTCTCAACAACATTGTCCCTTACTTGTTTGGAGAGTTCCTTGGTCTTCATGGCAGTGTTTGGTTGGTGGTGCCTCTTGCTTAGGTGTTGCAGCCTCTGGGGCCTTTCAGAAAGGTGTGTATATGTAATGACAATTAAAAACAGAGCAGCAGGGTGGGACTTTGCATGAGGCGCAAGGTGTGTAGAACTAAGCGCCTTCATCCCCGATAATTTGAACAAAAAAAGAAACAAAAAGGTGGGACTTTATATGAAACATGCACTCTAGGAGATGACACGATGACTATGAATATGGCAGGTACCCAAACTACAACAGAACCAAAAACATTGCATAGAAGCATCACATGACCACAATTGGCACTGAATAATTGAATGTTATATAAATTATAACAAAAGTAAAAAAAATAACATAGTTCATGCTGATATTATAAAAACCAGAATTCATACGAGGCAAGTCTCCAATTGTACATAGGATATAGCAGAAATATAATTAATAACATAATTAGTTCATATTGTAAATACTGTAAAAAAACATTTAATGAAAGACAGGTCTCTATGATAATTAATTGTAATCTAGGTTGGTTGGTAAAATCCAATTGATATGTAGGATAAGGTAATGATGCAATTATAGATATGACGGGGCAACTATTGGCTCACAATTCCATAGTAAAAAAACATGATTGGTTCATACTTTACATATTGTAGATAGCCAAATTCACTGTAGTGTGTCTCCATGGTAAATAGTTGTAGCTAAAGTTGGTTGGTACAGTCCAATTGGTATATGTACGGTAGTAAGGTGATAGTTAGGGATGAGCCGAACACCCCCCTGTTTGGTTCGCACCAGAACATGCGAACAGGAAAAAAGTTTGTTCGAACACCCGAACACTGTTAAAGTCTATGGGACACGAACATGAATAATCAAAAGTGCTAATTTTAAAGGCTTATATGCAAGTTATTGTCATAAAAAGTGTTTGGGGACCCGGGTCCTGCCCAAGGGGACATGGATCAATGCAAAAAAAAGTTTTAAAAACGGCCGTTTTTTCAGGAGCAGTGATTTTAATAATGCTTAAAGTCAAACAATAAAAGTGTACTATCCCTTTAAATTTCGTAGCTGGGAGGTGTCTATAGTATGCCTGTAAAGGGACGCATGTTTCCTGTGTTTAGAACAGTCTGACAGCAAAATGACATTTCGAAGGAAAAAAGCCATTTAAAACTACTCGCGGCTATTGCATTGCTGGTCCGACAATACACATAGAAGTTCATTGATAAAAACGGCATGGGAATTCCCCACAGGGGAACCCCGAACCAAAATTAAAAAAAAAAATGATGTGGGGGGTCCCCCTAAATTCCATACCAGGCCCTTCAGGTCTGGTATGGATATTAAGGGGAACCCCGGCCAAAATTTTTAAAAAGAAGACGTGGGGGTCCCCCTAAATTCCATACCAGACCCTTCAGGTCTGGTACGGATTTTAAGGGGAACCCCACGCCAAAAAAAAAACAAAATGGCGTGGGGTCCCCCCAAAAATCCATATCAGACCCTTATCCGAGCAAGCAACCTGGCAGGTCGCAGGAAAAGAGGGGGGACGAGAAAGCGGCCCCCCCTCCTGAACTGTACCAGGCCACATGCCCTCAACATTGGGAGGGTGCTTTGGGGTAGCCCCCCAAAACACCTTGTCCCCATGTTGATGAGGACAAGGGCCTCATCCCCACAACCCTGGCCGGTGGTTGTGGGGGTCTGCGGGCGGGGGGCTTATCGGAATCTGGAAGCCCCCTTTAACAAGGGGACCCCCAGATCACGGCCCCCCCTGTGTGAAATGGTAAGGGGGTACCATTTCACTAAAAAACTGTCAAAAATGTTAAAAATGACAAGAGACAGTTTTTGACAATTCCTTTATTTAAATGCTTCTTCTTTCTTCTATCTTCCTTCATCTTCTTCTTCTTCTTCTTCTTCTGGTTCTTCTGGCTCTTCTGGTTCTTCCTCCAGTGTTCTCGTCCAGCATCTCCTCCGCGTCTTCTATCTTCTTCTCCTCGGGCCGCTCCGCACCCATGGCATGGGGGGAGGCTCCCGCTCTTCTCTTCATCTTCTTCTCTTCTTCATCTTCTTCTTTTCTTCTCTTCTTCTCTTCTTCATTTTCTTCTCCGGGCTGCTCTGCACCCATGCTGGCATGGAGGGAGGCTCCCGCTGTGTGATGCGTCTCCTCGTCTGACGGTTCTTAAATAATGGGGGGCGGTGCCACCCGGTGACCCCGCCCCCCTCTGACGCACAGTGACTTGACGGGACTTTCCTGTGACGTCACGGGGAATGCCACAGGTAAGTCCTGTGCATCAGAGGGGGGCCCAGGGTGCCTCCGCCCCCCGTTATTTAAGAACCGTCAGACGAGGAGACGCCGTCACACAGCGGGAGCCTCCCTCCATGCCAGCATGGGTGCGGAGCGGCCCGGAGAAGAAAATGAAGAAGAGAAGAAAAGAAGAAGATGAAGAAGAGAAGAAAATGAAGAGAAGAGCGGGAGCCTCCCCCCATGCCATGGGTGCGGAGCGGCCCGAGGAGAAGAAGATAGAAGACGCCGCAGAGGAGATGCTGGACGAGGACGCCGGAGGAAGAAACAGAAGAACCAGAAGAAGAAGAAGAAGAAGAAGAAGAAGATGAAGGAAGATAGAAGAAAGAAGAAGCATTTAAATAAAGGAATTGTCAAAAACTGTCTCTTGTCATTTTTAACATTTTTGACAGTTTTTTAGTGAAATGGTAGGGGTACAAGTACCCCTTACCATTTCACACAGGGGGGGCAGGATCTGGGGGTCCCCTTGTTAAAGGGGGCTTCCAGATTCCGATAAGCTCCCTGCCCGCAGACCCCCACAACCACCGGCCAGGGTTGTGGGGATGAGGCCCTTGTCCTCATCAACATGGGGACTGTCACGGAACGTCCCACACTCCGCTTGAGTGCTTCCGTCATATACCACTTCCTCCCAGTCTGTATACAGATATCCCAACCTCTGTGAGCACAAACAAGGCGACACTTGCTTGTTGCTACCAAGAACTAACTTTATTTAGAACCAGAATTACAAGACTTTATATGCCGTTGGAACCTCCTCTAACAATACAACTGTAACTTAATTAACATGAGCTAATTATCTAATCCTTTATACAGCCTAGGTGACTGAGACATGACCTTTCGCCCAGACTTGTGGTCACCGAGCTTCACACAGTTATATCAACATAATAGCAGTCGTCCCGTATCCTACATTGTATAGAGGACAATGTGATCAGCTCATTCATTTAACCACTTGCCGACCGCCTAACGCAGATATACTGCGGCAGAATGGCACGGGCAGGCAAAATCACGTACCCATACGTGATCTGCCTCCCGCGGGTGGGGGGTCCGATCGGACCCCCCCCCGGTGCCATAGACGGTCGGCTCTCGTTCGCGGGCGATGGGAGGTGAGGGGGAGGCCATCCATTGATGGCCACCCCCTCCCGATCGCTCCCGGCGAATGAAAACGCTTCCTTTCCCTCTGTAATGTAAACAGAGGGAAAGGAAGTGATGTCATCTCTCCTCGAGGCGGTCTTTTCGTCCGGCGCAGAGGAGAGAAGACATCCAAGTAAGTGCACCAACACTACACTAACAGTAGAACACGCAGGCACACTTTTCACCCCCCTGTCACCCCCCGATCACCCCCCGATCACCCCCCTGTACCCCCTGTCACTCTGACACCAATAGCAGTGTTTTTTTTTTTTTTGCATTGGTGTCAGTTTGTCAGTTATAAGTGTTAGGGCTGTTAGGTTAGCCCCCTTTAGGTCTAGGGTACCCCCCCTTAGGTCCAGGGTACCCCCTAACCCCCCCCTAATAAAAGTTAACCCCTTGATTACCCCCCGTCACCAGTGTTGCTAAGCGATCGTTTTTCTGATCGCTGTATTAGTGACACAGGTGACGCTAGTTAGGGAGGTGAGTATATAGGTTTGCTGTCAGTGTTTTATAGCGACAGGGACCCCCATATACTACCTGCTAAAGGTTTTAACCCCCTGATTGCCCCCTAGTTAACCCTTTCACCAGCGATCGCCGTATAAGTGTTACGGGTGACGCTGGTTAGATAGTTTGTTTTTTGTAGTTTATTATAGTTTATTACAGTTTATTATAGTTTATTATAGTTTTAGGGCACCCGCCGTTTATTACCCTATAAAGGTTTAACCCCCTAATTGCCCGGCGGTGATAGAAGTTAAGTTTTTAGGATCTGATAAGGTCTGCGTCGCCCCAGGCAGCGTCAGGTTAGCGCTAGTACCGCTAAAACCCACGCACGCAGCATACACCTCCCTTAGTGCTATAGTATCTGAACGGATCGATATCTGATCCGATCAGATCTATACTCCCCAGCAGTTTAGGGTTCCCTGAAACACAGTGTTAGCGGGATCAGCCCAGATACCTGCTAGCACCTGCGTTTTGCCCCTGCGCCCAGCCCAGCCCAGCCCACCCAAGTGCAGTATCGATCGATAACTGACACTTACAAAACACTAAGCACACATAACTGCAGCGGTCGCAGAGTCAGGCCTGATCCCTGCGATCGCTAACAGTTTTTTGGTAGCGTTTTGATAGTCGCTAACAGTCAGGAGCTTTTTTGCCTGTGAGTCTCACTAGTGTACCCCTAAATTTAGAGGCCAAAATGGCAAATCCAAGGTACACTAGTGAAGAGGCCTACAGGATTCTGAGTATGACAGATAGTGAAGAGGAAGTCACTCATCTGTCAAGTTCAGGCTCAGAATACGAACCTGTAGAGGACAGCGGCTCCATGACAGATAGCTCTGACGACGGAGTTGTGGTCCCTGCTAGGGTCAGGCGTACCAGACCCCGAACTTCTTCTGTCCTTGAAGTGCAAGAACCGCAGGGCTCTCGTATGGAGCAGAGAAGTACTAGTGCCGCTACTCCTTCTGGTGAACTGGCAAGCACCAGCGGCCTAGTACACCCTGGTCGTACATCCAGCACTGCAGTATCACGTGGTGACGTGGCGAGTCCCATAAGTGCAGTTCAAGCTGGCGAGGTGGCAAGCAGTAGTAGTGTCCCGCTGCCACCAAGAAGAAGACGAACACAGGCCCGTCGTGCCCATAGTGCCCTTCCTGCTGCATTCGCCAATCCGAATTGGGAACCTTCCACTTCTGCAGCACCCGTACTTCCCCCTTTCACTGGCCAACCCGGAATTCAGGTGGAAACAGTTGACTTTACGCCACTGGATTTTTATTCGCTGTTTTTCACCGAAGATCTCTATAGATCTATTGTGGACCAAAGCAATTTGTACGCTGGTCAACACATCGCCACTATTCCCCAGTCCACCCTTGCCAGAGATTGGAGACCAATTACGGTCTCCGAATTTAAGACCTTTCTGGGCCTTTCCCTCCTCATGGGCATAACCAAAAAGAGTGAGTTGCGGTCATATTGGTCCACTGACCCAATTCACCATATGCCCGTGTTCTCTGCCTCCATGACCAGGGCACGATACGAGCAGATTTTGCGGTTTATGCACTTCAACGACAATGAACTCTGTCGTCCTCGTGGAGACCCTGCATACGATCGGCTCTACAAAATTCGGCCCCTCGTAAACCACTTCAACCAACGTTTTGCAGACTTGTTTACCCCCCATCAAGTTGTCTGCGTTGATGAGTCCCTGATTAAGTTTTCTGGCCGCTTGTCATTCAAACAGTACCTTCCCAGCAAGCGTGCCAGATACGGGGTCAAGATGTATAAGCTCTGTGACAGGGCCACAGGCTATACATGTAGATTTATGGTTTACGAGGGAAAAGATAGTCACGTAGAGCCGATAAACTGCCCTGACTACATAGGAAGCGCTGGCAAGATAGTGTGGGACTTGGTGTCACCCTTATTCGGAAAGGGGTACCACTTGTACGTGGACAATTATTATACGAGCGTGCCACTTTTTAGTCACTTGTTTGATCATCAGATTGGAGCATGTGGCACCGTGCGACCTAATCGCCGGGGCTTTCCCCAGCGGCTTGTAGAGTCCCGTCTTAGGCTGGGGGAGAGAGCCTGCTTGCAGTATAATAATTTGCTCGCTATGAAGTGGAGGGACAATAAGAATGTTTTCGTTCTTACCTCCCTTCATGCAGACACGACGACCCAAATTACTACGGCGACTGGTGTTGTGGAGAAACCCCTCTGTGTCCACGAATACAACCTTAATATGGGAGGGGTGGACCTCAACGACCAGTTGTTGGCGCCGTACTTAGTTGCCCGTAAGGCCAGACGCTGGTACAAAAAAGTGTCTGTTTACTTATTTCAATTGGCTTTGCTGAATGCTCATGTGCTATACAGAGCTTCAGGACGGACTGGATCCTTCCTTAAATTCCAGGAAGAGATCGTCAGAGCCCTTCTGTTTCCAGATGGTGCTCCACCTCACCTTCCCAATCCAAATGCAGTAAGCCGGCTGCATGGGAGGCATTTTCCTTATGTCCTCCAGAGTGCCCCTACCCAACGAGCCCCCCAAAAAAGATGGCGTGTCTGCAGCAAGCGCGGATTTAGGCGTGACACCCGGTATTGTTGTCCCTCCTGTCCTGACAATCCTGGTCTATGCATTGGTGAATGTTTTGAACGCTACCATACACTAGTGGAGTATTAGCGTAGGGTTCAGCACGGCACAGACTAGGCACACTAACACAGGGTCTCCCAAGATGCCATCGCATTTTGAGAGACCCAAACCTGGTACAGTTACAGTTAAAAGTTAAAGTTACTAAAAAAAGTGTTAAAAAAAAAAAAAAAAATACAAAAAAAATAAAAAAATAAAAATACAAAAAAAATATAAAATAAAAAAACCAAAAATAGTTGTCGTTTTATTGTTCTCTCTCTCTATTCTCTCTCTATTGTTCTGCTCTTTTTTTATTGTATTCTATACTGCAATATTTTATTGTTATGTTTTTATCATGTTTGCTTTATAGGTATGCAATTTTTTTATACTTTTTTATTGTTAACCACTTTTTTGTTTTCAGGTACGCCATTCAGCTGCAGAGCGGATTTATTTATCTTGACAGCAACAGCGTTTGCTCCCACGATATATAAAGCCGTGACTCCAGCGCTGTCGGAGGTGATTTCACCACCACAGTTCCATACTTCAGCATATATGCCGAAGCGTGGGGGCAGTAGTGGGTGGAGGAGCAATTTGCTCCTGCCTTTTGCGGGAGGATGCCCCCATGCTTCGGCATATATATATTTTAGGTAGGCACAGGTTGCGTTAAATGTTTTATTTTTTACTATGTTTTTTTTGTATTTGCTTTGCAGGTATGGTAAGGTATACTGTTATACTGTAATGTTACTTTGTTTTTTTGTTAACCATCATTTGCTTAGCAGGTACGCCATTCAGTTGCAGAGCGGATTTATTTATCTTGACAGCAACAGCGTTTGCTCCCACGATATATAAAGCCGTGACTCCAGCGCTGTCGGAGGTGATTTCACCACCACAGTTCCATACTTCAGCATATATGCCGAAGCGTGGGGGCAGTAGTGGGTGGAGGAGCAATTTGCTCCTGCCTTTTGCGGGAGGATGCCCCCATGCTTCGGCATATATATATTTTAGGTAGGCACAGGTTGCGTTAAATGTTTTATTTTTTACTATGTTTTTTTTGTATTTGCTTTGCAGGTATGGTAAGGTATACTGTTATACTGTAATGTTACTTTGTTTTTTTGTTAACCATCATTTGCTTAGCAGGTACGCCATTCAGTTGCAGCGCGGATTTATTTATCTTGACAGCAACAGCGTTTGCTCCCACGATATATAAAGCCGTGACTCCAGCGCTGTCGGAGGTGATTTCACCACCACAGTTCCATACTTCAGCATATATGCCGAAGCGTGGGGGCAGTAGTGGGTGGAGGAGCAATTTGCTCCTGCCTTTTGCGGGAGGATGCCCCCATGCTTCGGCATATATAAATGGTGCATGTATGCCCATCATTAGAAGTGGGCGGATGAAGGGAGGTATTCTAATGGTGGGCATACCCACCGATCAATATCTTTTTTTCGTTCAGCCCACAGGCTGCATGAAAAAAAAGTTTACAATACAAGGACCAGCAACGTACTGGTATGTTGCTGGACTTTGAGTGGTTATACCAGAATGATGCCTGCAGGTTTAGGTATCATCTTGGTATCATTCTTTTCAGCCAGCGGTCGGCTTTCATGTAAAAGCAATCCTAGCGGCTAATTAGCCTCTAGACTGCTTTTACAAGCAGTGGGAGGGATTCCCCCCCCCCCCCCCCCCACCGTCTTCCATGTTTTTCTCTGGCTCTCCTGTCCCAACAGGGAACCTGAGAATGCAGCCGGTGATTCGGCCAGCTGACCATAGAGCTGATCAGAGACCAGAATGGCTCCAATCATCTCTATCGCCTAAGAAACCGGAAGCTACGAGCATTTCATGACAGATTTCGCCGGATGTAAACGGCGCCATTGGGAAATTGGGAAAGCATTTTATCACACCGATCTTGGTGTGGTCAGATACTTTGAGGGCAGAGGAGAGATCTAGGGTCTAATAGACCCCAATTTTTTCAAAAAAGAGTACCTGTCACTACCTATTGCTATCATAGGGGATATTTACATTCCCTGAGATAACAATAAAAAAGATTAAAAAAAAATAAAAATGAAAGGAACAGTTTAAAAATAAGATAAAAAATCAAAAAATTAATAAAAAAAAAAAAAAAAAAAAAAAAAGCACCCCTGTCCCCCCCTGCTCTCGCGCAAAGGCGAACGCAAGCGTCGGTCTGGCGTCAAATGTAAACAGCAATTGCCCCATGCATGTGAGGTATCGCCGCGAAGGTCAGATCGAGGGCAGTAATTTTAGCAGTAGACCTCCTCTGTAAATCTAAAGTGGTAACCTGTAAAGGCTTTTAAAGGCTTTTTAAAATGTATTTAGTTTTTCGCCACTGCACGTTTGTGCGCAATTTAAAAGCCTGTCATGTTTGGTATCCATGTACTCGGCCTAAGATCATCTTTTTTATTTCATCAAACATTTGGGCAATATAGTGTGTTTTAGTGCATTTAAATTTTAAAAAGTGTGTTTTTTCCCCAAAAAATGCGTTTGAAAAATCGCTGCGCAAATACTGTGTGAAAAAAAAAAATGAAACACCCACCATTTTAATCTGTAGGGCATTTGCTTTAAAAAAATATATAATGTTTGGGGGTTCAAAGTAATTTTCTTGCAAAAAAAATTATTTTTTTATGTAAACAACAAGTGTCAGAAAGGGCTTTGTCTTCAAGTGCTTAGAAGAGTGGGTAATGTGTGACATAAGCTTCTAAATGTTGTGCATAAAATGCCAGGACAGTTCAAAACCCCCCCAAATGACCCCATTTTGGAAAGTAGACACCCCAAGCTATTTGCTGAGAGGCATGTCGAGTCCATGGAATATTTTATATTGTGACACAAGTTGCGGGAAAAAGACAATTTTTTTTTTTTTTTTTTGCACAAAGTTGTCACTAAATGATATATTGCTCAAACATGCCATGGGAATATGTGAAATTACACCCCAAAATACATTCTGCTGCTTCTCCTGAGTACAGGGATACCACATGTGTGAGACTTTTTGGGAGCCTAGCCGCGCACGGGACCCCGAAAACCAAGCACCGCCTTCAGGCTTTCTAAGGGCGTAAATTTTTGATTTCACTCTTCACTGCCTATCACAGTTTCGGAGGCCATGGAATGCCCAGGTGGCACAAAACCCCCCCAAATGACCCCATTTTGGAAAGTAGACACCCCAAGCTATTTGCTGAGAGGTATAGTGAGTATTTTGCAGACCTCACTTTTTGTCACAAAGTTTTGAAAATTGAAAAAAGAAAAAAAAAATATGTTTTTATTGTCTTTCTTCATTTTCAAAAACAAATGAGAGCTGCAAAATACTCACCATGCCTCTCAGCAAATAGCTTGGGGTGTCTACTTTCCAAAATGGGGTCATTTTGGGGGGTTTTGTGCTATCTTGGCATTTTATGGCCTTCAAAACTGTGATGGGTAGTGAGGAGTAAAATCAAAAATTAACGCTCTTAGAAATCCTGAAGGTGGTGATTGGATTTTGGGGCCCGTATGAAGCTAGGCTCCCAAAAAGTGCCACTCATGTGGTATCCCCATACTCAGGAGAAGTAGCAGAATGTATTTTGGGGTGTAACTCCACATATGCCCATGGCATGTTTGAGCAATATATCATTTAGTGACAACTTTGTGCAAAAAAAAAAAAAAAAAAAAAAAAATTGTCACTTTCCCGCAACTTGTGTCAAAATATAAAATATTCCATGGACTCAACATGCCTCTCAGCAAATAGCTTGGGGTGTCTACTTTCCAAAATGGGGTCATTTGGGGGGGTTTTGTGCCATCTTGGGATTTTATGGCCTTCAAAACTGTGATAGGTAGTAAGGAGTGAAATCAAGAATTTATGCCCTTAGAAATCCTGAAGGCGGTGCTTGGTTTTCGGGGCCCCGTACGCGGCTAGGCTCCCAAAAAGTCCCACACATGTGGTATCCCCGTACTCAGGAGAAGCAGCTAAATGTATTTTGGGGTGCAATTCCACATATGCCCATGGCCTGTGTGAGCAATATATCATTTAGTGACAATTTTGTGCAAAAAAAAAAAAAATTGTCACATTCCCGCAACTTGTGTTAAAAAATAAAATATTCCATGGACTCAACATGCCTCTCAGCAAATAGCTTGGGGTGTCTACTTTCCAAAATGGGGTCATTTGGGGGGGTTTTGTGCCATCTTGGCATTTTATGGCCTTCAAAACCGTGATAGGTAGTGAGGAGTGAAATCAAAAATTTATGCCCTTAGAAATCCTGAAGGCGGTGCTTGGTTTTCAGGGCCTCATACGCGGTTAGGCTCCCAAAAAGTCCCACACATGTGGTATCCCCGTACTCAGGAGAAGCAGCAGAATGTATTTTGGGGTGTAATTCCACATTTGCCCATGGCATGTTTGAGCAATATATCATTTAGTGACAACTTTGTGCAAAAAAAAAAAAAAAAAAAAAAATGGTCACATTCCCGCAACTTGTGTCAAAAAATAAAATATTCCATGGACTCGACATGCCTCTCAGCAAATAGCTTGGGGTGTCTACTTTCCAAAATGGGGTCATTTGGGGGGGTTTTGTGCCATCTTGGCATTTTATGGCCTTCAAAACTGTGATAGGTAGTGAGGTGTGAAATCAAAAATTTATGCCCTTTGAAATCCTGAAGGCGGTGCTTGGTTTTCGGGGCCCCGTACGCGGCTAGGTTCCCAAAAAGTCCGACACATGTGGTATCCCCGTACTCAGGAGAAGCAGCTAAATGTATTTTGGGGTGCAATTCCACATATGCGCATGGCCTGTGTGAGAAATATATCATTTAGTGACAACTTTTTGTAATTTTTTTTTTTTTTTTTTTTTTTTGTCATTATTCAATCACTTGGGACAAAAAAAAAAAATATTCAATGGGTTCAACATGCCTCTCAGCAATTTCCTTGGGGTGTCTACTTTCCAAAATGGGGTCATTTGTGGGGGTTTTGTACTGCCCTGCCATTTTAGCACCTCATGAAATGACATAGGCAGTCATAAAATAAAAGCTGTGTAAATTCCAGAAAATGTACCCTAGTTTGTAGACGCTATAACTTTTGCGCAAACCAATAAATATACGCTTATTGACATTTTTTTTACCAAAGACATGTGGCCGAATACATTTTGGCCTAAATGTATGACTAAAATTGAATTTATTGGATTTTTTTTATAACAAAAAGTAGAAAATATCATTTTTTTTCAAAATTTTCGGTCTTTTTCCGTTTATAGCGCAAAAAATAAAAACGGCAGAGGTGATCAAATACCATCAAAAGAAAGCTCTATTTGTGGGAAGAAAAGGACGCAAATTTCGTTTGGGTACACCATTGCATGACCGCGCAATTAGCAGTTAAAGCGACGCAGTGCCGAATTGTAAAAAGTGCTCTGGTCAGGAAGGGGGTAAAACCTTCCGGGGCTGAAGTGGTTAACATAAACACAGGTTGCGTTCAGAATCAACCAAACCAATAATAGTCTCTACATACATCCTGGGAGATATTGTGGACAAATATTACTGTCCCATTTTAAGTAGTCCAAGATATATTTTCTCACTCACCCTGTGCCAGGATGGCACAGGGTGCTTTAGACATAAGATGTATTCTGAGTTCCATAGGCCCTCCCGTCACAGGGACATGGTGTTTTGGGGGGCTACCCCAAAGCACCCTCCCAATGTTGAGGGCATGTGGCCGGGTACGGTTCAGGAGGGGGGGCGCTGTCTCGTCCCCCCCTCTTTTCCTGCAGCCTGCCAGGTTGCGTGCTCGGATAAGGGTCTGGTATGGATCTTTGGGGGGACCCCACGCCGTTTTGTTTTTTTTGGTCCGGGGTTCCCCTTAGAATCCATACCAGACCTGAAGGGTCTGGTATGGAATTGAGGGGGACCCCCACGTCATTTTTTTTTGGCAGGGGTTCCCCTTAATATCCATACCAGACCTGAAGGGCCTGGTATGGAATTTAGGGGGACCCCCACGTCAATTTTTTTTTTAAATTTTGGTTCGGGGTTCCCCTGTGGGGAATTCCCATGTCGTTTTTATCAATGAACTTCTATGTGTATTGTTGGAGCGGCAATGCAATAGCCGCGAGTAGTTTTAAATGGCTTTTTTCCTTCGAAATGTCATTTTGCTGTCAGACTGTTCTAAAGACGGGAAACATGCGTCCCTTTACATGCATACTATAGACACCCCCCAGCTACGAAATTTAAAGGGATATTACACTTTTATTGTTTGACTTTAAGCATTATTAAAATCACTGCTCCTGAAAAAACGGCCGTTTTTAAAACTTTTTTTTGCATTGATCCATGTCCCCTGGGGCAGGACCCAGGTCCCCAAACACTTTTTATGACAATAACTTGCATATAAGCCTTTAAAATTAGCACTTTTGATTTCTCCCATAGACTTTTAAAGGGTGTTCCGCGGCATTCGAATTTGCCACGAACACCCCAAATTGTTCGCTGTTCGGCGAACTTGCGAACAGCCGATGTTCGAGTCGAACATGAGTTGGACTCGAACTCGAAGCTCATCCCTAGTGATAGTACTGTACATACCCCACAGCATGATGCTGCCACCACCATGTGATCACTGTGGGGATGATGTTCTTTGGGTCATGTGATGTGTTGGGTTTGCGTCAGACATAGCATTTTCTTTGATGGCCAAAAAGTTAAATTTTAGTCTCATCAGACCAGAGCACCTTCCTCCATACATTTTGGGAATCTCCCACATGCCTTTTTGCAAACTCAAAATGTGCCCTCCTTGCCCGGTCCATGAATCTTGGTGTGCGCCCCTCTCTTGGCAGGTTTACTGTTGTGCCATGTTCTTTCAATTTGCTTATGATAGATTTGATGGTGCTCTTAGGGATCATCAAAGATTTGGATATTTTTTTATAACCTAACCCTGTATTGTACTTCTCAACAACATTGTCCATTACTTGTTTGGAGAGTTCCTTGGTCTTCATTGCAGTGTTTGGTTGGTGGTGCCTCTTGCTTAGGTGTTGCAGCCTCTGGGGCCTTTCAGAAAGGTGTGTATATGTAATGACAGATCATGTGACACTTAGATTGCACACAGGTGGACATCATTTCACTAATTATGTGACTTCTGAAGGTAATTGGTTGCACCAGAGCTTTTTAAGGGCTTCATAACAAAGGGGGTGAATACATATGCTCATGTCAATTATCCATTTTTTACTTCTGAAAAATAGTTTTATATATATATTTTTCTAATTTTACTTCACCAACTTAGACTATTGTGTTCTGATCCATCACATATAATTCAGATTAAAAAAAACATTGAACTAAGGGCTGTAATGTAACAAAATAGGTAAAAATCCAAGGGGGTGAATACTTTTGCAAGGCACTGTATATGCAAGTTATTGCCATAAAAAGTGTTTGGGGACCCCGATCCTGCCCCAGGGGACATGTATCAATGCAAAAAAAGTTTTGAAAACTGAAGTTTTTTCGGGAGCAGTAATTTAAATAATGCTTAAAGTGAAACAATAAAAATGAAATATTCCTTTAAATATTGTGCCTGGGGGTGTCTATAGTATGCCTGTAAAGTAGCACATTTTTCCCATGTTTAGAACAATACCACAGCAAAATGACATTTCTAAAGGAAAAAAAAAGTCATTTAAAACTACTCACAGCTGTAATGTATTGTGTAAACAATATTTTCAAATCTTGTGACGTGACAATGGTGCACTACACCCCACGTGAAGAGTTAAAAATGTGGCGCTATCCCAAATACACTATATGTAATGTCACTATTTACAGTGAAAATCCTAATCTAGTTAACACATTTTTACGGGTGTATATTGAAAAAAATGAAAAATGAAAAATAAAAATAAACCAAATGAAATCAAAAACACCAAATTAAATACAATACCTAAAAGTGACTCAGTGCTGACACTACTAAAAAATCATATGTGTCAATCCTATTACAATCAACGAGTGTATAACATTAAACCAATAACACAATGTACATATTAAACATTGACTGAGTGACTATTATACAATAATTATAGTCCGTGACAAGTACACACATATGTGAAAAAAATCTGTGATAATGATTCAATAAAAATCAACTGTGCCACAGCAAGTCCTTATTGTTCCTGAAGTTTAATTGAACCTTCCACCACACCTATGTGTTCAGTGCTCCCTCTCCCAATAGACAGTCTCTCACCCGCTCTCTGAGTGAGTGAGTGAGTGAGTGGATCTTTTGAAGTGTAATTTTTTTTTTTTTTTTTTTTTCCTTTTTTATCAATATACACCCATAAAAATGTGTTAACTAGATTAGGATTTTCACTGTAAATAGTGACATTACATATAGTGTATTTGGGATAGCGCCACATTTTTAACTCTTCACGTGGGGTGTAGTACACCATTGTCACGTCACAAGATTTGAAAATATTGTTTACACAGTTGATATTTACCAAGTGGCAGCTATAGGTAGGCTATACCAATTGATGATAATCATCATCTAGGCTGATTCTCCGAGGCGCAGTGGTGGTCAAAGAAAGTATAGGGTGGATATTATACCTAGAAGTACCGCTTATTAGCTGTAATGTATTGTCTGATTCCAGCAATATAGATGAAAATCATTGAAAACAGCGGCATGGGTTTCCCCCCCAGTCCATTACCAGGCCGTTTGGGTCTGGTATGGATATTAAGGGGAACCCCGCACCAGAAATTAAAAAAAATAATTGTGTGGGGGTCCCCTCAAAATCCATACTGCATGTCTGGTATGGATATTAGGGGAACACTGCGCCATTTTTTTTAATGGCATAGAGGTCCCCCCCAAAATCCATACCAGGCCCTTCAGGTCTGGTATGGATTTTAAGGGGAACCCCGAGCCAAAATAAAACAAAAATGGCTTAGGGGTCCCCCCAAAATCCATACTAGACCCTTATCCGAGCACTTAACCTGGCAGACCATAGGAAATGAGGCGGACTAGAGAGCGCCCCCCCTCCTGAACCGTACCAGGTCACATGCCCTCAACATGGGGAGGATGCTTTGAGGTCACCCCCAAAGCATCTTGTCCCCATGTTAGTGTTCCACAGACTTTAACAGCATTTTGCGGCTTTTGAATTTGGCTCGAACACCGCATATTGTTTGCTGTTTGGCAAACGGGCGAACACCCAATGTTCGAGGCAAACTTACATTCGACTCGAATATCTGGCTCATCCCTAGTAAAACGGCATATCCAAAGACCAAAGGAAGTCATGTCAGGGACCCAGACTGAACTGCAGCAATCCAGGGAGGTGTAGAGAGAAGCCACCTGCAGCATTTGCACAATTATTATTAGCTAAGTGAATATTTTGACCAAATCATAATTTTTATGCATTTTTTCCAGCTCCAAGCTGTATAAACTCGAATGCTAATTGGAGTTTAGCATATCAGGTGATGTGTATTTGTGTAATGAGGGAGGGTGTGACCTCAAGAGATCAACACCCTATATCAAGATGTGCATAATTATTAGGCAGCTTCCTTTCCTCAGGCAAAATGGGCCAAAAATCTGAAAAATCCAAAATAGTAAAAAATCTTTCAGAGGAATGCAGCACTCTTGAAATTAGTAAGATATTGGGGTTTGATCACAGAACCATCAGACGTTTTGTTGCAAATAGTCAATAGGGTCACAAGAAATGTGTTGAGAAAAAAAAGATTAACTACCAAAGATTTGAGAAGAATCAAACTTGAAGCTACTAGGAATCCATTATCCTCCAGTGCTGTCTTATTCCAGAACTGCCCAGAAGGTTTAGTGTTTAGAGACATGGCCGAGGTAGAGAAGGCTGAAATCCGACCACCACTGAACAAGACACATAAGTTGAAACATCAAGACTAGACCAAGATATATCCGGAGACAGTTTTTGCAAAGGTTTTATGGACTGATGAGCTGAGAGTGACTCTTGACTAGATGTATGGGCCTGTGGCTGGATGAGTAATGGACATATAGCTCCACTTCGACTCAGACACCAGCAAGGTGGAGGTGGGGTACTGGTGTGGGTTGGTTTTATTAAAGATGAGCTAATTGGACCTTTTCAGGTTGAAGATGGACTCAAAATCAACTCCCAAACCTACTGCCAGTTTTTAGAAGACTCCTTATTCAAGCAGTGATACAGGAAAAAGTCTGCATCTTCCAAGAAGACCATGATACAGTATTTATGCAGAACATTGCTCCATCGCATGCATCAAAGTACTCCATTGTGTGGCTAGCCAGTAAAGACATTAAAGATTAAAGAATATTGAACATGGCCGCCTTCCTCACCTGACCTAAGCCCTGTTGAGAACTTGTGGGCCCTTTTGAAATGGGAGATTTATGGTGAAGGAAAACAGTCCACCTCTCAGATCAGTGTCTGGGAGGCTGTGGTTCCTGCTGCACAAAAAGTTGATCGTCAACAGATCAAGAAACTGACAGACTTCATGAATGGAATGCGTATGACTGTTATTGAAAAGAAGGGGGCTATTATTGGTCGCTGATTTTTATTTTTTTTAAATATCAGAAATGTTTGTTATGTAAATTTTGAGTTTGTTTATTATTCTCACTTTAACAGATGAAAAAAAAACAAGTGAGATGGGAACATTTTCATTTTTCATTTAGTTGGGTAATAATTCTGTACACTAATGCCGCATACACACAATAGGATTTTCCGACAACAAAATCCATGTTTTTTTTCTGACGGATGTTGGCTCAAACTTGTCTTGCATACACACGGTCACACAAAGTTGGTCAGAAATTCTGAACGTCAAGAACGCGGTGACGTACAACGATGAGCCGAGGAAAATTAAGTTCAATAGCCAGTGTGACTCTTCTGCTTGATTCCGAGCATGCATGGCACTTTGTGCGTCGGAATTGGCTAAACACGCTCAGAATTTACGTGAACGGATTTTGTTGTCGGAAAATTTGAGATCCACGTCTCAAATTTTGTGCGACAGAAATTCTGATGGAAAAAGTCCGATGGAGCCTACACACGGTCGGAATTTCCGACAAAAAGCTCAGATCGCACATTTTCCATTGGAAAATCTGACCGTGTGTACGGGGCATAATAGTTGCTCAATATTTGTGCAAACATCGATATTCTCCTCAGAAAGCCAAAACCTCACTTTTATCCTCTTAAATATTCAGGTTTGAGGTTTGTTACCATTCTGGATTGACCGAGAGCACTGTAGTTGTTCAATAATGAAATTAATCCTCAAAAATATAACTTGACTAATACTTGTGCACACAGTGTAGAGCTTCAACAACGCCAGAGCTAGTTTGAGAGCATGAGAATATTCCAGGATGACGTTGGATGCCAGAGGGCATGGAAGGGGGTGTTACTGCCTCGAAATGGGTAACCAGGCCCCCTTTCAAGCAGAACCCAAGCTTATCCCTACTATTCAGAAATGTTGATCTAGAGATTTTTCGGTGGGAATGAGTAAGGAAAAAATACATGGTGATCTAACTAGAGTAAACCTTGAAACATAATATCTTTAGGTTGGATGCCTCCTGTTGCCACTCCTGCAGCCATCAAAATGCATTGTAAGTCTACACTCTAGTGAACTTTACACATTCTTTCTTGAGCAAAAGCGAGGCACAAGTTTATTTTAAAGTGATAGTAAGCCTTCTACTTTTTTAAATTAATAAACATATCATACTCACCTGCTCTGTCCAATGGTTTTGAACAGACCAGTACCAATCTTCCTCTTCTGTGGTCCCCTGCCAGCGATTCGGGCTCCTCTTCTTCTCGGTTAACCATCGTAGGAAGCTACTTCCTATTGTGGCACACCAGTGGGCTTGATCCCAAGCCGCACTGCCTGTGTCCATAGACACAAACAGTGTGGCTTGGATCCAACCGTGCCGCTCCCTCATCACAGGATTTGATTGACAGCAGCGAGAACCAATGGCTCCTGCTGCTATCAAGTTGCCCCTTTGAGAAGAAGAGAGCTCTTGGGCTCAGTGCTGGATCAAAATCAGGCTCAGATAAGTATAAGGGGGATGGGGGGGCGGGGGAGGGGAGCCTGTGGCAGGAAGGTTTTTTACCTCTATGCAGAGAATGCATTAAGGCAAAAAATCTTAAGCCTTTAGAACCACTTTAACCTCCCTGGCGGTAATCCCGAGTGTGGCTTGGAGTTAATTTTCAATGCCAAAAGCAGCAACCCCAAGCCACACTTGGGATTACATCGCAGGATCCATGTACAGCTTACTTACCTTGTCTCCAGGATCCCGCAATGTCCCCCCACTGTATCTGCGGGCTGTGTCTTCTGACCAATTCATCACTGTGCCGGGCTCCGTTCCCTGCGAGCGTCATGACACACGGGGCGGAGCCCGGCGGCAAATTCAAAAGAGTGAAAAACACATAACACACATAATACACAGTAATCTGTAAGATTACATTACTGTATCAAATCATTTTACTTCCCCTTAGTGCTTTGTCCAGTGCCCTGCCTGCACTTTTATATTATATATACTGTTCTTTCTGCCTGGAAACTTGAGAATGTCCATGGCAACCAAAAAGTGTCCCTTTACGTCAAAAGCGGTTTTAGACCAGCTACTGTAGAAAACAGCGATAGTGAATTAGAATCACTTGCAGAATTGAGTGGTAGTGATTCATGGGGAAATTCGTCATCAGACACTGAAAGTGGCGACAATTCTGCAACTGAGCAAATTTCAGTATTTTTGATTTGATTACATTATTGAATACATTGCATTATTATAATATTATTATTTATAATTATTTATAGTTATTTATTATATTATAGGTGGAAAATTTAAAAAAAACGCGCTATAAACCAAAGTGTTCTATAATACGAAAAGCTGCAAACCCCACAACAAACATCAATTGTGGATAAGTAAAGGAAAAAAATAAGGGGTTGCGCTAATAACCAAATTCATCAATATAGTATCTATAGTGAAGATAATTGAATCTTAACTGTGAATAAATCAAAAATATTGTGCAAACATAACATGTGAAATACATTCATCAAATAAGGCCATCAAAAATGATATCTTAGTGAGTCCCGAAAATCATCAAAGAAACCCAACAAAAGTCCAAGTGATGTTTGCAATTAATCCGTGACAGTGAAGGATCCACCACCAGAAAATAGAAGGGGTAGCTCCTTACCAGATAGCCGTGACCCCCCACTACAGAGGATCACAGCAAGCAGAAATCTTTACAAGCCAGAGTTAGGAACTGCCCACGATATCCACTAGAGGTCCTCTCACCATCAGTCACCGCAATAAGCCCATGGCAGCGATCCCATAAAACACAGAGGAAGCTCACATAGTGTAAAACTGATAGGTTTATTAAAAAAGAATAACAGAATGCACACTTACAAAAGCTTGATAGATTAAGCAGCCTTAAGTCCGGCTCCGTGGCCACCGGAGCTCGGACAAACCCGTCCTGCTGGAGTACAATTCGCTCGGGGGTGACGTCAGCGCGTCGTCTGGCTCCGCCCTACGCGTTTCGTGACATCATCACGTCTTCCAGGGGCACAGGCGGCGCGCCGCGTCACCTCCCTTAAATAATCCCTAACCTCAACCAAGCCTCATTGTGGATCGCTTCACACTGTGGGCGGCTCAAACCACCGCAAGCACTTCCGGTGTCCGGATGCGTTCCACAGCGCGATCACACAACAGAGGCTTCATGATCAGGACAATCTATGTGGGCCAATGTATAATCATACCATGCCTATCATACCATGCCTATACATTCAAATACCCGATCTAGACATAGACATACTGCAAGTGCATAATATACCTGATCAAATTAGAAAAATTAAGAACACATGCTATAATATAAAGTGGACTGAATGAGGCATAACAAAAAATCTAAACCCAAATTCAGAAATCTGTCTATCCCAAGCGGGTAGAACAGCGCCACCTCGTGGTGAGAACCTCCATACCCACCAGATGGCAAGCATCATAATCACTCTAGTTTAATTTAGAAACAGTCAAAAAAATTAAAATTAAAAATTTTTTTAAAAGACTTATATTAAGGCTGGGTTGACTCATGGTCAATAGATTAGAGCTGTGGAGAGAGAGATCCCCAAAGGAACCTCTAACAAGTAGCCCAAAAAAATTACAAATTCATCAATAACTCACACTACTAAGTTATGAGAACCGGAAGTGTGGTCATACTTTATTTGTAGTCACCAGCCAGCAATCTCATTAATGTAAAACAGCGCCATCTAGTGGGTGTATAGGAATCACCCACTAATTTGATCAGGTATATTATGCACTTGCAGTATGTCTATGTCTAGATCGGGTATTTGAATGTATAGGCATGGTATGATAGGCATGGTATGATTATACATTGGCCCACATAGATTGTCCTGATCATGAAGCCTCTGTTGTGTGATCGCGCTGTGGAACGCATCCGGACACCGGAAGTGCTTGCGGTGGTTTGAGCCGCCCACAGTGTGAAGCGATCCACAATGAGGCTTGGTTGAGGTTAGGGATTATTTAAGGGAGGTGACGTGGCGCGCCGCCTGTGCCCCTGGAAGACGTGATGATGTCACGAAACGCGTAGGGCGGAGCCAGACGACGCGCTGACGTCACCCCCGAGCGAATTGTACTCCAGCAGGACGGGTTTGTCCGAGCTCCGGTGGCCACGGAGCCGGACTTAAGGCTGCTTAATCTATCAAGCTTTTGTAAGTGTGCATTCTGTTATTCTTTTTTAATAAACCTATCAGTTTTACACTATGTGAGCTTCCTCTGTGTTTTATGGGATCGCTGCCATGGGCTTATTGCGGTGACTGATGGTGAGAGGACCTCTAGTGGATATCGTGGGCAGTTCCTAACTCTGGCTTGTAAAGATTTCTGCTTGCTGTGATCCTCTGTAGTGGGGGGTCACGGCTATCTGGTAAGGAGCTACCCCTTCTATTTTCTGGTGGTGGATCCTTCACTGTCACGGATTAATTGCAAACATCACTTGGACTTTTGTTGGGTTTCTTTGATGATTTTCGGGACTCACTAAGATATCATTTTTGATGGCCTTATTTGATGAATGTATTTCACATGTTATGTTTGCACAATATTTTTGATTTATTCACAGTTAAGATTCAATTATCTTCACTATAGATACTATATTGATGAATTTGGTTATTAGCGCAACCCCTTATTTTTTTCCTTTACTTATCCACAATTGATGTTTGTTGTGGGGTTTGCAGCTTTTCGTATTATAGAACACTTTGGTTTATAGCGCGGTTTTTTTTAATTTTCCACTTTTAGTTTTAAACATCACATTGACTGCTGCTTACCAATCTTTAGACTATTTCAACAGTCTATTACATGGATATCTTTGAATTTAGAGCTCGGAGGGTGGTTGACACCACCGGGGTCTTTGACTCTAACCCCACCTCTGAAGACTCAGGAACAAGCGGTCTCTTTATCCGCTTAAAGAACCTCACTATTTCTGAGTTACATACCCAGTGGGACATAGCCTATCTTGAGACGTACATCAGGGAGGCTATGGTCCCGAGGAGTCTGAGGTGGGAAGTACCCCCCCAAAAAGGGGACGTGGACCTGGAAGGGTGGTATAAATACTTTAACGACTCTGGAGTCAGCCTCCTGCGTTTCCTCATCCAGAGGAAGACGGCTAAATTAGCCCGTCTGGATGAGGAGATCAAGATCGTTAAAGAAAAATTAACACCCTCGGTTGCTAGTGATGAATATAGGGAATGCTCTAAAACCCTACTCAAAACACTAGAGAAGGAAGAGAGAGACCAAAAGGTTAAAAAAAAGAAAAAATATTTGAGAGATAAGGAGGATTACCAGGCGGGTTTAGTCTTCAGTTGGCAGAAGAAACTTGCCTCAGAACAAGCAGGTGATATGGTGATGGATACACAACCGGTTAATGGGGAGGGTGTAATACCCACATCGAGGCCCACTCCCGCCCAAGTAGAGAGGGGGTATCGACAATACCCCATGAGGAATACACCCATTAGGAATGGTAACAGGAAGAACAACAGACATAAGGGTAAAACCACTGCACCCATACTTCCATACTCAGATGTACCTTCCAATATGTACAATGATCACTATGATTATAATGATTATAACCATCCTAACCAGTCCAACCGTCAGAGGGTCAACATCCCACGCCCATGGGGTCCTCCAAGGGATAGACTGAGACCAGGAGTGTCTCAACGACAACCGGGTCCTAACTTTAATAACTACAGTCACTATCCAACTCAGCATGGGGATTTTGGTTCTGGTATCCCCACTCAGAATCGATTTTTTCCTCTTTCAGATTCAGAGGCTCCAGGTTTTTATGACCAAAACCCTCAGGGCTATTCTTATAATGAATCTGAACCAAACAGGAGTTCCCATTACCCTGTAAGGCATGGAGGCAGTTATGATCCACCTAGGCCGAACCCTAAACCACAGGAGGTTCAGAGGAGTTCCAATTGGGGTTTTCCCAGGGCCACTCAGGGCCAAAAGAGACCGGGAGAACGAAAAGAGGAACCAGAGGGGGGAGGCGGGTCCAACAGATCAAAAAGAAGGCGCCCCTAGGCACCGGAGTGTTTAATCTGAGTAAACAGTCCTTGACAGATTCTGAACTACAGCTGCTAGATAAGGGTTTGAAATTTGCTCCGCCTAGGTGCCTGAGCAAGTTTCAGACCTATATGGACATACACAAATATATACACAAGATCAATATTAAGAGGTATATATTGAATAACCCTATTACACACAATGCCAGTGGGGACTCAGGTTATAGGCACTCGGGCCTTGCCAACGCCTCACTCTTCAACCCCCCAGGTTCTCTTGCTCCAGCTATCAAGACTTTTAAGGAAGTCCTATTAAGAGATCTGGAACATATTAGGGTCAGTAAATCTAAAATGAAGGGGAACCTGGAGGTAGGTTTAGAATCTTTATGCAACAACAAGTCTCTGGTTATCCGCCCTGCGGATAAAGGTGGGGGGATAGTCATCCTTGACCGGAGTGACTATCTGGAGGAGTTGCATCGGATCGTGGATGACCCAGATACATACACGCCCCTCACTAGGGACCCGGTTGTTAAGTATAAGAAAGAACTTGAGATGATAGTGGACAGGGGGTACCGTCAGGGGATCCTTGATAAAAGGGAAAAACTCTTTTTAGTGCCGTGTGCTCCTCGCACTCCGGTAATTTATTACCTTCCCAAGGTCCATAAGAGCCTGACTCGCCCCCCGGGACGGCCGATTGTCAGCGGTATTGATTCGGTTACGTCCCGGGTGGGCAAGTACATAGACCATTTCCTCCAGCCCCTAGTCCAGATGGTCCCTTCTTTTATAAAGGATACCACACAGGTCATAAATATGCTGTCCCGTGTAGTGTGGAAGCCGGGTTGGAGGTTGGTCACAGCTGATGTGACCTCACTCTACACCATCATACCCCATGACCTGGGGTTTGAGGCAGTAGATATGTACCTAACCCGGGACTCCGACCTCGTCCCACCCCAAAGACAATTTATCATGGAGTTGCTCCATTACGCCGCGAGCCATAACTATTTTTGGTTCAACCATCAGTTTTTTCGCCAAGATAGGGGCGTGGCCATGGGGGCAAAATACGCCCCCAGCTTGGCCAATCTTTTTATGGCCAAGTGGGAGGAGGACGTCGTCAAGGCCTGGGATAGACCACAGATAGTCCTGTGGGCCAGATACATTGACGACGTCCTCCTCCTATGGGACGGCAGTGAAGTGGAGCTCCAGAACTTCATGGCATTTCTGAATGAGAACGACAGGGGTATCAATTTGAATTTTGAGACGAGCGCATCAGAGATTAGCTTCCTTGACCTTAAGATCAGGGTCCAGGGGGATAAACTGGTGACATCTACCCACTTTAAGGCAACGGATAGGAACTCTTTTATTCCCTTAGATAGTTGTCACTACGAACCCTGGTTGAAAGCAGTCCCTTTAGGGCAGTATACACGCCTACGGCGGAACTGCACGGAAATTGAGACCTTTGACAACCAAGCAACCATCTTAACAGAGAGGTTTATCGAAAAGGGATACGACCAAAACGAACTATCTAAGACACTGGAAAGGGTAAGGGATAGAGATAGGTCACTGTTATTAGGTACAGGTCAACGTCAGGGAGTTAAGGGTGATTTCAGTTTACCTTTTATCACCACATTTTCCACTCAATACCGCCAGATTAAAAACCTCATAAAGAAGCACTGGCATATCTTGAAGACGGACTCTGTTTTAGGCTCAACCTTACCCGAAAATCCCCGCATCGTGTTTAAGGGTGCATCCACAGTGGGGAATAGAATCGCCCCAACGGTGCAAGATCCACCTGCTATTAGGAGATCCTTTTTTCACGATCTTACAGGGTACTATAAGTGCAGGAATTGTCAGGTTTGCTCCCTCAACAGTTGTGGGGGTAGAAAAATTTGCCAGTTCATGTCTACTAGTACCTCACGGACCTATCAGGTTAAACCTTTTATAACCTGTACCACTGAGGGGGTCATTTATCTTATACAGTGCCCCTGCGGATTACAGTATGTGGGCAGGACCAAGAGGGCCCTTAAGGTCAGATTGGCCGAGCATATCGGTAATATCCGCAGGGGCTTTGATAAACACCCCGTATCGAGACATTTCGATGAAGTACATGCTAGGGACCCCTCCAACACTTTATATGTTGGGATCGATAAATATAGGCCACATTGGAGAGGGAGCTCGCTCGTAAGGGAGATCTCCAAATGTGAAATGTCCTGGGTCTACAGATTAAAGACGTATGCCCCTTTTGGATTAAACGTAGATACAGATGTGAATGCGTTTATTAACAATTCGTAATGCATTTATACATCTGTATCTATGATTTCAGGATGCATGCCATATGCATATAGCTATTTGTTGTATCCTTTGTGGAGCACAGGCAGCTCTTATGAGATTTTATATTAGTTTTTAATTTCTATTAGGTTAGGTTACATTTATACATTTACTGATTCACATAGCTTTTTCTAATTTTTTTAATTTATGATTCAAGCAATGTCTGTTTGATGATTTTTAAATTGAATGGGGACACATCGGCAATGCAGTTTCCAATACAGGCATTTGTGGGTGATTCCTATACACCCACTAGATGGCGCTGTTTTACATTAATGAGATTGCTGGCTGGTGACTACAAATAAAGTATGACCACACTTCCGGTTCTCATAACTTAGTAGTGTGAGTTATTGATGAATTTGTAATTTTTTTGGGCTACTTGTTAGAGGTTCCTTTGGGGATCTCTCTCTCCACAGCTCTAATCTATTGACCATGAGTCAACCCAGCCTTAATATAAGTCTTTTAAAAAAATTTTTAATTTTAATTTTTTTGACTGTTTCTAAATTAAACTAGAGTGATTATGATGCTTGCCATCTGGTGGGTATGGAGGTTCTCACCACGAGGTGGCGCTGTTCTACCCGCTTGGGATAGACAGATTTCTGAATTTGGGTTTAGATTTTTTGTTATGCCTCATTCAGTCCACTTTATATTATAGCATGTGTTCTTAATTTTTCTAATTTGATCAGGTATATTATGCACTTGCAGTATGTCTATGTCTAGATCGGGTATTTGAATGTATAGGCATGGTATGATAGGCATGGTATGATTATACATTGGCCCACATAGATTGTCCTGATCATGAAGCCTCTGTTGTGTGATCGCGCTGTGGAACGCATCCGGACACCGGAAGTGCTTGCGGTGGTTTGAGCCGCCCACAGTGTGAAGCGATCCACAATGAGGCTTGGTTGAGGTTAGGGATTATTTAAGGGAGGTGACGCGGCGCGCCGCCTGTGCCCCTGGAAGACGTGATGATGTCACGAAACGCGTAGGGCGGAGCCAGACGACGCGCTGACGTCACCCCCGAGCGAATTGTACTCCAGCAGGACGGGTTTGTCCGAGCTCCGGTGGCCACGGAGCCGGACTTAAGGCTGCTTAATCTATCAAGCTTTTGTAAGTGTGCATTCTGTTATTCTTTTTTAATAAACCTATCAGTTTTACACTATGTGAGCTTCCTCTGTGTTTTATGGGATCGCTGCCATGGGCTTATTGCGGTGACTGATGGTAAGAGGACCTCTAGTGGATATCGTGGGCAGTTCCTAACTCTGGCTTGTAAAGATTTCTGCTTGCTGTGATCCTCTGTAGTGGGGGGTCACGGCTATCTGGTAAGGAGCTACCCCTTCTATTTTCTGGTGGTGGATCCTTCACTGTCACGGATTAATTGCAAACATCACTTGGACTTTTGTTGGGTTTCTTTGATGATTTTCGGGACTCACTAAGATATCATTTTTGATGGCCTTATTTGATGAATGTATTTCACATGTTATGTTTGCACAATATTTTTGATTTATTCACAGTTAAGATTCAATTATCTTCACTATAGATACTATATTGATGAATTTGGTTATTAGCGCAACCCCTTATTTTTTTCATTTATTATATTATAATTTATGATTTTGTGTTTTTAAACTTTATCATACCCGGGATGTCTACTAGACTGTTTGGACAGATTTAAGTGAGTTATTCCTAAGAATTACAGGCCTACCATATAAAACGCCAAATTTCCATGCAAATAAATGTGTTCACATAATACAAAGGCTTCTGTGAATGGGAAGCAGGAGATGAAGAGTGGGCATAGCAGCTGCAGCGATTCTTCTTTTCAGGATGCAGAGCTCCTTTGTAAAAGAAATGAAGGCACGCTATGAGTTAAGTCCAGCAAGGTGCATGACACCTCCTGGGCTTAGCTCTATTATTTACTGTATATCTGGCAGCTTTATAGTGCTCCTGGAAGACGTTGTAATTTTGGGAGAATAACACTGATCCTTCTGTGTCACTCTCCCGAAATGACAGACATACTGTAGATATCTTCCAGGAGTACTATAAAGGAGCCAGCCATACAGTAAATAATAGAGCTAAGCCCAGGGGGGTGCCATGCACCTTGCTGGACTTAACTCATAATGCGCCTTCATTTTTACAAAGGAGCTGAATTCCTGAAATTCAGCTTTAATAACTGGAACTCAAAAATATTTCTATTGCTTTTATGTCTTTTTTTTTTTGTCGTAGATCAGTTATGGTTCTACAAGTTATGAGCTAAGCAACAGAGACCTATATCCAAACTTTTTTCGAACTGTCCAAAATTACCGAACCATCTATTTAATGATAACAAATCTAATTAAACGCCTGGGCTGGACTTGGGTCGGAGTTCTGGCCTCAAATGACGACAGTGGAGAAAAGGAATTTCAGGAGTTGAACAATTTTATGGCAAGTGAAGGGATCTGCATTGCATTCATTATAAAGATCGACCTTGGGCTTTTTGAAGTGAGTGGATCTATTGAAAAAAAAATTGAAATGATTAAAAAATCATCAGCCCACATTATTCTAATTTGTGGATCGAATTCCCATCCAATGAATTGGTTTTTAAACATTTTGGAAAATTTCTTAAGTGACCGAACCTTGATCCTTCAACCATCTTGGGCAGCTCAGAGTTTTCTTATAAGCTACTACAGAAAAATATTTAACGGGAGCTTGGCACTTGATGTCATGGATATAGAAGTCCCAGACATGTCAGATTTTTTAAACAATATTACACGTATGAAATATCCAAATGACATGTTACTTGAAAACCTCTGGATGGGTTTCAACAATTGCTTGTCCAATGACCCCGCGAAGAATCGACATTTTAAACATTATTACAACCGATCATTTCATAACTGCACTGGGAAAGAACCAGTCACATTAATCACTAGTTTCAACCAATCTGGACTCTTCCCTCAAGTGTATATCTCTGTCTATACTATGGCTAGTGCCCTAAACCAACTATTACTTCTCGGTCAAACTTTGAAAGGGAAGAACATTCTGTTTTCTACTATTAAGTATCAAGTACATACAATTTTATTTTGAAAAAAATGTGATCCTTGTTTTAAACTGGATTAGTGTCAATTCTCTTGGATGCAGGAGTTATTTTTGCTCCATGGGTTTATTTGCTTGTTGATAACCCTCTAATGAAAATTTCAGTTCACAAACATGCAATATCTATATCTGTGAGCTAAATATTTTCACGAGAGGATCATCATGAGGTGTACATCGTGTACTGTGTCAAAAATAAAGTCTGGGCTTGAACTCTTAACCTGCTGGAACTTCCGCTTTAAGTGCTGGTGACCCCCTGACATGCCACATTTGGCGTGTCATTTTTTTTGGAGGGGGGGAGCGGGTATCCTGAATTTACAGGCACCCAGCTCCCACTTCCTCCCCTGGCGCCGCGGTGTTGGAAGAAAGCTCACCTCTCCCCCCTCCCTCCCTGCAATCTTCTGGGACACGTCCATTCACAGCGTGAAGCGTGGTCGTGCATGCGCAGTGCGTGCCCCGCTGTGAAGCCACAGCCGGGTGCCCACGGTTAGAATGCCGGCACCGTGGAGGGGGAGAGGAGAGAGGCTTCATATGCCCACATCGCTGGACCGTGGGACAGGTGAGTGTCTGATTATTAAAAGTCAGCAGCTACACTTTTTGTAGCTGCTGACTTTTAAATGGATGGAACTCCACTTTAATTGTAAACACTCAACAATTAAGCCCTGTCATTGGTGAAACACGTTAGAAGCAGTGGCAACTCATCCAATCAATGTGCCTGCCCCCTAATCTACATGCATGATGAAGGAAGCACAAATTCCAATGGGTTTTTTTAGAATCACATGATTAGATCTGGAGGCTCTAATTGGCCTCAAAAAAGGTGGGCTCTGTACCCCGAGCCCACCCACTTGTGTGACAATAGCGAATTAATATTCTTTATTGTCTTCCTGATTCCCCTCCTGGCCAGTCAGGAAGCGGGTCCTGAGACCCGCTTGGCCGAGAGGAGAAGCGCTCATATTGGAGGAGAAGAGGTAGAGGAGGAGGAGACACAGGGGAAGCTGCCGTGAAACTGAGGAGGAGGAGACACGGGGTGAAGCCGCTGCCCAGGGGAAGCTTTGCCCGTGACCTAGATGGGGTAAGGGCGGGGCTGGTGACGACCGACAGACTGACGGAGGGGGGGTGCAGGTGATCTAATTAACTGACTGGGGGGTGCAGGTGATCTAATTGACTGACTGGGGGGTGCAGGTGATCTAATTAACTGACTGGGGGGGGGTGGCGGAAGGATTGTTTGCCACCCCCTCCAAAAAATATAGCACCAGCCGGCATGTCTTAGTTGAAACTGCATATGGCATGGGGTGTGAGCAGACTCTTGGGGATTCTGCACCTGGCTGTGCCACAGGACTGAACGTCTGAAATGCTATGTATAAAAGGAAAAGAATGCATGAATCATAATAAAATAAATAATTAAAAATAAATAAATAACAACAATGTTGTCACTAAATAGAATTATATGAAGTGATACCCATGCAAGAGATAAAATTAATAGTTGTCTAACGTGTTTTAAGGGTTTTCCTCTTCATCAGAGCCTTAAAGAACAAAATCTGGTCTGCGTGTTATAATATGTATATATAGAGAGACAACTGGATGGGTGGTATAACACTAGTTGAGTGGTGTAACCATATGGGTGGATTATCCTTCACTGAACGGATTTATCCTTCCACATCGCAGTGCTCAGCACCGTGGGGGGATATACACAGATGCAGTCGTCTGTAGTTTGTTATTATTGGTCATGGAGACCCTCAGCCCTCCTCTGGTCTGCAGAGCTGACACTCCACACTCCTCTCGGCGCTCTACACTTCCATGGCAGCAACACAAATCAACATAATAAACGCTCCCCGCCCACTGCTCCTCATTGGCCGAAGCTGAGGCATGTAGAGTGTCAGCTCTGCGGACCAGAGGAGGGCCGAGGGATGTGCAGCCACAGGGATCACCCCATTTTCCTTCTTTGTGTCAAAAGTGTCAGTTAGTATCCCATTGTCCACTGCAATATCGCAGTCCCACTATAAGTCACTGATTGCCGCCATTACTAGCAATAAATAAATAAATAAAAGTTCCAGTATAAATACAATAGTTTGTAGATGCTATAACTTTTGCGCAAACCAATCAATATACACTTACTGGTATTTTTTTTAACCAAAAAAATATGTAGCAGAATACATATTGGCCTACATTTATACTTTTTTTTTTTTAATTTTCATACTGGATATGTTTTAAAGCAGAAAGTAAAAAAATCGTTTTTCTTTTAAAATTGTCAGTATTTTTTTTATAACGCAAAAAATAAAAAACGCAAAGGTGATCAAATACCACCAAAAGAACGCTCTATTTCTGGGAAAAAAAGGACATCCATTTTATTTGGGTACAGCCCTACATGACTGCCTAATTCTCAGTTAAAATAACGCAGTACTGTATCTCCAAAATTGGCCTGGTCAGGAATTTTATGTTATGTTGTAATTGTGTGTGCTAATAATGATTTTTTTTGGTTTATCTTTATAGAAAAATATTGTTTTGCTAAACATTCTTGCAATTATCAAAGGACCTACAAAATCAGTATCACCCTCTTTTCATTCTGCCGGTCCTGTGCTTTCAGAAATAGGGTTTGATTTTTTTTTTATTTAAATAAATAAATAAAAAATGATAAAAAAAGTAAAAGAAAAAAAAGAAAAAAGAAATAGGGTTTGTGGTGTTCTTTTACAGTACAAACATGAAAAAAAAAAAAAAAACGAAAACATGTGTAAATAAAAAAAATAAATAAAAAAAGGACAGACTCGATTGGATGATTTGGTCTTTTTTCTGCCGTCACCTTTCTATGTTTTCATGTTTCTAAAAGCTGCAAATGAAAAAAAATAAAAAGATGAAAAAATTGCACAATTGGTCTGGTAACCTGAGATGCAAAATGGAAAGCAGCGAGGGTAGCAATCGCAGCATAAGGGTTAAACATACGCACTTTATCAAGGCACAAATAACTAGAGATACAACTATATATTAATTGCAGTAACTCCTTCTGAGCTATAAAGAATAATAGAATTTTCAAATCCTTTCCCAATCTATGTTTTTTTTTTTTTTAATTGCACTCTAAAATAAATGTCAAACAAACATAAACATATATTTTTATTTTTTTTTTGTTACCTAAATATGTGGAAAATTTATGTTTTTCATGTTTTAATTTCTGTTTAAAGTTACATCAGTTTTTGAAGAGACTTATATATAGAAGGGAAGGTAATATCCATCGCTTTTATAATAAAGACAATGAATTTGTTACATATTATATCATTAAAAATTGGATTATCCTTAGCAATGGCAGCATTGTGATTAATTGTGTTGGCCTCTTCAACCCTTGGAAAAACGATGATTATCAGTTTCTTATAAATGTGAAACGTATAATTTGGAAACACAACAAGACAGAGGTAGGAAAATACAGCGCCTTGAAAAAGTATTCATACCCCTTGACATTTTCCACATTTTTTCATGTTACAACCAAAAACGTAAATGTATTTTATTAGGATTTTATGCGATAGACCAACACAAAGTGGCACATAATTGTGAAGGAAGGAAAGTAATAAATGATACAAATAAATATGTGAAAAGTGGGTCGTGCATTTGTAGTCAGCCCCCTTTACTCTGATACCCCTAACTAAAATCTAGGGGAACCAATTGCTTTCAGAAGCCACCTAATTAGTAAATAGAGTTCACCTGTGTGTCATTTAATCTCAGCATAAATACAGCTGTTCTGTAAAGCCCTCAGAGGTTTGTTAGAGAACCTTAAGAACCTTAGTGAACAAACAGCATCATGAAGGCCAAGGAACACACCAGACAGGTCAGGGATAAAGTTGTGGAGAAGTATAAAGCAGGGTTAGGTTATAAAAAATATCCCAAGCTTTGAACATCTCACGGAGCTCTGTTCAATCCATCATCCGAAAATGAAAAGAGTATGGCACAACTGCAAACCTACCAAGACATGGCCGTCCACCTAAACTGACATATATATATATATACAGCCAGGTCCATAAAAATTTGCAACATTGACAATTCTAATCTTTTTGGCTCTATACACCACCATAATGGATTTGAGGGTATTTACATCCAAATCAGGTGAACGGTGTAGGAATTACTACAGTTTGTATGTGAGCCTCCCACTTTTTAAGGGACCAAAAGTAATATGACAGATTAACAATCATCCATCAAACTTTCACTTTTTAATACTTTAATACTCTGCAATGCCCCGCAATACTCTGCAATGCCCCACAATACTCTGCAATACTCTGCAATGCCCCACAATACTCTGCAATACTCTGCAATGCCCCGCAATACTCTGCAATACTCTGCAATGCCCCGCAATACTCTGCAATACCCTGCAATACTCTGCAATACTCTGCAATAGTCTGCAATACTCTGCAATGCCCCACAATACTCTGTAATGCCCCGCAATACTCTGCAATACCCCGCAATACTCTGCAATACTCTGCAATGCCCTGCAATACTCTGCAATGCTCCGCAATAGTCAGCAATACTCTGCAATGCCCCGCAATACTCTGCAATGCCCTGCAATACTCTGCAATGCCCTGCAATACTCTGTAATGCCCTGCAATACTCTGCAATACTCTGCAATTCCCCACAATACTCTGCAATGCCCCACAATACACCGCAATACTCTGCAGTACCCCGCAATACTCTGCAATACCCTGCAATGCCCTGCAATACTCTGCAATACCCTGCAATACTCTGCAATTCCCAGCAATACTCTGCCATACCCAGCCATACTCTGCAATACTCGGTGATGCCCAGCCATACTTTGTCATGCTCAACCATACCCAGCCATACTCTGCCATACCCAGCTATACTCTGCAATACTCGGTGATACCCAGCCATACTTTGCCATGCTCAGCCGTACCCAGCCATACTCTGCCATGATCAGCCATACTCGGCTGTACTCGGCCTCTGTATGTGGCCAGGCTGTGGAAGTCTCACACATGTGGTATCTCAGGAGAAGTAGGAGAATCTATTTTGGGGTGTCATTTTTGGTATGTACATGTTATGTGTAAGAAATATTGTATAAATGGACAACTTTGTGTTAAAAAAAAATGTGTTTTAACCACTTCCCGCCCGCCGGCCGTCATGCGACGTCCTTGACTTTGTGCGGGGATATCCGAATGAAGGGTGCAGCTACAGGCATCATTCAGATATCAGCTTTTTCAGCCGGCGATTCCCTACACCATGAGAAGGTTCATAGCAGCTGTTCCACTGCTTGATTGTTCTTACGGGAGGTGAAAGGGGACGTCCCCCCTCCCACCGCCCTCAGGTGCTTCTACCGACTCACCGCTACAATCGAAGCCAGGATCTTTTTTTTTTTTTTTTTTTTAAATGTAGGCTTCCCAGCCTAGAGGTGAGATGTGGGGTCTTATTGACCCCATATCTCACTGTAAAGAGGACCTGTCATGCCATATTCCTATTACAGGGGATGTTTACATTCCTTGTAATAGGAATAAAAGTGATCAAAAAAAATATTTTTTGGAAAAAAGCCTCAAACTAAAATAAAGTAAAATGAACAATAAAAAAAAAAAAATTTCCCCGTGTCCCCGTGTGCTCGCATGCAGAAGCGAAATCATACGTAAGTCCCGCCCACATATGAAAACGGTGTTCAAACCACACATGTGAGATATCGCTGCGATCGGTAGAGCAAGAGAAATTATTTTGGTCCTAGACCTCCTCTGTAACTCAAAACATGTAACCAGTAAAAAATTTTAAAGCGTCTCCAATGGGGATTTTCAAGTAGCGAAGTTTGGCGCCATTCCACGGGCGTGTGCAATTTTGAAGGGTGACGTGTTAGGTATCTATTTACTCGGCATAACTTCATCTTTCACATTATGCAAAAACATTGGGCTAACTTTACTGTTTTGTTTTTTTTTAAAGCACAAAACTGTTTTAAAAAAAAAAACGCGTTCGAAAAATTGCTGCGCAAATACCGTGCGAGGTAAAAAGTTGCAACGACCACCATGTATTCTCTAGGGTCTTTGCTAAAAAAATATATATAATGTTTTGGGGTTCTATGTAATTTTCTAGCAAATAAATTATGATTTTTACATGTAGGAGAGAAATGTCAGAATTGGACTGGGTGCTCCTAGAATGCCTGAAGGTGCTCCGTGCATGTTGGGCCTCTGTATGTGGCCACGCTGTGTAAAAGACTGACACATGTGGTATCACCATACTCGGGAGTAATAGCAGAATGTGTTTTGGGGTGTAATTTGTGGTATACATATGCTGTGTGTGAGAAATAACCTGCTAATATGACAATTTTGTGAAAAAAATAAAAAAAAATCTTGATAGGCCGTCAGTACTTCAGGTGTGATCAATTTTCACAGATTGGCACCATAGCTTGTGGACTCTATAACTTTCACATTAAATAATATATAATACAGATTTGGGTTATTTTTACCAAAGATATGTAGCGGTATAAATTTTGGCCAAAATATATGAAGAAAAAATTACTAATTTGCAAAATTTTATAACAGAAACGAAGAAAAATGCATTTTTTTACAGAACTTTTGGTCTTTTTTCTTTTATAGCGCAAAAAATAAAGAACCCAGCGGTGATTAAATACCACCAAAAGAAAGCTCTATGTGTGTGAAATAAAGGACAAAATTTTCATTTGGGTACAGTGTTGCATGACTGAGTAATTGTCATTCAAGGTGTGAGAGCACCAAAAGCTGAAAATTGGTCTGGTTATTAAGGGGGTTTAAGTGCCCAGTGGTCAAGTGTTTAAGGGCCTCAGGAAATGAGGCAGTCCATCAGTACATCAGGATTGATCGATTTTCAATTATATATCCCATAGTTTATAAACGTTATAATTTTCACACAAGCCAATTAATATTCACTTATTGGGATTTATTTAGTTATTTATTTATTTATTTTTTTGGCAGAATACATTTTGGCCTAAATTTATAAAGAAATCAGATTTTACTGTCCTTCAGTATTGTCAATCCCCATTGGTCAGGCCATGTTCTTTATTTCCTCTTTATTGCTGCGTACACATGCTCAGAATTTCTGACAACAAATGTTCGATGGGAGCTTGTTTTCGGAAATTCCGACCGTGTGTAGGCTCCATCAGACATTTGTTGTCGGAATTTCCGACAACAAAAATTTGGGAGCTGGATCTCAAATTTTCCGACAACGAAATCCGTTGTCAGAAATTCTGAGCGTGGGTAGACAATTCCAATGCACAAAATTCCACGCATGCTCAGAATCAAGCAGAAGAGCCGCACTGGCTATTGAACTTTATTTTTCTCGGCTCGTCGTATGTGTTATACGTCACCGCGTTCTTGGCGTTCGGAATTTCCGAGGACATTTGTGCAACCGTGTGTATGCAAGACAAGTTTGAGCCAACATCCATCGGAAAAAAATCCAGGATTTTGTTGTCGGAATGTCTGAGTGTGTGTACACGGCATTAGAGTTATCTTTAGGCCGTAGCAAATTTTGAGCAGGAAGTTTACACCTTTAATAACTTAAGTTTGCCAATAAAAGGTATCCCGTATCCTCATAATTATTTTGGAATAAGTAATTATAATAACACCATGTATGTATGATCCATTGCAGTTTGATTAAGGCAATAAAACATTTTTTGCTATGTTTTGGTTAATTCAATAGTGTAGGCTTTTATGTAAATTTAGTAGACATGTGCACAGTGAAATATTTCGTTTCGGAATTTCGTCCGAAAAATAAATTTATTTAGTTACTCCCGAAATTCGTTTTCATTTATTTTGTTTTTCGTTAAAAATTGCATTTGTCCGAAAATCCAAATTAAGGTCGAATCTGTCATTGAAGGCTTATGGTGTCTGTCGAATGTTCAAAGAAGATTCGACGGAGCAGCTAAACTGTACGACGCCGTATAGTTTACCTGCTCCGTCGAATCTTCTTAGAACTTTCAACAGACACCATAAGCCAAAGTATGTGTGCACTTAATTCTAGCTATTTTACTGCTCCTCCTCTTTGGTTACAATCAGCCAATAACATTCATCATCATCATTATTTTTATATATCTTTTCTCCCCTACGTCGAATCTTTTCTCCCCTACATCGAATCTTTTCTCTCTATGTAGAATAATCTTGGACTAATATAGTTAAGGTTAGGCACATTCGACCACAGGTTTGATGGACACAGATTGTTATTGTCATCATCCTGTTGAATATCCTATCTATATCGAACTGTTGTAGCAACGAAAACGAAAATAAAGCATTTGTTTATGTCGGATCTTTCGTTTTTCGGATTCTGCACTTTCGCTATTGTTTGTTAAAACGATAACAAAAATACCTGAAATTCGGGCGAAAATGCATTCGGACGAAAACGAATGCACATGTCTAAAATTTAGTCAGCTCCTCTGTAATCAGTGGAGCAGGGGTTGAATGTTCAGGTCTGCTCAGTGACTCACAGGCTGCTGCTCTGATTGTTTGCAACTGTATTCTAGAGGATTCTAGGACTATAATGTGAAGAAGAGCAAAGAATGCATCCTGAATATTTAAGGGAATCCAACCAGTCCCTGGGGAGGTGTGCCCAGCTGGTGGTGGGAGAGCCCATAAATAGTCTCAGGCAACAGGAGAGATTTCCTGGGTCCAGTAAAGCTGGAGGAGATCCATGTGCAGGGGCTCTGCCCCTGGGGCATGACTATTGGAGGTGCCACCTAGAAGGCATTGAGGTCCCAGCTTCAGTTTCAGCTGGGGGGCTATTTGCAAAGCCTACTCCTGGAGTTCACTTGGGTCTTGAGTAGCTCACTGGAGAGTATAAGAAGGAAGTTGGGGGGAATCTTGTCCAGCTGTCCTATGGTAGTGTGAGTCCGTATCTCCCTCACTGGAGGGCGCCCATTGGATATATGAAGGAGGCAACAAATGATCCTGTGGCTTTGTGAGTAAATAACCCTGGTGGAGGAAGTTAGTGACTGTGTGCAGCTTTTGGCCTTTCTTGGGGGAAAAGTCCTAGTCAACTGTCAGCATTAGAGATTCTGTAGGACATTTTTGTGCAGCTGAGGAAGATAGAGAAGAGTCCTCAAAATGTGCAGTTCAACAGCTCTGGGGTATTTCATGCTTCCTGTACCCCATCCAAGTTCACTGTTACAAAAGAAACCCTAAAAAGACACCCCTAGACTGTTCCTTTGAGCCAGAACGAGAGAGGAAATGCCGTGTGCCTGGCGGTGTGCATGCACGGGCAGGAGAATAACCAACTTCACCAATGGCTCTTTAGGGGGCGCGCTACATACTGTATACCTTTATTGTTTTTAAAATAGTCCTATGATAGATAAAACATTTTTGTGATTCCATCTTGTTGTATATATATAATGGTTTCTTCACCAGATTCCAAGATCTCAGTGTTCAGAAACTTGTATGCCGGGTAGTAGGAAGATGCCATTGCCTGGAATTCAGAGCTTCTGTTGCTACGCCTGTGCACCCTGTTCAGATGGTGAAATGTCCAACATCTCCGGTATATTTATGGAATATTCTTGGTGATTTTTTTAAAGATGCTTCACAAGTGGGATATTTTTCTACTCATCACTACAAATAAGTGTATAAAAGAAAATGAGCTTTGGGCTTGTGTTGGTGGCCTTAGATTGACAACAGTTTGGGAGTCTGCTGGGGGTCATTCAGGATTCACTGACAGGAGCATCGGACCAGCGGTTGACCTCCTTCTGATCTGCAATTGACCTGCATTAATTGAGTTTTATATTCCCATAGGAGTGTATGGTAATGCAAAACCAGCTTAAAGCAAACAAAAGTCCCTTGACACAGGCCAAAACAGTCAACCTGCAAGATTTCTGTTGCACAAGAGTATATATTAAGGAAAGGAGTATATATTAAGGAAATATATAAAGGAAAATCTCTGTGCCAGGCTTTCTATATTTTTTCTTCTGCACTCAAAGAGCTTTGATCCATACTTGCGTGGGACAAAGCTCTTTGAGTGCAGAAGAACAGTAGATCACCCTCAGCTTTAGGATGATAAAGTTGGCCAGGATGTGGCCATAAGCAGCTGTAGTAAGTGCAAAAAATATAGAAAGCGTGGCACAGAGATTTTCCTTTAAAAGGAAAATTGACTTACATATGAGCAATGAGAGGAGCTCTAGATCTAGTTTTCAGCTTGTGTCCAGGATTATAATGCTGGCTTGTCACTGGCAGGACTGTTGTTAGAAATCACAGGGCCCTGTACAGCCTACCTGGCAGGCCCCCCTCAATATATCAAAACAATATTTTCGCAAAAAATACACAAAAATCAATAGTGGACACAAACATAACAGAGAACCTGTGTGAATTAGCCCTTTTTTAAAAAATATATATTTTATTTTTTAAAATGTATAATTTTTAAAAAAATGTTTACATTTTTAAAATTATTATATTTTATGTTTAAAAATTACTTATTATAATGTTTAAACATTTTTTTTTTTACAATTATTTTTTTTACAGGACAGGGAAGGAGGGGGGAAAGGGGTGCAGCAGCAGCTGAAAGCTAGCGAGAGGGAGAGAAACCAGCTTTCAGCAGCTGCAGAGAGCCATGCAGGGCATCCTTCTGTAATTGCCTCTCAATCCGGCCGCACCCATTCCTTCTGCTGTTTGGGCCCCCCTGCGTGCCTGGGCCCCCTACAGGAGGACTGGTGGTCCCACCCATCAGCAGCTCTGGACGCTAGTTCTGCTAGAGTTTGAATGGGGAAAGCTGTCAGAGGAGAAGGGCAGAGTGCAAGTCTGTGAAGAATAATAAACCACATTTTCACTTTGATCCACATCCAGCTGGACCCCTCTTGTTGTCCAACTGTACCTATACTGTATCCTATACCCTTCCTGTTCTGAACACTGTGCTTGCGATCCCTCCTCCCTCATGTTCTCAGAACCCCAACTCATGACCCACTTCCTGATTGGTTGGGAGGAGGATCAGTGTGAGAATAGCGAATATTAATTCGCTATTCTCACACAACTAGGTGGACTTTGGGCACAATGCTCTGCGCCCCGAGCTGACCCTATTTTGAAGCCTATTAGAGCCTCCAAGGGACGGGCCACCAAGGGAATTTGAGTAATCGAGCATGTTGGAAATTTTTGGAAAAAACAAACGATTTTCTAATCAATGATGGGAGAATTGTGTGAGAAATGTAATCTAAAAAGAAATGCGCATGTGCAGGAAAAAAAATTCCCGGAAAGAAAAGAAGATTCCCAACCATGAAAATTATTTTCTGTAGCAACATGAGGTGAAATGAAGGCTTGGTTGGCCGAATTTTGAACTCAATGGTGGCACCATCGGATCACAAAACGCACAAAATTTCTGTTTTTCACAAGAAAATTCTTTCGAAATTCGACCATGTATGGTCAGCCCAAATTGTTGAAAAGAGAAAACTCTTAAGACCAAATATTTTTTTTTTATTTTGTGATAAAGTGGAGGATGGTTAAAAGCTCTGTTGAAATGTATCATGTGGCCGATGTTGCTAAGCAAGTAACTGCGGTTGCTATTCTACCCTCCCCTAATGACTAGTCAACAAACCTTTACATCTAATGCAGAGTTTTTCAACCAGGGTTCCATGGACCCCTAGGGTTCCTCCAGAGGTTGGTAGGGGTTCTTGGAACAATGAGCAATTTCTGCCTCTCAGATAAGTTCCCACTGACACCATTCATCTTTTTAGCTATCTGTGAAGGGGTAATTCTTTCCAATGACCACAAGTGTAAGGAGCATTCTTCCCACTGACCACCAATGTAAGGAGCATTCTTCCCACTGACCACCAATGTAAGGGACATTCTTTCCACTGACCACTAGGGATGAGCTTCGTGTTCGAGTCGAACCCATGTTCGACTCGAACATCGTCTGTTGGCCCGTTTGCCGAATTGCGAACGATATGGGCCATTCGCGCCAAATTCGTGTGGCGCGTTACGGCTCATAATTCACTGCGGCATCGCAGTGCATTGCTGGCTGATGATTGGCCAAGCATGCACTATGACCCGCATGCTTGGCCAATCACAGCGCTGTCTGAACAGAGAGCCGTAATTGGCCAAAGCCAAGGAGGCTTTGGCCAATTATGGCTCAGGGGATTTAGTACACGCCCCACACTATATAAGGCCGCCTGCACGGCCCTGTGTAGTGTGTGTTCCGGCGTTCATTGAGAGAGAGAGAGAGAGACAGACAGTGACATTTGATTTGAGTTAGATATATTAGGCAGAACAGTCAGTCAGTTAGCTGCACTTACAGTGTATTGTGTATATATATATATGCATCCCAGGTGTTGCATATATATATATACACTGTATTCAGTTTAGCTAGATCCGTTCCTGTTATCTTCCTACTGACAGGCAGGCTTGTCTTGTTACAGTATTTACAGCTACCTGAAGAAAATAACTGGTGTTCTTTTGATCCTATTAGTACCACAGTCAGGCAGCTAGACTATTTACAGTTAGTGCAGTGCATCCTGCTCACAGTGTTCAGCTAGATCCGTTCCTGGTATCTTCTTACTGACAGGCAGGCTTGTCTTGTTACAGTATATACAGCTACCTGAAGAAAATTACTGGTGTCCTTTTGATCCTATTAGTACCACAGTCAGGCAGCTAGACTATTTACAGTTAGTGCAGTGCGTCCTGCTCACAGTGTCAGCTAAAACAACAAGTTAGTGGGGTGCATCCTGCTCACAGTGTTCAGCTAAACCTACAAGTTAGTGGGGTGCGTCCTGCTCACAGTGTTCAGCTAAACCTACAAGTTAGTGTGGTGCGTCCACCTCACAGTGTTCAGCTAAACCTACAAGTTAGTGGGGTGTGTCCTGCTCACAGTTTTCAGCTAGATCCGTTCCTGTTATCTTCTTACTGACAGGCAGGCTTGTCTTGTTACAGTATAAACAGCTACCTGAAGAAAATTACTGGTGTTCTTTTGATCCTATTAGCACCACAGTCAGGCAGCTAGACTATTTACAGTTAGTGCAGTGCGTCCTGCTCACAGTGTTCAGCTAAACCTACAAGTTAGTGGGGTGCGTTCTGCTCACAGTGTTCAGCTAAACCTACAAGTTAGTGCGGTGCATCCTGCTCACAGTGTTCAGCTAAACCTACAAGTTAGTGGGGTGCGTCCACCTCACAGTGTTCAGCTAGATCCGTTCCTGTTATCTTCTTACTGACAGGCAGGCTTGTCTTGTTACAGTATTTACAGCTACCTGAAGAAAATTACTGGTGTTCTTTTGATCCTATTAGTACCACATTTAGGCAGCTAGACTATTTACAGTTAGTGCAGTGCGTCCTGCTCACAGTGTTCAGCTAAACCTACAAGTTAGTGGGGTGCGTCCTGCTCACAGTGTTCAGCTAAACCTACAAGTTAGTGTGGTGCGTCCACCTCACAGTGTTCAGCTAAACCTACAAGTTAGTGGGGTGCGTCCTGCTCACAGTGTTCAGCTAAACCTACAAGTTAGTGGGGTGCGTCCTGCTCACAGTGTTCAGCTAAACCTACAAGTTAGTGTGGTGCGTCCACCTCACAGTGTTCAGCTAAACCTACAAATTAGTGGGGTGCGTCCTGCTCACAGTGTTCAGCTAAACCTACAAGTTAGTGGGGTGCGTCCTGCTCACAGTGTTCAGCTAAACCTACAAGTTAGTGGGGTGTGTCCTGCTCACAGTGTTCAGCTAAACCTACAAGTTAATGGGGTGCGTCCTGCTCACAGTGTTCAGCTAAACCTACAAGTTAGTGTGGTGCGTCCACCTCACAGTGTTCAGCTAAACCTACAAGTTAGTGGGGTGTGTCTTGCTCACAGTGTTCAGCTAGATCCGTTCAAGTTATCTTCTTACTGACAGGCAGGCTTGTCTTGTTACAGTATATACAGCTACCTGAAGAAAATTACTGGTGTTCTTTTGATCCTATTAGTACCACAGTCAGGCAGCTAGACTATTTACAGTTAGTGCAGTGCATCCTGCTCACAGTGTTCAGCTAAACCTACAAGTTAGTGGGGTGCGTCCTGCTCACAGTGTTCAGCTAAACCTACAAGTTAGTAGGGTGTGTCCTGCTCACAGTGTTCAGCTAAACCTACAAGTTAGTGTGGTGCGTCCACCTCACAGTGTTCAGCTAAACCTACAAGTTAGTGGGGTGCGTCCTGCTCACAGTGTTCAGCTAAACCTGCAAGTTAGTGGGGTGCGTCCACCTCACAGTGTTCAGCTAAACCTACAAGTTAGTGGGGTGCGTCCACCTCACAGTGTTCAGCTAAAGCTACCTGTAGAAGGTTGGTGGTGTTCTCATACTACAGGCAGGCAGTTGATTTTGCTAGCTGCAGTATCAGTACATATATATATATATATATATATATATATATATATATATATATATCCCAGCTTAGTGCAGCTACAGGCCATTAGTATGTCTGGAAGGCCAAGAAGGAGAGGTAGACAGTCACAAGCCAATAAGAGAGGGCAAGCAGGCTCTGTGTCTAGTGCTGGTCGTGGAGACGGTGCATCCTCATCAGCACGTGGCCGTGGGACACGCTTGGCCTTTTTTTCGGCAGCTGGCTGTGTTGAGCCGCAACATGCGGAAGACTTGGTCGAGTGGATGACCAAGCCGTCCTCATCCTCCTCATCCTCTCTCAGCCATGCCCAGGGTACTTTGTCTGGCAAAGCAGCGGCCTCTTCCCTCGGCTCAATGTCATCCGTGACTCCTTCCCTAGCCCCACCATGTCCTCCTGAGGAGTCCCTCGAACTGTTTGAGCACAGTGTTGGGTACATGCTCCAGGAGGATGCCCAGTGTTTGGAAGGCTCTGATGATGATACTGAGCTTGATGAAGGCAGTAACATGAGCACGGACAGAGGGGGTGCCCGAGAAGGACAGCAATCTGGCAGTCATGCTCCCCCTGCTGCAGCATACTGCCAGGTTTGCTCCAGTGATGAGGAGGGAGGGGATGATGAGGTCACTGACTCAACATGGGTGCCTGATAGGAGAGAGGAGAAGGAGGCGGCACATCACCAACGAGGCAGGATGCCCTCCAGGGGCCAGCCTAAGGGCAGCACATTGACTGCATCACACCCCAAAGCTCCACATGTGTAGGGCGCTGCAGTCTCTGCGCGTTATTCAAAAAGTTCTTTGGTGTGGGCCTTTTTTGAGACGAGTGCATCAGATCGCACCGCTGCTATTTGCAACATATGTCTCAAGCGTATCTCGCGTGGCCAAAACATCTCCCGCTTGGGTACCACATGCTTGACCAGACATATGTTGACCTGCCATGCAGTTCGTTGGCAAGCGTATCTAAAAGACCCACATCAAAGAACAAAGAGGACCTCTCCTTCCTCCTCATCAGCTGAGATTTCCAACCCCACTATACCTTCAGTCCTCTCTGAGGCCTGCACTGAGAGGAATGAAGGTGTAGAATTAGGTGTGTCACAGCCAAGTACTTGTGGGCAATCTGCTTTTGGTACACCGACGTCAGATTGTACCAGGCAAATTTCCCTGCCCCAGCTGCTGCACCGCCAAAAGAAGTTTGCTCCCAGCCATCCACATGCCTAGCGGTTGAATGCTAGCTTGGCAAAATTGCTAGCACTTCAACTGCTGCCTTTTCAGTTGGTAGACTCTGCACCCTTCCGTGAGTTTGTGGAATGTGCGGTTCCTCAGTGGCAGGTACCCAAACGCCACTTTTTCTCACGGAAGGCGATTCCGGCTCTCTACCGGCATGTGGAAGGCAATGTCCATGCCTCGCTGGACAGGGCGGTCAGCGGTAAGGTGCATATTACCGCTGACTCATGGTCTAGCAGGCATGGACAGGGACATTACCTAAGTTTCACGGTGCATTGGGTGACTCTGCTGGCAGCTGGGAAGGATGCCGGACAAGGTGCAGTAGTGTTGGAGGTTGTTCCGCCACCACGCCTCCAAAATGCTAATTATTGTGACACACCTCTCTCCTCCACCCCCTCCTCTTCTTCTTCCTTCATGGCCTCTTCCTGTGCTTTGTCCTCGGAACCAGCGGTGCTCCCTAGCCGTTCAAGGGGCTACGCAAGTACGCAGGCCAAAAGATGCCATACGGTGCTTGAGCTGGTGTGCTTAGGGGACAGGAGCCACACTGGGGCAGAGGTTCTGTCAGCTCTGCAGGGGCAGGTTCAGAGGTGGTTGACGCCATGTCAACTTAAGGCAGAAATGGTGGTTTGCGACAAAGGCACCAACTTCCTCTCTGCCCTCCGACAGGGACAAATGACCCATGTGCCCTGTTTGGCTCACGTCCTTAACTTGGTGGTGCAGCGGTTCTTGGGCAGGTACCCGGGCTTACAGGATGTCCTGAGGCAGGCCAGGAAAGTCTGTGTGCATTTCCGCCGGTCATATAATGCCTGTGCTCGGGTGACGGACCTCCAAAAGGAGTTTAACCTGCCCAAGAACTGCCTAGTCTGTGACATGCCCACCAGGTGGAACTCAACGTTGGCCATGCTGCATCGGCTGCACACGCAGCAGAGGGCCATCAATGAGTACCTGTGTGACTATGGCACCAGGACAGGGTCAGGGGAGCTTGTTTTTTTTTCCCCACGCCAGTGGGCCATGATCAGGGATGCATGCACTGTCCTGTCACCATTTGAGGAGGCCACGAGGATGGTGAGTAGTGACAGTGCATGCATCAGTGACACTGTCCCCCTTGTCCACCTGTTGGAGCACACGCTGCGTGGAATAATGGACAGGGCACTTTAGGCAGAACAGAGGCAGGAAGAGGAGGACTTCCTCAGCTCTCAAGGCCCCCTTTATCCAGACAGTGTTCCTGCGTGCCCGCCGATCACACAGGAAGAGGAGGAGGTGGAGGAGGAAGATTGTGTCAGTATGGAGGTGGAGCCTGGCACTCAGCATCAGCAGCAGTCTTTAAGGGATCAGTCCCAAGAAACACATGGACTTGTACGTGGCTGGGAGGAGGTGGCTGCGGACCATGTCGTCCTTAGTGACCCAGAGGACTCCGGACCGAATGCCTCAGCAAACCTACGCTGCATGGCCTCCCTGATCCTGCAAAGCCTGCGGAAGGATCCTCGTATTCGTGGTATCAAGGAGAAGGACCAATACTGGCTGGCAACCCTCCTTGATCCACATTACAAGGGTAAGGTTGCGACCCTTATCTTGCCATCAAAGAGGGAGCAGAGGATCAAACATCTTCGGGAGGCCTTGCACAAAGGTCTGTGCAACGCGTTCCCAGAGACTGGGAGGTTACAAACTCCTGTTTCTGGACAACGTGTTGCTGAGGCTTCGATCAGTCAAAGAAGGAGCGGTGGAGAAGGTGGCCGTCTGACCGATGCGTTCAGACAATTTTTTGGTCCGCAGCCCCAAGGTATGATCGGTTCCAGCAACCATCGCCATCGTCTGTTTTACATGGTGCAGGAATACCTAGGGGCAAGATCAGACTTGGACACCTTTCCCACTGAAAATCCTCTGGGTTACTGGGTCTTGAGGATGGATCACTGGCCAGAGCTTGCACAGTATGCAATTGAGCTACTGGCCTGTCCTGCATCCAGCATTCTTTCGGAACGCACATTTAGTGCTGCTGGAGGCGTGGTAACCGATCACAGGGTGCGTCTGTCCACCGACTCAGTCGATTGACTGACCTTCATAAAAATGAATCAGTCTTGGATCACCACCAGCTACCAAGCACCTGATGCTGATGTAACCAAATAATTTTTTTTGAAATCTCAGATCCCTTCAAAGACTGCCTATGCTGATGCTGAGTGACTATCCCTGAGTAATTATCCTCTTCCTCCTCAATGATCACGCTGTTAGCTTGTAAGAACATTTTTGGTTCTGGGCGCCACCACCAGTGCCTAAGGCACAATTTTTCAGCCCCTGTTTAACAGGGGCGTGTAATTACAATTTTTAATGCAATACTTTGCAGCAGGGCTCATTTCAGCATTCCAACTAGAGTATCTGTGAGGGGTTGCAGTGTTGTGGCACCAGCACCAGTGCCTAAGGCCCAATTTTTCTGCCCCTGTTTAACAGGGGCGTGTAATTACAATTTTTGATGCAATACTTTGCAGCAGGGCTCGTTCCTGCGTTCCAACTAGAGTGTCTGTGAGGGTTTGCAGTGTTGTGGCACCAGCACCAGTGCCTAAGGCCTAATTTTTCAGCCCCTGTTCAACAGGGGCATGTAATTACAATTCTTGATCTAATATTTCACAGCAGGGCCCATTTCTGCACCCACCAAGAGTGAGTGAGGACTTACAGTGTTGTGGCACCAGCACCACCACCACCACCACCAAAGGCCCAATTTTTCTGCCCCTGTTCAACAGGGGCATGTAATTACAATCCTTGATCTAATATTTCACAGCAGGGTCCATTTCTGCACCCACCAAGAGCGATTAAGGACTTACAGTGTGGTGGCACCAGCACCACCACCACCAAAGGCCCAATTTTTCTGCCCTTGTTCAACAGGGGCATGTAATTACAATTCTTGATCTAATATTTCACAGCAGGGCCCATTTCTGCACCCACCAAGAGCGAGTGAGGACTTACAGTGTTGTGGCACCAGCACCACCACCACCACCACCAAAGGCCCAGTTTTTCTGCCCCTGTTCAACAGGGGCATGTAATTACAATTCTTGATCTAATATTTCACAGCAGGGCCCTGTGAGGGCTTACAGTGTTGTGGCCACAACAACACCTAAGGCCCAAATTTCTGCTGAGTATATAGGGCAGGCCCCTACTTTCAAACATCTAACTTACAAACGACTCCTACTTGCAAACGGAAGGAGACAACAGGAAGTGAGATGAAATCTACCCCTAGGAAGGGAAATTCTCTCCTGTAAGAGTTAATATGGGAAAAACATTTCTCCTTTCCACTGATGCTTTCCAATCCTTGTTCCACAAAAAACCCCAAATTTTCAAAAAACATTTGTCATTGGGACAAAAAATGAGGTGAAATCTTCTGAAGAGGAGGAAAGACAGCAAAACAAATGTCACGGGCGTGATAACCCTTCCCTATGTTTTCCAAAAAGCTTAAAAAAGATTTTTTGGCTGGAGCTAAACATGTTAAAAATGTACCCGTTCAAAATTACAAACAGATTCTACTTAACAATAAACCTACAGTCCCTGTCTTGTTTGCACCACCTGTATACTGCTGTTCAGAGTATATAGGGCATGGTGGCCCCACACCTTTCCTTATTTTAATTTGGGTGCGGGGTTCCCCTTAATATCCATACAAGACCCAAAGGGCCTGGTAATGGACTGGGGGGTACCCATGGTGTTTGTCTCACTGATTTTCATCCATATTGCCAGGACCCGACATTACATTAAACCCGCAAGCAGTTTTAAATGAGATTTTTTCCTTTAAAAATGACATTTGGTGCAGGGACTGTTCTAAACACGGGAAACACGCGCCACTTTACAGGCATACTATAGACACCCCCCAGGTATGATATTTAACCACTTCAATACCAGGCACTTAGACACCTTCCCGCCCTGCCCAATTTTCACCTTTCAGTGCTGTTGCAATTTGAATGACAATTGCGCGGTCATGCTACACTGTACCCAAACAAATTTTTTATCATTTTGTTCCCACAAATAGAGATTTCTTTTGGCGGTATTTGATCACCTCTTCGGTTTTTATTTTTTGCGCAACAAATAAAAAAAGACCCAAAATTTTGAAAAAAAACAAGTTTTTCTTTGTTTCTGTTAAAACTTTTTGTAAATAAGTACGTTTTCTTCTTCAATGACGGGCACTGATATAGCTGCACTGACGGGCACTGATACGGCGGCACTGATGAGCACCGATGAGGTGGCACCAATGAGGTGGCACTGATGAGGTGGCACTGACGAGCACTGATTATGGGCACTCATAGGCGGCACTGATGGGCACTGATAGGTACCACTGATGGGCACTGATAGGTGGCACTGGTATGCGGCACTGATGGGCACTCATAGGTGGCACGGATGGGCACTTATAGGCGGCACTGATGGGCACTCATAGGTGGCATTGATGGGCACTCGTAGGTGGCATTGATGGTTACTTATGGGTGGCACTGATAGTTGGCACAGATGGGCACGGATGGGCACTGATATATGGGCACTGATGGGCACAGATGGGCACTTACAGGTGGCATGAATGGACACTGATGGGTGGCACTGATGGCACTGCTTGTTTGCAGTGATGCCCCTAAGGGTGGCATTGCTGGGCATCACTGCAACATGATGGTGCCAATCAGTGCCCATTTGTGGGCACTGATTGGCACAGATTTGGCACACTGGGCACATGTGGATGGCCATGGGGTGCATACCTGGCCATCCACATGTTGCCCCTCTCCCTGGTGATCCTAGTGGCGATCCCTGGTGGTCCAGTGTGGTGATCTGCGGGGGGCTGCGCTGATAAACAATCAGCGCAGACCCCCCCTGCCAGGAGAGCCACCGATTGGCTCTCCTCTACTCGCGTCTGTCAGACGCGAGTGAGGAAGAGCCGATCAACGGCTCTTCCTATTGACAGCATGATCAGCCGTGATTGGACACGGCTGATCACATGGTAAAGAGCCTCCCCCGGAGTCTCTTTACCAAGATCGGTGTAGCGGTGTGTCAGACTGACACACCGCTCCACCGATCGCCGCGATGCGCGCCCCCGGGGGCGCGCTGCGGCATGTTATTCTGCTGGACGTCATATGAGGTCCAGTCAGGATAACAGAACCACTTCCCGGACGTCAATCCGCCATAGGGCAGGCGGGAAGTGGTTAAAGGAATATTTCACTTTTTTTTTTTTACTTTAAGCATCATTAAAATCACTGCTCCCGAAAAAACGGCCGTTTTTAAAAGTTTTTTTTGCATTGATACATGTCCCCTGGGGTAGGACCCGGGTCCCCAAACCCTTTTTAGGACAATACCATGCAAATTAGCCTTTAAAATGAGCACTTTTGATTTCGAACGTTCGAGTCCCATAGACATCAATTGGGTTCTAACGTTCGTGCAAATTTTCGGTCCGTTCGCAGGTTCTGGTGCGAACTGAACCGGGGGGTGTTCGGCTCATCCCTACTGACCACCAATGTAAGGGACATTCTTCTCACTGATCACCAATGTAAGGAACATTCTTCTCACTGATCACCAATGTAAGGAACATTCTTCCCACTGAGCAAGGGCTCCTCTGTGTTGAAGAGGTTGAGAAAGGCTGGTCTAATGCAAGAGCAAAAGTTCTGAAAAAATGTGCATGAAAATGTGAATCTCACATCAAAAAGTATGTAGCATGTAAACCACACTATTGCAAGTTTTTTTTTATTTATTTGTTTTTCAGATAGTGAAAAGTGCTACACATGCTCAGATCTGGAGTGGCCAAATAAAATGAAGAACTTTTGTATCCCTAAACTAGAAGAATTTCTCTCCTATGAAAATGAAACAGTAACGGTGGTGGTCATATCGGTGACTGGCCTGTGCTGTGTAACAACAGTTTTGACACTTGCAGTTTTTATTTTTTTCCATCATACACCGGTTGTAAAAGCCAATAATAAAAGCCTCAGCTTTGTTCTTCTGGCCTCCATCTTTTTGGGATTCCTCTGTGTGTTCCTCTTCCTGGGTCAGCCTGTGGACCTAACCTGCCAACTGCGCCAAATATCATTTGGAATCCTCTTCACTGTGGCGGTCTCTTGTGTGTTGGCCAAGACATTCCTGGTTTGCATCGCTTTTAAAGCCACCACACCTGGAAGTGTGTTCAGAAAACTGGTTGGGGGAAGCTTTCCCAAATCTGTGGTCTTCCTTTGTACCTCTATCCAAGTTATAATCTGTGTTAGTTGGTTGTCCATCTCTCCTCCCTTCCAGGAATTGGACACACACTCATACCAGGAGAAGATCATCATTCAGTGTAATGAAGGGTCAGTTATCGGGTTCTACTCTGTCCTGGGATATATGGGGATTCTTGCTGCTGTTAGTTTTATGACAGCGTTTTTAGCCAGGACATTACCGGACAGTTTTAATGAAGCCAAATACATCACCTTCAGCATGCTGGTGTTCTGCATTGTCTGGATTGCCATGATCCCAGCCTATCTGAGCACCAAAGGGAAATATATGGTGGCTGTGGAGATCTTTGCAATACTGGTCTCTAATGTTGGACTGTTAGGTTGTATATTCTTTCCAAAATGTTACATATTTGTATGCCGCCCAAAACTTGATAATAGAATACATTTGCTTGAGAGAAAATCAGCATTTGGCATCACCATATAGTAGACATGTGCAGAACGTAAAAATTTGTTTAATTTAGTTTTGTTTCGATTTGTTATTTATATACATTTGTTTAATTTGTTTAATTAACTTTAAGAATTAGTTTCATTTATTTGTATTCCAATCAATTCAAATTTTCGGAATTTAAATCGATTCGAATTCCATTTGAATTTGAATTCCATTCGAATTCAAATCAAATTGCATTCGAAATTAGAATTTTGGATGATGGTTATATTCTTTCTATTCATTCTATTCTATTGTTTTTATATGCTATTCTTTTATTTTCTATTGTATTCTTTAATTTTCTATTCTATTCTATTCTATTTGCATTAGAATTTATTTTATTTGAAATTTGAATTTTCGGAAAACAGTTATATTGTTATATACTTTGCATTCTATTCTTTTTTATTCTTTTCTATTCTCTTCTAATAATTTCTATTCTATTCTGTACCATTCTTTTATTTTCTATTTTATTTTGTTCTGTTTTACTCTATTATATTCTATTCTTTTATTTTCTGTTATATTCTTTTCTATTATATAATTATATTTTCTATTCTATTCTATTATTTTTTAGTTGTTTATTCTACTCTTTTCAACTCTATTATTTTATTTTCTATTCTCTTCAATTTTATTCCATTCTTTTCTATTCAAATTATTCCATTCAGAGTTCAGAAGATGGTAATATTCTTTTTTATTTTATTCTGTTCTTTTTTATTCTATTCTCTTCTATTTGTTTCTATTCTATGCTATTCTAATCTGTTCTGTTCGTTTATTCTCTTTCATTTTGTTCTGTTTTATTCTTTTTATTATATTATATTATTTTATTTTCTGTTATATTCTTTTATATTCTTTTATATTATATTTTTTTCTATTCTATTCCTTTATTTTCCGTTCTATTTTATTCTCTTTGTAAATTGGAAAACGAATTGAAAAACTATTCGAATTCGAAAACTATTCTAATTTGAAAACTGTTTGAAATTGATTCTAAAATTATTCGAATCAATTCAAATTTGACTTAAGTTCCGAAAAAAAATTTTCATTATTTCGGATTCATTTAAATTCATTACTATTGTATTTTCGGAAATTTGGAGACATCCGAATTTCTAAAAAACAAAAATTTGTCTGAATTTCAATTAGGAAATGAAACGAACTGGACATGTCTAACATAAAATCTAGATAAAAGTAAAAAATTCAAAAAATAAAAATAAAGAAGCAATAAATAAAATAACACAATAAATCTCCAGTTATGGGTGATTAACCACTTCATGCTTGGATTGGGCAGATCAGTTTTTTTATGTAAAGGAAACCTTCTGTATGCATGTTGTCTTTTTTTTCTATAATCTACTTAATAGTCAACAATTATTATAACTAATATAATAAGAAAAAAATAAATAAAATAAAGCAATGAGGGTCATTTACTATAGCGCCGCTGCGCTAATTGCTGCAAATTAGCGCTAAAACGGTATCCACTATAGCGCTGGTGAGAAAATACTACCAAAATCAAATTTATATAGTTCCCTGAAACTAAATAGCGCCCAGATCTTTACTCTACTAAAAGCTGGAAATAATGTTTAGAGCATGTTATAATTGCCTAAATGGTACTGAAATATGCGGTATATTATTTAAAGATAATCTGCTTTTAATTTCAATAAATTTTTATTGGTATGAGAACAATGAGGAAGTTACATACACCTTTTATCGTGTAGTCAATATATACATACAATAATATAGCATAAGTACAATATATATGTGTTACAATCAGCTGATTTGTACAGTTGGTGCGTAACTTAACGAAACTAGTGCTAGGATACATTGCCCCGTCACTAGTTATGTTTACCTAATTTAAATAACATGAAAATAATATAGAAACTGTGAGCTAAAGAAACTAAGCTCTAAAATAAATAATCAAATAAAGAAATAAAGAGATTGAGAAATAAAGAGTATGCAGCAGTTTATCATACTATATAATCTAGATTGCATATAATACTGCTTTTCTGCCTCTATATTCATGTGTGTACCATTCAGACCACTTGTGCCACTTTAAGTATAACTTGTGGTAATTACCTTGAGCTGCAGCGAACATAAGCTCGTAAGTAGCATGGGAATTGGTCACCTCAACTATTTCTTTAAATGAAGGAGGTGTTGCGTCTTTCCATTTTCTTAATATGGTCAATCTCGTACTCAGTAAAATGTGGGTAACTATGGTTCTAGTATTAACTGGTATATTTTCTATCCCTATTGACAAAACTTCTAAAGCTGCGTCTGGAGTTACTAATGAGCCTGTGAGCTCTGATATTAGGTTAAATACTTTTTTCCAAACTACATGTAGAACTCGACATTGCCATAGTATGTGATGTAATGTACCTCTACATCCGCAAGCTCTCCAGCACAAAGGAGAAGCTTGTTTCGCAAATTTGGATATCCGGTGTGGAGTTAAGTACCATCTTAGTATTATTTTGTGAGTAGTCTCCCATAGTTTAACGCATTTAGCTGCGACAAAAGTATTGCGGAGTGCTTTTTGCCATTGCTCATCTGTAAATGATATACCCAAATCTCGTTCCCACGCCACTATGTTATTAGTCTTTTTGAACTCTTGTTTGTTGTTAAGTATGTTGTAAAAAAGTGAGATACCTTTTATGTTAGTGTTAGGGTTCGTGAGATAAAGATACACCCTCCACGGAACCTTTATAGATGTTATTGGAGATTTATGGAGGTAATGTGTTATTTGGAGGTATCTATAATGGTCAATATCATCTATACCATATTGTGCTTGTAGTGTCTCAAATGATTTGATTGATGAGCCATCCATGAGGTCTTCTAGTGTTAAAATACCCTTGGCTATCCAGTGTGGTATATATAAATGTGGAATGGTTAGTGGAAGGCTAGATGTAGCAATCGGTATGGACTTAGTTATCTGACTAGAAAAGTCTGATGTTAAAAAGGATCTCCATGTTGTTAGTGTAGCTACCATTGTAGGAGACATGTGTGAGTGTGAGTATGGTCGGGTGGAGCAGGTCAATAGGATGTCAGCTAGGTTGCCTCTCTGTATTTGTGCCCCTTCCAGTTCTACCCATCTGTGGGACTGACTTTGATCTAACCAGAATTTAGCTTGTGATAAGATTGCTGCAGTGTGGTAATCTTTTAATATAACATGTCCTATTCCACCCGCATCCCTGGCATTAGTTATTTTATTAAAAGCACATCTGGCCCTTTTGCCTTGTCAAAGATACCTATTTATCATAGTTTGGGCTTTAGAGGAAAATGTGTTGGGAACAGGGATTGGTAGTGTCCTGAATAGGTAGAGTAGCTGTGACAGGATGGTCATCTTAAACGCAGCCGGTCTACCTGTCCACGAAAGTTCAGTTTTGTCTATATCTAGGAGTTTTTTATTCAATGAACCCAGGAATGTAGTGTAGTTGGCTGCGACTAAGTTGCTTGTCGATGCTGTTAGTGTTATCCCTAGGTATTTTATCCCTTCATTTTCCCATGTGTAGGGGAATTTTTCACTCAGTTTCGTTTGAAGAGATGCATCAATACCTATTCCCATAATATAGGATTTGCTCTCATTTACTTTATAATAAGAAATCTTATGAAACATGTCTAGCGCTTTATGTACTGAAGCCAGGGAAGATTCCACATTAGTTAGAATCATGATTATGTCGTCAGCAAATAGGCTGATCTTGTGCATTGAGTTATCTATAAGGAAGCCAGTGATATTGGGATGTGTTTGAATGTAAATAGCCAAGGGCTCCATTAGCAGGTTGAAGATTAGAGGGGATAGGGGACAACCTTGTCTAGTTCCGTTCGTGATATTGAATGGTTTGGATAATGTTCCAGATGTGAGCACTTGAGCAGAGGGCTTAGAATATAATGCTAAAATTGCAGAGAGTATAGTACCAGGAAAACCAAACTTACTCAATACCTGGGCGAGGTACTGCCAGTGAATGCGGTCGAAGGCCTTCTCTGCATCCAGAGCTAGCAGCAGGGAAGGCCTTTTGTGTTCTCTCGCCAAGTGTATTATATTTATCAGTCTTCGGGTAGCGTCAGATGTCTGACGTCCCTTGGTAAATCCTGTTTGATCAGGATGGATGAGAAGTGGGAGGAGATTTAGTAATTGGGAAGCTATGATTTTGGCGTAAACTTTCAAATCTATGTTAAGTAATGAGATCGGTCTAAAATTTGGGGGTGTATTGGGCTCCTTCCCTGGCTTAGGCAGTGTTACTATTATTGCGTTTAACATTTCTGGGGGAAAAGAGGCAGAGGCAGCAGCAGCAGCATCAAAAGTACGTTGAAGATATGGACTTAATATGTGTTTGAAGGATTTATAATAGTCCCCTGTAAATCCATCAGGGCCTGGGGATTTGTTACTCGGTAGAGAGTCAATAGCAGTATGTATTTCCTGTATGCTAAATGTTTGGTTTAGAGTTTGAAGTTGTTTTTGTGACAATGTAGGTATATCTAGTTGTTGTAAAAATGCATTAATTGCATCAGTAGTGGGTTGAGGGGTGTTCATGTCATCTTTTAGATTGTACAGGTTGCTGTAATATTGACTGAAGGTGTCTGCTATGTCTTGTGGATGGTAAAGTTTGTGTTTGGAGAGGGGGTGTAGAATGTATGGAATTTTTGTTTTATATCTAATACCTTTAATCCTATAAGCTAAGATTTTACCTGCTTTGTTACCTGTGGCGTAGTATGTCATTTTAAGCTTTTTTGAGGTCTTTTCAAAATTTTCTAGTAGTAACAATCTCAAATCATATCTTAATTGTGTAAGTTGATGTGAGATTGAGTGGGAGGTTTTTTGTTTGTTGCTAGATTCAAGCAGGAAAATTTTGTCTGTCAACTCTTTTATATGCCGCTGCCTCTGCCTTTTAACCCTTGCCCCCAGTTGTATAAAGACACCTCTTACATATGCCTTATGGACATTCCATAAGGTAAAATGGTTTTGCACAGAGGGTGCGTTAATGCTAAAGAACTCTTTCAACTGATCCTCTACGGTTTTCCTGAAGTCCGGTTGTTGCATTAAGTAGGAGTTTGATCTCCACAAATACATGCAGCTTCTTCTTTCAGATAGGGTAATGGACGCATGGTCCGACCACGTAATGGTGTTAATGTCTGTTGATAATACATGGGCTAAAGTACTTTGATCTACCAGAAAGAGGTCTATTCGGGAATAGGAGTTGTGTGGGGAAGAGAAGAAGGTATAGTCCCTCTCTCCTGCATGCATGCACCTCCATACATCAAATAGTTCCTGGTAGGGTGCCCACGTGTCCCGGATTGCCCGGGATTGTCCCTTAATACATATTTGTGTCCCTGGTTCCGGGCACCTTCATTCCGGGACAATACAGTGTCCCGGAATGAAAAAAAAAACATACCGCCAGTCCGCCACCCTGATAAACATTGCCTCGCTCAGCCGAACTAATTGGTTGCTAGGGCTGCCCCGCATCTAGCAACCAGTGACATCGGCTGAGCGAGGCTTACCCAGTGCTGCCCTGCGCTGAGCAGCGCGCCTCCGACCGTGTCCAACACGCTCCTCGGTCCACCTCAGCTCCGCCCCCTAATTCCGGCTCCCTCATTCCCTCTCCCTGCATGCAGAGCAATGCAGCGGCCGCCCTGACCCTCTCGCCCCTGTCAATACAGAACTCGTGCAGGAGGAGCCAGTGTGCTGGGAGCAAGTGCAACCCACAGCTTACAGAACGGGATAGCAGGAGAGAGGTATGTACAGTCTATTACTGTCTCCCTGTCCATCCCACTGTCCCCCTGTCCATCTCACTGTCCCCCTGTCCATCTCACTGTCCCTCTGTCCCCCTGTCCATCCCACTGTCCCTCTGTCCATCCCACAGTCCCCCTGTCCATCCCGCTGTCCCCCTGTCCATCCCACTGTCCCCCTGTCCATCCCACTGTCCCCCTGTCCATCCCTCTGTCCCCCTGTCCATCCCTCTGTTCCCCTGTCCATCCCTCTGTCCCCCTGTCCATCCCTCTGTCCCCTTGTCCATCCCTCTGTCCATCCCTCTGTCCATCCCACTGTCCCACTGTCCATCCCACAGTCCCCTGTCCATCCCACAGTCCCCCTGTCCATCCCACAGTCCCCCTGTCCATCCCACAGTCCCCCTATCCATTCCACTGTTCCCCTATCCATCCCACTGTCATCCTGTCCCCCTGTCCATCCCACAGTCCCCCTGTCCATCCCACAGTCCCCCTGTCCATTCCACTGTTCCCCTGTCCATTCCACTGTTCCCCTATCCATCCCACTGTCATCCTGTCCCCCTGTCCACCCCACAGTCCCCCTGTCCATCCCACTGTCCCCCTGTCCATCCCACAGTCCCCCTGTCCATCCCACTGTCCCCCTGTCCATCCCACAGTCCCCTGTCCATCCCACAGTCCCCCTGTCCATTCCACTGTTCCCCTATCCATCCCACTGTCATCCTGTCCCCCTGTCCATCCCACAGTCCCCCTGTCCATCCCACAGTCCCCCTGTCCATCCCACAGTCCCCCTGTCCATTCCACTGTTCCCCTATCCATCCCACTGTCATCCTGTCCCCCTGTCCATCCCGCAGTCCCCCTGTCCATCCCGCAGTCCCCCTGTCCATCCCGCAGTCCCCCTGTCCATCCCGCAGTCCCCCTGTCCATCCCACTGTCCCACTGTCCATCCCACTGTCCCACTGTCCATCCCACAGTCCCCCTGTCCATCCCACAGTCCCCTGTCCATCCCACAGTCCCCTGTCCATCCCACAGTCCCCCTGTCCATCCCACAGTCCCCTTGTTCATCCCACAGTCCCCCTGTCCATTCCACTGTTCCCCTATCCATCCCACTGTCATCCTGTCCCCCTGTCCATCCCACTGTCCCCCTGTCCATCCCTCTGTCCCCCTGTCCATCCCTCTGTCCCCCTGTCCATTCCACTGCCCCTCTGTCCATCCCACTGGCACTGCTGGTAAGCCGGGATCCACCACGGCAGCCTGTGCCCAGTGCCAGTCCCGGGGCCGACTACTCCCACTGCCTGCAGCTCATTGCCAGGCCAGCAGCCCAACTTCTCTCCTCCTGAGCCTCCTCCCGCCCACAAGGGCCACGGCCCGAGCCACCAGCCAAACTTCCAGGTTTTTTTACACTACTCACTCACTAATACTACTCTATGAGAAGATGCATGCTTGCAATGAATAATGTATTGCTTTTAACAATGTTGCTTCTAGAATCTGATACTGTATGTTCGTAACAATAGAATTTCCTTTTTTTTCCTTATTTTTCTCTTTTCACATATGTATTTCTGTGTGGCGGAAAGTCTTGCTATCTATTCCAAATAGGGTGACCACCTTGGTATTAGACCCCTTTCACATTGTGCCGCCCCGGGTGTCAGAGGTAAAGCGGCGCTATTTTTAGCACCGCTTTACTGTCATTTTAGCAGCGCTATTCGGTCGCTAGCGGCACGGTTTTAACCCTCCACTAGTGGCCGAAAAGGGGTTAAATCCGCCCGCAAAATGCCGCCGCAGCGGCATTTTGCCGGCGGTATAGCAGCGCTGCCACGTTGATTTTTTTTGGGGGGGGCGGGTGCGGGGGGTGTCCCTGAATGGCAGTTTGGAAATGTGATCACCCTAGTTCCTGGGCATGTAGAGTGTTCATGAGGTGTGGGTTTGAACGTCTTGCTCCGGAAGATGAGTCCACCTGTGGGTCAGGGGTTGTGTTGAAGTCCCCGCATATGATCAGTCTCCCTTTTTGGTGGATTTTCACTTTTTGTAATACTTTATTAAGGAAATGTACTTGATGTTTGTTGGGGGCATAGACGTTAACGATGGTATAAGTGATTGAATTGATGTCGCATACTAATAGAAGATACCTTCCTCTTGGGTCTTTAACTTCTTTGTGAAATGTGAAGGCCACAGAGTCTCTTATTGCTGTAAGGATCCCCTTAGTTTTGTTGTGGGAGTTAGCGAAAAAAATAAAAGGGAAGCTCCTGTGAGTACAAGAAGGCGCTGCTGTGGCAGAGAAGTGTGTTTCCTGCACACAAACTATATCGGATTTGTGGGTAATCGCCTCTGACCACATGGATTTCCGTTTGGCGGGGTGGTTCAGGCCTTTGGAATTAATAGAAAGAATTTTTATACCCATGTTTGTAGGGAAAGTATGCTAGAGAGTTTGGTGGTGAAGGAACATTTTTGAGGTCTTGCTGCCCTCATGTGGTGTTTTCTGGTATTGCAGACAAAAACTTCTTTTAGTGAAATAGGACAGAAGATGTACTCACGTATGCTGCTGAGGTTGTTTTCAGTTTGGAGTGACAGGAAGGTTGTGTTGTTTCGGCTGTGTCCATGTGTATCCAGCTGCTGCAACTTCAAAAACGTTGGAAATAAAACATAAAAAACAAAATAAACTATTAACGTTGCAAAATCAACTTTGGTATGAAAGATTAACTTCTGCATGAGTCAATAGTAATTTAACAGGCAATAAACTGGTATACAGCAGTTTGCTGTTTAAGGTTAGGTGGGGAAGAAAGTTCAGGCTTATGAGCTCCTGGTTAGTGCACTGGAAACTTGAAAAGTGTGAAAATGCCATCTGAGCTTAATTATGCGATTTTGCATTTTTTGTGGTGACCGTTTTCCACACTGGATCTACAGGTCTTGGGGACCTATCATTTGCTGGTTCTTGAGCAGGTAAGATATTCCACTCTTCCATAAGGGAGGTCTTTCTCTAGGGAGTTCACCACGTGGGTGCGAGCATCTCTTGTAATAGACAGCTTGGTAGGATATCCCCATCTGTAGGTGATATTGTGGTTTCTCAGCACTTTAATGATGGTATTCAAATTTTTTTCTTTTTTGTAGTGTGTACTGAGAAAGGTCTGCATAAAACTGCAGGTGCTGGTATTGAGCAGGAATGTGTTTCTTCTTGCGCATGATCAGCATTAATTGCACCTTAGAGTGATAGAAATGTAATCGCAGAATCACATCTCTGGGGATATGCTCTGATAAGTAAGAGGGTTTTGGTAGGCGGTGAATTCTGTAGATCGTGATCTCCAGATCAGAGAGATTAGGAAGGAGAGATTTAAATAAAGAGGAGACATAGGTGCGCAGGTCAGCTTGCTGTACAGTTTCAGGGATCCCTCTTATCTTTAAATTATTTCTCCTGTTTCTGTCTTCAATGTCTGTGATTTTCTCCTTCATCCATTCAGCATCTCCCTCTCTTTCCTCATGTGAATCTACCAGATCATTGATGGTGGTAGCATATTCCCCCATTTTTTGCTCTATGTGCTCAACCCTGGTCTCAACCACCTATAGATTGTTGTTGAACTTATGCATGCATTTCATTAAGTCAGATTGCAGTGAGCTTCTTAGGGATAATAGCATGTCTTTTAAGACAGTATAAATCACAGGCTGGTGCGAGGTAGGAAAGGTTTCTATGGAGTCAGGTAGCTCACGTGTGTCATCCCCTGAATCACTAGCGGGACTAGCTGTGTCAGTGAATCCCCCGCCATCCATCCTGGGCTTGGCCTTGGCTGGGCTGCCTGAGGGTGGAGAGGGAGAGTATTGCTGTGGGCTCTTATGGGCGCTTAAATTTTGATTGTGCCTGCTTGCCATAGGGAGATTGGTAGTGAATTTGTTTGCTGGGGTGGATGATGACCCGGCGCCATCTTGCCTACCGTCATGTTGCTTCATTTCATAGAAGTCCGTCAGGTGCTGTGGCTTCCTCTGGTCTTTTCGTTTTGTGGACATGGTACCAGGCTTTTCTCTGTGGTGTTTTGCTACTGTGGGTGTAGAAAACGAGACCCGATGGGATGATTTGTGCCGCTATTTCCCAGTTCTGTACCGGAGCTCCGGAGTTATGCTGCCATTCAGTACGCTCCCAAGCCACGCCCCCGATAATCTGCTTTTAAACTGTGTGACAAAGTGATTTCTTTTTTTTTTTTAACAAACAAATGTGCTTTATTATCACAAGAAGGAAAAATACAGTATACCAATTGACATAGTACATAACACTTCATGCAAGGTAGGCATGGCTTCTTACAAATCAAGTTGGTGAGAACAGGCTAGAGATGGTTGCAGAGGAAATACTATTACCATAAGGAGGATAAATCTTCTAGCACCTGGATGCCCCACCCACCCCACCAGCAGACTGTATACATAACAATACCGTAGGGCATTAGGAGGATATCCACTGAGCCCAGACTTTTTCGAACTTCCATGGACAGCCCCGGTTAATATATGTGATTCTATACATGGGTATAGCTGCCTCAATTTGTGCCTCCCAGGCTAAGAGAGACGGGGAGGAGGAGTCAATCCATTTCATAAGGATTTATTTTTTGGCGTAAAAGAGAAGATAGGATATAAGTAATTTTAGATGATGAGATCTTTGCTCGTCATCATGGACCCCCATTAGAGCAAGATCAGGTGAGGCTGGGATGGACATTTGTAACCTGGAATTAATTTCTCTAAATATCGCAGTCCAGTAGGTCGCTATGATGGGGCATTCCCAGAACATGTGTAGGAAGGTTCCAATTTAAATCTTACATTTAGGACATATGGGGTCTTTGTCAGGGAAGATACGATGAAGTCTCTTAGGAGTGTAATAAACCCTATGGATAAATTTGACCTGAATTAGTTTGTCTTTAGATGCTATCACTAGCTTAGGGCCATAGTCTAGACAGTCTTCCCATCCCTCTTTATCCAACGTTGGTATGTCTTCATGCTATCTTTCCCATAATTTCTCTATCTTGGGGGAGTCCTTGCCTATAAGTGCATTATATAGGGTAGAGAGGGGTTTGGAGACATCCCCAGGAGTGAGAAGTTCCTCAATGGGATCAGCCTGAAGTAGAGGTGTTCGTGGAAATTGAGCCCTAGCCGTGTGTCTGAGCTGTAGGTACCTAAATCTCATCCATTGGGGTAACTGAAATGTATCCATTATGTCTGATAGGGGGATCAACTCTCCTCTGGGCATTATCTGCCCCAGAGTTATAATACCATACCGAGCCCAGATCTGCGGGTCCGGGATAGTACAAAAGTGCTTTAGCATTGGATTCCCCCAAAGAGGATGCGCTGGGGACAATTGGCCCGGTTTAAGGTATCTATGCCTAGCAGCCACCCACACCCTCCACGTTGCCCGGGTAGGTCCAGGGACCTCCGAGTATGCCCTCGGTTCTTGGTAGGGAAAGTTACGAAGATCTGTAAGTGAGCCCAAGCAGTTCGCCTCAAGGCAGACCGCAGCATTGGTTCTGGAGCCCTGAAACTACCAGTGGACCGATACCAACATAGTGGCCCAGAAATAGATCTGGAAATTAGGGAGAGCCAAGCCCCCCAAATGGGCAGGCAACCACAGGGTGGAACGTGCCAACCTAAGGTTACCACCGCTCCAAATGAAAGATCCCACCAAATGATCCATCTCCTTAAAAAATGAAACAGGGACCCAAACTGGACACTTTCTGAACAAGTAGTTCAATTTAGGCAGTATCATCATCTTAAGGAGGTTGATGCATCCCAAAAGATTTAGTGGTAAATTCGCCCATGCAGAGCAATTTGTACGCAGGGTATTTAGGACAGGTGTTAGATTCTTTACAATAAAGTCGGAGGGATTTTTTGTGATCACGATCCCGAGGTATTTAAATTCCTTCACCCATTGCAGTGGTGAGGAGGGGGCCCCAGAGACAAAATCCCAATTATTTGTACGGGCGCGAGCTCTGGGAGCATGGTATAGTAGTCGAATACCATGGATAAACTTGGGACCTAATCCGAATCTATGCAGCACTTCCCACAAATAGGTCCATTTGACCGAGTTGAATGCCTTTTCGGCATCGAGGGAGGCAATAACTCTGGTCCCTGTGTTATTGTGTGGGATAGTGAGGTTAAGGAATAGGCATTTAATATTTATGTTGGTTCCCTTGCCCAGCATAAAACCAGTTTGATCGAAACCGATTAGATCCTCTATGACGTGGGATAAATGGATTGCCAAGACCTTAGCAAAAATCTTGACGTCCACATTGATTAAAGAGATGGGCCTGTAGGATGCACAATCAAGTGGATCCTTACCAGGTTTAGGAACCAACACAATTATTGCCCCATTCATTGAATCAGGAAGGGTCTCTAATGTCGCAAATTTAGAAAGGAGGGAAGTTAATTTATGGGCCAATAGTTCAGAGAAATTTGAGAAAAATTCCCTTCCCCCCCCTGGAGATGCCCCATGGCTATTTGAATCTCTTCAAGTGTAATATCTGCCTCTAGACCTTCTTTGGCCTCCTCAGACAAGACTGGAATGGGGAGTGAGTCAAGAAATGAGGACAAGGTAGAGTCAGAAGTAACAGCCCGAGAGGAGTACACTACCTGGAAGTATTCTTTAAAACAGTTATTAATATTATTGGGTGCTGTGAGTAACTGGCCGGAACTATCTCTGATGGAACCTATGGGGGTAGAGGGTATGTTACCCTTAGCCAGCCATGCAAGCAGTTTCCCATTCTTCCCCCCATGTTCAAATACACGTTGGGCCGAAAATAATAGAGCTTTGTCAGTTTGGGCCATTCTAGCCGTGGAGAGATTGCGCAGAGCGTGTTTCCACGCCCTATATCGGTCATCTAGCGGGGCGGAGACAAATTCAGCTTCTAATGCAGCGACCTTTGTCTCAAGCTCTTCCAGAGTACGAGCAGATTCTCACTTGAGATGAGCGATGCTAGTCATGAATTCCCCCCTAGCCCAGGCATTAAAGGAGTCCCATAAAATAGGTGGGGTGGTAGAGTCAGTGTTGTCCGTCCAAAAGTTGCAGATGGAAGCTGTAAGGGGTTCCTGCAGCCTCATTATCATCATTAGCCCAGAATCTGGAGAGTCGCCAGAGGCGGGTTCCGGGGGGAGTAGTCAAAGTCAGAGTCAGGCATAAGGGTGCATGATCAGAAATTTCCCTGGGAAGCACAGTCAGGTCCTGAACATATTGTAATGCAGGGCCAGAGCATATACCAGGTCTATTCTAGATAGAGTCTTGTGCGAGGAGGAATGACAAGTGTATACCCTCAATGTCGGGTGCATGTGCCTCCACATGTCAGTGAGGGCAAAAGTTTCCACCCATTGCTTAAGATCCGGGGTGCCACGAGACAACTGGTGTAGCCTGTCATGTTCTACCGAGAGGACCATATTGAAATCCCCCAGGAGAAAGACCAGGGCTGTATCAAACTGCACCACAATTTGCATGATCTCGTGAAGGATCCTGCCAGTGGCTGGTGGAGGGATATAGATTCCAACTAATACTACATCTTTATCATATACAGTATATTAGCATGCACAATAACAAATCTTCCCTTCCTCTCAGTTCTGACCTCCAGAAGCCTAAACGGTAGTGTCTTGTGAACCAAGATGCTGACCCCACGGGCATACATAGAGTAGGTAGAATGATAATTGAGGCCAACCCAGGCTTTTTTAAGGCAGATAATTTTGTTGCCCTGCAGATGTGTCTCCTGCAGGATACAGATCTGTGGGTTGTGTTTTTGTATCAAGCGGAACACCAGGGAGCGCTTCAGAGCAGTGCTAAGGCCTCGCACGTTCCATGAAATTACTTTAAACTCAGCCATTAGATGTAGGAAATGGGAGAAATGTAGTGAGTAACCAGCTCGAGGGGGCTAATATCCCAGTATTAAATACAGCATCACGTATAGTTCCATGTCCAAGACTTTAAGTATAGACAAACTAAAGCACCTGTAAAAAACAAACCAGTTAACAAAAAAATCAACAACCTTTCCCCCACCCCAAGCTAGGAATGCTTTGTTCCCCAAACATCAAACACCCAATGTTAGGGAGCATGAACCAGTGGGTGCAGTCACTTAGTGGAGTTGACCTGTCCACATAGAGTGATGAGAGGCTCCGCTGCCAAGAGGAAGCAGGGGAAAAAAAACAAACAATAAAAAGTTGTTAGGCTATTCCCATCCTCGCCTTCATACATAAAGGAGAAAAAAGAAAAAGGAAGAAAAATAAAGGAAGATTCCTTCGGTTATAACCACGTTGCCAGAACATACAAGGAGAGTTATTCCATCAATTTGTAACTGCTCATAGATGTTAGAGGCACTTGTCCTTCTGGGACATATCCAGGATCATCAGATCTCACCGGAAACTGATTGTCAATGAAGTAGGTATGGCAGTTGGTATGTACATCCGAATGGTCATAGAGAAGATGAAACTTGAGCTTGCAATACAGGAAGTGAGCACTAGAGTCCGCCAGTGAATAAGCTTTTACTAACTAGAGTCCTTTGGGAGAAAGTTGTGTGCTTGCAGTGCTGTGTCAAAAAACAGCCAATCTCCTATTTCCTGACCAGGCCGACAGTAGTATGCTGGCATCAGTAATTTAAGGCAACCTAATGCATAGGTTGGCAGTCTAATGCCCCGTACACACGATCGGACATTCTGACAACAAAATCCATGGATTTTTTCCGACGGATGTTGTCTCAAACTTGTTTTGCATACACACGGTCGCACAAAGTTGTCGGAATTTCCGATCGCCAAGAACGTGGTCATGTACACCACGTACGACGAGACTATAAAAGGGTAGTTCAGAAACAAGCACGGCACCCTTTGGGCTCCTTTTGCTAATCTCGTGTTAGAAAAAGTTTGGTGAGAGACAATTTGCGCTTTTAAAACTCGTGGCTTTCAGATTGTTTTCTGCCGTTCAGTTTGTGCTTGTGGGTCTGTATCTGGTCTTCAGTGCGTGCAGCGAGTTACCATTGACTTGTCATTGTGTTCTTGTTCATTCGTTACTGATTTTCAGGTCGCTCTTCACAGGCCTTGCTGTACTTCAGTGCGTTCTGTTACTTTGTTCTGAGCAGCCGACCGCTTTCTAGCCATGTTGCGTATACGTACTCCTCGTAGAGTTCGTGCTGTGCGGGGGCTTGGTTTTGGGGTCCTTACCTTGACACAAGCCCAGTCCATGAACAGGGTGGGGAGGAGTTCATGGACCAAGAATTGGTTGCTCCAGCGTGACGAAATCTGTCATATGCCTTTTCTCCGTGAGATCCGTGAAAATAATCCTAAAGATTTCTTGAACTTTCTCCGGATGACGGACCCCATATTTCACCGTTTGTTGGCTTTGCTGACCCCCTATATCAGCAGGCAGGATACCTGCATAAGGCAAGCCATCACTCTGGAGCAGAGGTTAGTCGCCACGTTGCAGAGAAGCCTGCAGGACCTCAAGTTCTCGACAGGCATCTCCCCCCAGGTTCTGGGGATCATTATCCCGGAGACCTGTTCTGCCATCATCCAGGTCCTGCAGAAGGAGTATATTAAGGTAGGATTTTTATCCTTTAACATCACATTTTATTATATTTAATGTTTGATAATATATTGTATTTCTTTCCTCATAATTACCATGATTGTAATATGCTGTGAATGTCCCCTTTGTCCTCATGCATGCTGGATTTTTCACTAATTATTTTTTGGTCCTTCATACATATTTGCCTTCACTAACCTCCCAAGCATGCTCTCGTGGGCCTATATTCACCTCATGTAGTCACCTAACAATGTATTTTGTCAGCTCCATAGTAGTGCTTTACCCTAAAAACCCCCTAAAATGTTAAAAATTGTGATATGTGTTTGAAATTCTGGCAGAGTGCCAGAGGTTTTTTTTGGGGTCCCAAAATCATTTAGAACCTTCCCTCCCCCCAACTGCTAACTCAGCTGATACCAATCCTCTATCTGCTGACTTTGCCAAACCCATACACACCATATACCTACCTCTTTGGTGGTCAGATTTATGGCTGAATTCCCCAAAGCATGTAGTGCAAGGGCCTGCCTGAATACTTTTAAATGGTACTGTTTAAAGTTTTTGTATCCTATTATTATCTTGATAGGTAATAGCTGAATGTAAAAATGTGCTCAAATGTGTACAGTGTGTATTTATCTCTTTGTATTATGACACTTCTTACCTGTCCAGTGGGCTGCCAATAGTGTAAGTAAGGAGGGGCTGGCCAAAGTAATCCACATTATTTAGGCATTCATCTCTCAATGAAGTGTAGAGGGTGACCTGTCCAAAACATCTCCCCCCTCGTAAAATTCACAAAATGACCCATGAGAGGGGGGGAGGAATCTGATAGGTGGACCCTATACCTTTGTCTTTAAATACTCCTTAAAATAAATGTAATACTGATGTTGGCCAAGAATGTTTGTGTCTAATCTGCTTTCCATGTTTATGTGCAAAATGATTAATTTTATTTTCTTGTTTGACTCCACAGTTTCCTTCCAACCCACAGGAATGGCAGACTGTGGCCTTCCACTTTGCCCAGCGGTGGGACTTTCCTAACTGCGGAGGGGCAATTGATGGGAAACATGACCACATTGTACCACCACCCAACTCAGTGTCATACTATTATAACTACAAGGAGTTCAATAGTATTGTGATGTTGGCTACTTATGAGTTCCTGTATGTGGACGTGGGGATGAATGGCCGGATGTTGAATGGTGGAGTCATCACCCAGATGGAGTTCTACAGGCATCTCCAAAATGGCAGCTTGGGCTTGCCACCTCCAGAAGACAATGCGGAAGGACTCCCATTCGTTTTCGTTGCGGATGAAGCAATTGCGCTGGGGGACCATCTTATGCGGCCATTCCCTATGAGGACCCTCACCCTGGACCAGAGGGTTTTTAATTACTGGCTGGCCAAAGCCAGAAGAGTGGTGAAGAACATGTTTGGAATAATGGCCAGCCGGTTCTGCCTATTTCTTACACCGATACACATGGCGGAGTATAAACTCAATCACATCATCCTGGCTTGCTGTGTTCTCCACAACTTTTTACGGAAATTCTGTGAACTATGCTGGCTCAGTTGGGCCTGAATCCAGAATTCATGTAAATGAACCAACCCTGACGGCGCTTAAAGCTGGCCGTCCTGGCTTGCCCCCCCTGAGTGCCCGCGAGGTCCGTATAAGATACATGGAATACTTTGCGGGTAGGGGGCCATCAATATGTCAGACAATGTCTGAGACATTTTTAAAATAAAAAACAAATTTTAACTACTAAAATATTTCCTGACATTTACTGCTTGTCTTTCTTTTAGCTGATCCTGACATAAATTTGGGGAGTCCTGAAAATGGCGTGATCGTGTAACATTAGAAAGCACTGTTGGGTGTTATTTACTAAAGGCAAAGACACTTTGCACTACAAGTGCACTTGAGACTGCACTGAAACTGCACTTGTAGTGTAAAGTGGATTTGCCCTTAGGAGATAACCCCCATTGTCACAGAAAACAACAATTTTACACCCCAAAAATTTTCTGAGCATTGAATGAAGAATCCACACATTCTTGATTAACAATCTTTTTAATACAAGCACAATCACATGTGCATTTATCAAAGGTTTTTAAAACAAACCAACATGTTTGTTGTCTAACAATTTTTTGGGTCACATTAATAAAATTAGAAATGTCCTTTTAAGGTAAAACAGGCATGTTTAAAACCAACAAGAAATACACAAATCTGGAACTTACAAAGTTCAACTTTGTTAGAAATTGAAGGCAATATCAGACACGAGTATTAATAAACAGTGTTTGATATTGCGTTCAGAAGGGGTGAAGTCACCCCTGGAAAAGTCTAATTTTGAAGATGCACACAAGTTGCCGAATGTCAACATGTACTAACTGCCATCACAGGGGATCAAGGGACGTGTTTTGTGGGTGCAACCCCTTCCTCTCAGCTACTTTATTATTGAGTAAGGGGTTGCACCCACAAAACGCATACATTGATCTCCCGTGATGGCAGATAGATATGTTGACACACTGTGTGCATCTTCAAAATTTGGCTTTTCGACACTATGTAAAAAAAGGTGCAACAATTTTTTGTGGAAAAAATGCAAACTACATTACGGATTTCCAGGGGTTTTAAACTCTCCCTAAAACATCAATGATGTTCTTCATTTTGTTTTTAACATCATTGATGTTTTTCTGGATGTTTTCCAAGTCTCTATTACACCCCATGATCTTCCCGATCAGGATCTGTGCACTCTCACTGGTGAAATGTCCTTCATCCACAACACCACGATCACCTAAAAATATAGAAACAAAAACACACCATGTATTATAAAGATGCCGGCATCCATCTCTTACCTGAGCCTGTGGTCGCAGACACTCACCTGTTGTGGTGACAATTTCCGCCACTTCTTCCTCCTCCTTCTCCTGTTGACTTTGGGGGATTTCCACTTCCTCATGAGGTGGGGGGGTCTGTGGTCTCCTCGGATGAGTGGTGTCCTCCGAGCCTTTTCTCCCCTATGTCAACAAAAATAGGTATACTTAGCACACAGATATTTGATGACATAAATAGGAATATCAAACATTGCTTGGAAGTAGGGTACAATTGTCTATTTTGGCAGAGTTGCAAGATGAAGAAATATTTTTTCCCTTTGTCAAGCTTGAATACTTACTTGTTTTGTACAAGCTTCACAGATGGAGACACCCCTATAGTATACACTGGAGCACCTGTGTGGACCCCCAAATAAAAAGGGTGTTCTGGTGTCCCACACTAGTGCTCCTGTGTCCAGATGTGTAAACAGCTGTTGAGTGTCCTCTCCTTACACAGAATCTAGTTTGCATTTCATTCTAGTTACCAACCCAGCTAGACACCAAATTTATTTGACGAGAAGTAGGCTAACAAAAATGTATTCAAATGCATATGTCAAAAACATTGTGTTTTCTATGCCGAACGAACAATGTTTCCTATGAACGATAATTGTGCCCATGAACATGAAAGTTACCATTTTAAACTGAACAACAGTTAAGAAAAACACATGGAGCAGCACAAACATTAGAAAAATAAAGAATAGGAACACAGGACAACTACTTACTTTTTTGCAGCACTCTCCTGATCCTTCTATACTGATCGTGCTCCCTTAATTTGACGTCCGACCACCGCTTCCTCAGTTGATCCTTGGATCGCTGTACCCCAAAATTCTTCTGCACACTCTTGACAACCTTCGCCATGATCTTGGCCTTTCTGACATTGGGGTTGGAGTAAGGTCCATACTTCCCGTCGTAGTCGGTCCTTTTCAAGATGTCCGCCATCTCCACCATCTCCCCAAAGGACATATTTGATGCCTTAAATCTTCTCCTCCGGGATTGTGATGTTTCTGGCTCCAGGATTTCCTCCTCCTCATTGTTGTAATTAGCACGCACCTGTTGTGTCTCCGCCATGTGCTCTTCCCCACTGCGCCGAACGAGAAGTAGCGGGGAATAGACTAGAAAGAACGTCAGGGGTGGGCGGAGTTTCACGCATGCGCAGTGTATATAAAGCGTAACACACGTGCCTAGTACATACGATCTGTGAGCGGAGGAAGGAGTATCGGAGGCGCCAATCGTGATAATGAAGGTAAGATTTAAAATTGGGCCTATACTGCTTCTAGATTGAGGCCTCTATTGGGACAAGATTAGGAGACTTTAGCCTGACATTAGGGTTTGTCTTGTTTTGTGTCTTGCAGATAAAGTGGGTGGCTTCAATGACCACAACTTCCTCCCATTGTTCATAGACAAATACAGGGAGCTGCCCTGTCTGTGGCAGGACAAACACCCCCAGAACAACATTAAAAAAAAAAAGAGGCAGGCAGCGTTGGAGAAACTGCTGGAGTTGGTGAAGCCGGTGGTCTCCACGGCAACCATCCCCTATTTAAAAGCCAAAATTGGTGGCCTGAGGAGCACATATCTTAGGGAGCGCAAGAAGGTCCAGGATTCCCAGAGATCCGGAGCTGCAGCAGATGACATTTATGTCCCCAGGCTGTGGTACTATGAGAGACTGCGATTTCTGTCAGACCAGACTGAAGTCAGGGAATCCCTCTCCACTCTTCCTTCCACTGTTTCTTCCACCCTATCTTCCACCCTTCCGATGTCCAACCTGGGACTTCCAGCCAGGAAGAAGTGGAGGAGCCCAGCTGGAGCCAGGTATAGCATTCTTCTACAGATTTCTGGTGAATAAATACTGTATTTATCGGCGTATAACACGCACTTTTTTCCCCTTAAAACCAGGGGAAAATCGCAGGTGCGTGTTATACGCCGATCCCCTGCAATCCCGACCTGTCACATTTTCAAAATCGCCGACCGCGATTTGAAAATGGCGCCGCCGGCGCCGAAATACACAGAGCCGGTCCTCGGCTCTTCCCGGCGGCTCTCGTTTATTTTCGGCTCCACTCGTAGTCCCGAGCGGAGCTATCCGAACCTACTCGGCTAGGTTCGGATAGCTCCGCTCGGGACTACGAGTGGAGCCGAAAGTAAACGAGAGCCGCCGGAAAGAGCCGAGGACCGGCTCTGTGTATTTCGGCGCCGGCGGCGCCATTTTCAAATCACGATCGGCGATTTTGAAGCCCAGAATGGCTGGGATCACTGGGGCAAGGCTGCACTGGGGAAGGCTGCACTGGGGAAGGCTGCACTGGGGAAGGCTGCACTGGGGAAGGCTGCACTGGGGAAGTCTGCACTGACAAGGCTGCACTGGGGAAGTATGCACTGACAAGGTTGCACTGGGGAAGTCTGCACTGACAAGGCTGCACTGGGGAAGTCTGCACTGACAAGGCTGCACTGACAAGGCTGCACTGGGGAAGTCTGCACTGACAAGGCTGCACTGGGGAAGTCTGCACTGACAAGGCTGCACTGACAAGGCTGCACTGGGGAAGGCTGCACTGACATGGCTGCACTGACATGGCTGCACTGACAAGGCTGCACAGACATGGCTGCACTGACATGGCTGCACTGACAAGGCTGCACTGACATGGCTGCACTGACATGGCTGCACTGAGAAGGCTGCAATGATGGGCGTTTAAATGTAAGTTTTTTTTCCCTTCAACTTCCCTCCTAAAAGTTTTTTTTCCTTAAACTTCCCTCCTAAATTGGGGTGCGTGTTATACACCGGTGCGTGTTATACGCCGATAAATACGGTAAATGATGTTTACTAGATATTATTAGTGATCACTAATTGCTGATTTAATCAAGTGTTTTTCATATCAATAGACAGTAGTGGGCAAAAATAATTGGGACAAGAATAAAAAATGCTGGGCTCAGAATGATAGTCTGTTATATTTGTAAAAATTCAATTTTCTACAGTCATGAGATGAAAATGGTGTGTAATTGAGGAAGAAAAAACTAAAACTATGTCCCTTTTTCATACACAGGAAGACCTCAGCCAGGAGGAGGCTGTGGAATGTGGCAGCCAGGAGGAGGCTGTGGAATGTGACAGCCAGGAGGAGGCTGTGGAATGTGGCAGCCAGGAGAAGGCGGGGGTAAGTGGCAGCCAGGAGGAGGTGGGGCTAAGTGGCAGCCAGGAGAAGGCTGGGCCCAGTAGGAGCCTGACAGAATAGCAGGTCCCTCCCTTCCGCCTTCCAAACAAAAGACCCAGGAAGAGGAGTAACTTGCAGGATTCAGCACTCAGGCTAATTCAGGAGGCTTCTGCATCCCTTAGAGCCTTCCCCACTCACAAAGAGGACTTTGCCTGCATGGCTGCCACAAAACTGTACGACATGCAGGAGGGTCAACGCCTCATATGTGAAGACATTCTTTATAAAACCTTAACTAAGGGGGTGAGTGGCTAAATCATACCCAATACCCACCTTTGTGAGTTGGACCATCCTCCTCCTTCTCCTCCTCCTGCCACAACTCCACCACCACAGACACAGCGTGGAAGGAAGCGTGGAAGGAAGACCAGAGAGTGATGACTTGGGTTCAGTCTGGTCTGACAAAAGATGCAGGCTCTTGTATGACCACAGCCTGGGGACATGTATGTCATCTGCTGCTGTTCATGTTCTCTTGGACTTCTGGACCAGATTGTACTCCCTTATATATGGACTCCTCAGGCCACCAATTTTGCTGTAAAATAGTTGATGTGTGCCCTGGGCGCCAAAGGCTTCGCCAATTTCTGCTGTTTCTCCAGCGTTGCCTCCCTCTTTGTTTGGTTACGACCCCTTAATACATATTTGGTTTGTTTTATTATACTCGCCTATGTGTGTTTCCTTCAAAAAGGATAGTTTGTTGGTGAGGAGGCAGGTACATTTCAAAAATACAATGTGAAATTAACAAGAGACACCAACACCAAACAATCTCCTTGAGATTAAATAATACAAGATAATAATCGTGTTGTGGTAACCTGACACACAAAACACACCCAAAAATATTCTGCAGTTAAAAAAACAAAAAAACAAAAAAAAACACAAGATCAGGCTTTAAAAAAATACAAACCAAAAAAAAGATGTGACAAATCAAAATATAGTGATGAAATCACGAAAAATAATAAAGAAAGAAGTTTGTGAGAAGTCTGTGTGAATATGAGCAGCAAAACAACTTCATTCTTCTCGCATTATAAAGAAGAACAGAGTGCGCTGCATTAAACAATTTCAAACATTGCACCGTGACGAAAGTGCTATATCCATTGCGAATGCTAATTTTACCAGACTGAGCAGTTCCGTCTCGGAATTTATCCTGAGCATGCGTGGCACTTTGTGCGTCGGAATTGTCCACACACGGTCGGAATTGACGCGATCGGATTTTGTTGTCAGAAAATGTTATAGCCTGCTCTCAAACTTTGTGTGTCGGAAAATCCGATGGAAAAAGTCCGATGGAGCCCACACATGGTCGGAATTTCTGACAACAAGCTCCGATCACACATTTTCCGTCGGAAAATCCGACCGTGTGTACAGGGCATTAGAGTCATAGATCACCTGGTCTTGCCAGGGGCACAGAACTTGAGATTACAACAGTTAGTCAAACAAGGGCACAACAGGTGCAAACAGGGGTTCAGCGGTCATCAGTCAGCGATTTGGGGGAAGCGATTCCAGCCATGCGGTAGCGTCCAGGGGGAGGTAAAAAATCTGGTAGTCTCCCCGTCCTGGACCCGGAGACGTGTAGGGAAGAGAATGCTGTAACGAATGCCCTTAAGACACATGGCCGCTTTGACATGGTCAAAAGAGCGTCTCAGTTTTTGAGTCTCAACTGAATAATCAGGGAATATAAGGATCTTGTTGTTCTGATACAGTAGTTCTCCCTTTAGTCTGGCTGCTCTGAGCACCTCATCTCTATCCCTGAAATTTAGAAATTTCAGAATGAAAGTGTGCGGTGGCGCTCCGGGAGGACCCGGCTTGGGTGGAATCTGGTGGGCCCTCTCAACAAAATAGAAGGGCGAGAACTGGACCGCTGGAAGAAGGGTGCAGAGTAATTCCTCAATAAATTCCGTCGGACGCTGACTCTCAGCCCCTTCCGCCATGCCAACTATACAGAGGTTGTTCCTCCTATTGCAATTTTCAGCATCCTCGGATTTATATTCCAGGGCCCTGATTTTGGTATGGAGGGCACGGAGATCAGCTCCATGGCTCTCCACAGTATCCTCTACATGTCCCAGGCACTGCTCAGCAGTAGTCAGTCTGGAGCACATTTTATACATATCAAGTCTTATTAGCCCCACATCTAATTGCACTGCATCCACCTTAGTGTTTAGGGTGGTGATGGAAGCCTGGCAGTTCACTATCACTGCCAGCACATCAGCTAAGCCCGGCTGGGAAGAAGGGGATTGTCCCGGTTGTTCAGTCTGGGATGCCATGTTAGTGAGATGCATTTTTGAGAATGAAAATCGGCGCTATTATAGTCCAATGTAAGTTTCAGCCATTGATTCTAATGGTACAAGAAATAAATACTTTTAATGTTGAAATGAAATGTATCTTTCTCTGAAATTAATGTTCCTTGCAACAATGTTGCTGCTTCTATTTTGTTTTTTTCTCATCTATTTTGTTTTTAAGAATTCTAGAAAGTGGAATGTTTTGATGTTTTGGTAGAATATATTTTTCTCTGTCACTTTCACTTGTTACTCTCCATCTCACAACAATCTTTACCCTAAACTCACACAGGCGTCTTTACAATCCACAAACAATACCATTGCTGATGCAAATTTAAAATGAGTCACAATTTTTTGTGTTTTTTATTATTTCCAAATATTCATAATTTGAGCCCAAAAAATGAGATATGTGTACCAACTTTAGAAATCAAAATGTAATTCCCAAAAATTTGAGGATAATATCACCATTCACTACTAATATCACTATACACTCACCCACAAAGAACCACCAAATATCACAGAATAAATCAAGAAGAATAACTCTTGAGTAATGTAATTCCATCACCTGTCCAAAGAAATGCAGTATTTATGTGTATTTATGTGTAGGAGGATCTCACATGTGACAGCTCAGTGGCTTAGAAAATAAAACTTCTGCTGAGCATCTGGGTACAATTCCCAAACATGCCACTTCATGTAGAAAAACTGTCTAATTCTCCCAGGTCCTAAAACTATGTCTAAATGAAGTATTTATGTGTAGGAGGGTTCCACCACCATTGTAACTCTTGCCAAATAAACTATCTAGCCAAAGGTATTGGGACTCCTGCCTTTACACACACATGACCTTTTTTTGCTAGTAAATGAATGTACATAATTTTGTTTCTGCTGGCAAAATAAAAGTACATTATTGAGCTTGTTTATTGTGGTGTTTTTTATATATTTTTTTTCTCTTTTCTTTTAATTAGTTTTGGGGTTGGTGGTTTTGGGGAAGTTCAATATAATTTTATATCTTATTTCTACATGTATTTGTGCACCAAAAAAAATAGTCTCTTCGCCCTGGTTCACATTGATGCTACTTTGAAATGGCGCTACTTCACTTGATGTAGCGCAATTTCAACGTAGCAAGGTCAGCGCTATTTCAGGTGCTACTTGATAAACATCTGTGTGGCTTCATACACAGATGTTTATTGAAGTCACACCTGAAATTGGCAAAAGTAGTGCAGGAACTACTTTTGCAAATTGGTGCGGCGCTGAAAAATCATTGTCAATTGGAACAATTGGAACAGTGCCATTGCTGCTAATAGACTGCGACTTGTCATGTGATTTAATCTCTCAAATCGCATGACAAATTGCTCCAATGTAAACCTAGGCTTCAGCACACCTGCAAGTGAGTGATAAAGGTGGAATCTTTATATATAACAACTGTGGAGAATTGCAGGTAATAAATTCAGCTGGTGGATAGGCAGTGTTGTATGTGTCAGCCCTGGTTCACATTGGTGCGATTTGACATGTAAAATCGGCGGCAATTGCACCGTTCTAATTGGTGCAACTTTGGGGTGCGATTTGTATTGATATCAGTGCAGAAATCTGCACAGATCTCTCTGATGTTGCCCCCACAGTTGGGACTGACATGTGGGAATGAAATTGCGTGAGTTCAGCTGAATGATTTCCTCCCGCTGTCGGTGTGAACCAGGGCTCAAACTGGGCCTTTTTGTCTTTGTAATTCACCTGCTGCTATCCCAGGGACATCATTTCTTATCGAACTCCCTTAAGTTTACCTTCAAATATCATATGTAGAAATACAGATTTGCATATCTGCAAATAAACAAAACTAAAAAATAATAATCGTGGTTGCGATCAAATATTGGCATCTGTGATCAAAAGAGCGTGGTTTCACCTTCTGACCCAGAAATGAGTCATTGTATGCGCCCGGAAGTTCCTGTGCTGGTCAGGATCCCCATCTAGGTGGACATGGCAAGGTCTCTCTTTAGCAAAGAGGAGGTGCTGCTGATTTGCCGGGTAAGTGTAGGATTTGTACTTACTCAATGTGGGGTGGATGTGGTAGTTAGATTTGGTGTGGGTGGGGTTCATTGATTTGTTTGGCATCACCACACATTTGCTTCCGTCCCATGTGCACACATCACTTCCTGCATTGGTTCTGCTGATGTAAATCGGTAAGGACTGTGCAAATATAAATGAGAGCTCCTTTTATTAAAATTTATATGACTTGTTTCACAGTTGGGTGACTTTTCCAGCAAATTTGGACCTCTGAGTTGCATGACAAACTGTACCCCATGATTCTCAATGATAACCATTCATATCTGTTCTACTTTAAGTCGTACCAACTTCAAAGTAGTGCCTGTAATAGTTTGGTGTGACTTTCATGTGACTTGAGGTACATAGGGCGCAATATTACACAGGCATTCCCAGAAGTTGGGGCCAAGTTGCAGCGGCAAAGTGGCAGCAAAATAGTGTGACTTTCAGGTCGCAGCAGTGTAAATGAGATTCAAAGATAACACCTTTGAATTTGGCTATATTGTCACTTGTGCATCCTGAAAGAGTGGCAAATTCGTCCCTGCACTACTTTTGGTTTGACTTTGATGCGATTTGAGGTCCATACACCACAAGATTACACAGACTTTGCTTCAAGTCATGGCAAAGCTGTGCAATTTTAAGGTCTCACGAGTGCAAATGAGGCCTTAATCAAAGGTGTTATCAATTAATCTCATTAGGTTACTTTCACACTTGGGTGACTTTTCATGCAGCTTTGGACCTCAGGGTCACATGAAAAGTTGTCCCCCAGGATTTCCATTCATATCTATGCAACTTCACCCATGTTCACATAGCTCTGAATTAGAGCTGCACGATTAATCGCCAAGAATCGTCATCACGTTTTTTTCCCCGTTGCGATCTTGACTAAAGTGTTTCACGATTCTTGCTATGCGAAGAATTCTGTCAGCTCTTCTGAAGCCACAGCTGTCAAAAGAAAGGAAGGAAAAAAACAAGCAGTCTGCCAAGAATTTTTATCAGTTGAACTTAACTAGAAACATTGTAACAATTTGTCAATGAAATAGACTTGTGTGTAAGTAAGGGAAGTTTAACCACTTAAACACTAAACCTTTTTCTGACATTTGTTGGTTTCAAGTTAAAATACATTTTTTGCTAGAAAATTACTTAGAACCCCCAAACATTATATATATATATATATATTTTTAGTAGACACCCTAGAGAATAAAATGGTGGTTGTTGCAATATTTTATGTCACACTGTATTTGCGCAGTGGTCTTTCAAATGCAATTTAAAAAAAAAAAATACTTTAATGAATAAAAAAAAATCTAACCGGTAAAGTTAGCCCAATTTTTTTGTATACTGTGAAAGATTTTATGTCGCGAGAATAGTGAGATAATCATTTATTCTAAGCAAAAAAATTGTGATTCTCATTTTGGCCAGAATCGTGCAGCTCTACTCTGAATTGACATGTCAAATTGCAGGCTAAATCAGCACCTATTGACGGCAATGGAACTGTCCAAATTGGTGCGACGCCACAGCGATTCCCAAAAGTAGTTCCTGCACTACTTTGGGTGACTTCAGGGGGCAATTTCTTACCTCCCAAATTTTTGAGATGGGTATAAGGGACACCTATTAGCAAAAGTATGTAGGCATATGACACACCTCCTAAAACACCTTCTTAAAGGAGAATTATTCAAGAAAAAATATTAGTTAAACCTCTAAGTGCTTTTTTTTTACCAATAATATTCATTTAGATTGGCTTTTGAAATTTACAAACAAAGCAATTTAGAAATTAGATGAAAGGTTTAGCGTTGGGTAACCCTTTTTGAAAAATAAAAAGTGAATTTTATATACAACTATACAGATCAGAACAAAATGAGGGACAAATGAGGAGGAAGGAGGGACAGAGGGACTTTGTTCCAAATCAGGGACAGTTGGGACCTATGTGATTTCACTACACATCTGTGCAGGAAAGTGCAGGATGTCTCTGAAATCGCTCACAAAGTCAGGCTGAGGCCCCTTTCACACTTTCGACTTTGGACATCAGAGTCGCATGATTTTCGAAGTGTACCATTCATATCTGTGTGACTTCAAGTCACAGGACTTCAAAGTAGTCCCTGTACTACTTTGGTCTGACTTTGATGTGAGTTGAGGTCCATAGACCTCAAGTTTACACAGGCATTCCCTGGAATCGCATCAAAATTGCTGACGCAAAATCGCGGGAAAATTGCGCGCATTTCCCTGCGACTCCTGCATCCATAGACCTCAAGATTACATAGGTATTGCTTAAAGTTGCATCAAAATCGCACAACTTTCAGTTCACACAAGTGTGAAAGGGGCCTAAGTCACTTTGCTGAGTACTATTATACCTAGAATATAAAGTAGTCCCACCATCAAACACTAGTAAACGTATGTTCTCAATAGGGATGGGCTATCTGTTTGAGTCGAACATTGGCTATTCGCCTGTTCGCCGAATAGCGAACAATTTGGGGTGTTTGCGGCAAATTTGAAAAGCAGCGGAACACCCTTTAAAAGTCTATGGGAGAAATCTAAAGTGCTAATTTTAAAGGTTAATATGCAAGTTATTGTCATAAAAAGTGTTTGGGGACCTGGGTCCTGCCCTAGGGGACATGGATCAATGCAAAAAAAAAGTTTTAAAAATGGCTGTTTTTTCGGGAGCAGATATTTTAATAATGCTTACAGTGAAACAATAAAAGTGAAATATTCCTTTAAATTTTGTACCTGGGAGGTGTCTATAGTATGCCTGTAAAGTAGTGTATGTTTCCTGTGTTTATAACAGTCCGAGAGCAAAATTGCATTTCTAAAGGGAAAAAAAAGTCATTTAAAAGTACTAGCACTAGTGCCGGCTATTAGTGAATTGTCGGTCCCGATAATACACATAAAAGTCATTGAAAGTCATTGAAAAAAAAATGCGTGGGGCTCCCCCAAAATTCCATTACCAGGCCCTTCAGGTCTGGTATGGATATTAAGGGGAACTCCGTGCCACAATAAAAAAAATGGCGTGGGGTTCCCCCCAAAAATCCATACCAGACCCGAATCTGGTATGGATTTTAAGGGAAACTCCGTGCCAAAATTTTTAAAAAATGACGTGGGGTTCCCCAAAAATCCACACCAGACCCTTATCCGAGCACGCAACCTGGCAGGCTGCAGGAAAAGAGGGGGGATGAGAGAGCACCCCCCTAAACCATATCAGGCCACATGCCCTCAACATGGGGAGGATGTCCCCATGTTGATGGGGACAAGGGCCTCATCCCCACAACCCTTGCCCGATGGTTGTTGGGGTCTGCGTGCAGGGGGCTTATCGGAATCTGGAAGCCCCCTTTAACAAGGGGACCCCCAGATCCCGGTCTCCCCCCTGTGTGAAATGGTGATGGGGTACAAATGTACCCCTACCATTTCACAAAAAGAAAGTGTCAAAATGTTAAAAACCACAGGAGATGGATTGGCACAAGTCCTTTATTAAAAATAAAAAATGTAAAATAAAAAAGAGATTCCAGTGATGTAATCCAATAAATCCATGCTCCTACTCCAGCAATGTAAACCAATTCTCGATCCCCAGTGACTCCAGCGAGGAACACCCACTGGAGGCACCCAGCTAATGATGCAGTGCTAGCTTGAAGGCTCTTATGTAGCTGAGGGTGGGGCCACCCGTCATGTGACCCCACCCCCTCTGACAAGGGGAATCGCCAGGGTTTCCCAGTGACGTGTACAGGTGACCCCGCCCCCTCTGATGCAATGGGAATCCTGCGTTGCATCAGAGGGGGTGGGGTCACCCGTACATGTCACTGGGAAACTCAGGCATTTCCCCTTGTCAGAGGGGGACGGGGTCATGTGATGGGTGGCCCCGCCCTCAGCTACATAAGAGCTATCAAGTTAGTGCAGCGTCATTGGCTGGGTGCCTCCGGTGGAGGCAGGATCCTGTGCGTGTTCTTTGCTGGAGTTGCTGGAGATCATCCATCGCTGGAGATCGATAATTGGATTACATCGCTGAAGTAGGAGCATGGATTTATTGGATTACATCGCTGGAAACTCTTTTTTATTTTTAATTTTTTAATTTTTAATAAAGTACTTTTTCCAAGCCGTCTCCTGTGGTGTTTACCATTTTGACACTTTATTTTTGTGAAATGGTAGGGGTACATTTGTACCCCGTTACCATTTCACACAGGGGAAGGCCGGGATCTGGGTGGTCCCTTTGTTAAAGGGGCTTCCATATTCTGATAAACTCCCGCTTGCAGACCCCTACAACTACCGGGCAAGGGTTGTGGGGATGAGGCCCTTGTCCCCATCAATATGAGGACATCCTCCCCATGTTGTAAGCATGTGGCCTGGTATGGTTCGGGGGGGGGCGCTGTCTCGTCCCTCCCTTATCCTGCGGCCTGCCAGGTTGCGTGCCCGGATAAGGGTCTGGTGTGGATTTTTGGGGGAACCCCACACCATTTTTTTTTAAATTTTGGCACAGATTTCCCCTTATAATCCATACCAGACCTGAAGGGCCTGGTAATGGAATTTTGGGGGACCCCCACACATTTTTTTTCTTATTTTTCAATTACTTTTATGTGTATTGTTGGGACTGACAATTCATTAATAGCTGGCACTAGCACTAGTACTTTTAAATTACTTTTTTTTTTCCTTTAGAAATGTCATTTTGCTCTCGGACTGTTATAAACACAGAAAACATGTGCTACTTTACAGGCATACTATAGACACCCCCAGGTATGAAATTTAAAGGAATATTTCACTTTTATTGTTTCACTTTAAGCATTATTAAAATCACTGCTCCCGAAAAAACGGCCATTTTTAAAACTTTTTTTTGCATTGATACATGTCCCCTGGGGAAGGACCCGGGTCCCCCAAACACTTTTTATGACAATAACTTGCATATTAACCTTTAAAATTAGCACTTTTGATTTTTCATGTTCGTGTCCCATAGACTTTAATAGTGTTCACGTGTTTGAACAAATTTTTTACCTGTTCGCATGTTCTGGAACAGGGGGGTGTTCGGCCCATCCCTAGTTCTCAATATACTGTAATTGTGCTCAAATGGCTGAAAATCACACAGATGGTATCACCTGCTGAAAGCTTGCATTAGACTTAGCAGCATATGCTGAAAAGAGGCAAATGCCTATTAGCCAATGCCACATCAGCATGAGCATTGTTGTTACTATAATATTAATGCCTGAAATGCAAAACAATATTGCATAGAATCAAACATTAGTAAATGTATTTTCTCTGTAGGCATGTGCTCAGCTCCGTAGCATAGCGGTATGCCCTGCTGCCCTCAAAGGTTCAAGCCATGAGTTCAAATCCCACTGACAGCATCACCTCCTGAAAGCATGCATTGTACTCAGCAGCATAATTAGCCAATGCACATCAGTTTGGTTTATTTCATATTTTAACTCTTCAAATGCATGCAATGGTATGTACTTATTCAATAATATTATGGTGTGGACTTCCAAAAATCAAGGTAAAAAATGTTGTAGGGGCCCCCCAGACCTTCGGGTCTGGTATGGACTTTAAGGGGAACCCCACACCAAAAAATTAACGTGGGGCCCCCCAAAATCCATACCAGACCTTTATTCGAGCATGCAGTCTGGAGGTCAGGATAGGGGAGGGGACGAGTGAATTCCCTCCCCTTCTGAACTGTACCAGGCCACATGCCCCAAAGCACCTTGTCCCCATGTTGATGGGAGCAAGGGCCTCTTTCCGACAACCCTGGTCAGTGGTTGATGGTCTGTGGGCATGGAGTTTATCAGAATCTGGAATCCCCCTTTAACAAGGGGGCTCCCAGATCCTGCCCCCTATGTGAATAGGTATGGGGTACATCGTACCCCTACCCATTCACCAAAAAAAGCAGTGAAATGTAAAAAATCAATAGCCGGTTTTTGACAAGTCCTTTATTGTAAAATAGCTCAGAGCTGTCTTCTTCCCTGAGTCATCTTCTCCAGACGCTGTCTCTTCCTCCTCCATCTTCTCCCCAAGCTGTATTTTCCTAGAACCGTCTCCCCTGCCGCCGCCATCTTCTCCATCTGCTGTGTTCTTCCGCACCACCGGTTACCCGCTAATAAAAAATAAAGCCGCTCTTCTTCTGTGGCAGTCTTCCTCCGCTGTGTTGTCACCTGCTGTGTGGCATCTTTTACATAGCCATGGAGCGGACTCTCTGGGTGACATTATCGGATGGCCACAGAAGACCGCCACAGAAGAAGAGCAGCTTTTTTTTATTAGCGGGTAACCAGCTGCGTGGAAGAATACATCAGCAGGAGAAGACGGAGGTGGCAGGAGATACAGCTCGGGGAAAAGAAACATCAAACACTAGTAAATGTATTTTCTATGTATGATTGTGCTACTCCCAATAGGCTAGTGGTAAGCACTTCTACCTTGAAAAACTCATGGCTTAACTGTTCAAATGTATGCAATGGCATGTAAGTATTCAATAATATTATGGTGTGAAATTCCAAACACCACACACTAGCTAACGGGCAGTTTAACTTTCTTTGTTTGCTTATTTTAATTTGCTTGTGCACTGAAAAAATAAACACAGCTGGTGGATGGTAGGTTGGCTGGTATTTGAACTTGTACCGTGAGTGCTGTGGAGACATCTGAGCAGACCACTAAGCCATTGTGCTAAGTACGAGACCTGCATAATAGTGTAGTATGATTACAGAATGAACATAAATAATTACCGCTTTATAGTCACTTAAATTAAAAAAAAAAAAACATACAACAAATAGGTAACCTAAATGTTTAATACATATAACTTTACAGAATAGCAGACATTACTATGTAATAATCATTCATAACTGCATTTGTTAGCAAGAGAAGGAAAAAAACTAGGAATACTAATTGCAATATACATCAATAGATGCACACAACGTAGAGCACATCTCACATAAAAATGTTTCTTTCACATACATGGATCATGGTTACAGTGCAGTGCTATAAAATAAATAGCTATAAAAATAAGTAGAAATTGGCATGCATATATGCAGGAGCGCTAATTAGCTCTGATTTCAAATTTAGTGATTTTTGTTCACGGATACTAGCGCTCTTTTTCATGCGCACATTCGCCTGGTAAACTATTACTTGGCTAAAATGGGCGCTATTATTTGCAATAGTGCCCAGTACTTCCTGGCGCTATAGTAAATGACCCCCACTGTGTCTCAGCCAATAAGGAGAGAGTGACCTGGAAGAGCTCATGCTAAAAAAAAAATTCCCCAGATTCCAATGATTCTGGGAGGTGTGGGTGATATCACCTTTCCTCTCTGTTGTCTCCTGGGATAGCTAGGTTCTCCAGCCCATTGTAGAGGTACCGTATATACTCGAGTATAAGCCGACCTTTTCAGCACATTTTTTTATGCTGAAAAAGCCCCCCTCTGGTTATACTCGAGTGAGGGTCTCCCGCTGTGTCAGTCTACTGATCGGCGGCCTTCCACTGTAACAAAGCCCCGCCTCCTCCTCGTCCATGATAGGCGGAACATTGATAACAAAGTGAATCAGTGTTCCGTCTATCACGGACAAGGAGGAGGCGAGGCTTTGTTACAGTAGACAGCCGCCAACTGCACTTGCAGGACACATCAGGAGATCAAAGGTACATGAGGCTGCAAATGGGCACAGTGAGGCTGCAGATGGGCACACACAGTGAGGCTGCAAATGGGCACAGTGAGGCTGCAGATAGGCACAGGGAGGCTACAGATCGACACACACAGTGAGGCTGCAAATGGGCACAGTGAGGCTGCAGATAGGCACAGTGAGGCTGCAGATGGGCACAGTGAGGCTAAAATGGGCACAGTGAGGCTGCAAATGGGCACAGTGAGGCTGCAGATGGGCCCAGCTAGGCTGCAGATGGGCACATACAATGAGGCTGCAGATAAGCACAGTGATGCTGCAAATGGGCACCGTGAGGCTACAAATGGGCACAGTGAGGCTGCAGATGGGCACAGTGAGGGTGCAAATGGGCACAGTGAGACTGCAGATGGGCACAGTGAGGCTTCAAATGTTCACAGTGGGGCTGAAGATGGGGACATACAGTGAGGCTGCAAATGGGCACAGTGAGGCTGTAGGTGGGCACAGCGAGGCTGCAGATGGGCCCAGCTAGGCTGCAGATGGGCACATACAGTGAGGCTGCAGATAAGCACAGTGATGCTGCAAATGGGCACAGTGAGGCTACAAATGGGCACAGTGAGGCTGCAGATGGGTACAGTGAGGGTGCAAATGGGCACAGTGAGACTGCAGATGGGCACAGTGAGGCTTCAAATGTTCACAGTGGGGCTGAAGATGGGGACATACAGTGAGGCTGCAAATGGGCACAGTGAGGCTGTAGGTGGGCACAGCGAGGCTGCAGATGAGCACAGTAAGGCTGAAATGGGCACAGCGAGGCTGCAAATGGGCATAGTGAGGCTGCAGATGGGCACAGTGAGGCTGCAGATGGGCACATACAGTGAGGATGCAGATGGGCACATACAGTGAGGCTGCAGATAGGCACATTGAGGCTGCAGATGTGCACAGTGAGGCTGCAGATGGGCACAGTGAGGCTCCAAATGGGCACAGTGAGGCTGCAAATGGGCACAGTGAGGCTACAAATGGGCACAGTGAGGCTTCAAATGGGCACAGTGGGGCTGAAGATGGGGACATACAGTGAGGCTGCAAATGGGCACAGTGAGGCTGCAAATGGGCACAGTGAGGCTGCAGATGAGCACAGTGAGGCTGCAGATGAGCACAGTGAGGCTGCAAATGGGCACAGTGAGGCTTCAAATGGGCCCAGTGGGGCTGAAGATGGGCATTGTTGACCCTCTTTTCCACTTACAGTAGCTGCTACATTTCCCACCCTAGGCTTATAGTCGAGTCAATAAGTTTTCCCAGTGTTTTGTGGTAAAATTAGGTGCCTCGGCTTATATTCGGGGCGGCTTATACTCGAGCATATACGGTATATTCTCATGGGATTTTGAGCACCAGGCTATAGCAGGAGGAAACGGTGAGGTCCAATGATGTCACTACGGGAAGCATTGGAAGCTAGGTCCTAGATAAGTATTTTGTTTAGCAAAAAATATATTTTCAAATCCCCTTTACAAGTGATTTCAAGAACTGATGAACTAATGACCTCAAGTGAAATAAATCTTTAGAATCATTTGTACAGTTTTTCTTCATTACTTAGGGGACCATGCATATTTATAAACATAGCACAACCCTAAGTCTTATTTTCAGGTCCACATTTGTTTGTCAAATCTTGAAGGACTCCAATATAAGGTGGAGCAGGTCACTAGCCTAGGAAACCATTCTGCCTATGAAGTGACATAGGGCTTCATAAATGAAGGCAAATTTTGATTGAGTTCTGTCTATTATACGATCAACGTGGATTTTGTGTTAACATTTAAATGGATACAATTTATGCCAAATCAAGTTTTTTTAAAGGATTATTTACACTGCGCTGGAGATGTCTTCTTTTTTACTATTTGGTTTGCTGAATGAACTATCTTTCCGATACACTGTTTCATTGCCTCATGTGATATTTAGCAAGACAATGACTACGTTTTGTGCGTTATTTATTTGTTATTTACTTCTACTGCTCGCAGGCTGGGCCACTCTGTGTTCCTGCAGATCTGTGACTCGAAATCCATCAGCAGCTTGTGATTTACACATAAGAGATACTTTGGAGGATTTTGGATATTTTCAAACCGGAGATTTTATTATTGGAGGAGTGTTCACAGTGAATTATAATATGGTGCCATTGAGAGCTAATTCAATTGTTACAGCCATTGCATGTTTCAAGTGAGAATTTTGTTTATTGATTTCTTTTTTTTTTCTTTATGCAAATTAATATGATTTAATTAAAGTCTACATTGTTGCAATTGATGGAAACAGATAAATACATTTTCAAATATGTGTTTCTGTGTGCATTTTGTAATAAAGGAACAGCAGAGACAGATACAATTATGTAATTAATTGTATGTAAGGGGCTCAATAAGCACCATCGATATTACATGGACATTTTTCAGCCTTTGCACTTGGTGTTATTTTACATTGCAACAATAATTATTGTCATTTCAGATCAAATTTGTAACATTTCAGCCAATACAGTTATAAGTCAGTTTTGCTGGTTTACTGAACACTTATAGATAAGATTGCAAGGTGTGAATTGTGAATGAGGGACTATTTGTATTTTTTCAACTCTAAGATATGGCAGGCTGTAGTTGCACAGTTAAAAGCCAGAGGGAAACATATTTAGCATATATGCTAAGAATTTAATGCACATTTTTAGATGCAGAGTTTTAGGAATTTAATGTGAATTTTTTTTAAAATAATTAATAATTTTGCTTTATTAGGGACAGATACACTATATTACCAAAAGTATTGGGACACCTGCTTTTACACGCACATGAAATTTAATGGCATCCCAGTCTTAGTCCGTAGGGTTCAATATTGAGTTTGCCCACCACAAGGTTTAGGAGTGTGTCTATGGGAATGTTTTACCATTCTTCCAGAAGCGCATTTGTGAGGTCAGGCACTGATGTTGGATGAGATGGCCTGGCCTGCAGTCTCCGCTCTAATTCATTCCAAAGGTGTTCTATTGGGTTGAGGTCAGGACTTTGTGCAGGTCAGTCAAGTTCCTCCACCCCAAACTCGCTCATCCATGTCTTTATGGCCCTTGCTTTGTGCATCGGTGCGCACTCATGTTGGAACAGGAAGGAGCCATCCCCAAACTGTTCCCACAAAGTTGGGAGCATGAAATTGTCCAAAATGTCTTGGTATGCTGACGCCTTAAGAGTTCCCTTCACTGGAACTAAGGGGCCAAGCCCAACCCCTGAAAAACAACCCCCACACCAAATTCCCCCCTCCACCAAATGATTTGGACCATTACACAAAGCAAGACCCATAAAGACATGGATGAATGACTTTGAGGTGGAGGAACTTGACTGGCCTGCACAAAGTCTTGACCTCAACCCAATAGAACACCTTTTGGATGAATTAGAGCGGAGACTGCGAGCCAGGCCTTCTTGTCCAACATCAGTTTCTGACCTCACAGTTAGAATAGTCAAACATTCCCATAGACACCCTCCTAAACCTTGTGGACAGCCTTCCCAGAAGATTTGAAGCTGTTTTAGCCGCAAATGGTGGGCCAACTCAATATTGAACCCTATGGACTAAGACTTAGGGGCCATTAAAGTTCATGTGCGTGTGAAAGCAGGCATCCCAATACTTTTGGTAATATAGTGTATGTGAGCATGTGTTAGGAAGTATGCATGTGTGGTTGTGTTGAAATTTTTTTTTAACCACTTGCAGCCCTTAGGACGTACCCGTACATCCTCGGGTGAAAGTGGTTATAACAAGATCATGGCTGCAGCTGCAGCCATGTTCATGGTATCCTTTTTGAGAGCAGGCAATGGGCTTTCCTGTAAAAGAGACCTGGGAGCCTCTACAGCTGCCTAGATCACTTTTACAGGGTGTGGAAGAGAGTCCCTCCTCCCTTTGCCACCCATCCCCTTTCCTGGGCTCTCCTGTTTCACTGGGGAGCCCAAGACCGATGCGACCTCTTGTGTTGGAAGCACACAGAGGAGTTGGAGGAACTGCTGGTTTCGGCTTTTTACTAGCCATTACCGGCTAGTGAAGGCGCCCTATCAAACCAATCTCAGTTTGATCAGATGCTTTTGAGGGCAGAGGACAAATCAGAGTTCTAATAGACCTCAGATCTCTCAGTAAAGTGTACCCGTCACTGCCCAGCTACCACAAACAATGTTTTCCATCCCTTATTATAGCAATAATGTTGAATAAAAATAAAATAAAGAAACATTAAAAAAATGTAAATAAAATAAATGAATTATTAAATAAAATGTTTAATGCATCCCCACCCCCTGTGCTCATATGCAAATGCAAATGCACACGTAGGTGTGCACCCCACATGTGAGGTATCACCATGAAATTTAGAGTGAAAGCAATAATTCTAGTTCTAGAATTTAACTCTAAACTGGTAACCTGTAAGGCCTTTACAATCATCGCCTATGGATAATTTAATGTACTGATGGATTTCCACATGCATGTGCAATTTTAAAGCATGATATGTTTGGTAGCTATTTACTCAGCGTAACATCATCTTTTATATTTGACCAAAAGTTGGGTATTCTGTTGTGTTTGTGGGCACTAAAATTCATTAAAATTACTTTTTTTGGAAAATTTGAATTTGATAAATGGCTCCGCAATTATTGTGTGACCAAAAATTTGTAGCAACCGCCATTTTATTTTTCAGGGCCTTAATAAAATAAATATAATGTTTGGGGGTTCTGAGTAGTTTTCTAGCAAAAAAAAACAAAAAAACAGATTTTTACATGTAGGATAGAATTTTAGAAATGACCCAATAGGCAAGTGGTAAATATTGCTGTTGTAAAGAAAATACAAAATAGAGAGGATGGGACTTCATAGGTGCAATTAGTACAACGTACCATAATAAACTAAAATCACAATTTATTAGGATCACACGGCCACATAAAAACAATTTGTACAATACATGAACAGCTTTATGGTCATTCAAAACGTGTTATTGTAGCTCCTATGGTTGTTCCCACATCTTAATCCTACATGTTATGCTGTAAGGCTTCCTCAGGGAAAAACATGGTTTTGTGGCTACTATAAGAATGAACAAAAGCAAATTTACAAACAGTACATGTAATGTTATGTCAAAAAATACAATCACTATACATGCCATATACCATAAAATGAATACATAAATGCATCTGCCATTGGCAGGAGTTCCCTAAATGGAGTCATACCTCAATGATAGAGAATGAAATCCAGTTATTGTCCACCCGGGCAGACTCCTACTCCTGTTTGACAATAACTGGATTTCATTCGCTATCATTGAGGTATGACTCCATTTAGGAAATTTGCTTTTGTTTATTCCTATAGTAGCCACAAAACCACATTTTTCCCCTGAGGAAGCCTTACGGCAAAACATGCAGGATTAAGATGTGGGAACAACCATAGGAACTATCCTCCCATCCTCTCTACTTTGTATTTTCTATATCTGTATGAGGACATTGGTGCTGTAATACAGTATTTCATTAATTCTGGAGTTGACCACTTAACCACATACATTGCTGTTGTAAAGTGTAAAGAGTACCTTGATGGGTGTGAGGATGGGGGCGTGACCGGATGCTGAGGTGAGGGAGAGCGATGCAGCTGGACCTCACCCCCGCCCCTCGCTTGCACTCCCGCTCCTGAGACAAGGACGCTGCATGGCTGGGGAAGGACGCTGAGGAGAGGGGAACGCCTGTAGCACCTGGGGGCTGTAATAGCTGCGGCACACTTCCCGGATACACAGCGCTGTGACACGCTGTCACGCGGTCTGGACGGAGCGGAGCTGAGCTCACACACACTGGGCCGGTGACAAGCAGTCACGACGGAGCGGAGCTGAATCCACACACAGCGTGTCTATGACCAGCTGATTGCACACAGCACACAGCACTCCTGAGAAGGACATCGGCGGCGCTCAGCCCAGTGAGAGAGGGGGGCGCTGAAATCCAGGACTGAACTGGGGTGTTGGAGAACCCTTGAAGAACAGCATCATCCAAGCAGCAGAGGAGCCTACCTATAGCATTGGAGCGGGTGAGTAGGTGGTCATTTACTTACTCACCTGCAGTATACCAGCTTATAAAGACTTGTCAAAGAGAGGGGGAAGAAAAGAAGGGAGTGAGGCCCATACAGTACATATAGCTAACAACTTGGTGGAGGAGAAGAAGTACATCCCCAGGCCAGAGTGATATCTAGCATCGCGGTGGGAATAGTAACATGACGAGGAGGAAGGGGATGGAGGATGGACAAGCGCAAGATGGATCGGGGGCTCCTGGACCTCGTGGTACGAAGGAAAAGGGGAACCAAGTGGCAGCTAAACTGGAGCGCTTTGCACACACCCCGAATCAAACTCCCAAAAAGGCGAATAGCACAGGGGCAGCCCAGCATCAAATTGGCCACCCTGGGAGGAGAAGTCAGGCCCAAGAGAACGGGCCTACGGTAGCTATACCATCAGCAGGCCCAGTAGTAGCAGGAGGAGGCCCAGATAAACAACAGGTCTTGGGTCCAGAAGGGGCAATAGGGGGAGGGCAAGGTGACCTGACCAATGAAAAAGAGCCATCCCTAAATGACATCTTCTTGGCTGTTAATAGCTGTAAACAATCAATTATTGAACTGTCCGAGCAGCTTAAGGGCATTAGAGATGAACTGTTAACTGTCAAGGGAGATGTGCGCGCAGTATGCATACGAACAACAGCACTGGAGGAAAGGTTCAGTCAAATGGAGGACGAGGTATTTCCTTTAAAACAAGAAGTAGCACTCATGAAAATTCAACTGAGGGACTGCCTACAGCAAATGGATAACATGGAAAATAGGCTGCGCAGGGAAAACTTGAGGGTACTTGGGCTCCCAGAGGGCTGTGAAGGTAACAATCCCATCAAATTCATGGAGGAGTGGCTGAGAGAGAAATTCGGCAGGGACTCATTTTCAAACACCTTTGCCATAGTGCGCGCACATAGGATAGCTCCCAGGACCTCAGTTCCAGGGGGCCATCCTAGGCCTTTTATTTTTAAACTTTTATGTTTTCGTGACAAGGTCACTATCCTGCAGAAGGCAAGAGAATTAGGAAATATCCAGCATAATGGTGCCAGGATCTCGATATACCCGGATTTCTCCCCCGAGCTACAGAGGCAAAGAGCCAAATTTGGAGACTGTAAAAGAAAGCTTCAACAACTAAGAGTTAATTACGCGCTATTGTACCCGGCACGGTTGCGTGTCACGGCCCTGGGGGAGGTTAGGTTTTTTTCTACCCCTAAGGACGTGTCAACTTGGTTGGAGAAGAACGAAGAGAGAATAAGACGGGGTGTTGAAACTTAGACACTTTTTTCCTTTTTTCTTTTTTTTTTTTTTTTTTCCTTTTTTTTTTTTCCTTCCCTTTCCTAGCTTTTTGGCCCTACATTCACGGTTTATTAGAATGTATTTTGGAGTGGAGTGGCGTGGGGGGCGGGGGGATGGTAGGGGATTAAATATAAATATAGGTGATAAAAGCATTTATATTAATGTGAGTTAGAGGTATTAGTTTATTTTAAAAATCACTAGCACATTAATTATAATATTAATAAGGTTAACATTTAGGGGATAGTTCCCCTCCTACTAGGTTTGGTGCACGGCTTTTTCTTTAACCTTAGAGTGTTTGAAGGTCACTATAGAAGCCCGAGGAGTAGGCCCAAATTTGGGCCCAGGGGTTTGGGATTGGGACGGGGAGGGGGGTGGGGGGTGTTGAGGGGGGGGGAGGAGACTGGGGGGTGGGGGGAGATTTGGATCGGGGGGTGCATATTGAGGGTAGAGGGGGAGGGGGGGCACGGTTTTGGATGGATGAATGTCGGTCTAGCCTATTACAGCAAAGGGACACAATTAAAAATAAGGTCACTCACAATGTTCACAAAAGATGGCGGTTTGGTTTATTAGGGTTATTAGGGATATGTGTGTAGTAAGGTCACTAGACCCAAGGGTCAATGATAACCAATAAGAGGTGTAAAAAAACCCCAGGAGGTGGTGGAAGGGTTAACATATGCGCATGGAATGTAAGGGGGATTGGGGATAATTTTAAAAAACAGATAATTTTTTCAATAGACAAGAGGAGGAAAGTCAAAATACTCTGCCTGCAGGAGACCCATTTAGTAAAGGACTCAATTAAAACCTTAGATAATACGCAATTCCAGACACAGTATCACTCCACCCACTCCTCTTATTCTAGAGGGGTGAGTGTGCTGATAAGCACTGGTTTATCCTTTTCCTGCAGTCAGAGCAAGGTGGACGAATACGGCCGGTATATCTTTCTTTCCTGTTTGATAGAAAATAAAAGATTTATTCTAGCTAACGTTTATATCCCTCCCCCATTTAGTATGGCAATACTAGACGATTTAGCCAGTTTTATAATGAACTCCCCCGGGACCCCGGTCATAGTGGTGGGCGATTTCAACATGACAATGGACAACAGTATAGATAGGTTCCCCCCCAAAACTGGACCTAGAGCGGCACCTAAGAGCCCCCTTATGCAATATTGCGATGAAATAGGATTGGTGGACATCTGGAGGAGGAGGCATCCTGGGGTGAAGCAATATTCATGCCACTCCAGGACCCACGCCACTTTATCCAGAATTGACCTGGTTCTGGGAAATGAGGAAGCATTAAACGTAGTGGAGGAAGTAATGTATGAACCAAGGGCCGTCTCGGACCACACACCTGTTATTACTGTTGTGAAGGTAGGAGAGCACCATATCTGGGGGAACTGGAAGGTCAATCCCTTTTGGCTTGATTTAATAGGAGATGAGGAGAGAATGAAGGAGAGCTTATCGGAGTTTGTTAGAATAAACCTGGGCTCGACCTCAGTGGGGGTTGTTTGGGACTCCCTGAAGGCATATCTCCGGGGAGTACTAATCCAGAAAATTGCATTTAATAAAAAGCAATCGCAAGCAGAAGAACAAAAAGCTAAAGAGAGCGTAGAAGTAGCAGAAGCGCAGTACATAGACACGCCATCCCAATCCAGCTACAAGCTCTGGGTGGAGAGACAGGATAGGTACAGCAGGGTGCTCCGGGAGGGGATGGAAAAGAGGAGCTTATTTCAAAGGCGGAGCTTTGTTGGAGAGGGGGAGCGAGTTGGAAAGGCTCTGTCTCTAATAATTAAGGCTAACGGCCCCTTAGGTACAATAGCAGCAATCAAGGGGGGGGACGGAGTTTTGAAAAAGACCACTCCTGACATTCTGCATGAATTTAGGACGTACTTCGAGAAGTTGTACAGCTCTCACAGAGTAAATGTGGAGGCCGAAATGCAGCTTTTTTTTGAGGGGCTAAGGATAACCCCATTAACAAGTGAAGATAGGGAAATGCTGGATGCCCCACTGACCCTCGCTGAATTGCAGAGGGCAGTGGGAGACATGGCAGGCCAGAAGTCACCAGGCCCCGACGGCCTGCCCATAGAAGTTTTTAAAAAATATGGAGAGGTACTATTGCCCCTACTTTTGGAGGTGTTCAACGGAGCCAGGGAGGACGGGGTCCTGCCACTGTCCATGTCAGAAGCCATAATAATAACCCTGTTGAAAGAAGGGAAGAACCCAATAGATATGTCATCATATAGGCCTATCTCGCTCTTATGTTCGGACGTAAAGATCCTGGCAAAAGTAATGGCCGCAAGGCTGAATAAGATAATCTCCAAAATAATACATACGGATCAGACTGGGTTTATCCCAAATAGATCTTTGAGTACGAACATAAGACGAGTGTACCTGAATATGCAAACACCGGTGGAAAACAGTGGGGGGAGAGCGGCTCTTTCATTGGATGCGGCCAGAGCCTTCGACTCCCTGGAATGGCACTACCTGTGGAGGGTCATAGTGGAATACCAGTTTGGCCCTGGGTTTGTCCAATGGTTAAGGCTGTTATACAGTGGCCCGAGGGCCAGGGTTAAGATCAATGGCCAGTGCTCGGAGGGGTTCCAGCTGAGCAGGGGTACGAGACAGGGGTGTCCTCTGTCCCCCCTGCTCTTTGCCCTGGACAAGGTAGCTATGTATGCAGATGACATCTTGCTGTTCCTGGCAGACACGCAGAATTCATTAAAAACAGCCATAGGGATAGTGGAGGAATTCGGCGTGTTCTCTGGGTTGTTGATTAATTGGGACAAATCAGTAATCCTACCCATAGATCCGCTGAATGAACCCCTCCCTAGCCAGGTATCCCAGGTTAAAATAGTCAGCCAAATGAAATATCTAGGCATCAATATAACCAATGATCCAGGACAGTATATATCCGGTAACTTAGTCCCACTTATGAAAAAAATTAAACAGAAGTGCCGGGTGTGGAGTCGCTTGCCCCTCTCAGTCGTCGGACGCTGCAATCTGATCAAGATGGTCTGGCTACCCCAACTTTTACATGTCTTGCAGAATTCCCCTGTGTGGATTCCTAAGCACTGGTTCAAAAAAATAGACAGTGTGTTTAGAGAACTTATCTGGAAAGGTGGGTCGGCTAGGATCAGTTTGCGGACGTTGCGACAGCCAGAGGAGAAGGGCGGCCTGGCAGTACCGGATCCATACGGATACTTCCTGGCCTCCCAATTACAGCAAATGGGAGGTAGTAATAGGCCATGGGAGGAAGGAGGGGGCGGTAGCATCTTGTGGAATGATATCGGCCATGACACGATCGCAGAGGCATTAGAGGCAGACTCATTTAGTACTAAATGCCCCACTACCAAACTGATGGTTAAGGCATGGGTACAAGCCAAAAGAACTTTGGGATACATGGGCTTTGCGGAATTCTCCCCACTCTGGGATAACAATAACCTCAATGAGCTTTAAAAAATAGGACACTTTGTGGAATGGGACCGCCAGGGTATCCATTGCCTGGCTCAGGTATATAGAGGGGGGAGGTTAAAATCTTTTGAGGAGTTGGTAGAGGAGTATGCAATTTCTAAAAGATCTTTTTACAAGTATTTGCAACTCAGGCATGCCCTAGAGGCACAATTTGGGAAGGATGCTCCAGTGTGGTGTGAAATGACCTCTCTGAGAAAGCTTATTGATGTACATACTACGAAGGGGCTGATCTCTGAAATGTATAGATGCCTGAAGGCTTCTGCCCAGGGGGGCATGGTAGAGAACAAAAGCAGGATCCAATGGGAGGGAGATGTGGGGGCACTGTCCGATGATCAATGGAAGCAGGTTCTGTCGCTGGGGCCCAGGGTCACTCTCTCTTCCTCTCAGGTGATGTTCCATTTTTATCTCTCCTATAGGGCATATTACACACCATTGAAACTATTTAAGTGGGGTAAGAGGTCCGACCCAAAGTGCCAAAGGTGTGGGGGAGGGCATGGAGACCTGATCCACATGTTTTGGCGATGCCCCAAATTACATATATATTGGAAAGGGGTGGTGGAAAAGATAAATCTGGTGTTTGGGACGTCATTGAAAGTAGAGGCGAGGGAGTGCTTGTTGGGATTAACGGGGGATAAGGTGCCCTCAAGGGATATACAGACAGCAAGGTTTAGATGCCTGTTTCAGGGCAAAAAGCTTATCGCACAGTATTGGCAGAGAAAGGAAGCTCCGACGGTCTCAGAATGGGTGAATGCAGTCAGAGAGGTAATTTGCAGAGAGAAATATATTTACAAAAAGAGGGGTAACTCTAAGAAATTCGAAAAAATATGGAAAGCTTGGCTGGATCTGGAAGAATTGGAGTGATGGGAAGGGTGGGTGGTGGATGACTTGTATGGTAAGGTGTATGATGGGGAGTGGACGAGGGGCGGGAGAGTGAATGAGGAGAAAAGGGAGGAAAATGATTCCCGAAACTTATTGCATAAGGACAGGTTAAACTGCCGCACATTAGAATGATAATATAGGGATAGGTATTTATGCGTTTTTTTTTTTTTTTTTTTACTTATGACAATATTACTTGTTCCCTGTTTATATGTTTGTTGTAATGGAAAACTTTTTCTTTTTCTAATAAAAAAGATTTAAAAAAAAAAAAAAAAAAAAGAGTACCTTGATAAATTTCATTGTATGTACCCCAGGGTGGATTTGATTTAAATCAAGTTGATTTAAATTACGATTTAAATCGTGATCTAAATCACTAGTAAAAAGGCTTGATTTAAATCAACTCGATTGAAATCATAATTTTTAAAGAGCAACTGTCATCTGTGTCCCGCAGCGGCTCCTCCTCTGACCCGCTGTTGGCTCCTCCCCTGACCCGCTGTTGGCTCCTCCTCTGACCCGCTGTTGGCTGCTCCTCTGACTCACTGTCGACTCACCGACAGTCCCATGCCCTTTAATGGGACGGCTGGTGATGCGGCAGTGACACAGCAAGGTGAGGGACGTGACGGCAGCAGGTGAGTGGATGCCCGCTAACAGGTGCTGCCATGATGGATCTGAAATGACAGGTGCTCTTTAAATGGAAGGATTTATTCTTGCTGGTAGTTAGAATCTTTAATATTTGCAAACAAATTGAAAGTTTCCTATTTAGAATAATAAGGTGTCAGGTTAGTAAAGCAGCGATATCAGAACCGATTTTAGGTTAATAAGTTAAGTTAATCACTAACTACTCAAGCTCTTTTATTTAATTAAAACAATAACATTGCCAGTGCATGTTATCTCAGCTTGTAGCACTTGGATTCATTAAATGAGTTTACCAAAAATGTAAATATTGCAGAATATACAACCTCATGCTACATAACTAAGCTCCATTTCATGCTGAATAAACTAAATTATTAATGGTACTGTATCTTAAATGGAAAACTATCTTTAGATATATTCTTACTTCAAAAGCATTTTGTTAAAATAAATTTGATAAAAATAAAAAAAAATCATCGATTTTCATCCACCCTGATATATACTATGATATACTATTTATACTATGATAATAAAGTATTATGTTATTCAAAATCCCAAAGCAAATATGCGGGGGGGGGTTGTTTGCCGCCCCCCCCAAAAAAAAACACCAGACACCACTGAGTGAGCCCATAAGCTTAGCTTCTGCTTCTTGTGTTCATATTTGTGACTAAGGAGGAAAATTTAGAAATTGGAAATTTCGGAAATTGGAAATTGGAAAATTTCAGAAATCGGAAAATTTCGGAAATTGGAAAATTTGAAAATTCTGATTCGGAAATTCGGAAGTTCGGAAATTCAAAATTTCGGAAATTCGAAAATTCGGAAATTTGAAAATTCTAAAATTTGTAAATCCGAAAATAATTATTATTATATAATAAGATTAGAAAATAATTATGAAAATTATTAGAAAATAAGAATGAAAATCTGCAAATTCAAAAGAACAAAAATCCAAAAATTCGAAAACCTGAAAATCTGAAAAGATTACTAACTAATAATAACCTCAGGAATTTCGGAATTCTGAATTTCCGAATTTTCGAATTTCTGAATTTTCGAATTTGCGAAAAAAGCAAAAATACTAATGAAATGAAAATTAAAACAAACAAAATTTTTGTCAGTGCACGTCTTAGTCAAACCATCACATCACTGAAAACTAAAAAAATGGCCTGGTAATGAAGGGGTTTTACATGCTGGGAATTAGGTGGTTAATCTACAAATACAACATAATTTTACAAAGACCCTCTAAAATTTAGAATTTTTAAGCCATTTCAAAAAGAGCATAAATATATTTGCTTTAAGAACTTTTACAATCTATGTACCAAGCATAAGAAGATTTCCCCTCACCTCCTGTTCTGATGAAAACTGCAACATTTTGGATTTTCAATCACATATTTACAATAATCACTTTTATAGTAGAAAAAGAGGGCGCACCAGCCTTGTGCATCCACCATGACACCTTTTATTTAACTATAAAAAGTATTATACTCTAAAAACATGTGGAGCTTGTGTGGAGGCCAACGCAAATTTCTAACAGATTGGCCGGAACTGGTAACATCCCTCCAGATGGACCAAAATGATGTCCCTGAGTTTTGCAAATGCTTATGAGTTTTGAGGGTACCCCCTCTTCATCAGAACAAAAAGTCTCTGATGAAGAGAGGGTACCCTTGAAACATTTAAGTTTCTGCAGATCTCAGGAACATTGTTTTGGTTCATCTGGAGGGATGTTACCAGTTTTAGCTGATCCGTTGGCAATTTGCATTGTGCTTGAAGCTTCACATGTCTTATGAGTACTGTATAATAATGTTTAATATTATTATTAAAGGTGTCATGGCTATTGCACAAGGCTGGTGCACCCCGTTTTGTTTCTACAATGTACAGTGCATATGGATCTCCCAGCTAGAGGTTGATGGCGAGGCTAAGTGGTTGCTGGAAGACAGTGACCTTGGTTGTGTGTCGGAAGCGCCTGGAGTCTCCCCACAAGCCTTAGTGCAAAAGTGACACTGTGAGAAAATCACTTATATACAATAGCCACCAGGAAAAGTAGAGGATATGTATTGCTTTGGTAAGCAGGAAGCATGGCACTGGAACCCTATGGTAGTCCCATTGACATGGGAATTAGAGGTGGTATTTGAACAGAGTATTTGGATTTACGGTTGGCAACCTTTTCATGCCAAATGATTTACACAGTCGCCTTGACTTATGCCTGAAAAGATCTGAAAGTAAAGGGCAACAACAGTAATTAATTATTGAGGTATATACACTATATTGTCAAAACGTCTGCCTTTTACACGCACATCAACTTTAATGGCATCCCAGTCTTAGTCAGTAGGGTTCAATATTGAGTTGGCCCACCATTCGTGGCTATAAAATATTCAACTTCTGAGAAGGCTGTCCACAAGTTTTAGAGGTTTAGGAGTGTGTCTATGGGAATGTTTGACCATTCTTCCTAAAGCACATTTGTGAGGTCAGGCACTTGTGTTGGACGAGAAGGCCTGACTCGCAGTTTCCAATCTAATTCATGCCAAATGTGTTCTATCGGGTTGAGACATGGATGAGTGAGTTTGGGTTGGAGGAACTTGACTGGCCTGCACAGAGTCCTGACCTCAACCCAATAGAACACCTTTGGGATGAATTAGTCCAGAGACTATGAGCCAGGCCTTCACATCCAACATCAGTGCCTGACCTCACAAATGCACTTCTGGAGGAATGGTCAAACATTCCCATAGACACACTCCTAAACCTTGTGGGCAGCCTTCCCAGAAGAGTTGAAGCTGTTATAGCTGCAAAGGGTGGGCCAACTCAATATTGAACCCTACGGACTAAGACTGGGATGCCATTAAAGTTCATGTAGGTGTAAAGGCAGGTGTCCCAATACTTTTGACAATATAGTGTATTTATTACCATATGAATTTAAACAAAAGCTTGAGCAAACATGTTGTAAGAACCTAAAACATGCCCCCACTGTAATAGGGCGTACACACGGTTGGACTTTGTTCGGACATTCCGACAACAAAATCCTAGGATTTTTTCCGACGGATGTTGGCTCAAACTTGTTTTGTCTACACACGGTCGCACAAAGTTGTCGGAAAATCCGATCGTTCTAAACGCGGTGACGTAAAACATGTACGTCGGGACTATAAACGGGGCAGTGGCCAATAGCTTTCATCTCTTTATTTATTCTGAGCATGCGTGGCACTTTGTCCGTCGGATTTGTGTACACACGATCGGAATTTCCGACAACGGATTTTGTTGTCGAAAAATTTTATCTCCTGCTCTCCAACTTTGTGTGTCGGAAAATCCGATGGAAAATGTCCGATGGAGCCCACACACGGTCGGAATTTCCGACAACACGCTCCGATCGGACATTTTCCATCGGAAAATCTGACCGTGTGTACGGAGCATTAAAGTGAGTAGGCGGCTGTACAGCCAACCGGACCACTTTTACACAACAGTAGAATGGTGGCTGAAAAAAATGGCTGCAACTGCTACCAAGTACTTGCAATAACCACTTGCTGACAGGAGCTTTATATACTGTACCTCCATCCGTCCATCTGCATGTAGTTAATCTATCACAGTTTTCATTAGTTCCTTTGTATATACTGTATACATGTTCCTTTTACAGCCCCGTCTCTCATTACTATAAAAACCTCCTTGCATTCTTATTTGGCATCAAAATAATAAATGAAAATTTTCGGGACCTGCAGAACATTTCTCTGGGATATCACATTTATGATTCGTGTGCTGATGCAAATAAAGCTGTAAAAAGCGTCCTGCAGATATTATCTGGGCCGGGGAGAATCGTCCCGAACTATTCCTGTATGAAACAAAACCAGATCATCGGATTTATCGGAGATCATCACTCCAGGACAACCATACCTATAGCTCAGGTATTGAGTGTCTACAGGTACACCCAGGTGAGCATTTCCCTTTACACGGCTTTACATTTCCAAGGTGAACTCAATGTTAACAACTGCTTCTGTGTCCTCCTAAAGCCGAACTCCAGGCAAACAGCTAAATATGTTGTAGATATAGATATAGATATATGGAGGGCATGTTACATGCTAAAGGATTTGTATTTATGTCCATCCAGTCCTGAGATCTACACAGCCTTCCACACATTATTATAGCTAGACTAGAGACCAGACTTTTCATAAAACAGATTGGTCACCTTCCAGCCCCCAACCTGTGATTCAACCATGAAGGGGCAGAAAAATGACCTCAACTCTCATCTCTTTGCCTATGTCACCATGGTTTTGGTCACCACATATGCATGCAGCACATCTGATTGGCCCTTAGTGTTACTCATCTTTTTTTCCAGTCTGAGCCCAGCTGTATAGCAGATTGTAAGAGATTATACTAAATAGATTTTTGGTAAACTTGGTTGCAGTTAAAATTAGCTTAATTATTTCTGACATTCATCAGAGTTTATGTTTTATATCTGCCTGGCATTCATATATAAAGCCGAACTCCAGGAATGTGTGCACAAAAAGAAAGTGACTCAATGTGGGCCAGCTTTGTTCAATCTGATGCTCCACATGCTTTTAACAGTCTGGCCACTGGTGAAACATTGGCTACATAGGGTAAAATGGACACCAGAGGGCACTTCTAAGTGGAGCAAGTTAGTGTTTATAATTTGAAAACAGTGAAAAATGCACTCACATTTAGTAAGATGTAAAAAGTAGGGATAAGCCGAACACCCCCCCCCCCCCCCCCCAGTTGGGTTTGCAGCAGAACATGCGAACAGGCAAAAAATTTGTATGAACATGCAAACGCCATTAAAGTCTATGGGACACGAACATGAAAAATCAAAAGTGTTAATTTTAAAGGCTTATATGCAAGTTATTGTCATAAAAACTGTTTGGGGACCCGGGTCCTGCCCCAGGGGACTTGTGTCAATGCAAAAAAAGTTTTAAAAACTGACTTTTTTTGTGATTTTAACAATGCTTAAAGAGAAAAAATAAAAATGAAATATTCCTTTAAATATTGTGCCTGGGGGGTGTCTATAGTATGCCTGTAAAGTAGCACATTTTTACCATGTTTATAACAATACCACAGCAAAATGACATTTCTAAAGGAAAAAAAGTAATTTAAAACTGCTTGTGGCTGTAATAAATTGGCAGGTCCCGGCAATATAGATGAAAATCATTGAAAATAAGGGCATGGGTTTCCCCCCGGTGGAACCCCGCACCCAAATTAAAAAAAATTGCATGGGGGTTCCCCCAAAATCTATACTAGGCCCTTCAGGTCTGGTATGGATATTAAGGGGAACCCTGCACCAATTTTTGGCTGAGCTATATGTCTGCAGCCTGCCAGGTTGAGTGCTTGGATAAGGGTCTGGTATTGATTTTGGAGGGGACCCCTATGCCATTTTTTTTTACGTTTTGACTCGGGGTTCCCCTTAAAATCCATGCCAGACCTGGTATGGATTTTAAGGGGAACTCCAAGCCAAAATTAAAAAAAAATGGAGTACGGGTCCCTCCAAAATCAATACCAGACCCTTATCTGAGCACTCAACCTGGCAGGCCACAGGAAAAGAGGGGGACTAGAGAGTGCCCCCCCTCCTAAACCAGGCCGCATTCCCTCAACATAGGGAGGATGCTTTGGGGTCGCTTTGGGGTTGATGGGGACAAGGGCCTCATCCCCACAACCCTTGGCGGTGGTTGTGGGGGTCTGCGGGCGACCCCCAGTTCCCCCCCAATACGAATGGGTATCGGGTACATTGTACCCCTACACATTCACCAAAAAAAGTGTCAAAATGTTAAAAATGACAAGAGACAATTTGGTACTTTATTAAAAAAAAAAAAAAAACTGTCCCGCAATGTCCATTCACCTTCGCTGACTAAAGCTTCTCCGCGATGACAGCTGTTATGTAGTTGAGGGCAGGGCCACCTGGTGATGTAAACAGGTGACCACACCCCCTCTGATGTTGTGACGTCACATAATGTTAGAAGGGGGCGGGGTCACCCATTTACGTCACCGGGTGGCGCGGCCCTCAGCTATATTACAGCTGTCATCGCAAAGAGGCTTCTGTCAGTGGAGTTGGAGTTTTTTCCGGTTTTTTTATTGGGTCTCCAGATGCTATGATCAAAGATGGATGGACATTGCAGGACAGTTTTTATTTTTTAATAAAGGACTTGTCCCAAATTGTTTCTTGTCATTTGTAACATTTTGACACTTTTTTTGGTGAATGTGTAGGGGTACAATGTACCCGATTCCCATTCACACAGGGGGGGTGGAATCTGGGGGTCCCCTTGTTAAAGGGGGCTTTCAGATACCGATAAGCCCCCCACCCACCGACCCCCACAACCACCGGGCAAGGGTTGTGGGGATGAGGCCCTTGTCCCCATCAACATGGGGACAAGGTGCCTTGGGGGCTACTCCAAAGCACCCTCCCCATGTTGAGGGCATGTGGCCTGGTACGGTTCAGGAAGGGGGGTGCTCTCTCATCCCCCCTCTTTTCCTGTGGCCTGCCAGGTTGCGTGCTTGGATAAGGGTCTGGTATGAATTTTGAGGGGGACCCCTACGTCATTTTCTTTTTATTGTGGCTCTGGGTTCCCTTTAAAATCCATATCAGACCCAAAGGGCCTGGTATGGATTTTGAGGGGGCCTACGCCATTTTTAAAAAATAATTTGGTGCAGGGTTCCCCTTAATATCCGTACCAGACCTGAGGGGCCTGGTATGGATTTTGGAGGGACCCCCATGCAATTTATTTAAAAAAATTTGGGTGCTGGGTTCCACTTAATATCCATACCAGACCAAAAGGGAATGGTAGCGTGGTAACGGACTGGGGGGGGGCATGCCATTTTTTTCAATGATTTTTATCTATATTGCCGATATCCAACAATACATTACAGCCGCAAGCCGTTTTAGATTACTTTTTTTCCTTTAGAAATGTCATTTTGCTGTGGTACTGTTCTAAACACGGGAAAAATGTGCCACTTTACAGGCATACTATAGACACCCCCAAGGCATGATATTTTGAGGAATATTTCATTTTTATTGTTTCACTTTAAGCAATACTAAAATCACTGCTCCCGAAAAAACAGCCATTTTTAAAACTTTTTTTTGCATTGATCCATGTCCCCTAGGGCAGGACCCGGGTCCCCAAACACTTCAGTGTCCCATAGACTTTAACGGCGTTTCGCGGCTTTCAAATTTGCAGAGAACGCCACATATTGTTCGCTGTTCGGCGAACAGGTGAACATTGGGCTCATCCCTAGTAAAAAGGCATATCTAAAGACCAAGGGAAGTCATCTCAGGGACCCAGACTGAACTGCAGCAATTCAGGGAGGTGTAGAGAGAAGCCACCTGCAGCATTTGCACTGTGTGCACAATTATTAGGCAAGTGAGTATTTTGACCAAATCATAATTTTTATGCATTTTGTCCAGCTCCAAGCCATATAAACGTGAATGCTTATTGGAGTTTAGCATATCAGGTGATGGGTATTTGTGTAATGAGGGAGGGTGTGACCTAAAGAGATCAACACCCTATATCAAGGTGTGCATAATTATTAGGCAACTTTTCCTTGGGCAAAATGGGCCAAAAATGCAATTTGACTAAATCTGAAAAATCCAAAATTGTAAAAAGTTTTTCAGAGGAATGCAGCACTCTTGAAATTTGTAAGATATTGGGGTTTGATCACAGAACCATCAGACGTTTTGTTGCAAATAGTCAATAGGGTCGCAAGAAAGGTGTTGAGAAAAAAAGATGTAAATTAACTGCCGAAGATTTGAGAAGAATCAAACTTGAAGCTACCAGGAATCCATTATCCTCCAGTGCTGTCATATTCCAGAACTGCAACCTACCTGGATTGCCCAGAAGGTTCAGTGCTCAGAGACACAGCCGAGGTAGAGAAGACTGAAATCCGACCACCACTGAACAAGACACATAAGTTGAAACATCAAGACTAGACCAAGATATATCTGAAGACAGCTTTTTCAAAGGTTTTATGGACTGATGAGATGAGAGTGACTCTTGACCAGATGGATGGGCCTGTGGTTGGATCAGTAATCTACATGTAGCTCCACTTCGACTCAGACACCAGCAAGGTGGAGGTGGGGTACTGATGTGGACTGGTTTTATTAAAGATGAGCTAACTGGACCTTTTCAGGTTGAAGATGGACTCAAAATCAACTCCCAAACCTACTGCCAGTTTTTAGAAGACTCCTTATTCAAGCAGTGGTACAGGAAAAAGTCTGCATCTTCCAAGAAGACCATGATACAGTATTTATGCAGAACATTGATCCATCGCATGCATCAAAGTACTCCATTGCGTGGCTAGCCAGTAAAGACGTTAAAGATTAAAGAATAATGACATGGAACCCTTCCTCACCTGACCTAAGCCCTATTGAGAACTCATGGGCCCTTCTGAAATGGGAGATTTATGGTGAAGGAAAACAGTCCACCTCTCAGATCAGCGTCTGGGAGGCTGTGGTTCCTGCTGCACAAAAAGTTGATCGTCAACAGATCAAGAAACTGACAGACTTCATGAATGGAATGCGTATGACTGTTATTGAAAAGAAGGGGGCTATTATTGGTCGCTGATTTTTTTTTTTAATATCAGAAATGTTTGTTTTGTAAATTTTGAGTTGTTTGTTTATTATTCTCACTTTAACAGATGAAAACAAACAAGTGGGATGGGAACATTTTTTTTTTTCATTTAGTTGCGTAATAATTCTGCACATTAATGCCCCGTACACACGGTCGGACTTTGTTCGGACATTCCGACAACAAAATCCTAGGATTTTTTCCGACGGATGTTGGCTCAAACTTGTCTTGCATACACACGGTCACACAAAGTTGTCGGAAAATCCGATCGTTCTAAACGCGGTGACGTAAAACACGTACGTCGGGACTATAAACGGGCAGTGGCCAATAGCTTTCATCTCTTTATTTATTCTGAGCATGCGTGTGCACTTTGTCCGTCGGATTTGTGTGCACACGATCGGAATTTCCGACAACGGATTTTGTTATCGGAAAATTTTATATCCTGCTCTCAAACTTTGTGTGTCGGAAAATCCGATGGAAAATGTGTGATGGAGCCTACACACGGTCGGAATTTCCGACAACAAGGTCCTATCACACATTTTCCGTCAGAAAATCAGACCGTGTGTACGGGGCATAATAGTTGGCCAATAATTGTTCAGGTTTGAGGTTTATTACCATTCTGGATTGACCGAGAGCACTGTAGTTGTTCAATAATGAAATTAACCCTCAAAAATATAACTTGACTAATACTTGTGCACACAGTGTAGAGCTTCAACAACGCCAGAGCCAGTTTGACAGCATGAGAATATTCCAGGATGACGTTGGATGCCGGGGGCGTGGAAGGGGGTGTTATTGCCTCGAAATGGGTAACCAGGCAGAACCCAAGATTATCCCTACTATTTAGAAATGTTGATCTAGAGATTTTTGGGTGGGAATGAGTAAAGAAAAAAACACATGGTGATCTAACCAGAGTAAACCTTGAAACATAATATCTTTAGGTTCTGTTGCCACTCCTGCAGCCATTAAAATGTAAAGTTCACTTTAGTGAACTTTACAAATTCTTTAATGAGCAACAATGAGGCACGAGTTTTCTTTAAAGTGATAGTAAGCCTTCTACTTTTTTTAATTAATAAACATATCATACTCACCTGCTCTGTCCAATGGTTTTGAACAGACCAGCATTAAGGCAAAAAACCTTAAGCCTTTAGAACCACTTTAACCTCCTAGTGGAAATCCCAAGTGTGGCCCTTGGGTTCATTTTCTGTGCCGAAATCCATGTACAGTTTACTTACCTTGTCCCCAGGATCCCGCGATGTCCCCCCGCTGTATCTGCGGGCTGTGTCCTCCGAACCATTCATTACTGTCCCGGGCTCCGTTCCCTGGGAGCATTGCAACGGAAAATTTAAAAAAAAGAAGTGAAAAACACACAACACACATAATACACTGTAATCTGAAAGATTATATTACTCTATCAAATCATCTTACTTCCCCTTTGTCCCTAGTGCTTTGTCCAGTGCCCTGCCTGCACTCTTATATTATGAATATTGTTCTTTCTGCCTGGAAACTTGAGAACATTAATGGCAACCAAAAAGTGTCCCTTTACGTCAAAAGCTGTTTTAGACCAGCTAGAAAACAGCGATAGTGAATTAGAATCACTTGCAGAATTGAGCGAAAGTGATTCGTGGGGAAATTCGACATCAGACACTGAAAGTGACGACAGCGACAATTCTGCAATTGAGCAAATTTCAGTGTTTTTGATTTAATTACATTATTGAATAAGTTGTATTATTATTATAATATTATTATTATTTATAGTTATTTATAGTTATTTATTATGTTATAATTTATGATTTTGTGTTTTTAAACTTTATCATACCCGGGATGTCTACTAGACTCTTGTTTGGACAGATTTAAGTGACTTATTCCTAAGAATTACAGGCCTACAATATAAAACGCCAAATTTCCATGCAAAACAATGTACCGCATTGAGACGCAAAAATCAGACATAATCATACCGCCAGGGAGGATAAACCTCACTGTGTCAGTCTAGCCTAAAGACCTTAACTAAAGTGAAGTGACACTTTGGGAAAATTAGGAAAAGCAAAACTGGTGTATTTATTTATAGTTTGATCATTATTTTTCCTTAACACTGAAAATAATTATCAAGCTTTAAATAAATATACCACTTTTGTCTGAAATGTTACTCTTCATTTAAGTTTTTTATTTTATTTTGGGGGGGTGTAAACTGTGACTCATAGGCACACTATGAGCTGCATGACATCTCCTGTGCTTATCTCTGTTATTTATGTCTGCCCTGCCAGAGCATACACTGACACTCAGGGCTGAGAGAGGTGAGAGAGGCACACAGAGCAACTATGCCATCCCCTCCCCTCTGCTGCCCATTCATTGAAGCCTTTGTATTTTGTGCTTTTTGAATGTATTCACATAATACAAAGGCTTCTTTGAATGGGCAGGAGGAGATGAAGAGTGGGCATAGCAGCTGCAGCAATTCTTCTGTTCAGGATGCAGAGCTCCTTTGTAAAAGAAATAAAGGCACGCTATGAGTTAAGTCCAGCAAGGTGCATGACACCCCCTGGGCTTAGCTCTATTATTTACTGTATATCAGGCAGCTTTTTAGTGCTCCTGGAAGACAGCTATCGTTGTAGTTTTGGGAGAAGGACACTGATCCATCTGTGTCGCTCTCCCGAAATGACAGACATACTGTAGCTATCTTCCAGGAGAATTATAAAGCAGCCAGCCATACAGTAAATAATAGAGCTAAGCCCAGGGGGGTGCCATGCACCTTGCTGGGCTTAACTCATAATGTGCTTTCATTTTTACAAAGAGCTGAATTTCTGAAATTCAGCTTTAAAAACTGGGACTCAAAGATATTTCTATTGCTTTTATGTCTTTTTTTTTGTCGTAGATCAGTTATGGTTCTACAAGTTATGAGCTAAGCAACAGAGACCTATATCCAAATTTTTTTCGAACTGTCCAAAATTACCGAACCATCTATTTAATTATAACAAATCTAATTAAACTCCTGGGCTGGACTTGGGTCGGAGTTCTGGCCTCAAATGACGACAGTGGAGAAAAGGAATTTCAGGAGTTGAACAATTTTATGGCAAGTGAAGGGATCTGCATTGCATTCATTATAAAGATCGACCTCGGGCTTTTTAAAGGGAGTGGATCTATTGAAAAAAAAATTGAAATGATTAAAAAATCATCAGCCCACATTATTATAATTTGTGGATCAAATTCCCATCCAATGAATTGGTTTTTAAACATTTTGGAAAATTTCTTAAGTGACCGAACCTTGATCCTTCAACCATCTTGGGCAGCTCAGAGTGTTCTTATAAGCTATTACAGAAAAATATTTAACGGGAGCTTGGCACTTGATGTCATGGATATAGAAGTCCCAGACATGTCAGATTTTTTAAACAATGTTACGCGTATGAAATATCCAAATGACATGTTACTTGAAAACCTCTGGATGGGTTTCAACAATTGCTTGTCCAATGACCCCGTGAAGAATCGACATTATGAGCATTATTACAAACGATCACTTCATAACTGCACTGGGAAAGAACCAGTCACATTAATCACTAGTTTCAACCAATCTGGACTCTTCCCTCAAGTGTATATCTCTGTCTATACTATGGCTAGTGCCCTAAACGAACTATTACTTCTCGGTCAAACTTTGAAAGGGAAGAACATTCTGTTTTCTACTATTAAGAATCAAGTAAATACAATTTTATTTTGAAAGAAAATGTGATCCTTGTTTTAAACTGGATTAGTGTCAATTCTCTTGGATGCAGGAGTTATTTTTGCTCCATGGGTTTATTTGCTTGTTGATAACCCTCTAATGAAAATTTCAGTTCACAAACATGCAATATCTATATCTGTGAGCTAAATATTTTCACTAGAGGATCATCATGAGGTGTACATCAGCTACTGTATCAAAAATAAAACCTGGGCTTGAACTCTTAACCTGCTGGGACTTAAAGTGGAGTTCCACCCTGAAATGGAACTCCCACTTTAAGTGCTGGTCACCCCCTGACATGCCACATTTGGCATGTCATTTTTTTTGGCGGGGGGGCAGGTATCCTTTTACAGGCACCCAGCTACTACTTCCTCCCCTGGTGCCGCGGCACCGGAAGGAATTTCACCTCTCCCCCCTCCCTCCCTGCAATCTTCTGGGACATGTCACAGATCCCAGAAGATTGCCTGGCCATTCACAGCGCGAAGCGCGGCTCATGCATGCACAGTGCGTGCCCGGCTGTGAAGCCACAGCCGGGCGCCCACAGTTAGAATGCCGGCACCGCAGAGAGGAGGGGGAGAGGAGCGAGGCTTTGTATGCCCACATCGCTGGACCGTGGGACAGGTGAGTGTCTGATTATTAAAAGTCAGCAGCTACACTTTTTGTAGCTGCTGACTTTTAAATGGGTGGAACTCCACTTTAATTGTAAACACTCAACAATTAAACCCTGTCATTGGTGAAATACGTTAGGAGCAGTGGCAGCCAATCCTAGATCCGTCCTGTGTTGTCCAGCTTCTTAGAAGAGGTAGGTCTTGAGTTTCTTTCTGAAGGCCTGATGGTTTTCTTCCATGCGAATGTGAGTAGGTAGAGCGTTCCATAGCCGTGGTCCTTCGTTCTCCCTTTGTTTTGTAGCGGGGTTTTGGAATAAGGAGAAGGTTTTGGTTAGAAGATTAAAGACTGCGATTGGGTGTGTAGCGTTTTATTTTCTCGCATAGGTATTGAGGAGCGTTTCCTTGTATACATTTGTGGGTGAGGCAGAGGGTCTTGAAAGTGATTCAATTCTTTGCAGTTAGCCAATGTAGGCTCCTCAGGGAAGGGGAGATGGATTTCCAGGGTTTGTTTCCTATTAACAGTCTTGCCGCCGTGTTTTGGATGAGCTGTAAGCGCGCAAGCTGATATTGGGGTAGTTCTATGTAGAAGGAGTTTGAGTAGTCAAGTCTGGAATTGATGATTGTTCCAACTACTGCTGCTTTGTCCTCTTCTGGGATGAAGGGGATGAGTCTACGTAGCAGGCGGAGGAGATGGTGAGATCCGCTGACTACTGATCCTATTTGTGCATCCATTGACATTTCTGAGTCAAAAATGACTCCGAGACTCTTGGCTTTGGTGCTTGGAGAGATGGTCTGTCCAAAGATGGTGGGCGGTGTCCATGGGGTCTTATTTTTGGAATTTTGGTTTGCGTGTAGGAGAAGAAGCTCTGTTGGGGTGCAGGGGTTGCCATCCTCCCAATCCATGCGCCCGGCCCCTAATCTACATTCATGGCACCGGATGCACAAATTCCAATTTTTTTTTTTAGAATCACATGATTAGATCCCGAGGCTCTAATTGGCCTCAAAAAAGGTTTGCGGACCAGAGGAGGACCAAGGGTCTTCATGACCAATAATAACAAACTACAGATGAAAGCATCTGTGTATATCCCCCCACGGTGCTGAGAGCACTGCGATGTGGAAGGATAAATCCCTTTAGTGAAGGATAACCCACCCATATGGTTACACCACTCAATTAGTGTTATACCACCCGTCCAGTTGTCTCTCTATATATACATATTATAACATACAGACCAGATTTAGTTCTTCAATGCTCTGATGAAGAGGAAAACCCTTGAAACACGTTAGCCAACTTTTTATCCCTTGCATGGGTATCACTTCATATCATTCTATTTAGTGACAACATTGTTGTTATTTATTATTATTATCTTTATTTTCATTTTTATGAATACGTAGTATCTACATTCGTCATTTAACCTATAACTGATATATACGGCAGCAAAGGCGGCTTTCCTGCACCAGATCATGCACTAGGTATGTGATCCGGCACTTTCAGGTAGGGGAAGCGTGCTCTGCCAGCGACCCGGCTCTTCTGTGATAATACACAGCACATGCCATTTAGCAGGCGCCAGCCAATAGATGACTGCCGCCACCCACTAATCGTCAGGAACACACACAGGACAGGGCCCTGCCTTTGTAAACAAGGCTCTGTCCTGTCAGCAGAGAAGGAATGGATTTTCTTTCCCCGCAAAGCAGGGATTGAAATCCATCAATTCCCTTAAAAAAAGCACCTTGCATAGTACACAAACACTGGCTAGGCACACATTTAACCCTTTAATTGCCCCTGATGTTTAACCCCTTCCCAGCCAGTGTCATTAGTACAGTTACAGTAAATATTTTAAGCACTGATTCCTGTATTAGTGTCACTGGTATAGAACACTCCCCCATATGCCTGGGATCTTTATCCCCATGATTAAAGTGTTACTAAACCCAGTAATATGAAAATAGTTCATCTGCCCCCCACAGTGCCCACAGCTTATAAATCTTCTATTTAAAATACTGCCACTATATACCTTTTTGCAGGGTCATAGTTGCCTCACATTCATCCCTCATACTTTTAACATTTTATATACCTTTTTGGCTGATCTGCATACCACGGTCACGTGATAAACTGCAGGGTCTGCCTGAGTGCTGAGTGTTCAGGTAGGAGGAGATTTCTACTACAGCCTGTGTCCTCATGCTGTTATGGGAGGCGAAGCATCCATCAATCAAGATGTGACATCTCACCCACTGTTTTATTTTTTAGTTACTGGGCATGGAGGAGGGGGGAGGGACTGGGCTGTCATTTAGGAACTGTATACACGCCCACATGTGTGATGTCAATATCATGTGACCTGGCTAGCTCTGATCAACAAGGAAATGTTCTCTCCAGCAATTGAGACCAAACTGAGCATGTGCAGCAGTACTACCCTCACTGTGTCTTATCTGGCCTTGCCAAGAGAGACCCTGCAGGAGAGGGGAGGATCTGTCCATACAGGATCAAATAGCCTTTTTACACAATGCTGAGGATTAACCCCTTAAGTTCCACAGGGAGTATAACAAGCATGCTATTCTGCATATACAGACTGATTTTACGGGGGGGGGGGGGTGGAGCAAAATATGCTGGGGGCGTGGCCTGGTTGGAGCCCAGGTTGAGGTTGCCACTCTCATACTGACCATAGGACCAGAGGGATGTGCGGCCACAGGGATCACCCCCTTTTCCATCTTTGTGCCAAAAGTGTCAGTTAGTATCCCCTTGTCCACCGCAATATCGCAGTCCCACTATAAGCCACTGATTGCCGCCATTACTAGTAATAAATAAATAAAAGTTCCAGTATAACTACAATAGTTTGTAGATGCTATAACTTTTGCGCAAACCAATCAATATACACTGTTTGAGATTTTTTTTTTAACCAAACAAAATATGTAGCAGAATACATATTGGCCTACATTTATGATTTTTTTTTTCAAATTTTTTACTGGATATGTTTTAAAGCAGAACGTAAATTTTTTTTTTTTTTTAAATTGCCAGGTTTTTTTTATAACGCAAAAAAAACAAAACTTGCAAAGGTGATCAAATACCACAAATACAACGCTCTATTTCTGTGAAAAAAGGACATCCATTTTATTTGGGTACAGCCTTACATGACTGCCTAATTGTCAGTTAAAATAACGCAGTACTGTATCTCAAAAATTGGCCTGGTCAGGAATTTTATGTTATGTTGTAATTGTGTGTGCTAATAATGATTTTCTTGGTTTATCTTTATAGAAAAATATTGTTTTGCTAAACATTCCTGCAATTATCAAAGGACCTACAAAATCAGTATCACCCTCTTTTCATTCTGTCGGTCCTGTGCTTTCAGAAATAGGGTTTGATTTTCTTTTATTTAAAAAAAAAAAATTAAATAAAAATAATAAAAAAAGTTAATCAAAAAAAGAAAAAAGAAATATGGTTTGTGGGTTTTTTTTTACAGTACAAACATGAAAAAAAAGAAAAAAAAAGAAAGACTTAATTGGATGATTTGGTCTTTTTTCTGCCGTCACCTTTCTGTTTCCATGTTCCTAAAAGCTTCAAATGAAAAAAAAAAGGTGAAAAAAATTGCACAATTGGTCTGGTAACCTGAGATGAAAAATGGAAAGCAGCGAGGGTAGCAATAGCAGCATAAAGGTTAAACATACGTACTTTATCAAGGCACAAATAACTAGAGATACAACTATATATTAATTGCAGTAACTCCTTCTGAGCTATAAAGAATAATAGAATTTTCAAATCCTTTCCCACTCTATGATTTTTTTTTTAATTACACTCTAAAATAATTGTCAAACAAACATAAACATATATTTTTCTTTTTTTTGTTACCTAAATATGTGGCAAATGTATGCTTTTCATGTTTCAATTTCTGTTTGAAGTTACATCAGTTTTTGAAGAAACTTACATATAGAAGGGAAGGTAATATCCATCGCTTTTATAATAAAGACAATGAATTTGTTACATATTATATCATTAAAAATTGGATTATCCTTAGCAATGGCAGCATTGTGATTAATTGTGTTGGCCACTTCAACCCTTGGAAAAACGATGATTATCAGTTTCTTATAAATGTGAAACGTATAATTTGGAAACACAACAAGACAGAGGTAGGAAAATACGGCGCCTTGAAAAAGTATTCATACCCCTTGACATTTTCCATTTTTTTTCAACCAAAAACGTAAATGTATTTTATTGGGATTTTAGGTGATAGACCAACACAGTGGCACATAATTGTGAAGTGTAAGGAAAATGATAAATGGTTTTCAACATTTTTTACAAATAAATATGTGAAAAATGTGCCATGTATTTGTATTCAGCCCCCTTTACTCTGATACCCCTAACTAAAATCTAGTGGAACCAATTGCCTTCAGAAGTCACCTAATTAGTAAATAGAGTCCACCTGTGTGTAATTTAATCTCAGCATAAATACAGCTGTTCTGTGAAGCCCTTAAAGGTTTGTTACAGAACCTTAAGAACCTTAGTGAACAAACAGCATCATGAAGGCCAAGGAACACACCAGACAGGTCAGGGATAAAGTTGTGGAGAAGTATAAAGCAGGGTTAGGTTATAAAAAATATCCCAAGCTTTGAACATCTCACAGAGCTCTGTTCAATCCATCATCGGAAAATGGAAAGTGTATGGCACAACTGCAAACCTACCAAGACATGGCCGTCCACCTAAACTGACCGGCCAGGCATATTATTTATTTATTTTATATATATATATATATATATATATATACACACACACACACACACAATATCTCACAAAAGTGAGTACACCCCTCAGTCACATTTGTGTAAATCTTTTCTTCTATCTTTTCATGTGACAACACTGAAGAAATGACACTTTGCTACAATGTAAAGTATTGAGTGTACAGCTTGTATAACAGTGTGAATTTGCTGTCCCCTGAAAATAACTCAACACACAGCCATTAATGTCTAAACCGCTGGCAACAAAAGTGAGTACATCCCTAAGTGAAAATGTCCAAACTGGGCCCAAAGTGTCACTATTTTGTGTGGCCACCATTATTTTCCAGCACTGCCTTAACCCTCTTGGGCATGGAGGTCACCAGAGCTTCACAGGTTGCCACTGGAGTCCTCTTCCCCTCCTCCATGATGACATCACAGAGCTGGGCCGACCGCGCATAGAAACACTGGTAGATGTATATCTACATCTCCTTATTCAGCATTATATCACCTTTGCTCTTTAAGCTTCAATCTTTTATAACATCCCATACAGACCACTACACTATAGTCTTTCTATTCTTTTTGAGATGTAGCCAGTATTTTTGACTCTCAATCTGTGTCTATTCTGTGTGTTGGGGCTCCCATGCCCTCCGAAGATGGGCCACTCTCTCTTGGGCCGCTCGCATGGTTGTATCTTTGTCACAAATTGATAATCGCTCTATAAAACCTTGTGTATATGTACAATAAAGCTCCTGAAGAAGCGGTAAACTTCACCTGCAAAACATGTAGAGCAATCAATACACAGATGGTATTATTGTCCTAATTTTCACACTTGTGTGACCATAGAGCAAATGTGGATCGATTACCCTTGTTGTTTTTAAACAATATTTTGTATTTTATTAAATATATATTTTCGTAAGAAAATTATTAATTTTACTTGAGACTGTTACCTTCAGTTTTCATATGGTACCAATCAAAGTCCATTCTAGCCTCCTTCCTGTATACTTGTTCCTCTAACTTAACCCTAGAGATCAGTGGCGGCTGGTGCTCAAAATTTTTTGGGGAACGCAAACTAACTGAAAAATACTGAAACAAAAACATCAATCCACTGTGCCCATCATATGCAGACTCTGTACCCGGCAAAAGCAGCCATCTGTGCCCATCATATGCAGCCAACTGTGCCCATCATATGCAGCCAACTGTGCCCATCATATGCAGCCAACTGTGCCCATCATATGCAGCCACTGTGCCCATCATATGCAACCAACTGTGCCCATCATATGCAACCAACTGTGCCCATCATATGCAGCCACTGTGCCCATCATATGCAACCAACTGTGCCCATCATATGCAACCAACTGTGCGCATCATATGCAGTCACTGTGCCCATAATATGCAGCCTTTGTGCTCATCAAATGCAGCCAACTGTGCCCCATCAATTGCAGCATCTGTGCCCATAATATGCAGCCACTGTGCTCCACAAATGCAGCCAACTGTGCTCCATCATTTGCAGCCCTTGTGCCCATAATATGCAGCCACTGTGCCCATAATATGCAGCCACTGTGCCCCCCGCCCACTGTCTGCCCAGCACTTACCCCATCATGGTGGTGGGTCAGGCAGCGGGACAGATGCCGAGCTGTGGGACAGGTGCCGAGCTGTGGGACGTGTAGTGTGGCGATGGATACAGGACTCCTCCGTACGCATCTTCTTCCTGTTCTACATGGCGGCCAATGCGATCGCCTCTACCTTCAGCCAATAAGGTGCCCGGTATCTGGGCCTCCTGATTGGCTGTGAGGTGGTTGTGTTAGCAAAGCAAATATTCATGTGCTTTGCTAACACACCTGGGTGCACTGCGAGTGCAATGGTTTGTGCTCCCAATGCACCTTTTTTGAAGCCTATTAGAGCCTATGGCTCTAATCAGGTGCTTCAAAAACACTCCCGCGCAGCTGTAATTCAGACAACCGGTCCCCGAAAAGGGGTCGGACGCCTGAATGGGGGGTGGCTACAGCGACTGTGGATAGATTCATGCAATGCATGAATCTATCTATAGTACACAGAGGGGGTGGCTGGTGAGAGGGGGCGGCGCCCGAGTGCCCCTAATGGACGCACTGCCACAGCTAGACTTTCTTATCCTCAACCCAGCCCAGGAACCTAAATATTAAAGTATATCTGAAGCCAAAGATGCTTTTTTTTTTTTTTGAATGGAATAGGAAACGGTGTTCCATTTTTTAATCCATTTGGGATCTCCCCAGCAGGGGGCACAGACAGCATTAAAAACCTTACAAGGGGTTCTAACACTTCCCTAATCTTGAAAAACAAAACAAAAAATGTGTTGTTTTAGATAACCTAATGCCGACCGCCCACAGTAGTTTTACTGCAAGCTAGTGGCAGCTACAGTACAGGCTAGGTAATGTACCTGTATGTGAGACATGTGCAATTTGATTTGTTCCGAAATTTGACAAATTTGTTGATTCAGAAATATTTGGAATTAACGAAAAAACGTTTAATGACTTTCTCCGAAGATTTGTCAATTCTAAAATTCTAAAATTCGTAAATTCGAAAATCCAAAAATTCGAAAATCCAAAAATAAGAATGAAAAGAATTTTCGGATTTACACATGTACGAATTTACGAATACCGCATCTAAACTAATGGAACATAACAAATTCAAATTTTTTATGTTTCATTTGTTTAGATGTGGTATTCGTAAATTCGTGAATTCGTAAATCCGAAAATTTAAAAATCCGAAATAATAACAAAATAACTAATAATAAGTAACTATTAAATTATAGGTATTGGAATTTCCTTTCAAATTTGTCTGTTTATGAATGTAACTATTTTATCCAAAGTTACGAATTATCCGAATGCCGCATCAAAATGAATGAAACGTAACAAATTAATAATAAATAATAATAATAATAAAACCTTTTATATTATTATTATTATGTATTATTATTTATTTGTTACGTTCCATTCGTTTAGCATTTTGCATCATTTATACCTTCGGATAAATTCGTATTTGTTACGTTTATAAAGGAAATTCCAATACATATAATTTAATAGTTAGTAATAGTTATTATTATTAGTTAGTTATTATATCAAATTTTCTGGTTTTCGTTCTTATTTTCGGATTTTCGCTCTTTTGAATTGTCGGATTTTCATTCTTATTTTCGAATTTTCGAATTTATTTGAAATAATGCACTTCGATCATAACAAATGACCCGAAAAATAAAAAAAACAAAAAACAAATGAAGCTACAGTGCCTTGCAAAAGTATTCACCCCCTTGGCTTTTTACCTATTTTGTTACATTACAGCCTTTAGTTCAATGTTTTTTTTAATCTGAATTATATGTGACGGATCAGAACACAATAGTCTAAATTGGTGAAGTAAAATTAGAAAAATATATACATAAAACTATTTTTCAGAAATAAAAAAAATGATAATTGGCATGTGCGTATGTATTCACCCCCTTGAAACCCATAAAAAGCTCTGGTGTAACCAATTACCTTCAGAAGTTACATAATTAGTGAAATGATGTCCCCCTGTGTGCAATCTAAGTGTAACATGATCTTTTGTTACATATACACACCTTTTTGAAAGGCCCCAGAGGCTGCAACACCTAAGCAAGAGGCACCACTAACCAAACACTGCCATTAAGACCAAGGAACTCTGCAAACAAGTAAGGGACAATGTTGTTGAGAACTTTAAATCAAAGTTAGGTTATAAAAAAATATCCAAATCTTTGATTATCCCTAGCAGCACCATCAAATCTATCATAACCAAATGGAAAGAACATGGCAGAAAGGCAAACCAAAACTCACGGACCGGGCAAGGAGGGCATTAATCAGAGAGACAGCACAGAGACCTAAGGTAACCCTGGAGGAGCTGCAGAGTTCCACAGCAGAGACTGGAGTATCTGTACATAGGACGGCAATAAGCCGTACGCTCCATAGAGTTGGGCTTTATGGCAGAGTGGCCAGAAGAAAGACATTACTTTCAGCAAAAAACAAAATGGCACATTTTGAGTTTGTAAAAGGCATGTGGGAGACTCCCAAAACGTATGGAGGAAGGTGCTCTGGCCAGATGAGACTAAAATTAAACTTTTTGTCCATCAAAGAAAAAGCTATGTCTGGTGCAAACCCAACACATCACATCACCCAAAGAACACCATCCCAACTGTGAAACATGGTGGTGGCAGCATCATGCTGTGGGGATGTTTTTCAGCAGTCGGGACTGGGAAACTGGTCAGGGTTGAGGGAAAGATGGATGGTGCTAAATACAGGGATATTCTTGAGCAAAACCTGTACCACTCTGTGTGTGATTTGAGGCTAGGATGGAGGTTCACCTTCCAGGAGGACAATGACCCCAAACACACTGCTAAAGCAACACTTGGGTGGTTTAAGGGGAAACATTTAAATGTGTTGGAATGGCCGAGTCAAAGCCCAGACCTCAATCCAATAAAAAATCTGTGGTCAGACTTAAAGATTGCTGTTCCCAAATGCAAACCATCCAACTTGAAGGAGCTGGAGCAGTTTTACAAGGAGGAATAGGCAAAAATCCCAGTGGTAAGATATGGCAAGCTCATGGAGACTTATACAAAGCGACTTGGAGCTGTGATAGCCGCAAAAGGTGGCTCTACAAAGTATTGACTTTAGGGGGGTGAATAGTTATGCACATTGACTTTTTCTGTTATTTTGTCCTATTTGTTGTTTGCTTCACAATAACTAAAAAAAAAAATCTTCAAAGTTGTGGGCGTGTTCTGTAAATTTAATGATGCAAATCCTCAAACAATCCATTTTAATTCCAGGTGGTGAGGCAATAAAACAAAAAAAATGCCAAGGGTGGTGAATACTTTTGCAAGGCACTGTAAAACTAAAACGAACAAATTTTTCGGCAGTGCACGTCTACTGTACATCACCCAGCACATGCGCACTGGACACAGTGGATTACAGCTCCCGATACCCGGTAAACACAACTGTTATGAATGGGTTTCATATCACATGGTACCTGGGCCAATCACAGCACCCTGTACTATACCGTAGCTGTGGGCCAATCACATCACCACAATTGTAATCATAGCTGTTATGAATGAAACCCATTCATGACAGTTCACAACATTGCTGTCAGTGTTCCCATCCCAAAAAATAATAATCCATGACCCCTCCCCCCCTATTAACCAGAGTAGCACAGTGTCACTATGGTGACACTGAACTACTCTGATTAACGTATGTAAAAAATAGGTAAAAAAATGAATAACATTTTTTTTTTTTTTAACATACTGTCCGTGGCTAGTATCCTCGCTGCTGACAGTATGTTAAAAAAAGTGATGATCCTGCAGTGCATTCGTTACAGTATGTAAAAAAAAAAAAGTCACAATTTGTGACTATTTAATTTCTTTTTTTTTTATAATTAATTTCTTTATTTTATTTTAGTTGTCATACATATAGAGAAATAAACAATTTCATTAATCCATCAATCGTATGAGTTCCAACGAATCCATTCAAAATCCAATTAACAGCATTACTCCTATCTTAAATACATCTACAGAAAAAACAATAACTAGTTATTTGAGATAGTCCCCATTCTCTCTTCCGTTAGCCCTGCTTCACTTGTATGCCCTGACAACATACTTTACTAAGAAGAAAAACCTCTACATATCTGAAGAGACAAAAGGAGAAAGTAAGAAGCCCCATGAGGGAAAGAAAAAAAAAAGAGAAAAAAAGACAGAAAGAGAGAAGAAAAAAAAACAAAAAAAAAAGAAAACAACATTGATAGGGGAGAGGGAGTCGGAGTTGGAGGGTAGACGTACTGAGGAAAAGGTGAGTTTACTATACCATACCATCCATGGAAGTGAGGTCACCCCTAAGGCCCCACACTCCGAGAATTTAAATGTATTCCATTGGCCCCCAGTTTCTAAATATGTCTCCTTTCGATTTTGAGCCGATAACAACAAATCCTCCATCCTATTAGCCTCTTCAATTCGTGTGACCCAGAATTGTGGAAGGGTACATATCTCTCCACTGCCTTAGGATACATGATCTAGCCATGTTAATAAGATGGCACAAAATGTATTTACTATATGTTTCCCCCGGTATGTTTGAGACATGTAACAAAAATAGAGCTGGATCTTCTGGGAGATTATACTCAGTAAATTTCTGTGCTATGCGCCGTATCTCCCTCCAGATGTACTCCAGTTTTGGGCAGGACCAAAGAACGTGGAGTAGAGTCCCTCTTTCCTCCTGACACCTCCAATATTTGTCTGGGATCTCCGGAAAGAATTTATTAAGTAATGAGGGTGTACGGTACCGTCTTGTCATTATTTTAAAATTAGTTTCTTGGATTCTTGTGGCTATTGAAGATTTCAACGCAAGATTTACTATGTGCCTATGTTGTGCCTGGGTGAACGTCCTGTCTAATGTCCTTTCCCACTTCCTTATATATGGAGGGACATAATCCTCTTAATCTCCTCTTAATTTCCCAAAAAATTGTGACAAAAATTACAACTTCAAAAAACAATGCATGCCTCTTACTAAATTCCTCAGTCTGTCTACTTACCAAAAAAAAAAAAATGGTAATTTGGGGGTTTTAGTACTGCCTTTTTTTGTTGTCTATTTTAAGGGCCTCAGGAAATGAGACAGTCCATCAGTACATTAGGATTGATCGATTTTCAATTATATATCCCATAGTTTATAAACGTTATAATTTTCACAAGCCAATTAATATACACTTATTGGGATTTATTTAGCAGAATACATTTTGGCCTAAATTTATAAAGAAATCAGATTTTATTGGATATATTTTATAACAGAAAGTAGAAAATATTGGGGATTTTTTGGCAAAAATTTGTGCAGAAAGAAAGTAGTTTAAGCTTTTATTAGCTAAGTTGAGTTATTACGTTTTCTTTGTAAAAATACTGTCGTTCAGTATTGTCAATCCCCATTGGTCAGGCCATGTTCTTTATTTCCTCTTTAATGCTGCGTACACACGGTCAGAATTTCCGACAACAAATGTTCGATGGGAGCTTGTTGTCGGAAATTCCGGCCGTGTGTAGGCTCCATTGGACATTTGTTGTCGGAATTTCCAACAACAAAAATTTGAGAGCTGGATCTCAAATTTTCCAACAACAAAATCTGTTGTCGGAAATTCCAAGCGTGTGTAGACAATTCCAACGCACAAAATTCCACGCATGCTCGGAATCAAGCAGAAGAGCCGCACTGGCTATTGAACTTTTTCTCGGTTCGCCGTACGTGTTGTACGTCACCGCATTTATGACGTTTGGAATTTCTGACAACATTTGTGCGACCGTGTGTATGCAAGACAAGTTTGAGCCAACATCCGTCGGAAAAAAATCCAGGGTTTTGTTGTCGGAATGTCCGAGTGTGTGTACGCGGCATTAGAGTTATCTTTAGGCCGTAGCAAATTTTGAGCAGGAAGTTTACACCTTTAATAACTTAAGTTTGCCAATAAAAGGTATCCCGTATCGTAGTGAAGGCTTTTAGGTAAATTTAGTCAGCTCCTCTGTAATCAGTGGAGCAGGGGTTGAACGTTCAGGTCTGCTCAGTGACTCACATGCTGCTGCTCTGATTGTTTGCAATTGTATTCTAGAGGATTCTAGGACTATAGTGTGAGGAAGAGCAGAGAATGCATCCTGAATATTTAAGGGAATCCAGCCAGTCCCTCGGGAGGTGTGCCCAGTTGGTGGTGGAAAAGTCCATAAATAGTCTGAGGCAACAGGAGAGAGTTCCTGGGTCCAGTACTGCTGGAGGAGATCCATGTGCAGGGGCTCTGCCCCTGGGGCATGATTACAGGAGGTGCCACCTAGAAGGCATTGAGGTCCCAGCTTCAGTTTCAGCTGGGGGGGCTATTTGCAAAGCCTACTCCTGGAGATCACTTAGGTCTGGAATAGCTCACTAGAGAGTATAAGAAGGAAGTTGGGGGGAAAGTTGTGCAGCTGTCCTATGGTAGTGTGAGTCCGTATCTCCCTCACTGGAGAGCACCCATTAGATAGATGAAGGAGGCAACAAATGATCCTGTGGCTTTGTGAGTAAATAACCCTGGTGGAGGAAGTTAGTGACTGGGTGCAGCTTTTGGCCTTTCTTGGGGGAAAAGTCCTAGTCAACTGTCAGCATTAGAGATTCTGTAGGGCATTTTTGTGCAGCTGAGGAAGATAGAGAAGAGTCCTCAAAATGTGCAGTTCATCAGCTCTGGGGTATCTCATGCTCCCTGTACCCCATCCACGTTCACTGTTACAAAAGAAACCCTAAAAAGACACCCCTAGACTGTTCCTTTGAGCCAGAGTGAGAGGAAATGTTGTGTGCCTGGCTGTGTGCACGCGCGGGCAGGAAAATAACCAACTTCACTAATGGCTATTTAGGGAGTGCACTACATACTGTATACCTTTATTATTTTTAAAATAGTCCTATGATAAATAAAACATTTTTGTGATTACATCTTGTTTTACATATATAATGGTTTCTTCACCAGATTCCAAGATCCCAGTGTTCAGAAACATGTCTGCCGGGTAGTAGAAAGATGCCAATGTCTGGAATTCAGAGCTTCTGTTGCTACGCCTGTGCACCCTGTTCAGATGGTGAAATGTCCAACATCTCCGGTATATTTATGGAATATTCTTGGTGATTTTATAAAGATGCTTCACAAGTGGGATATTTTTCTACTCATCACTACAAATAAGTGTATAAAGCAAATGAGCTTTGGGCTTGTGTTGGTGGCCTCAGATTGAGTCTTCTTTGGGTCATTCAGGATTCACTGACAGGAGCTGACCTCCTGAAGCAGTTAAAGACCAAAACAGTTAGCCTGCAAGATTTCTGTTGCAAAGAGTATACTGGCATGGGACAAAGCTCTTTGAGTGCAGAAGAACAGTAGACCACCCTCAGCCTTTGGCTTATAAAGTTGGCCAGGATGTGGCCATAAGCAGCTGTAGTAAGTGCAAAAAATATAGAAAGCCTGGCACAGAGATTTTCCTTTAAAAGGAAAATTCACTCACATATAGAGCAATGAGAGGAGCTCTAGTCCTAGTTTTCAGCTTGTGTCCGGGATGATAATGCTGGCTTGTCACTGGCAGGACTGCTGTTAGGCTGTACGGGGCCCCGTGATTTCTATCTGGCACCCCCCTCTTTTCAATATATCAAAACAATATTTTCACAAAAAAAACCCCCAAAAAATCAATAGTGGACACAAACATAACAGAGAACCTGTGTGAGAACCTGTGTGAGAACTTGTGTGAATTAGCCCTTTTAAAAAAAATGTATAATTTTTATAATTATAATTAATAATTATAATGTATAGTTTTTTAAAAAATGTTTACATTTTTAAAATTATTTTATTTTACAATGTTTAAAAAGTACTTATTATAAATGTTAAATTTTTTTTTTTTTTACAATTCATTTTTTTACAGGACAGGGAAGCCGGCAGTGCCACAGGAGGGGGAAAAGGGGTGCAGCAGCAGCTGAAAGCCCGCGAGAGGGAGAGAAACCAGCTTTCAGCAGCTGCAGAGAGCCGCGCAGGGCATCCTTCTGTAATTGCCTCTCAATCCGACCGCACCCATCCCTTCTGCTGTTTGGGCCCCCCTGTGTGCCCGGGCCCCCTACAGGAGGACTGGTGGTCCCCCCCCCCCTATCAGCAGCTCTGGTCACTGGTTCTGCTAGAGTTTGAACGGGGAAAGCTGTCAGAGTAGAAGGGCAGAGTGCAAGTCTGTGAAGAATAATAAACCATACTTTCACTTTGATCCACATCCAGCTGGACCCCTCTTGTTGTCCAACTGTACCTGTACTGTATCCTATACCCTTCCTGTTCCGAACACTGTGCTTGCGATCCCTCCTCCCTCATGTTTTTTCAGAACCCCAACTTTACACAATCTAGAACAGAAGCAGCTCACTAAAGTTCTGTAGACAAAACATTTGGAATTGTATGATTACTTCTGCATACAGGCACAATCCATCTCCACTCCAAAAAGAACAGCATCTGGTGAGATATGGAGAGTGGGTGGCATGTCATTAATTGGATCCCTCCCCCTCCTCCCCTGGCACTGCCTATATAAGCTGCACTTCCCTTTCACTGTTTTAGATTTGACAAAGAAGCTGTTTTCTTTGAAACGCGTTATCCTCACCAGCCTCCGTTCCCATTGCTGAGACCATTCCTGACATCACTTCTGGTCCACGGCTTGGCGTTGACATCATATCCGGTGTCCTCTGTGTGCACTGGGTGGCCATCGATTTGGTTGGTCTCTAGCCACTGCCGCATCACCTACCTCGGATCAGCCTCCTTTTCTCCCTGCCATTATCATGGCCCTCTGTCCATCTCACTGCCGCATGAATAGGTATGTTCATTGACCAATCCCAGCCTCTATATTCCACCAGAAGCTGTAATACACATTGTGCTCCTAAGTGTCAGGAAAGGAACATTCGTGTACACAGACCCACTAACCTGAGGAATGGCGCATTGGCGCCAGAAGAGCTATTTAACCACTTCCAGAACGCTGCGTGCCAATATACATTCTAACTTTGAAGAGGGATATCTTAGTTATGGCAGCAGCTAGCTAGTATCCTCTTCTTCGGCGGGCGGTCCGGTTTCCGTTAATAGTGATCTCTGCAGCGCATTTGCCATGAGATCACTTTTATCGGCAGTGGGAGAGGGCCCCGCTCCCACCGCGCTGCGGTGCCCTCCGACCCTTACCGAAGCCATTGGCAGTGGCGGAGGCAATCGGATCCTTCTTCCTGCTAGGCATGAAGATGAGAGAGGGGAAGATGGCACCCACCTGTCTCCATACCATTGCAGGGCGTCAAAATGTCACTTCTGCCCATAGCTCTTTTTTTTTTATTGCATTTTAGTGTAAATATGAGATCTGAGGTCTTTTTGACCCCAGATCTCATATTTAAGAGGTCCTGTCATGCTTTTTTTTCTATTACAAGGGATGTGTACATTCCTTGTAATAGGAATAAAAGTGACACAATTTTTTTTAAAAGAACAGTGTAAAAATAAAAAATAAAAGGTAAAATAAATAAGAAAAATGTTTTTTTTTAAACAGGCCTGTCCCGCTGAGCTTGCGTGCAGAAGCGAACGTATATTTGAATAGCGCCCGCATATGAAAACGGTGTTCAAAACACACATGTGAGGTATTGCCGCGATCGGTAGAGCGAGAGAAATAATTCTATCCCTAGACCTCCTATGTAACTGAAAACATGCAACCTGTTTTTCTTTAAACATCGCCTATGGAGATTTTCAAGGGTAAAAGTTTGTCGCTATTCCACGAGCGGCCACAATTTTGAAGCGTGACATGTTGGGTATCAATTTTCTTGGCGTAACATAATCTTTCACAATATAAAAAAAAAATTGGGCTAACTTTACCATTGTCTTATTTTTTTATTCGAAAAAGTGTATTTTTCCAAAAAAGTGCGCTTGTAAGACCGCTGTGCAAATATGGTGTGACAGAAAGTATTGCAACGCCATTTTATTCTCTAGGGTGTTAGAAAAAATGTATAATGTTTGGGGGTTCTAAGTAATTTTCTAGCAAAAAAAAATGTTTTTAACTTGTAAACAACAAATCTCAGAGAGAGGCTCGGTCCTTAAGTGGTTAAACTGCACTAGTGAAGCGTTTCAGTGCCGTTTGCATAGGTGTGCAGAGCCTATTGCATTAGGGAGCGCACCTCAAAAGCTCAAACACATATGTGTGTGTGCATGTGTATTTATACTGACGGTGTCAGTAGGGCAATGGATGATGTAAGAAGAAAAAAGGGGGGAAAAACTGCGCTAAATAATAAATTGATAAGTGAAACACCTAAATAATGTGATGAAACAAATTGCATATCATAAGTTAGACAGCAGTGATTTTAACAATATGACATCCATATAATACAAAAATAGAGAAACAGAAAATTGCGCTAATAAATAACACAAAGTGCATAAAATTGTGAAAACAGTATTAAATCCAAATGGGCAAAAATGTAAATAAACTCAAAAGTGTGATGGCATCCAAAAGTTAACCACCCATGCAACTTAAAAAGGCCAAAACTAAGTGAACTAAATAATGATCGTGAAATGTTAGCAACTAAATAAAACCACACATGTAAAAAGAAAGTCCAAGTGAATATAATTAATTCCTCCATGAAAAGCAGTCCACCACCAAGAATGGAAGGGGTCACTCCTTACCAGAAAGCCACGATTCCCTACTACAGAGGATCATGAATCGCAAAGTAGCTAAAACTGGCAACCGGAACTTGCATCAGTATTGGTATCCACTGGGGGTCATCAAATCATCAGGGGTTAAGGACAGGCTCATGGAAAGGGGTACTCTTCAAATCCCATTTCAAATAAACATTTAACAGCCTCTGGGACCGGCAAAAGTCTGGTAGAAAATGCTGTATTCCCAATTCCTATGGACCTGTATTTTTCCTCATTTGGACTCCTCAGTATATTGTCGGCATAGGTGAGGACAAGCTGAGAGGGGTCCAGGAAGACCTGCCATCCATTCTCTTCCTGGACGCCTCTCAGCTCCTCCTCACCTATGCCGACAATATACTAAGGAGTCCAAATGAGAGAAAATACAGATCCATAAGAATTGGGAATACAGCATTTTCTACCAGACTTTTGCCGGTCTCAGGGGCTGTTGAACGTATATTTAAAATGGGATTTGAAGAGTACCCCTTTCCACAAGCCAGTCCTTAACCCCTGATGATCTGATGACCCCCCCATCAGTGGGGGGGGGGCACGGCAGACGGACCTGACCCTCTCCCAATTGCTCCAGGCCGCTACCACTTGCCAGTCATCAGCCCCTGTCGCTGGCTCTCTTATCCTGGGTTGGAGATAATAGGGGGCTCTGGCAGCAGGGGGGAATCAATGTCGGTGTGGATCGATGCGGTGTCCACAGTGTCACAGGGGTGATCCACAGGAGGAGCTGACAGCCCTCTGCATGGAGGGGCCGGGGGTTTGGACTTGGTGGCTGGTGGGTCAGTCTCCCGGTCCTCGACCGTGCGTCTCCTCCCTTCTCCTCCCTCCTTGGCCAATGGGATTACTTCTCCTTTCGGGCCAATCAGGAAACGGGTCTCAGGACCCGCTTCCTGATTGGCCGGGAGGAGAATCAGTGTGAGAATAGTGAATATTAATTTGCTATTCTCACACAACTTGGAGGACTTTGGGCACAATACACTGCACCCCAAGCCGACCCTATTTTGAAGGCTATTAGAGCCTCTAGTTCAGTCAGGTACTTCAAAAAAACACCCCCCTATTGGAATCCATGCATCTGGTGCCTTGCATGTAGATTAGGGGGCCGGACTGATGGATAGGGGGGTGGTACCTGTGTGCCCCCAATGGACGGGCCGTCACTGCACTCCAGTGGATTGATAGCAGAACGAAGTTGATGTATTATGCACTTGCTGAGGTGTTAGCGCCTGGCACCTGTGTTTCTTATGTTGTTGACAGTCTGAAACAGGCATACTTTTGCTAGTGTACGGCAGGCCATACACGGGTCGAATATCGAAATCATTTTCATTCAAAAATCTTATCTAAGAATTTTCGTTTGAATTTTGCATCATTGGTGGGGCTGCAGCAACAGCCGATTTTCATGCGGCCATTTGAGTAATCGAGCATGTTGGAAATTTTTTGAAAAACGAATGGTTTTCTAATCGATGATGGGAGAATCATGCAATAAATGTAAAAGAAAAAGAAATGCACATGTGCAGGAAAAAGAAAATTCCTGGACAGAAAAGAAGATTCCCAGCCACGAAAATTCTTTTCTGTAGCAACATGAGGTGAAATTGAAGGCTTGGTTGGCCAAATTTTGAAATCAATGGTGGCACCATCGGATCACAAAACGCATGAAATTTCTGATTTTCACAAGAAAATTCTTTCGAAATTCGACCATGTATGGCCAGCCTAAATTGTTGAGAAGAGAAAATTCTTAAGGTCAAATCTTTCTTTTTTAGTTTGTGATAAAGTGTAGGATGGTTAAAAGCTCTGTTGAAACATATCATGTGGCCGATGTTCAACAGTTGCTAAGCAAGTAACTGCAGCCACTATTCTACCCTCCCCCTAATGACTAGTCAACAAACCTTTACATCTAATGCAGAGTTTTCCAACCAGGGTTCCATGGACCCCTAGGGTTCCTCCAGAGGTTGGTAGGGGTTCTTGGAACAATGAACAATTTATGCCTCTCATATAAGTTCTCACTGACACCATTCATCTTTTTAGCTATCTGTCAGGGGGTAATTCTTTCCAATGACCACAAGTGTAAGGAGCATTCTTCCCAATGACCACCAATGTAAGGAACATTCTTCCCACTGATCACCAATGTAACGAACATTCTTCCCACTGATCACCAATGTAAGGGACATTCTTCCCACTGATCACCAATGTAAGGGACATTCTTCCCACTGATCACCAATGTAAGGAACATTCTAACCTCTGATCACCAATGTAAGGAACATTCTTCCCACTGACCACCAATGTAAGGAGCATTCTTCTCACTGATCACCAATGTAAGGAACATTCTTCCCACTGATCACCTATGTAAGGAAGATTCTTCCCACTGACCACCAATGTAAGGAACATTCTTCTCACTAATCACCAATGTAAGGAACATTCTTCCCACTAATCACCAATGTAAGGGACATTCTTCCCACTGATCGCTAACGTAAGGGACATTCTTCCCACTGACCACCAATGTAAAGAACATTCTTCTCACTGATCACCAATGTAAGGAACATTCTTCCCAGTGATCACCAATGTAAGGAACATTCTTCCCTTTGATCACCAATGTAAGGGACATTCTTCCCCCTGACCACCAATGTAAGGGACATTCTTCCCACTGATCACCAATGTAAGGAACATTCTTCCCACTGACCACCAATGTAAGGGACATTCTTCCCACTGATCACCAATGTAAGGAACATTCTTCTCACTGATCACCAATGTAAGGAGCATTCTTCTCACTGATCACCAATGTAAGGGACATTCTTCTCACTGATCACCAATGTAAGGGACATTCTTCCCACTGATCACCAATGTAAGGAACATTCTTCTCACTGATCACCAATGTAAGGGACATTCTTCCCACTGATCACCAATGTAAGGAACATTCTTCCCACTGACCAAGGACTCCTCTGTGCTGAAGAGGTTGAGAAATGCTGATCTAATGCAAGAGCAAAAGTTCTGAAAAAATGTGCATGAAAATGTGAATCTCACATCAAAAATTATGTAGCATGTAAACCACACTATTGCAGGTTTGTTTTTTTATTTATTTGTTTTTCAGATAGTGAAAAGTGCTACACATGCTCAGATCTGGAGTGGCCAAATAAAATGAAGAACTTTTGTATCCCTAAACTGGAAGAATTTCTCTCCTATGAAAATGAAACAGTAACGGTGGTGGTCATATCCGTGACTGGCCTGTGCTGTGTAATAACAGTTTTGACACTTGCAGTTTTTATTTTTTTCCATCATGCACCGATTGTAAAAGCCAATAATAAAAGCCTCAGCTTTGTTCTTCTGGCCTCCATCTTTTTGGGATTCCTCTGTGTGTTCCTCTTCCTGGGTCAGCCTGTGGACCTAACCTGCCAATTGCGCCAAATATCATTTGGAATCCTCTTCACTGTGGCGGTCTCTTGTGTGTTGGCCAAGACATTCCTGGTTTGCATCGCTTTTAAAGCCACCACACCTGGAAGTGTGTTCAGAAAACTGTTTGGGGGAAGCTTTCCCAAATCTGTGGTCTTCCTTTGTACCTCTATCCAAGTTATAATCTGTGTTAGTTGGTTGTCCATCTCTCCTCCCTTTCAGGAATTGGACACACACTCATACCAGGAGAAGATCATCATTCAGTGTAATGAAGGGTCAGTTATCGGGTTCTACTCTGTCCTGGGATATATGGGGATCCTGGCTGCTGTTAGTTTTATTACAGCTTTTTTTGCCAGGACATTACCGGACAGTTTTAATGAAGCCAAATACATCACCTTCAGCATGCTGGTGTTCTGCATTGTCTGGATTGCCATGATCCCGGCCTATCTGAGCACCAAAGGGAAATATATGGTGGCTGTGGAGATCTTTGCAATACTGGTCTCTAATGTTGGACTGTTAGGTTGTATATTCTTTCCAAAATGTTACATATTTGTATGCCACCCAAAACTTGATAATAGAATACATTTGCTTGAGAGAAAATCAGCATTTGGCATCACCATAAAGTAGACATGTGCAGAACGTAAAAATTAGTTTTATTTCATTTTTTTTCAATTTGTTATTTACATAAATTTGTTTAATTAATTTTAAGAATTTGTTTAATTTATTCGTATTCCAATCAATTAAAATTTTTTGAATTTGAATCGATTCGAATTCCATTTGAATTCAAATTCTGTTCGAAATTAGAATTTTGGAGGATGGTTATATTCTTTCTATTCCATTCTATTCTATTCTATTGTTTTTATATGCTATTCTTTAATTTTCTGTTCTATTCTTTTATTTTCTATTATATTCTATTCTATTTGAATTAGAATTTATTTTATTTGAAATTTGAATTTCGGAAAACAGTTATATTGTTATATACTTTCCATTCTATTCTTTTCTATTTGTTTATTCTATTCTATTATATTCTTTTCTATAATTTTCTTTTCTATTCTATTATTTTCTATTCTATTCTATTCTATTCTATTCTTTTCTATTCAAATTAAAATATATTCCATTCAAAATTTGAAGTTCAGAAGATGGTTATATTCTTTTTATTTTATTCTGTTCTTTTTTATTCTATTCCATTCTCTTCTATTCATCTCTATTCTATTCTATACCGTTCTTTTATTTTCTATTTTATTTTGTTCTGTTTTATTCTGTTATATTCTATTCTTTTATTTTCTGTTATATTCTTTTCTATAATTACATATTCCATTCTATTCTATTCTATTCTATTCTATTCTATTCTATTATTTTCTAGTTGTTTATTCTATTATTTTCAACTCTATTATTTAATTTTCTGTTCTCTTTCATTTTACTCTATTTTTTTCTATTCAAAATTTATTCCATTCAAAGTTCAGAAGATGGTAATATTCTTTTTATTTTATCCTGTTCTTTTTTATTCTATTCTCTTCTATTTGTTTCTACTCTATGCTATTCTATTCTGTTCCTTTATTTTCTATTCTATTTTGTTCTGCTTTACTCTTATTATTTACTCTTATTATTATTATTTTATTTTCTGTTATATTTGTTTATATTATATTTTTTCTATTCTATTCCTTTATTTTCCGTTCTATTTTATTCTCTTTGTAATCTGGAAAACAAATTGAAAAACCTTTTCACAATCGAAAACTATTCTAAATTGAAAACTGTTTGAAATTGATTCTAAAATTATTAGAATCAATCCAAATTTGAATTAAGTTCAAAATTTTTTTTTCATTATTTTGGATTTTTTAAATTCGTTACCATTGTATTTTCGGAAATTCAGAGACATCTGAATTTCCAAAAAACAAAGATTTGTCCGAATTTCAATTTGGAAACTAAACGAACATGTCTAACATAAAGTCAAGGCTGTGTGCTGGAGGCCCCTCCCCTGTCACCTTTTTAGCTCTTGGTGTCAGGAAAACAGAAGTGACTCATGCAGATAGCATCTATAAACCGTTGAAAACCCAGATTGTGTGTGCTATATAAACTCATCCTTGTAATTTGCATAATTCAAAAGACTTTCTGTGGTCCTATATATAGAACAACTGAGTATTGTAAAACAGTTTTTATTAGATTCCATTAAAAAAACATTTACAAAGCATATTAAAATACTCTCCACTTAGAGGAGCATGTATAGATTCCCAACATAATTCACATGTAGTCGACGCGTTTCGGAAATCCTTCTTCAGGAGGACATGTTAGAGAATCAATATATTGGAACCCACACTTGATCTTTGTAAAAAGGCACCAAATGGTATAATTAATATAGACATGTGCACTGCAGAAAAATTTGTTAGTTTTTGTTTCATTTGTTTTTTTTGGGTCATTCGTTATGATCGCAATTCATAAAATTCATAGATTCGAAAATTTGTAAATTCAGAAAATTCGAAAGAAAATCCAAAAATTCTAAATAATAACTAATAATAACAACTAACTATTAAATTATAGGTATTAGAATTTCCTTTCAAATTTGGCTGTTAGTGAATAGTGTAATGTAATACAAATTTATCCAAAGTTACGAGTTATTCAAAATAACGAATGCCACATCTAAACAAATGGACCGGAACAAATTAATAATAAAAAGGTTTTCATAATAATAATTTTTATTATTATTGTTATTTATTATTATAATTTGTTACATTCCATTGGTTTAGATGCGGCATTCGTTATTTTGGATAATTTGTAATTTGTTACGTTCACTAACAGCCACATTTGAAAGGAAATTCCAATACCTATAATTTAATAGTTAGTAATAGTTATTATTAGTGACATGGGAATTTATAGATAGGCAACTCCTATCCTCATATTGATTAGTGGTTCCAAATTAATAATAACTACTGCAGTAGGGAACAGACACAAAAGATACACTCCACATCTTTCCAAATAACTGTTCTGCTTTATTATGACGCAATTGAAGGTTTTTATACACATGATTACGTAGGTATCACATTAATATTACAATTTTACGTTTATGGTAACAAGGGGCGTAACATAGGCAGACTAATTCTAATTAGGACTCGAAAGAATGCAAACATGTAATGAAAACATTATTAGTGCCGTGTGCACAGTGAGGGCAATACATATAACATAGAATACAATTATATACAGAACCTACAAATTTCCTTTACAGTTAGTTAGTTAGTTAGTTATTATTTCAGATTTTTGAATTTTCGAATTTAGAATTTTCAAATTTACGAATATTCGAAAAAAATTAGTTAAACGGGTTTTCGTTAATTTGGATATTTCCGAATTTCGTTAAAAAACGAATTTGGATAGAAACGAATCGCACATGTCTAATTAAATAACTGGAATTTACATGAAAATATTGCTCATGAAGATGCATCTGATGAACCCACAATGGAACCAATGCCTATCAGGTAAGGCGGGGGTCTCTGAACTATGACCCTCCAGTTGTTCAGGAACTACAATTCCCATCATGCCTAGTCATGTCTGCAGTGCCGGGACAAGGTCATCTAGTGACCAGGGCGAACATATCAAACTGCGCCCCCCAAGATGTATGAGCATTAAGTATCAGCAAAAATCCCCAAAGCATAAATTCTCCCTCCTCCCAGTACAAATCTGCCCCCTGCTGAAACCCCCTCTCCTAGCAAAACTCTTCTACCCCCAAAATCCCCCCTCTGCACAAATCTTCTCCCCCCCTTCCAACACCCCTCCCAACACAAACCCTCCTTAATCACTCTTAACACTCCCCCCACACACAAATTCCCCCAACTAGAATAAAACTCCCTGCCACTCCGCCAAATTCCCCCTTCCAACACAAATCCCCTTCCCCCAATCTCCTTGTGGTGCCCCCCCCACCTCAGATGATACCACAGTGCCCAGGGCAGCCGTCCCTCCTGGCCACCCCTTCTCCTGGCCCTGCATGTCTGTGAATGTCAGAGTTTTACAATGTCTTATGGGACGTGTAGTTCCGCAACAGCTGTAGGGCCATAGTTGGGAGATCCCTGAGGTAAGGGCAGTGGCGTCTCCAGCTTTCAAATTTAGGGGGGGCACATGGGGGGACAGGGACAAAAGTAGGGGGGCAACTATAAAATGCATATATATATATATATATATATATATATATATATATATATATATATATATATCTCCTGGGGCCCTTTACTACGACCCCACAACGGGCCCTTTCACATGTTCTGCAGTGAGCTCCCTTCCTACTGTATTGGGCCCCCCCCAGGGTGGCAGAAAACAAGAGATATATGTCACCAGCATATCAAGAAAATATAAGGATCCAAAGCAGTGGGCGAACTATCAGGGTTGCAAAGGTTGTCCGGGCCCTGGTGTTCTGCCACTGTGGGGTTCCCCAGCCTCCTCTTGCTGTCCTGCCCCTGCTATTGACAGCGCTGGTCTGGCATCTCTTGGAATTTACAGGCTGGTCCTCCTGTCCTAAGGATGGGAGAAATCAGTCTGTTTTTTCAGTAACTGAGAGTCCTGGTGGAGTCCTTCCTGCAACTCGCTCTTCTCCCTGCCAACGAGGATGCAGGTGAAGGAGCAGATCGGGCTGCCGTGGTTGTGCGAGCGCTCGCATTATGCAGTGTCAGCGAGCAGGGGAGGAATCACCTGCAGGAGCTGACTGGGGACTCTCTCCCTCTTAGACATTGATTTTTTGTAAAAAAAAAAAAAATTTTTTTTTTTGGTAGGGGCACATGGTGGGGCACAGCATAATGTTGGGGGGGTCAGGGCCCCCTCTGGCCCCCCCCTAGGGTCGCCATTGGGTAAGGGTACCCATGTATGGTCAAAAAGCAATCAAACATCCTGTAAGCCCAGTCTCCAAACAGGGGGACAAAACCCACAGATATCACACCACAAAAATGTGTATGACTACAGATTTTGTCTTTTGACTCCTGCTGATAGCAGAGGAAGGAGGCAGCAGACAGAAATGACACTTAGTGCTCTGGATTGAGACAAGTACACACTATAGAGGGATATGCTTTGTTCAGATTTCATGTCTGAGGTTTACAACCAGTTTAAAAAAAAATAATGGATTCTCTGCGTGCCTAATTGCTTTCTCTCAGCAGCAAACTGAACAAACTGATTTTGTGTAAATAATTTTGCACCAGTATTATGGGGTTTCTACAACATTTTATCAACATTTGTACCAATTTTTAGCCATGCAGACTACTTAGGCTTTAAAAAAAAAAAAAATATCACATGGATTTGTTTTCTAGTAAATGTTATTAACCACCTCAAAACCGGACAATTACACCCCCTTCCTTCCCAGGCCCTTTTTCAGCTTTCAGCGCTCTCACACTTTGAATGACAATTGCGTGGTCATGCTACACTGTAACCACGTGAATTTTTTTCACATTTTCTTCACACAATTAGAGCTTTCTCTTGGTGATATTTAATCACTGCTGGGTTTTTAATTTTTTCCTAAAAAAAAAAAGAAGACCAAAAATTTTGAAAAAAAAAAAGTATCTTACGGTAGTTTCTGTCAGTAAATTTTGTAAATAAGTAATTTTTCTCCTTGACTGATGGGCACTGATGAGGCAGCACTTATGGGCAATGATAATGAGGCACGAATATGCCACACTTATGGGCACTGATAGGTGGCACTGATGGGTGTCACTGGTGGGCACTGGGCACAGATAGGCGGCACTGGTGGGCACTGATGGACATTGATGGGTGGCACTGATGGGCAGCAGTGATGGGTAGCACTGGTAGCCAGCACTGACTGGCATCACTAATGGCCACTGATTGCTGGGACTTGTGGGCACTGATTGGCACTGATTGCTGGCAGTGGTGGGCAATCATTGCTGGCACTGTTGGGCACTTAAATTAGTGCCCTGATTACATGTATAGATGTCTCCTGTGAGGAGATGCCCCTGATTGGCTCTCCTCACAGTCTAGCAGTGTGAGGGGAGGAGCGTCGATTACCGGCATCTCCATGTTTACATGTAACCGGCTGTGATTGGACATCGGTAATCGTGGCCACGGCTCTTTACACAGATCGGGGTTGCGCCGTGTCCTAGCAACTTGGCACGGCCACGATTGACACGATGCTCGCCCCCGGGGGTGCACGAGAGTAGTCATTCAGGGAAGCAGTCATATGACGTCCATCCAGAACAAGAGCCGCGCCGCCCAGCTGTCATTTGATGGTGGGCGGGCGGCAAGTGGTTAATTAACAAACCCATCTGATCACAACATGAACATGATTAAATGGCTAAGTCGATAAAAAAAAATTATTAAGGCTAGTGTTATGGTTGGGTTTAGGATTAGGGTTGGCCTTTGGGGTGCAATGCATGCACATCAACCACAAAAATGGGCATGTAGTATTTTTGGAAGCTCACAGCACTCCCTTGCACGTTCCTGTGCAAAAATATCAGGCAGATATAAAGAAATAATGTAAGGATAAGGTAAGGTTAAATGGTTGTATATAAAAAAGGCTCAAGCGCTGACGTGGTTAAAAGTTACTACTGAAATACTGATATGGAAACCGAATGGTTAAGATGAGATGATCAAATAATATAGCTGCAACTAAATGAGTGATAAATCAATAAATAATAAGGTAGTCAGTTGCGCTTATATTAACCTCATCTGCCCATTAAAATAGTGAAAGGAGAAAATAAACTACTAAAAAACTCCTTCAAATAATCTTAATCTGCAAATTCTTTCAAAATTCATAAAAAATAAATTAATTAATTAATCAATCTAATCCCACCATTATGCATATAATTAACTCATAAAGTGCATTAGTGATAAAACTTGTTCAAATGTGCATGTGCTTTTCAACATATCTACTATTCATATTAAATGCATGGTATATATCTGATTGAATATATTAGGACGTGCTGCTAAAACTTCCACACATAAAATAAATATAAATGTGCCAAAAAACCTACAAGAAATCTTTCTTATTTCTGAAAGATCCTTCCTGTGCAATGTGGACAATACAACAGTATTATGTAACCAAACTCCTCAGTGTCAGATATAATGTGCAATTGAAACCAAAATTTATAAACTAAGTGAAAACAAATGTGTTACTTTCCTTTTTTCACTTCTTCTTACATCGCTCCTCCACTCAGACTGCGGGCATGTGAAAAGAGAAGTTAAAATCCATTGCGCAGAGATTTAACCACTGATTAAATACTAGCTAGCAGATAAGGTTGTTCCACTCACATAACCTCCTATTAGGGATCGCTTTTATTGATCAGCTGCAAAAAACCAGAGCACAGCGGTGAGATGCTTCATTCACCGCTGCTGCTATCTCACACACTGCAGATGCTAGGGACTTCCAAGGGTTCCCCCTTAAACCCTTGGAAGTCCCTAGCATCTGCATTGTGTGAGATAGCAGCAGCGGTGAATGAAGCATTTTTGTTTTTGTTTTTTTGCAGCTGTTTTTTGCGATGTAAGAAGAAGTGAAAAAAGGAAAGTAACACATTTGTTTTCACTTAGTTTATACATTTTGTAACAATTGCACATTATATCTGACACTGCGGATTTGGTTACATAATACTGTTGTATTGTCCACATTTCACAGGAAGGATCTTTCAGAAATAAGAAAGATTTCTTGTATGTTTTTTGGCACATTTATATTTATTTTATGTGTGGAAGTTTTAGCAGCACGTCTTAATATATTCAATCAGATATATACTATGCATTTAATATGAATAGTAGATATGTTGAAAAGCACATGCACATTTGAACAAGTTTTGTCACTAATGCACTTTATGAGTTAATTATATGCATAATGGTGGGATTAGATTGATTCATTAATTTATGTATTTATTTTATATGAATTGTGAAAGAATTTGTAGATTAAGATTATTTGAAGGAGTTTTTTAGTAGTTTATTTTCTCCTTTCACTATTTTAATGGGCAGATGAGGTTAATATAAGCGCAACTGACTACCTTAATATTTATTGATTTATCACTCATTTAGTTGCAGCTATATTATTTGATCATCTCATATATTCAATCAGATATATACCATGCATTTAATATGAATAGTAGATATGTTGAAAAGCACATGCACATTTGAACAAGTTTTATCACTAATGCACTTTATGAGTTAATTATATGCATAATGGTGGGATTAGATTGATTAATTTATTCATTTATTCATTTATTTATTTTATATGAATTTTGAAAGAATTTGTAGATTAAGATTATTTGAAGGAGTTTTTTAGTAGTTTATTTTCTCCTTTCACTATTTTAATGGGCGGATGAGGTTAATATAAGCGCAACTGACTACCTTATTATTTAAGGTAAATGGTTGATTTTTATCTATTTACAATGAAATGAAAAATGAGCTAACAGAAGAAAAAAATCTAAATCAAATCAATATTTGGCGTGACCGCCCTTTGCCTTCAAAGCAGCATTAATTCTTCTAGGTAGACTTGCACATAGTTTTTGAAGGAACTTGGCAGGTAGGTTGTTCCAAACATCTTGGAGAACTAAGCACAGATCTTCTGTGGATGTCTGCTGTCTCAGATCCTTCTGTCTCTTCATGTCATCCCAGACAGACTCCATGATGGTGAGATCATGGCTCTGTAGGGGCCAAACCATCACTTACAGCACTCCTTGTTATTCTTTACACCAGGAGTCTCCAAACTATGGCCCTCCAGTTGTTCAGGAACTACAATTCCCATCATGCCTAGTCATGTCTGTTAATGTCAGAGTTTTAGAATGCCTCACGGGACAAGTAGTTCAGCAACAGCTGGAGGGCCGTAGTTTGGAGATCTCTGCTTTACACTATAGATAGTTCTTAATGACATTGGCTGCATGTTTGGAGTCGTTGCCCTGCTGCAGAATAAATTTGGGGCCAATCAAACGCCTCCTTGATGGTATGGCATGATGGATAAATATCTGCCTGTATTTCTCAACATTTAAGGAAAAGTTCCCTTACAAAGTTTACAGCCTATTTACGGACGGAGAAAGGCAGTAAGTACGGATGTGTGAGGATACCCTCCGGGCTCCTCCCATAATTTCAGGCCAGTAAACAGGCCTTTCTATATATATATATATATATATATATATATATATATATATAAAATCACACACACACACAGTATTTCACGAAAGTAAGTACATCCCTCACATTTTTGTAAATATTTTCTTCTATCTTTTCATGTGACAACCAGGGGCGGACTGACCATTGAGCGACTCGGGCACTGCCCGTGGGCCCTGGACCACTAGGGGGGCCCATCAGGGTTGCCAGCCTCAGTAAAACCAGGGACAGTATGTATAAATCTGTGTTTTTTTTACATCTGTCTGTGTATACTGTGTGTACATGTATGTGTATACTGTGTGTGTGTGTATACTGTGTGGCCCCATAATCTCTGATTGCCTGGGGGCCCCATAATCTCCTATTGCCCGGGGGCCCCATGAGTTATCAGTCTGCCCCTGGTGACAACCCTGAAGAAGTGACACTTTGCTACAATGTAAAGTAGTCAGTGTACAGCTTGTATAAGTGTAAATTTGCTGTCCCCTCAAAATAACTCAACACACAGCCATTAATGTCTAAACCGCTGGCTACAAAAGTCAGTACACCCTTAAGTGAAAATGTCCAAATTGGGCCCAATTAGCCATTTTCCCTCCCCGGTGTCATGTGACTTGTTAGTGTTACAAGGTCTCAGGTGTGAATGGGGAACAGGTGTGTTCAATTTGGTGTTATCACTCTCACTCTCTCATACTGGTCACTGGAAGTTCAACATGGCACCTCATAGCAAAGAACTCTCTGCAGATCTGAAAAAAAAAAGAATTGCTGCTCTACATAAAGATGGCCTAGGCTATAAGAAGATTGCCAAGACCCTGAAACTGAGCTGCAGAACAGTGTCAAAGACCATACAGCGGTTTAACAGGACAGGTTCCACTGAGAACAGGCATCGCCATGGTTTACCAAAGAAGTTGAGTGCACATGCTCAGCGTCATATCCAGAGGCTGACTTTGGGAAATAGACGTATGAGTGCTGCCAGCATTGCTGCAGAGGTTGAAGGGGTGGGGGGGTCAGCCTGTCAGTGCTCAGACCATACGCCGCACACTGCATCAAACTGGTCTGCAATAAACTTATTTGGTTCAGATGGTGTCAAGCGTGTGTGGTGGCAACCAGGTGAGGAGTACAAAGACAAGTGTGTCTTGCCTCCAGTCAAGCATGGTGGTGGGAGTGTCATAGTCTGGGGCTTCATGAGTGCTGCCGGCACTGGGGGGCTACAGTTCATTGAGGGAACCATGAATGCCAACATGTACTGTGACATACTGAAGCAGGGCATGATCCCCTCCCTTCAGAGACTGGGCCGCAGGGCAGTATTTCAACATGATAACGACCCCAAACACACCTCTGCCTTGCTAAAAAAGCTGAGGGAAAAGGTGATGGACTGACCAAGCATGTCGGCAGACCTAAACCCTATTGAGCATCTGTGGGGCATCCTCAAACGGACATAAAACACATGTGTGCCAGTTTCCTGGATCCTGTCCCTTCACAGGGTAAGTGGAAACAACTCCTTTATGCCCCGTACACAGGCCCGGATTTACTCCCTTTGCCGCCCCAAGGCCGGGCCCTTCAATGCCGCCCCCCCCACCCCCCCCCCCCACACACACACACACCACCAGAAAGAGCCCCCAGACATAATACGGTCAAAGACTGCAGACATGATACAAGAGATGGTCAGAGACTGCAGACATGATACAGGAGACGGTCAGAGACTGCAGACATGATACAGGAGACGGTCAGAGACTTCAGTTCCTATGGACATTAGTAGATAATGGCCGATCGGCCCTCTCACCTGACCCAGCAATACAGCAATGGTTCCTCTGATCAGGAGTCAGCTCACTCTGAATTGCCCGTGGCGATTCCGCTGGGTAGCACCCAGATCTGTATTCCTGCAATGACTCCATTCCTTTCTCCGCCAGGGATGGCACCAGGCTGTGTGTTTTTCCCTCTGGTGGCACAGGGCAGCGGGGTTCTCTCTCTAATGGTTTTCCCTCAGCAGTGTCCTCTCCCTCTGGAGTCCTGGGTGTACTTTCCTGGGTGTAGACCCCCCCAGGACAAACCACCCCCCTCCATTAGTACAGACCCCCTCCAGGACAAACCCCCATCCATTAGTACAGATCCCCCCAGGACAAACCCCCCTCCCTTCATTAGTACAGACCCCCCAGAACAAACCCCCCTCCATTAGTACGGACCCCCCAGGACAAACGCCCCTCTATTAGTACAAACCCCCCCGGACAACTCGCCCTCCATTAGTACAACCCCCCCCAGGACAACCCCCTCTCCATTAGTACAAACCCCCCCAGGTCAACCCCCTCCATTAGCACAGACCCCCCCAGGACAAACCACCCCTCCCTTTATTAGTACAGACCCCCCCCAGGACAAACCCCCCTCCATTAGTACAGACCCCCAGGACAATCCCCACTTCATTAGTACAAACCCCCCTGGACAACCCCCCCTTAATTAGTACAGACATCCCAGGACAAACCCCCCCTTCACTAGTACAGACCCCCAGGACAACCCCCCCTCCATTAGTGCAGACATCCCAGGACAAACCCCCCCTTCACTAGTACAGACCCCCAGGACAACCCCCCTCCATTAGTGCAGACATCCCAGAACAAACCCCCCCTTCACTAGTACAGACCCCCAGGACAACCCCCCTCCATTAGTTCAGACATCCCAGGACAAACCCCCCCTTCACTAGTACAGACCCCCAGGACAACCCCCCCTCCATTAGTGCAGACATCCCAGGACAAACCCCCCCCCTTCACTAGTACAGACCCCCAGGACAACCCCCCCTCCCAGGACAACCTCCCCTCCATTAGTACAGACATCCCAGGACAAACCCCCCCTTCACTAGTACAGACCCCCAGGACAACCCCCCCTCCATTAGTGCAGACATCCCAGGACAAACCCCCCTTCACTAGTACAGACCCCCAGGACAACCCCCCCTCCATTAGTGCAGACATCCCAGGACAAACCCCCCCTTCACTAGTACAGACCCCCAGGACAACCCCCCCTCCATTAGTGCAGACATCCCAGGACAAACCCCCCCTTCACTAGTACAGACCCCCCAGGACAACCCCCCCTCCATAAGTGTACAGATGGAGACAGGCTTGGGCGGGAGTGAGAGACACAGGAGGACACAGGAGAACACGCGCCCCCCTCCCTCCCCCGCACAGAGACCAGCCGCTCCAATCTCCTTCGGCTGCTCTCCTTCTCTGAAAGGAGGAGGGAGGGGGGACAGGCTTGAGCCTCGAAAAACCAGCAGCGGCGGTGACCTGCGGAGGACGTCACCTCAGTCTGGACACACACAGAGAGGAGGAGGAGGAGGAGGAGGAGGGAGAGGAGCACTCTAGTGCTTCAGCGCCCCCACCTCTCTGGCGCCGGGTGCGCTGCATCACATGCTGCTATGTTAGTGTGGGGGCGGCCGAGAATTTGTTGCAGGAGCGGCGCCGCCCCTGTACCACTGCCGCCCCGAGGCCTGGCCTCGGTGGCCTTGTGGGAAATCCGGCCCTGCCCGTACACACGGTCAGACATTGATCAGACATTCCGACAACAAAAACCATCGATTTTTTCCAATGGATGTTGGCACAAACTTGTCTTGCATACACACGGTCGCACAAAGTTGTCGGAAAATCCAATCGTTCTGAACGCGGTGACGTAAAACACATACATCAGGACTATAAACGGGGCAGTAGCCAATAGCTTTCGTCTCTTAATTTATTCTGAGCATGCGTGGCACTTTGTGCGTCGGATTTGTGTACACACGATCGGAATTTAAACGATCGGATTTTGTTGTCGGAAAATTTTATAGCCTGCTCTCAAACTTTGTGTGTCGGAAATTCCGACGGAAAAAGTCCGATGGAGCCCACACACGATCGGAATTTCCGTCAACACAATCCGATCGCACTTTTTCAGTCGGAAAATCCGACCGTGTGTACAGGGCATTAGAGTGTATAGACCACATCCTTAAGTGGATGTGAACCTAATTCATACTTGGTGTGACTGTAGCCGTATTAGTGTAATTGTGACAGAGAAAATTGAGTACTGTCCGTGATACTTTTTTTATTTGCACGAACATACAATTTTTCAGGACAAGCTTTCGGGGTATGTCTCCTTCCTCAAGGTCCAAGCAGTACTGATTTACAAATTTTTACGCAGAAAAAAAAAAAGACACATCTCTGAGAGAAAGGAGAGAGAAAGAAAAAGAGAAAAATAAACACATACAAATCAATGGTAATACAGATAGCAGCAGAGTTAGTGAGATAAGACAGAGGGAGAGCTATAGAATGGAGGGGGGGTGATAGTCACAGAGGGGGGTGTAAAAATTTAGTAAGGAAACCAATATCTAAATTCAGGCCATTAGTTTTAGTGTCAAAAAGAATTATCATTCTTAGTTCAAACGTTTTCCTTTCCTGGATAGTTCTGAAATTCCCTTTAAGAACTAAAACATTGAGGTCTTCTATATTGTGGTCCAGTTGTGAGAAGTGATGTCCTACAGGTGTGCATAAACTGTCTTCTTTATGTTCCTTGATGGTATGTCTGTGCAAATTCATCTTCGCTTGCAAATTCTGTCCTGTTTCACCAACATAAGATCCTTTCATAGGCGTGTGCACACCCGGCACACCCTAATCACCCTGTGGCCATTAGTGTTATCACTCTGTGTAGCAGCAGAAACAGGGGAAAGATCTCCCTCTTAACGGCTCTGCCATAAGGGAAGTGTTTATACTCTTCTCTTTCACTGTGCAGGCAGGGAGATCAATGTGCCGGGGTCATATATATGTAGACACCCGCACACGCATGTGTGTTTGAGCTTAAGGGTTCACACCTATGGATTCTTTGCTGCACCTTTTGCATTGGATGAGGTACACAACATTACTGGAGGTACATGGTATTGAAGGTCCCATTTGTGTGTGTCAGGAGCCAGGGAGCGTCTCCGCTCGCCAGGCTCTGGTGCGCATGCGCGGGGGATTGGCGCTTCGCCGCACACCCGTCCGCGGCCTGATGGTGCGGCGCGCGCGGGTGCACGGCGGACCTCGTGTGCGCAACATCGCCCGTGCGGGTGCCTGGTAGCGCGTCACACTGATGCGCTCGCCGGGCAGGGAGACTATTTCTGACGGCTCCAGCGCCCAGTCGGGTTGCTGGTTTGTCGTCAGCTCTCCCTGTTCCCTGTGCCTGTTTAAACCTCTGATATCTGCCTGCCTGTGTACTGAATCTTGGCTTGTCTAAACAACTACTCTTCTGGATTGCCCTAATTACCTGCCTGATCTGTGTACCGAACCCTGGACTGTTTAACCACTACTCTGCTGGACTGTTCTGATTACTTGCCTGCTCTGTGTACTGAACCCTGGCCTGTTTAACCACTACTCTGCTGGATTGTCCCAATACCTTGCCTACTCTGTGTACTGAACCCTGGCCTGTTTAACCACTACTCTGCTGGATTGTCCAATACCTTGCCTGCTCTGTGTACCAAACCTTGGCCTGTTTAACCACTCCATTACTGGACTAACCTGATACCCTGATCACTACCTGCTAAATATCTAACCTCTGCTTATTATTCCAGTCCTGCCTCTGCCTTACTCCGCCCTGATCTCCGGTCTCTCCTGCAGACCCCAGAACACCCGCTTCCAGTCTTGGAACCTACTATCTGCCGGAAGCCCGTACCTCCGCGTGCCCTCAGCTTCCTGTACCCATTTCGGGGGTCTGGGTGCGCGTGGTCGTAAGGGCGAGCCGCTCTCGGCATCTCGGCCTCGGTGAGTATTAGTCCGTGACAGTGTGTGTGACACTTTTGGATAGATTTATCTGGTTGCATAGTTTGCAGCGTTTTTTATTGCAGGTTTTGCTTCCATTATTTGTGACTTCATAATCAGAGTGAAGTTTCCTGGTGATTAGTTTGTGTCTGAGGTTGGGTGGTTGTCTGAAAGCCAATAATGGGGGTTGTTGGAATATTACTTTCAGATTTTCATCCTCTGTTATAATGGGTTGTAAATCTTTGATTATCTTTTTGATCCCTTCAAGTGCTGGGTTGTATGTGGTGACTAGAGGTACTCGGTTATTTGTTTTTTTCTCTGTGTATTGGAGGAGATTTTCTCTTCGGGTTTTCAAGGCTGTGTTTATGCTGTTGTTGATGGTTTTGTCTTTGTAACCTTTCTTATGCAAGGAGTCTGCCAGTGTTCTGAGATGTTTATCCCTGTCTTCTGGGTCTGAACAAATTCGGTGGTATCTGATGGCCTGGCTGTGTATGATGGCCCGTTTAGTGTGTTGGGGGTGAAAACTGGAACTGTGAAGATAGCTGCATCGGTCAGTCGGCTTTCTGTATATCGACGTGTGAAGCTTGTCATCCCTGATGTATACTGTAGTGTCTAGGAAGTTGACATGTGTGTTCAAATAATCCATTTTTAGTTTGATAAATGGGTGAAAAGTGTTGATCAATGAGAAGAATTGGTTTAGATTTTCTTCACCTTCAGTCCATATCATGAAGATATCATCAATATAGCGATAATACCTGTATGGCTTTTGTTGTATGCTGTTCAGGAATTTGTCCTCCAGGTCAGCCATAGATAAGTTTGCATATTGGGGTGCCATTTTGCTTCCCATAGCAGTACCCATACACTGGAGATTGATGTCATTACTGAAAGTGAAGTAGTTGTGTGTAAGAATGAATTCGATGAGCTGTGTCACATTCTCAGCAGTGTATTTGTGGTTTGGTGAGGATGATAAGAATCCGTGACATGCCGTCAACCCATCCCTGTAAGGGATGTTACTGTACAGAGATTCTACATTCATAGTGACTAGGAGTGTGTTTGGTGGTAATTGTTGTATATTGTTAAGCTTGTTCAGAAAATCAGTGGTGTCTTGCAGGAAATTTGCAGTGTTCATGACTAAAGGTTTTAACATGTTTTCTACAAGGCCTGAGATATGTTCGGTAAGTGTATTCATACCTGTTATAATGGGTCTGCCTAGATTTCCTGGCTTGTGAATCTTGGGCAGCATGTAGAAGTCTCCAATTTTCTGGATTATCCGGAATCGCATTGATGAGTTCTGAATGTAGGTGGCTTGGTTTTGTCCTGGGTCGGATCATAATCCAGTTTTTTGTAGTAAGCAGTATTTGCCAGTTGCCACTGGCCCTCTTATATATATTTGTCTGTATCCATCACAACTACTGCTCCCCCTTTATCTGCTGGTTTGATGGTTATGGCCCGATTATTGTGCAGATCATGTACAGCTCTTCGCTCCAGTGGTGAAAGGTTGTATAATATTTTCTTTTGCTGGGTGGATATTAGGGATGTGACCCGCAGCCTGAAGCTGTCAATATAGGTATCCAGTTTGGGGTTGTGTCCTTGTGGAGGTGTGAAGTTGCTGTTCTTTTTGTCACCTCCTATTGTCCTAGGATTCCTTTCATTACTGTGAAAATATGTGTGTACTCACTTTTGTGAAATAGTGTGTGTGTATAATTTTTTTTTATTTAGGTGGCAATAATGCATGGCATTCCAATAAGGCTGGAAAAAAAACCTGAGGCTGAAAGTAGATTGTCATTTTACTATGCTTATGTCATGTGCACACTTCTCACACACATATGTAATGAATATTTTTTACTGTATATGAAATGAATACCTTTTTATTGTCTGTTATTTATTATAACCAATAAACATTTTATAATGCAAATCAAATATGGTCTATTTTACCTCCACTACCCAAGCGCTTCATCTAAAGTCCCAACTTCCGCTTTGTACTTAAGGAACATAAAGAAGATAGTTTATGCACACCTGTGGGACATCACTTCTCACAACAGGACCACACTATAGAAGACCTCAATGTTTTAGGTCTTAAAAGGGAATTTCAGAACTATCCAGGAAAGGAAAACGTTTGAACTAAGAATGATAATTCTCGTTTCAATATTTTTTATTTTCAAATAAAAGTGAATACAACATAGATCAAAAACATGAAGCAGGTCCTCAACCCCACTGGAGCTGATAATGATTTAACAGTGACAGAAGGTTAACCACCAAATTATACAGGTGAGCTCTATAGTGATCAGAAAATGAAAAGGAAGACTTGAAAATCAATAATACATAAAAGGATTCATGTAGATGAAGGGGATAACCCAGATAATAAATTCAGATTTATCTAGTAATTTTTTTAATTTAACCCGGGATACCCCACTAAAGGAAAAAGTGGGCGATCCAGGAGGGGGAGCGCTCCACCACCCCATTAGGGAACACACTGTGGCAGAACCCTCCATCCCCAAGACCCCCCACCCCGTAAATTACCTAGGGCTGCGTAAATTTGTGAAAGATCATGTAAATCAACCCATCACTTTCTGTATAGGATAGAAAGTATTGATGTCAAACAAGAAAAACCAAAGGTTTTGGAATATCAAGAGACCATGAAGCATGGCTTGTATTTGACTGCCAGAACAAACAACTAGCTCAAAGGAAAGGAAAAAAAAAAAAAATGGAAGAATATATTGTTTTTAACATATACCTGGTTTTTCCTTCCTTGAGGAACATGTGAGATATCCAACATAATGCTAGACCATGTTACAGAAGAGTAATCGTGTTTGGTCTAGATAAAAGTCATTTGAGTAAAAAGTGGGGGATGGGGACCTTAGGAAGAGTGGGTATGGGAGAGGAAAGAAGAGAAAAGAAAAGAAAGAGACAGAAGAAGAGAGGTAAGCTTATATTGGAAGTCGACCGGGGGGAGCCAGGAGTCTTATAGTCATCTCTTGAAGACGCTAGTAGAGGGAAATACCCACAAAATCTGCCCAAGGCTCTCATGTAAGTTTAATAAAACCAAACAATAATTGCGCTATTACAAAAGAAATAATGAAAAAAGTAGCTGCTGGCATGTAACACAGTGGTGAACAATGTACAAGAAAATGAGATAAAAAACATGCAGCGCTCAAAGGGTGCATATAAATTAATGATTTATATCTATGGGAGAGTGTTAAAGAGAGAAACTACACCCATGAAGTAAAAATCAAATGTGTAACCATATCATAAAAAAAAAAAAAAAAAAGTCCATAGGTGTATAGTGGATCATCTGTTAGTCCCAAACACACATGAGGGTTCATGGGCGTAAGTGGTGTCGTGTGTCCACGTAAAGTGGGAACCGAGGAGGACTCTGTATGTGGAGACACTCTGCACGTGGGTCTTCTAATTACACAATGGACACTGTAATCGGTAGAAATGGATATCGTTACCGGAAAAGGTGGACACAGTCACTGTATAGTGAAGTGTCATACAGGCTTGAGGGATACACCGATCCCAAAGGTATCCAGCTGGAGGAGTCCTGACGGGGAGTCGCATCCAGGATCCGAGTCGCCGGACGGTGGTATGGGGGTTTCCGGTCTCTCAGGGTCTCTCTTTCAGATGGAAGAGGTTTGGAGATAGAAATGGTTGGGGCTCAACGAGGTCCCATTCATGAGGGGAGATAAGAAAAAAACCTCCACATAGGGCACGAATCAGTTAAAAAGAGAAGCTTTATTTAAAAGCTAGAAAAAATGTGCTAGACAGTGCACTTCATTGGGTAAAATGTGATCACAAAAGGTAAAATAAAATCGCGTGGTAACAGATCATTTAATGGTGTGAGCAACCCTATGACATGTTTCGGAGCAACCTCCTTCTACTGGGGCATAAGCCTAAATGCCTGAACCACGCTTACATTTATGCACAAATAATTAGACAGAATAGCCATCAGCTGTATAAAACCTGGGTGTTCACATATTTGCATGGGATCTGGGAGATCTCTTAGGCAATTACATGAAGATCCTCAACTGCTGGAACAAACAGCTCCCTTTGTCTGACCCAGCAGCTGATACAAGACCTACATTGCTGACACTCAAATTCACTATAAAGTGAATATCCAATCAGGGTGCTCTATGCGGAGTCATGTGATAGCGTCACCGCGCGTGACGTCATCGCGCACCGGACGCCGCGCTCCAAGCCTCCTTTCCAATCCAGGAAGTAAAGGGCTAGCTGGTGGAGTTATTACATCCACAGCGGTCCCAGGAGGTTAATGAGGCACGTCAGTCCTGTGCGCTCCAGTGCGCTTGACATCCGGTGTCCCCACTCAGGGGAATAGAGCATTAGGTGTTACGGGGAGAAAGACAAATATATAAATGCATATATCCACAAAGGGAAAAGACATCTAAGATCAAACATAAATATAATATATGTATCTGACAATATGGTTATAAGTCTTTATACTAAAAAATATAAAACATAAAATGAAAGATACTTTTAACTTTCAAGCTTAATTGCCTGTTAGGTGATATCAGGCCCTATTAGGTGGTAATATAGCAGGTTCCCGCAACAGATAGCATAACGAGAATATTAGCAAAAATAACGTGAAGGTATATGTGTAAATCGAGGGTTTCCAACATGGTTTAGGACTTATTTATAAAAGCATTTATGTCCCATTCCACGTTTAACCCATGGGGGGAGTAGCTTTTTAGTTGGTAAATCCAGAAAACCTCAAGCTGTAATACCCCCCCTAGTACGTGGACCCCCTCTCCAAGATGGAATGAATTTATCTATTACTTGAAATTTAGAGCCTCTCTGATTTTTATTATGGAATTCTAAGAAGTGACGGGGGACACTGTGATTAGTGCGACCTTTTTTGATAGCAGTAATGTGTTCATTAACACGAATGTTAAATGATCTGATGGTGCGGCCGACATACTGCATATTGCAGGGACATGTGATGAGGTACACGATGTATCGTGTAGTACATGTAACAAAATGTTTAATCTGGTATATAGTGGAAGTGACGGTAGACTCAAAATTCACAGATCTATGGTTCCCACAAGAGTTGTGCATGCACACGTTACATTTCTTACAGGGATAGTATCCTTTGGTCTCTGGGAAAAAGGACGGTCTGGTGGGTGCTTCTATAACATTACGGGAGATGTGATTCCGCAATGACGGAGCACCCCTAAAAGTAACCCCTGCTTTCATGGGAAGCACAGGACCTAAAACCGGATCACTTCTCAGAATATTCCAGTGTCGATTTAAAATTTGTTTGATCTGTCTGTGTTGGACAGAGAACTGGGTGAAAAGTGACCACTTAGATTTGTTGTTGGGAGCTGGTTTTGGTCGCATAGATGTTAGCGTATTGCGATCAATAAGAGAGATTTTTGAAATCTCGCTGTCGATCTGGGCGGGTTGGTAACCTTTCTCCAAAAACCATTCTCTCAAGAATTGTGCTTGGTGCAAGAAATCAGTGGTGTTGGTGCAATTCCTTCGAATTCATAATAACTGACTGCGGGGGACAGAGTCAAGCCAAGGGCCATAATGGCAGCTATCTGTGGAGATATAGCCGTTTCTGTCCGTTGGCTTGGAGAAGGTGGTGGTTACAATCCGACGGTCAGAAACGGCAATCTCCAAGTCCAGAAAATGTATCGAAACCGTGCTAAGTTCATACGTTAAGATGATACCTCTATCATTATGATTCAAAGTGGCCATAAAATCGTGAAGAGTCTCCTCATCACCCTTCCACAGGAGGAGGATGTCGTCTATGTATCTAGCACATAAGCACAGCTCCGGTCGCTGTGCGGGATAGACGACATCCTCCTCCCAAAGGGCCATAAAGAGGTTGGCGAGGCTAGGGGCAAATTTGGCCCCCATAGCCACGCCTTTCCTCTGCAAAAAGAATTGGTTGTTATACCAAAAATAATTTGTTTGTGTTGCGAACCGTAAAAGTTCCATAATATAATGTTGTTGTGGTACCGGGATATCCTCACTAGTGTTTAGATAGTGTTCAACGGCGGCTAGACCTAACCTGTGCGGGATGGAGGTATACAACGCTGTAACGTCAGCCGTGACCAAAATAAGGTTGTCTTGATATTCTATATTTTCCAATCTACGTATAGTGTCCCCAGTGTCCCTAAGGTAGGATGGAACCCTGGACACAAGGGGTTGGAGGAAGTAATCTATATAGCGGCCGACTCTAGATGTTATAGAGTCGATACCGCTTATGATGGGTCTACCAGGGGGTTTTTCGCTATTTTTATGTACCTTGGGGAGGTAGTACATCACTGGAATGCGTGGTCCTACTGGGACTAGGTAGTCCTTTTCTTTTTTCGTGAGGATTCCTTGTTGGAAGCCTTGCGTTACTAAGTTCACTAGATGTTTTTTAAATTCCCTAGTTGGGTCCCGGGGTAGGGGTATATATGTCTTTTCATCACTCAGGATATGACACATCTCCCTGTGATAGTCCTCCTTGTCTAAAATGACTACCCCGCCCCCCTTATCAGCGGGGCGGATGACTATGTCCTTACGTTCACAGAGAGATTTTAGACCTATCCTGATACTAGGGTGGTCAAAAGTACGTTTATTGGGTAAACAGTCCAGATCTTTGAGAACTAAATCACAAAAGACTTTAATGGCAGGTGCTGTAGCACTAGGAGGATTGAATAGAGAGGGATTGGCCAGTCCCGTATGAAGGGCTATCGGGCTTGAGGTTGTAATATTTGTATTAGTTGTACCCTCGATACTCACAGGGTTGGCTAAAAAGTGTCGTTGCACATTGAGTTTTCTTTTAAATTTCTGGACATCGATAAAGGTGTCAAATTTGTTCAGTTTTTTAGAGGGAGCAAATTTGAGACCCTTGTCCAGTACGTGTAGTTCAGCGTTAGAAAAAGGTTTTTGGCTGAGATTAAAAATGCCACTCATTTTTAATACCGTTTTCTTTTTCCTGGACCTCCAGCCTCCTCTAGAGCCTCGTTTCCGTTGATTCTTCGTTTGGGCCCGGATGGTCCCCGGGGAAAATCCTCTTTGTATGGGGGGTCTGGGTATGAATGATTGTATGTATATGGTGATCTCTCAAGTTGATAATGGTCCCTAGTGTGTGGTTCATCTCTTAGCGGTGAGAATCGGTTAAAGGTACGGACAGGGGTCCGGTAGTTGTAATATGGTTCAGGATAGTCCCTTCTGTGTTGGTTGCGTTGATGGGTTGCTCACGCCATTAAATGACCTGTTACCACGCGATTTTATTTTACCTTTTGTGATCACATTTTACCCAATGAAGTGCACTGTCTAGCACATTTTTTCTAGCTTTTAAATAAAGCTTCTCTTTTTAACTTATTCATGCCCTATGTGGAGGTTTTTTTCTTATCTCCCCTCATGAATGGGACCTCGTTGAGCCCCAACCATTTCTATCTCCAAACCTCTTCCATCTGAAAGAGAGACCCTGAGAGACCGGAAACCCCCATACCACCGTCCAGTGACTCGGATCCTGGATGCGACTCCCCGTCAGGACTCCTCCAGCTGGATACCTTTGGGATCGGTGTATCCCTCAAGCCTGTATGACACTCCACTATACGGTGACTGTGTCCACCTTTTCCGGTAACGATATCCATTTCTACCGATTACAGTGTCCATTGTGTAATTAGAAGACCCACGTGCAGAGTGTCTCCACATACAGAGTCCTCCTCGGTTCCCACTTTACGTGGACGCACGACACCACTTACGCCCATGAACCCTCATGTGTGTTTGGGACTAACAGATGATTCACTATACACCTATGGACTTTTTTTTTTTTTTTTTTTTTTATGATATGGTTACACATTTGATTTTTACTTCATGGGTGTAGTTTCTCTCTTTAACACTCTCCCATAGATATAAATCATTAATTTATACGCACCTTTTGAGCGCTGCATGTTTTTTATCTCATTCTCATGTAAGTTTGAACTTTTCTGAGCGATCCAAGATTACGCCCGCCATCTTTTCCTGGTTCATGATCCAGGATATCTTTCTTTTGGCCATGAGAGTGGAAACATACGGTTGTTTCCAAGCCTTGGCTATCGTGAGCTTAGCTCCTAGAAGGATAAAGTATATGAGGCATTGCGTATTCCTGGAAGCTCCCCGGACTGGGAAGTTAAGGAGTGCTATGAGAGGGGACACTTGAATGGATAAGGCGGTAATTTTGTTAATCCAGGCAAAGATCTTGTGCCAAAACTGGCGTATTCTGGGACAGGACCACCAAGTATGGAACATGTCTCCTCGTAATTCACAACCTCTGAAGCAGAGAGGAGAAGATGACTGGAAAATTGCAGTTAGTTTAGATGGGACTAGGTACCATCTAGTTATAACTTTTACGCTAGCTTCCATGAGGCTGGTATTAAGGATCCCCTTGAAGGAGTTGGCGAAATTTCGGTGCCAAGTGTCGGTTTTCCATTGTTGTGCCAAGTCCTCCTCCCATTGAAGCATGTAAGGTGCCTTGGATTGTGCCGATGATAGGGCCCTGTATATCACTGAAATTTCCCCCCTCTGCTCAATGGCCTGGCCACACCAAGATTCATATGCAGTTATTAATAGTTTGTTTGAAGATGTCTTGCACTTTTTCTGTAAGAAGTTTGAGATTTGAGAGAATCTGAAAAATTCTGCGGGGGGCATTTCCAGGTTACTAATACAATATGCTTTGGATAGCGGGCCCAAAGGTCTGAGGAAGTGACCTGTCCTGTATATCTCTTTGTCTAGCCACCATCGAAAGGCTTTGATGTCTAGCCCCGGTGGAAATACAGGATTATGAAATATGTGTTTAAGAGGTTCTATGGGTGAGGAGATCTGATTATTTTTCCGTAAGCCATCCCAGAGATTGAAAGAGTGTGAAAGCGTCGGAGACAAGATTCGGGGTCTTAGATTATTAGGACACCAGAGGAGATAGTCTATGGTATGGAGGGGTACTGCCTGCCTTTCAATATGTAACCAGTCGGGCTGTTCCCAATGTGAATAAACTGCTGAAATTTGAGCAAGGTGGGCTGCTTGGAAATACCAGAGTAAGTTAGGTAGGCCTAATCCGCCTTCTGTCTTGGCTCTAAACAAGATTGATTTTGAGAATCTATGACCTCCTTTGCCCCATATAAATGTTATCATTTTGGCTTGGAATTGTTTTAGTTGGGCTTTGTCAATAGGGATTGGGAGGGCCCTAAAGTAATATAAGATGCGGTGAAGAAGTGTCATTTTAATTGAATTTATTTTGTCAAGGCAGGATAACGAGAGCCCAGACCACCTGGTCAAGTCCTCTTCTAGTTTTTGGTATAGCTGAGGATAATTAGCTTGGTAAAGAAGCTCTATTTTGGGGGTCAATTTAATCCCCAGGTATGTGATATGTGCTTCATTCCACGTGAACTGGAAACTCTCCCTAAGCCTGGCCAGCAACGGAGCTGGTATGTTGATGTTGAGCACATGAGACTTTTCATAATTTACCTTAAGACCTGAGATAGTTCCGAATTCTTCAAGAAGGCGGCATATGTTGGGGAGGGAGGTCAGGGGAGACGATATAAACATCAGAATGTCGTCTGCAAACAACGCACATTTGTGATGACGGGTGCCGCACTGAAAACCCTGTATGTTCGGATTGGATCTGATGGCAATTGCTAGGGATTCGATTGCTATGGCAAAGATCAATGGGGATAGGGGGCAGCCCTGTCTTGTACCTCTCAAATGGGGAAAGATTCAGAGTAAAAGCCCTGCAGACGCACCTGAGCTGTGGGAGAAGAATATAGAGCTTGTAGAACATTAAGGAAGGAGTCCCCAAAGCCCCATCTATGTAAAATGTTAAATATATATTTTCAATGTACGGAGTCGAATGCTTTTTGGAGATCTAGGGACAATAGACATCCTTGTCTGGGCGGGCCTCCATCCCAATTGGAGTTGAGGAGAGAAATTATATCTATCGCATGTCTAGTTTGATCTGGACCCTGTCTTCCAGGGATAAATCCTACTTGGTCTTTGTGAATATATAAACTAATAAAGGAAGCCAGGCGGTCTGCAAGGATCTTAGTCAGAAAATTTAAGTCATTATTGATAAGGGATATAGGCCTATAATTGCCTATGGAGCTGGGGTCTTTATTGGTTTTGGGGAGAACTGTGATGTGAGCCATATTAAGTGAGGAGTCTAGTTGTCCCCCTTGCCTGAGGGCGTTGAAGAACTTGGCCATATATGGGGCAAGTGTGACGGCAAATGTTTTATAATAGGGTATAGAAAACCCATCTGGGCCTGGTGCTGAGAGAGATTTAGAGTTTTTAATGACCGTGCATACTTCCTCCGCTGAAATAGGGGCATCTAATTTTTGGCGATGGCCATCTTGTAATTTAGGAGTTTGAATATTATTTAAAAAACTGTCCATCTCCCGTTGAGGAGGGTTGTGTTCCATACTGTATAAGGATTTGTAGTATCTTTGAAATTCCCCCATGATACGTTGGGGATTCTGTGAGAGGGTGCCCCCTTGAATTTTGATTTTTGGAAGAGCTTGGGACTTGAATTTTGGGGAGAGTCTAATTGCTAGCATTGAGCTTATTTTGTCACCGTGACAGTAAAATTTGGATCGGTTCCACCTTAACCATTTTTCAGCCTTGGTAGTGAGGGCCAGGTTTAGTGCCATACGGGCTGCGTCTAATTTGGCTATGGGTACCGAGCTAGGATTAGTTTTATGCATTTTAGACAAATCAGAAAATTCCTTATCTAATTTTGCAATTTCCGCTTTATTAGACTTGTTAATGTGCAAAGCTATTTGGATTAAGTGGCCTCTAAGAACTGCCTTGTGAGCTGCCCAGAGGCAAGAGGGGCTAACATCTGGTGTGTCGTTGGTTTAAAAATAGGTAAGGATATGTTTTTCGATTTCCGCTGCTCTGGTCGGGTCGCTCAGGATGGATTCATTAAGTCTCCAGTGTCTATCAGGGATCCGGCTCCCCTGGCGGAGGAGTGTCAATATTACCATGGAGTGATCCGACCAGACCACCTCTTTAATAAAAGCTTTTTTGGTTAGTGGGATAGAGGATGATGTAAGGAGAATATGTTCGATCCTAGAGAAGGTTCCGTGGGTGTTTGAGTAGTGGGTGAAATCTCGGGTAGTGGGGTTAACTTCCCTCCATATATCAACCAGTCCATATTGAAATAGTAATTTGGCTATTCGGAGGCTCTGTTTGGAAGGTCTGGTTAAGCGTGCGCCCGGGGGTCTGGATTTATCTAGCCCCTGATCGAACAAAGTGTTGGAGTCTCCCCCAAAAATCACTGTGCCCTCAGCTAGTGGAGTTAGGGTCTTTAACATGTTTTGGAAAAAGGCCAATTGGCCAGTATTGGGGGCATAATATGAGATAAATGAGTATAATTGTCCATCTAATTCACCCACTAGTAGTAAATATCTCCCATACGGGTCTTTGTGTTCTGACTTTAAGGTGAATTTGCATCTCTTTGAAATGAGAATGCCTACTCCCTTAGTCTTATTCTCGGCATTGGCCAAAGAAAAGAAGGGGAAACTAGAGTGTATGAAAGATGGGCAGAAGTTTTTAGGGAAGTGGGTTTCCTGTATGAGAACTACGTCTTTTTTTGTGAGTGCATGTAGTCAAAAATTTTACGATTTTTAATGGGAGAATTCAATCCCTGCACATTATGTGTAACTACCCTGAGAGTAGTTTGTACCTGTGGTGTATTAGCCATTGAGCAGAGGCGGGGAACGAACTGGGGCCACATCAGCACTTACCCAATCGAGTTCATGGAGGCCAAGATACATCACAGGCCTGGCAGAGTCCCTGGATGGCAGTAGACAACCTCGGGGTGTTTCCCCCAGTCGACCTCTGTAAAGAGATTATAATAAGTGTCTTGTGAAAGAGAGATGAAGTTAAAGGAGACAGGAAAGGCGAAAGACAAGGGAGTCTTCCGAGGGATGGAGGGGACAGAATCCTCCATCTAAGTGAAAGGTGAACTTTAGAGTCCCTCTAATCGACAGGGACTACACTTGTCTAGAGAAGAGACAAAAATCTGTTCTTCCAGACAAGAGGGGGTGCATGAGCACCACTCCAGCAGACAGGCCTCAAAAACTATGTCTCCAGGTATAACCGAAAAAAGAGGCCTAAAATGGGTGCTAGGCTCTAACAGTAGTAACAGACAAAAAATTTCACCCTAAGCAACCTCAAATAATGAAGATGTAAAATATAACAGCAGGTAAAACTACTTATTGCCGTGAAAAAAAAAAAGAAGTAAAGTAAAACTGTGAACCATCTTAGGACAAGGATATTAAACTGGATCTGAATGGGCAGTAATACCCATGGTGAAGGGGATAATGATGAAGGTCATTCCGGATGAATTGGATACACTAGATATCACATTCATTGGTAGGGATGTAGGAGGAGAAGGTCCCTATGATGGACCCAGACAAATTGTGGATATCATCACTCCTCCTCCTCCTCTCGGACACCCCCATAGGGACATGGCCGAGAGGGGGATCCTGGCTATAAATTATGTCTAGTGCATTTTTTAGTAGGTTTCACAACCCCGGGAAGGTCTCCCCGCAAGATCCCCTCAGCCCAGTTAAAAATTCAGGCCAAGGGGTAACCATCCCACAAGAGACCAACCCGGGGTGCGATTCCCCCCAGACCACCTGAGAGGAAAGAAAGTGTCCACGAGGACCGGGCACGGCCCAGACGGCTAAATAATTAAAAGAGTCATGGAGGGACTGTCTCCTTAGGTTTCTTGGACTTCACCGATTCCCATACTGGTGTCAGAGGGCTGGTTGGAAGTTGTCTTTTTGCTGAATTTGGATTTGATCCCGACGGTGTAGAATTAAAGTCTTGGCTAATGAGGCCCAATTGAAGCAGAACCTTTTCTCTTTCTTGGAGCGAACCGAAGGTGTATGATTTGCCTTTCCAGAGGAATTTTAGCTGAAACGGAAAGAGCCACCAATACTTGATAGACTTGTCCATCAGGATTTGGAGGAGTGTTTTCAAAGATCTCCTCTTTTGTATAGTGGATGGGGAAAGATCTGCAAAAATTTGTAGTTGGTGACCCTGGAAGATAATTTTAGGCATTGTTCTTGATTTCCGCATTATTTCCTCCTTGACGGAGTAAAAATGTGGTTTGACCACAACGTCACGGGGAAGACCATCTGCTCTAGGCGGTTTGAGAGCCCTGTGAGCCTGGTCCAACTCCAATCTGTGCTGTGGTGTCTCAGGAAGTAAATCCTTAATGAAAGCTTTTATTGTTTCTGGTATGTCTTTATAAGACTCAGGGAGCCCCCTCAACCTGAAGTTGTACCTTCGATTCCTGTTCTCCAGGTCATCAATCTTTGCATGCGCAGTTTCAAGCTGTTCCTGGAGAATCTGTATGCATGCAGAATTTTGATTTGTTCTAGATGAGGTGGCTTCCAGGTTCGTTTCTATTATTTCCATGCGGGTTCCTATATTCTACAGATCTGCTTTGATATCATTTGTTATCTTATTAGCTGTGTTAGTTAATCCTCTGTCCAGGAGTACTGCAAATTTATTAAAGAGATCTGCAACATCAACAGGCTGTAGTAGTTGTTGTGACTGGGGAGGGCCTGCCTACACCTGCCATGCAGCGTCCTAATAGGGACTCAGTAGAAGCTGGGGAGGTGAAGCCCAGGACAGTGCTTCTTGCAGGGTTATCTTTCTGCAGTAAAGAGGGGGAGGTCGTGGACTGAGAGTTTGGTACACTGTCTGAGGTAGCACAGTAAAGAGCCGTCGCCATCTTAGCTGTGTCAGGCCGGGCCGGTGAGGCTTCAAAATCAGGCTGTAGGTTGCGTCTTACCGCTCCGGAATCCATCAGGGTGGTCCCCGGGTTATCTCCCACACTTGGGGAGTGGATCCAGTTGGCTGGTGCCGTTTGGTCTGCTGTAGCTGAGGCCAGAGCTGCTGGAGCGGGACGAAGCTCCCGGACTATGCGTCCATGTTAGGTGCCGCCGCGCATGCGCCTCAGAATGATAATTCTTTTTGACACTAAAACTAATGGCCTGAATTTAGATATTGGTTTCCTTACACATGATACTAAAGTTTTACAACCCCCTCTGTAACTATCATCCCCCCCCCCTCCATTCAATAGCTCTTCCTCTGTCTTATCTCACTAACTCTGCTGCTATCTTTATTATCATTGATTTGTATGTGTTTGTTTTTCTCTTTTTTTTCTCTCTCCTTTCCCTCAGAGATGTGTTTTTTTAACATTCTGCTTAAAAATCTGTGAATTAGCACTGCTTGGACTTTGAAGAAGGGGACATGCCCCGAAAGCTTGTCCTGAAAAATTGTATGTTAGTGCAAATAAAAAAGTATCACGGACAGTACTCAATTTTCTCTAACCTAATTCATGAAATTTGAGCTGGGCACATATATTTTCAGTGTCCTGTTATCTCTCTTCAAAGAGATAAGTCCTGTAGCTCTCTCCTGACAAGGGATGAGCCGAACACCCCCCTGTTCGGTTCGCGCCAGAACATGCGAACAGGCAAAATTTTGTTCGAACACGCGAACACCGTTAAAGTCTATGGGACTCGAACATGAATAATCAAAAGTGCTAATTTTAAAGGCTTATATGCAAGTTATTGTCATAAAAAGTGTTTGGGGACCTGGGTCCTGCCCCAGAGGACATGGATCAATGTAAAAAAAAGGTTTTAAAAACGGACGTTTTTTCGGGAGCAGTGATTTAATAATGCTTAAAGTCAAACAATAAAAGTGTAATATTCCTTTAAATTTCGTACCTGGGGGTGTCTATAATATGCCTGTAAAGGGGCGCATGTTTCCCGTGTTAAGAACAGTCTGACAGCAAAATGACATTTCAAAGAAAAAAACATTTAAAACTACTCACAGCTATTAATGAATTGTCGGTCCGACAATACACATAAAAGCTAATTGATAAAAACGGCATGGGATTTCCCCACAGGGGAACCCTGAACCAAAATTTAAAAAAAAATGGCGTGGGGGTCCCCGTAAATTCCATACCAGGCCCTTCAGGTCTGGTATGGATTGTAAGGGGAACCCCGGCCAAAAAAAATGGCGTGGGGTCCCCCCAAAAATCCATACCAGACCCTTATCCGAGCACGCAACCTGGCAGGCCGCAGGAAAAGAGGGGGGACGAGAGAGCACCCCCCTCCTGAACCGTACCAGGCCACATGCCCTCAACATTGGGAGGGTGCTTTGGGGTCTCATCCCCACAACCCTTGCCCGGTGGTTGTGAGGGTCTGCGGGCGGGGGGGCTTATTGGAATCTAGAAGCCCCCTTTAACAAGGGGACCCCCAGATCCCGCCCCCCCTGTGTGAAATGGTAAGGGGGTACAAAAGTAACCCTACCATTTCACAAAAAAAGTGTCAAAAATGTTAAAAATGACAAGAGACAGTTTTTGACAATTCCTTTATTTAAAGTCTTGTTCTTTCCATCTTCTTTCTTCTTTCTTCTATCTTCCTTCGATTTCTTCCTCCTTCTTCTTCCTCTAGTTCTTCCTCTGATCCTCTGCTTCTTGCTCCGGTGTTCTCATCCGTCAGAGGGAGCGGGGTCACCCGGTTACATAACGGGTGACCCCGCCCCCTCTGACAAAACGGGGAACCCCATAGGGAAGTCCCCGTCAAGTCCCTGTGCGTCAGAGGGGGGTGGGGGTCACCGGGTGGCCCCGCCCCCCGTTATTTAAGAAGTGTCAGAAGACGACGTCACACAGCGGAAGCCTCCCATCATGGATGTGGAGCGGCCTGAGAACGAAGAAGGGAAGAAGACGCCGCGGAGGAAGAAGCCGGACAAGAACACCGGAGCAAGCAGCAGAGGATTGGAGGAAGAAGCAGAGGAAGAAGAAGATGGAGGAAGAAACCGAAGGAAGATAGAAGATAGAAGAAAGAAGATGGAAAGAAGAAGACTTTAAATAGAGGAATTGTCAAAAACTGTCTCTTGTCATTTTTAACATTTTTGACACTTTTTTTGTGAAATGGTAGGGGTACTTTTGTACCCCCTTACCATTTCACACAGGGGGGGCGGGATCTGGGGGTCCCCTTGTTAAAGGGGGCTTCCAGATTCCGATAAGCCCCCCGCCTGCAGACCCCCACAACCACCGGGCAAGGGTTGTGGGGATGAGGCCCTTGTCCCCATCAACATGGGGACAAGGTGCTTTGGGGGGACCCCAAAGCACCCTCCCAATGTTGAGGGCATGTGGCCTTGTACGGTTCAGGAGGGGGGGCGCTCTCTCATCCCCCCTTTTTTCCTGCAGCCTGCCAGGTTTCGTGCTCGAATAAGGGTCTGGTATGGATTTTTGGGGGGACCCCACGCCATTTTTTTTTTATTTTGGTGTGGGGTTCCCCTTAAAATCCATACCAGACCTGAAGCTAAGGAAGACTTCATTGCCATGAAGTCGAAAAGTCATGTGACTTGGAATCCATCGATGCTGCTACGACTGTGCTCCGTGTTCTGAGGGTGAAATATCCAATAAATCTGGTATGGTAAAAGTAATAGCTATATAGTATAACTCTTCTTCTATAACCCTTGGCAGAGGCTCTACCCATTCCTACGCCATCCAAAACTAAGAGCTACGATTTTCTTACTCATGATCTACATGCTAATTGCAGTGCAGTGAAGCAGCTGCTCAGCATCACTGATAGTGAGGTAACTACCTTGGAAATAGCGTACAGTTTGTAAGTCAGACAATGGTAACTTCTCCTAGTAGGTATGTGCAGTGGCGGCTGGTGGGTTCTTCTTTTGGGGGGTGGCAAACAAACAACACCCCCCGGCAGCACGGCACTGAAACAGCACCCCCCCGCTGGTGTGGCGGGGATGTGGTGTCTTCTCCTAGAGTGCAGGCAGCGGCTGCGGTGGCTCTGGTGTCCGCTCCTCCAGCTTCCTCCGCCGCGTGTCTCCTCTCTGTTCCTCCTAAGCGCTAGGCATCCAATAGGATCACCTGACGCTTTGGCCAATCGGGAAACAGGTCTAAAAAGACCTGCCTCCTAATTGGCGGGGAGGAACTTTAGTGGGATAATAGCGAAAATTCATTTGCTATCGTTCACACAACTGGGTGGGCCTGGAGCGCAGTGCTCTGCGCCCTGAGCCCACCCTTTTTTGAAGTCTATTAGAGCCTCTGGCTCTAATCAGGTGCTTTAAAAAAATCACCCCGCTGCATATGAAATCCATGGTCTGGCCCCACTGATATGTAGATGAGGTGGCCGGACGCATAATTAGGGGAGGCGGCGCTTGTGCGCCCTCTATGGACGGGCCGCAAACTGCTTATCAGTCATGTTACATTGCAGGAATGCACATGTTACTGCAAAGCAGCATTGCAATGGGATTTTTCTCTTTTTTGAGGCACATTATTAGAGCCTGAGGCTCTAATTGGCTTCAAAAAAGGGTGGTCTCTGGGCGCAGAGCACTGTACCTTGAGCCCACCCAGTTGTGTGACGATAGCAAATGTAATATTCGCTCTTGCCTGCCTGTTTCTCCTCATGGCCAATAAGGAGGCCGAGAGGAGGAGTGACTGTATTGGTCGGGCATGGGGGGGATGTACGGGGAGATCTGGGACATGGCCGCCCTCATCCGAGCGATCTCTCAGTGCTCCGCATCGGCACCAACACAGAGCCCGACTGTGTGAGTATCCCCAGCGTAGTTGGGGTAGTTTGGTGGTTTGTTTTGTCAGTGCTGTGCACCGGCGCCAACACAGAGCCTGATGGCGTGAGTACCCCCCCTGCTGGAGCACCAGCCGCCACTGCTGATAAGTATGAACTGGCTCTCATAAAGCATGGCCTTATTTTGTAACAAGTTAAATATCCCATCCTGGTTCTCAAAATCAGTTAATTACTCCTTGGATTAACATTCTACAATTTCATATTAAAACAAATAGCCATTTTTTTTTTTGGCTTTTAGAGTCCAGTCATTTCTTGAAACAATCTACTGAGTCAGCAAGAACTACTTCCCATGGAAGACTATACCATAGTTTCACAGCTTTTCACCTAAAGGAAAAAACCCTTTTCATATACTGAGGTTAGAAAACAACACTTAACACTGTTATTTCTCATAAAACTTAAATTGTATTTACCATATATACTCGAGTATAAGCCGAGTTTTTCAGCACACAGTATATACATTCCCTCTGGTGTCTTTTAACTGAGTATTCCTGGACTAAACTTGATTGTTTTTATGTGAGTTGCAGTGTCTTTTTGAGAGACCACTCACCTTGAAAGTTCATTATTCTGATTACCTTGGGTTTTCCTGAGAGTAAAGAATTTTTGCATAACATAGGGAGTGGTGGCTGTTATCCCAAAAATGATATTCTTGGACACTGAAATTGCCCATGGGACTTTTACAGGAGTTGCACCCAACAACAGGGCAACACATTCCTAAAATGTAGATATGTTTATTCAAATACCTAATTAAAACAATGCTAAAATTGCATAGAAAACAAAAAAAAAAAGAAAAAATTGTAAGTAGTTGTAACATACACTATATTTCCAAAAGTATTGGTACTGTACTCCTGTCTTAACTTGACATTACACATGAACATTAATGGCATCCCAGTCATATAGGGCGTACACACGGTCGGACTTTGTTCGGACATTCCGACAACAAAATCCTAGGATTTTTTCCGACGGATGTTGGCTCAAACTTGTCTTGCATACACTCAGTCACACAAAGTTGTCGGAAAATCCGAACGTTCTGAACGCGGTGACGTAAAACACGTACGTCGGGACTATAAACGGGGCAGTAGCCAATAGCTTTCATCTCTTTATTTATTCTGAGCATGCATGGCACTTTGTCCGTCGGATTTGTGCACACACGATCGGAATTTCCGACAACGGATTTTGTTGTCTGAAAATTTTATCTCCTGCTCTCCAACTTTGTGTGTCGGAAAATCTGACCGTGTGTACGGGGCATTAGTCCGTAGGGTTCAATATTGAGTTGGCCCACCCTTTGCAGCTATAATAGCTTCAACTCTTCTGGGAAGGATGTCCACAAGGTTTAGGAGTGTGTCTATGGGAAAGTTTGACCATTCTTCCAGAAGAGCATTTGAGAGGTCAGTGTCAGAAACGATGAATCAGACCGAGACAGAAGTACAGTTAAATCACACTTGTTTAATAATAATAAAAAAAGGTAAACAGAGTAAACGTAGTCACATAGCCAGAATTCAGGAACTGGAATGGATAGTCAGACAAGCCAAAATGTCAGTGAGCCAGAGATGAGCACAGTAGAACAGTAAGCAGGATCTGAAGCCAGAAGGTATGTCAGCCTAGCAAGTCTTTAACAGGAACACAGGAGAGCGTCTCTAGAGATGTGACCAAGGCGAAGGCAGAGATCATCTGGACTGGACGGCTTAAGTAGGCAGGACTTACAAGCAGGATATCATCAACAGGTGAGTCACTGTGGAGAGATAGGAGCTGGCAATTAGCCGACAGCTGAGCGGCTAGCTTTGAGAAGGAAGGGCTGAGCCCAGCTCTGACAACTTCACACATTCACTGTCTGAGGAGTAGTCACTAGCAATAGACTCATCAGAAGTCTCCACTGTTACAGTGTTACTGTTCTCCAAAAGATCAGGAGCTGTTACAATACTTCTGTTTGAATATTCCTTATCTACATCACCAACATTGATTCCCACCAATTTAACATTACTTGCAGCAATAAGAGCATTGGGCATTCCTAACTGTTGTTCTAGAGCCTCTATCTGTGCTGAGTACTGAGACTGCTCAACCTTTGCATGTTTAGAGGATAACTCCACTATGGAAGCCTGAGCCTCCTGTAACTCCCTCCTAAGCAGTATTATAATACGCTCATTCTCAGCCTCTCTCTGTTTTAAAGAGGCAATACAACTTTCTCTTAGTTTACACGTTTCTTCCAATTCATTCATTTTATGTTCCAATACACACTTCTCAGTTACTAATTCCCCCTGCTGTAGCTGGTACCAAGAGTGCAGGGCCAAGCTGCCAAAGGTGGACTAAACCAAATCCAAGTTGTAATAGGAGAGCCATCACCTCTAAATAAATACCCCATAACAGGTCCATTCTGCTCAAATTATATTTAAAGGATAAGTAAGTAAAAGATAAGTTCACTTAAAAAAAAAAATAAAAAAAATAATGCACATTTTTTTTTTCTTGTAAAAAAATATTTATTTTTATTTTTTTGGAGCCTGTAAAGCATCAGCAGATCACTGGTGCCATGCAGGTCTCATCCAGATCTCATAGTCAGACTAAATCTCCTGCACTCAACAGTAGTGGGATGGCAATGGAAGAAGCCTGGAATTCCTATGGCTCCCAGTACATGCACAGCCCTTGCTGCCCTCCAAGGGTCAGGGGATACCCAATGGAAACACTGTAAAAGAATGTCACCTCTAGGTCTGTCAGTATATCTGTGTACCCATACATCCTGTACGGGTAAGGTGATATTCCCTAACAGGGGGAATAAATTAACCACCACAGAACTCCATAGCGCTGTGCTAGTTCATTTAGAACTACAAGCCGCCAGTTGCAAAGGATGGCACGGCTGTATTGATTTCTAAAAGTGACAGCTGGTATGGGAAACCTCTCCCCGTACTGCGGTCACAGGGAGGGGGAATTGGGAAGTGGCTGCAGCACGATCCTACAGACTTTAGGGGGGCTGGAGTGTGGGCTGCGGAAGTAGAAAAACATCCTAACATCAGTGGGAGTAAACAATGCTCAATCTTTAGTATAGGGGGAAGGAATAGTGCCCCGTTGTTGGTGTCAGTGGATGGAATAGTGCCTCAATGTTGGTGTCAGTGGATGGAATAGTGCCTCAATGTTGGTGTCAGTGGATGGAATAGTGCCTCATTCTTGGTGTCAGTGAGAGGAGTAGTGCTCCAAGGGCCGGAAAAGGGCAAGCCCAGGGCCACAGTTAGGAGACCACTGATTTAAAGGATAAGTTCAGCAGAACAAAAACATATCACTCTGTTGTATAAATGAACCTATAACTTGTAACTTTTATTTTTGTTTCTTTTGTAAAGTTTATTATCTGGTTCTCTGAGCCCTTTTTTATGAGCACATATACACCGTACAGAGATTACACTGCTATCATGTAAATGGAATCTGTGTCTTCTGTAAAGTAAAAGTGAAACAAGATTCAGACAATGTTGGTTAATTCATACAGATCAGACGTCTCTCACAGTTCTCTTGGAGTGGATCCGGCATGGATGGGACAATGAGGACCGGGCTGAAAATTCTGCATATAATCTTCTTTCTTCTCCTCCTAGGATCAGGTCAGTGTCACTCTTCTGTGTTTAATGTCATTGTACCCGAGGATACATTACAGAGCCGTATGACACAGGTTGTTTTTTGCAATGCTGCTATTACTGTATATTATTATCATTCTTCTTCTTCTTCTTCTTTTTGTTATTATTACTATTATTATTAATTACTATTACATTACAATGCTGAACAACAGAGGTTCTCAGACAGTACTACAATGTGCAAAACAAAACCAAAGAAATTCCCACCTCCATTCCTGACCAGTCTGTGACCAACCAAATGATCCGGTCTAACAGTATGTGCTAAAAACAGGGGTTTAGTCTGCACACATTTACAAATACAGTGTATTGGCCAAGGCACCCCGATATTTTCTGTAGTCCTAACTCTAAATTATGAGAGCCTCCACAGTGGAAGTGCATGCAATCTTCTGACAGCCCTCCACTCTGTGTTCAGCAATCCATATGCAGAGTTAAAGGGGTTGTAAAGCCTTTTTTACATTATTACATTCCTTGTGTTAAGGTAAAAAATGTTTAGGTGTCAGCATCCCTCCTCAGCCCCCCTTTACTTACCTGAGCCCTCGTTTGATCCAGCACCGTGTACGTCTGTAGCTCTTCTCTCCCCTCACTTCTGGGTCTCGCTGGCTTTGCTGGGGCACCGGAAATCCATCGTCTCCCAGTGCTGTCAATCAAAGCAAGGGAGCGGGGGGGGCGTCTGTGTCAATGGATGCAGCTCGGGTACAAGCACGAGAAGCGGCGTACCATGGGGGCACTGGAGAGAGGAGAGGGGCCAGGAGCCTGAATAGAGGAGGTTCGCAGCCGCGCTGTTCAATTCAATTGCACGGAGCAGGTAAGTATAGACATGTTATTTATTTATTTTTTAAATTGCCTTTACAATACTTTTAAAACATAGGTCAAGGCAAAAAAAAACCATCTTTCATATATTTCTACAATACAGTACATGCTCACCCCCCCCCTGTTTTATCCCTTTAAACACACTGCAATTACAGGAAAATAACTGTTAAAGTGCCGACATAGTTGAGTTCTGTCCATTACTTTATTTATTTATTTTCATTTGCACTGTTTAATTTTAAGGACAAGCTTTTTAGGGGGTTCTACCCCAATTCTCAGTCCCAGCAGTACTTATACACAAAGGTTTAGCAAAATGTTAGGAAAAAATGACAAAGGCAACAATTCCTGGGAAAAAAAACAGGGTAATAAAAGCTTAGATAAGTTATAGGTTGGACTTGATGGACTTGCGTCTTTTTTAACCTCACCTACTATGTATATATGTTATATTATAGAATAACAAATAGAGAAGTGCACTATGGAATGGGAGGAGGGTTATAAAATTTGAAAGGCAATGTCCACATTTATTGTCATGCATTATTGTCTGTGAATTATTATCCATAGTTGTAAGGTTTTCTTTTCCTACATTAGTCTGGTTGTGAGAGATAATGGCCCATACAATAGGTGTGCAGGAATCATGTGATGTATTCTCTACATATATTTGGGCTTTAGGTGCCCTTTTTGCCTCTTTTTTATGAACACTTTATGTATTAATAAATACACTTTTTTATCTTTATACTTATGATTGGTGTACATATATGTTTTATCTCAACCATGGGGACCATTTAAAAGCCCATCTTCTACAATACTTTTCCTTTCTAATATATGCCGGGCTGGTGTCCCCTAGGTGTGGAGTGTGTGGAACATGGGTTTCCCTCTCTATTAGTCCCTCACTCTATCGTCATCGGCACATGCACACTGAAGCAATGGCATGTCCGTGCTGTTGCTTCAGTTAGTGTGCGGTTACCAGCAGCTTCCGCGCGCATGTGCGGGAGTGACGTTATCGCGGCTTCGGCCAATCACAGCGCCAGAGCCCGCGATACCCAGAAGTAACTCCGGGAGCGATGTCGTTGGCCGGAGTGGTGTACGAGGACCGCTGCGGGGGCTTTGAGCTAAGGTAAGTAATTCATAATGAGCTAGTATGCTGTGCATACTATGCTATGCTGTGGACTGAAGGCAGGAGCAGCACTGCATGGAGAGCGGCTGCTTGAATGAACTTTTCATGTTAACCAAGAGGTGATTGGCTGCTGGGATGCAAGGGGCAGTTCTAGCTAACAATCACCAGCTTGTTAATATGAAAAGTTAACCCGGAAGCTCTCATCCTCCATCCAGTGCTGCTGTACCTCCACCTTCAGTCCAGAGTTGTCCCACCTCCTGCTCTCTGCAAGGTAGGAGAAGAGAGTGAAGGGAGCAAAAGACATGGCTGTGAACCTGTGTAGGATGGGTGCGGGGATCATGTACAGGGGTGCAGTGCTGTGTGGGGGAGATCATGTACAGGGGGGCAGTGCTGTGTGGGGGGATCATGTACAGGGGTGCAGTGCTGTGTGGGGGAGATCATGTACAGGGGGGCAGTGCTGTGTGGGTGGATCATGTACAGGGGGGCAGTGCTGTGTGTGGGGGAGATCATGTACGGGGGGCAGTGCTGTGTGTGGGGGGATCATGTACAGGGGGCAGTGCTGTGTGGGGGGATCATGTACGGGGGGCAGTGCTGTGTGTGGGGGGATCATGTACAGGGGGGAAGTGCTGTATGGGGGGATCATGTACAGGGGGCAGTGCTGTGTGTGGGGGAATCATGTACAGGGGGGCAGTGCTCTGTGTGTGTGTGGGGGGATCATGTACAGGGGGGCAGTGCTGTGTGTGTGGGGGGGGATCAGGTACAGGGGGGTAGTGCTGTGTGAGGTGTCCATGTACAGGGGGGAAGTGCTGTGTGTGGGGGGGATTGTGTACAGGGGGCAGTGCTGTGTGTGGGGGGATCATGTACAGGGGGGTAGTGCTGTGTGAAGTGTCCATGTGCAGGGGGAAGTGCTGTGTGTGGGGGGAGGTGTGTGAGGGGGATTGTGTACAGGGGGCAGTGCTGTGTGTGTGGGGGATCATGTACAGGGGGGTAGTGCTGTGTGAGGTGTCCATGTGCAGGGGGAAGTGCTGTGTGTGGGGGGGATTGTGTACAGGGGGCAGTGCTGTGTGTGGGGGGATCATGTACAGGGGGCAGTGCTGTGTGTTGTCAGGGAAATTTTAAGCTTCTCCCTATAAGCATATCATTTCTTTACACTTAAAGAGGAAGTAAACCCTCTTGCAAAAAATAAATAAAAACGCACCCTGCAAGATAAAGGCATAATGAGCTAGTATGCATAGCATACTAGCTCATTATGAATTACTTACCCGAGAACGAAGCCCTCACAGCCGTCCTATTCTCCCCCTCAGGCTGTCCTTGTCTCCCCCTCAGGCCGCTGACATGTCGCCCGCGGCTTGCTTCTGGGTAACGCGGCTCCAGCGCTGTGATTGGCCGGAGCCGCGATTACATCACTCCCACGCATTGTTTCATTTGGCTTAAGTGCGCATGTGCCGCGTGACGTCGGCACATGCAAATACAGCGTGCAGGTTTAGGAGATATCCAGTGCAGCTAATTATAGGCTTGCCTGTAGTTTAAGGTGGTTGTAAAGGGTTTACAACCACTTTAAAAGCACAAATACAGCTTGTAACGACACCCCGAGTATGAAAGGGGTTAAAGTCGTTTAGGACATTTCAAACCCAAACACAAAGGCAGCTACCGAACACTCCAATCAGCCAAACAAGGAACCCATACAAATAATCCACCCCAAAAACGAGACACGGCTCTGTCTTCAGGTTTCAAGCAGGAATGAATCTTTATTCCAAAAAAACACATGTTATACAGATCCCACTTCAAAACATTTCCCCCCCACCCTTGGAAAACAGGGCGGGTTAAACTGTCCAATGACAATGGACACACAGGTCAGGTGTGCTTAACTTCTTATCAGTAAACAGTCTTAACAGGGGGGCAGCTGGAGGAATCCCCCCTCCCTCTTTCCTCACAGCAATACACATCCTGTGATCCAAGGCAGACAAACACAATAGAACATTGGAATACAGCCCCACCCCAAACTAGCAAAGCAAACAGTACACATATATACAGCATTGAGTCTCTGACTAGCACAGATCATAGTGGGGTTCTCATTCACCCTGTGCCCCATTAGTGACTCCCGTCACATAGCTCCCTCCTTGTGGAACACTCCGGCAGACCCGGCTTGATCCTTCTCGGGTCAACTTGGGGATGTCCGGAACTAGGAGGCTGGAGTGACGTCGGTTTGCTGGGACAACCCATCAGCATTGCCATTTTGCTTACCGGGTCGGCAGCTGATGGTGAAATTGTAAGGTTGCAGGGCTAAACTCCACCGCAGCAACCTGCCATTGTCTCCTGAGACCCGGTTAAGCCAGACCAATGGGTTGTGATCAGTGACTAATGAAAATTCCTGTCCATACAAATAAGGGTTCAACTTTTTAAGGGCCCAAACCAGGGCCAAGCACTCTTTCTCCACTGCTGCATAGCTCACTTCCCGGGGTAATAGTTTTCTGCTCAGGTATGCGACAGGGTGTTCTCTTCCATCCTCCCCGATTTGGCTCAGCACAGCCCCCAGTCCAAACATGGAAGCATCTGTGTGGACAAGGAAACGTTTGTTAGGTACTGGGGCAGCCAAGACAGGGGCACTTACAAGTGCTTGCTTGAGGGCTAGAAACGCGGCTTCACAAGCTGGAGACCACAGGACCTGCCTAGGTAAATTCTTTTTCGTCAGGTCAGTCAGGGGCTTGGCGATAGCACTGTAATCAGGGACAAAACGCCGGTAGTACCCAGCGGTCCCCAAGAAGGCTAAAACCTGGGTCTTAGTACGGGGTGTGGGCCAGTTAGCTACTGCCTCTACCTTGGCTGGCTCTGGTCTCTGGTTCCCACACCCTACTCGGTGTCCCATGTACTGCACCTCTGCCATACCTAGATGGCACTTGTCTGGTTTCAAGGTCAGGCCTGCGGCCCGAATCTTGTCCAGAACCACCCCTACGTGAACCAGGTGCTCCTCCCAAGACCCACTGTAGATCGCAATGTCATCCAGGTATGCACATGCAAAATCCTGAAAGCCATCGAGGAGCCGATCCACCATACGTTGGAAGGTAGCCGGGGCATTTTTCATCCCGAATGGCATGACCTTAGACTGGTACGGGCCAAACGGGGTAACAAATGCCGACTTGGGGATAGCATCCTTGACCAGGGGAATCTGCCAATAGCCCTTACACAGGTCTATTGTAGTTAAATAATGTCCCCTGGCTATACGATCTAGCAGTTCGTCTACCCTGGGCATTGGGTAGGCATCAGTGGTGGTCTTCTCATTGAGTTGCCTGTAGTCCACGCAGAACCGGGTAGTTCCGTCTTTCTTAGGCACCAGGATTACAGGCGAGGCCCGAGGGCTGTCAGAGGGCTCAATGACTCCTAACTGAATCATCTCCTGTATCTCCTTCCGCATTCCTTCTCAGACTGCTTCAGGGATACGGTAGGGGGGCTGACGCAGGGGTGCTTGTCCAGGGGTCTCTACCTTATGCACAGCCAGGGTCGTGTAGCCTGGTTTTTGGGAGAAAGTCGCCTGTTTCTCCCACAGAAGCCGCTTAGCCTGTTCCTTCTTTGTGGGGCTTAACTGGTCCCCTAGCTGTACGAGGCTAATGAGGTCAGTCTGGGGGTCTCTCTCTAATAAGTCAGGGAGGGGTAAACTTTCAGAGTCGTCCGCAGCAGGGGCACATACTGCAGCAACATCCTCCTGCCGTTCCTGATACTCCTTCAGCATGTTCACATGAAATGTTCGCTGGATTCTTTCATCTGCACAGCTGGCAATAACATAGGTAGTATCACATACCTGGGCTACTACTTTATATGGGCCCTGCCAAGATGCCTGCATCTTGTCGGTCTTCACAGGCTTGAGCACTAAGACCTTCTGCCCAACCTGGAAGATACGCTGTCGGGCCCCCCGATCGTACCATCTCTTCTGTCTCCCCTGGGCCGCCTGGAGATTCTCCCTTACCATCAGAGACAGTTGTGACATGCGGTCCCTGAGTTCTAGAACATAGGGCACTATGGGGGTCCCCTCCCGCTCTGTCTCTCCCTCCCAGTGTCCTCTAATGAGATCGAGGGGTCCGCGAACCCTTCTCCCATAGAGTAACTCGAAGGGAGAGAACCCAGTAGATTCCTGGGGTACCTCTCTGTACGCAAACAACAGGTGAGGCAGGAATTTCTCCCAGTCTCTGCAAGCGTCCGAAAAGGTACTCAGCATTTGCTTGAGGGTCCCGTTAAAGCGCTCGCAGGGACCATTATTCTGGGGGTGGTAGGGTGAGCTCAGCAAAGGCTTAATATTGCATACCTTCCATAACTTCTGGGTGAGCACAGCGGTAAACTGGGTTCCCTGGTCAGAGAGAATCTCCTTAGGGAAACCCACTCTAGTAAATATTTTAACCAGGGCATCAGCTACGGTCTCTGCTTCAATGTTGGACATAGCTACTGCCTCGGGGTAACGGGTGGCGTAGTCCACCACGGTGAGAATATACTTCTTCCCGGATGAACTAGGCCTGGCCAAGGGACCCACAATGTCAACGGCTATGCGGTAAAAGGGCTCCCCAATAATAGGCATGGACATAAGTCTGGCCTTAGGGTGGTCCCCCCGCTTACCTACCTGTTGACATGTGTCACACGTTTTGCAGTACTGTCGCACATCCTGGTTAAAATTGGGCCAGAAGAAATTCTGTGTAATTCTATGGGCTGTGCGGCGGGACCCTAGATGTCCTGCCAGTGGTACATCATACCAGTGCTGTATTTAGGCCTAGGCCGACAAGGCCCAGGCCTAGGGCGGCACTTTGCGGGGGGGGGCGGCAACCCCCCCACGAAAAAAAAGCACCTGCATCCTCCTCCCGACTTGCGCATGCAGGGCCGCCATCCGAGGAGTAAATCTAAATGAGATTGCGATGGGAGTGCGGGGGGGGGGGGCGTACTGCACCCGGGTGACACCAGGAAGCAGTTGTAGTGGGTGCAGCCATCGCCCCCCCCATCAACAAAGCGGCGATCACACATCACAGGCAGCGGCGCTGTGACAGGGAGAGGAGAGCTGTACACAGCGGCTGTGTATTTCCCCTGCTCGCCCCCCTCCTTTCTCCTGTCAGCTGAAGTTGAACAGGAGAGGAGAGCGGCTCGTTCCCCTAAGCGCCGCCCAGCTCTCTGCCCGCTCTTGTCATAGCAGAGAGCCAATCCAAAAACACGGGGGATGGGCATTATGGGAAACATAGTCCCAGAAGATTGACGGCCCCAGTATGTCCACAGACATACTACAGGCTACAGTCCCCCAACATACATGCACTGAGGGGGGACCTGACCTGGAACCCAGCAAACAGCAGAGTGCTACAGGGGAAGAAAAAGGGAGGACTGTGCTGGGGGAGACCAGATAAAGCCACGCTGTACCCGCACCACCAGATAAAGCCACGCTGTACCCGCACCACCAGATAAAGCCACGCTGTACCCGCACCACCAGACAGGGAGCCACGCTGTACCCGCACCACCAGATAAAGCCACGCTGTACCCGCACCACCAGAGAGGGAGCCACGCTGTACCCGCACCACCAGATAAATCCATGCTGTACCCGCACCATCAGATAAAGCCATGCTGTACCCGCACCACCAGAGAGGGAGCCACGCTGTACCGGCACCACCAGATAAAGCCATGCTGTACCCGCACCACCAGAGAGGGAGCCACGCTGTACCCGCACCACCAGGGAGGGAGCCACGCTGTACCCGCACCACCAGATAGAGCCACGCTGTACCCGCACCACCAGAGAGGGAGCCACGCTGTACCCGCACCACCAGAGAGGGAGCCACGCTGTACCTACACCACCAGGGAGGGAGCCACGCTGTACCCGCACCACCAGATAGAGCCACGCTGTACCCGCACCACCAGAGAGGGAGCCACGCTGTACCCGCACCACCAGAGAGGGAGCCACGCTGTACCCGCACCACCAGAGAGGGAGCCACGCTGTACCCACACCACCAGAGAGGGAGCCACGCTGTACCCACACCACCACAGAGGGAGCCACGCTGTACCCGCACCACCAGAGAGGGAGCCACGCTGTACCCACACCACCAAAGAGGGAGCCACGCTGTACCCGCACCACCAGAGAGGGAGTGACGCTGTACCCGCACCACCAGAGAGGGAGCCACGCTGTACCCGCACCACCAGAGAGGGAGCAACGCTGTACCCGCACCACCAGAGAGGGAGCAACGCTGTACCTGCACCACCAGAGAGGGAGCCACACTTTACCCGCACCACCAGAGAGGGAGCCACGTTTTACCCGCACCACCAGAGAGGGAGCCACGCTTTACCCGCACCACCAGAGAGGGAGCCACGCTTTACCCACACCACCAGAGAGCCACAGGATCACTGTTGCGGTTTCGCTGGGTCTGGTAAGAGGGCCTGTTGGCCATCCATTACTGTTCTTACGGACTGAGCCGTGCCTAACCTGCTATTCTCTAGGCCTTATTGACCACCACAACAACCCTCTCTGTCCTCCTCCCCCGACGTCCCTCTGCCTTCCTCAGATGAAGATGACAGGGCGGGTCTTAAAAAGGAAGGGGTGTGGCCTTGACAGGAAGGGGTGGTTCATATTTAAATTAGGGGGTGCCCAAGTTTAGTCAGGCCTAGGGCAGCACAAAACCTAAATACACCACTGCATCATACCCAATTCGCAGAATCTCCAGCTGGTATTTCTTAGGTACCACCAGCTGTCGTTTCTGCGAAGGGACTTTATTTCCCGGGGATGGCTTAGGGATCCTATACAGTCTATCCCCCCACCCATTCATAAAGCTCCCCATCTATTCCCTTTTCCTGAGTATCTGCCTTAGCCCTATACTTATGTAAGGTCGATTCCTCCCGGGTTTCCCTCCCGAATGCTTCTGGGGTATCCCAACCTAGGGGAGCCTGATCTAAGGTACATGTCGGGGAAGATAGTCTTACCTGGGTCTCAGCAGCAAGTGGGCCGGTTCCAATAGCATGGGTCTGGGCACAGGTAGTCACTGGGTTGGCCTCAGCGGGGCCCATCGGGGCGTAAGCAGAAACGAGGGGGGCCAAATCATTCCCCAGTAGTACATCCGCTGGCAAATCCTTCATCACCCCCACATTCACATGTCCCGAACCAACCCCCCAGTCCAGGTGAACACGGGCAACGGGTAGCCGGAAAATAGTGCCTCCTGCTACCCTTATGGCTACAGTGTCCCCGGTGTGTTGGCTCTCTGGGATGAGGTTCTTGCATAGTAGGGTCATGGTGGCGCCAGTATCACGTAGGCCATTAGCTACCTTTCCATTAACCCGGACGGTCTGCCTGTGTTGCTGCCTGTTGTCCTGGTTAGCTGCTTGTACTGGATCAGCCTCGTGCAGGATGCCCCACTGTTCTTCCTCCTCAACGCAGTGAGCCGCAGGCATGGATGTGCAGGGATTCCCCCCTGCTGGCTTTCTCCACGACTGGGACTGCCTGGCTGGATTCAATGGACAGTCTGGCTTTTTGTGCCCTAGCTGTTTACACCCGAAACACCTGATGGGTTGTGAGTAGTCCTGGGAGTTGAACCTGGGCTGCTGAGAATAAGTGGCCACTGGAGGTGGTGCTGTAGGGCGGTACGACTGTGGTTGGTAGGCGCCAGCTGGAGGGGGTGCCGCTGATCGATAATCCACCCGAGCTGTTGTCTTGACCCCGGGGTTATCCAGTTTGCGGGCGTCTGTGTATTCGTCCGCCAGGCGAGCTGCTTCAGACAAGGTGCAAGGTTTTCGGTCCCTGACCCACTCTCTGACTTCTGCGGACAGCTTGTCAAAGAAGTGCTCCAGCAGGAACAGCTGCAGCACCTCTTCCCCAGATACTGCTTGGCATCCAGCGACCCAGTGGGATGCTGTGCGGTGTAGGCGGCATGCCCACTCGGCATATGAGTCTCCAGTCTGCTTGCTCGTCTCTCGGAACCGCCTCCGGTATGCTTCTGGTGTGACGGCATACCTGCCCAAAAGTGCTTCTTTTACAAGCCCATAGTTCATAATATCCTTGTCTGGGATGGCCCTGAACGCTTCACTGGCCCGGCGGGACAATTTCCCGGACAAAATGGTAACCCATTCCTCTGTGGGCACCCGGTGTAGGGCACATTGCTGTTCAAAATCTGCAAGGTACCCATCAATCTCCCCTTCTGCTTCATTGAAATTTTTAAAAGCAGCAAAATGTACCTTTCTCCTTTCAGTTGGTGCTGCTGTGACTCCCGCTGCTGCAGCACCTCTTTGCTGTAGCCAATTTGCATCCACAGCCGCTATAACTCGGTCTATGATCTCCGCTGTAGGGTTAGGGCCATAATGTGCCAGTCTTATTTTAACAGCCCGATCAAAACTTGCCTCTACGGGTGTCCTGTCTGTTATGCTGGGTCTTTCGGCTATGTTGGGTCTTTCGGCTATGTTGGGTCTTTCGGCTCTATCCATTTCGACTAGTTCTGCGATAATGTCCCTCTTCTTATGGTTGTTGGCCGGTCGGCCCCGGTTCTCCAGTAAGTCGTTGAGGGTAGAGCGCTTTAGCCATTCATACCGTGCTTCCATTGGCCTGTGTCCTCTTGTAGCTGTCCTTCTGGGCTGTGGGAATCATCCCGCTGCTTGCCACCAGTGTAACGACACCCCGAGTATGAAAGGGGTTAAAGTCGTTTAGGACATTTCAAACCCAAACACAAAGGCAGCTACCGAACACTCCAATCAGCCAAACAAGGAACCCATACAAATAATCCACCCCAAAAACGAGACACGGCTCTGTCTTCAGGTTTCAAGCAGGAATGAATCTTTATTCCAAAAAAACACATGTTATACAGATCCCACTTCAAAACATTTCCCCCCCCACCCTTGGAAAACAGGGCGGGTTAAACTGTCCAATGACAATGGACACACAGGTCAGGTGTGCTTAACTTCTCATCAGTAAACAGTCTTAACAGGGGGGCAGCTGGAGGAATCCCCCCTCCCTCTTTCCTCACAGCAATACACATCCTGTGATCCAAGGCAGACAAACACAATAGAACATTGGAATACAGCCCCACCCCAAACTAGCAAAGCAAACAGTACACATATATACAGCATTGAGTCTCTGACTAGCACAGATCATAGTGGGGTTCTCATTCACCCTGTGCCCCATTAGTGACTCCCATCACACAGCTCTCATATAACGCCGGCAAAGCGCGCTTTGTATCTCTCCGAGTAACACAAACAGATGCTGGTATCACCTTAAGCTCAGTAGAATCCTGAAGCGAAAAGCCAGGCTGCTTTTATTTATACTAAACACATGGATAACCACAGAAGGTGTTGGCTTCAGAATCAGCCAATCAGACACTTGTATTCATTCAAACATCCAAAAGAGAAAAAAGATCCTTAAAAGAGCAAACAGATCTGCCATGTCCATGGGAAGGTTTCCGCAGCCAATGGTCTTCCACCAATGTCTGTATGTGTGAATACCCTCACATGAGCGTATTACAGCAAAACTCTGGGGGACATCTGACCACATACAATAAAAATTTTTTCTCAAGAGTGTGTGCGTGGGTGGGGGGGGGTAGGGGTCATGTACAGGGGCAGTGCTGTGTGTTGTGGTCACGTACAGGGGGCAGTGGCTGTGTATGTGGGGGGAGTCATGTACAGGGGGCAGTGGTGTGTGTGTGTGTGTGTGTGTGTGTGTGGAGGTCATGTACAGGGGGGCCGTGCTGTGTGTGTGGGGGGGGGGTCATGTACAGGGGGGGCAGTGCTGTGTGTGGAGGGATCATTTACATGATCCTCCCACATGAACACACACCGCAATGGCCCTTGTACATGACCCCCACACACAGAACTGTCCCCCTGTACATGACCCCCTCAACCACAGCACTGCCCCCCCTGTACATAATCCCCCATGCACAGCACTGCCCCCCTGTACATGATCCCCCCCACACACACACACACACACACACATCAATGGCCCCTGTACATGACCCCCACACACACACACAGCACTTACCACCTGTACATGACCCCCACACACAGCACTGATCACCTGTACATGACCCCCATACACAGCACTGCCCCCCTGTAGATGATCCCACCACACAGCACTGCCCCCCTGTACATGATCCCCCACACACAGCACTCCCCCTGTACATGATCCTCCCACACGAACACACACAGCGATGGCCCTTGTACATGACCCCCACACACATCACTGTCCCCCCGTACATGACCCCCCACACACAGCACTGCCCCCCTGTACGGGGGGCAGTGCTGTGTGGTGGGATCATCTACAGGGGGCAGTGCTGTGTGTGTGGGGGGATCATGTACAGGGGGGCAGTGCTGTGTGTGGGGGGATAATGTACAGGGGGGCAGTGCTGTGTGTGGGGGATCATGTACAGAGGGGCAGTGCTGTGTGTGGGGGGATCATGTGCAGGTGGTCAGTGCTGTGTGGGGGGATCATGTGTGGGGTTCATGTACAGGTGGTCAGTGCTATGTGTGGGGGTCATGTACAGATGGTCAGTGCTGTGTGTGGGGGTCATGTACAGGTGGTAAGTGCTGTGTGTGTGTGGGGGGGTCATGTACAGGGGGCAGTGCTGTGTGTGTGTGGGTCATGTACAGGGGACAGTGCTGTGTGTGGGGGTCATGTACAGGGGCCATTGATGTGTGTGTGTGGGGGGGATCATGTACAGAGGGGCAGTGCTGTGTGTGTGGGGGTCATGTACAGGGGCCATTGCTGTGTGTGTTTGTGTAGGGGGATCATGTACAGCGGGGGAGTGCTGTGTGTGGGGGGATTATGAAAAGGGGGGCAGTGCTGTGTGTGGGGGGATCATGTACAGGTGGTCAGTGCTGTGTGTGGGGGTCATGTGTGGGGGTCATGTACAGGTGGTCAGTGCTGTGTGTGGGGGTCATGTACAGGTGGTAAGTGCTGTGTGTGGGGTGGGGGGTCATGTACAGGGGGCAGTGCTGTGTGTGTGAAGGTCATGTACAGGGGGGCAGTGCTGAGTGTGTGTGTGGGGGGGGGTCATGTACAGGGGACAGTGCTGTGTGTGTTGGTCATGTACAGGGGCCATCGCTGTGTGTGTTTGTGTGGGGGGGATCATGTACAGGGGGGCAGTGCTGTGTGTGGGGGGGATCATGTATAGGGGGCACTGCTGTGTGTGGGGGGATCATGTACAGGGGGCAGTGCTGTGTGGGGGATCATCTACAGGGGGGCAGGGCTGTGTGTGGGGGGATAATGAACAGGGGGGCAGTGCTGTGTGTGGGGGGATCATGTACAGGGGGCAGTGCTGTGTGTGGGGGGATCATGTACAGGGGGCAGTGCTGTGTGTGGGGGGATCATGTACAGGGGGGCAGTGCTGTGTGCGGGGGCATCTAAAGGGGGCAGTGTTGTGTGTGTGTGTGGGGGATCATGTACAGGGGGGCAAGTGCTGTGTGTAGGGGGATCATGTATAGGGGGCAGTGCTGTGTGTGGGGGGGATCATGTACAGGGGCAGTGCTGTGTGAGGGAGTCATGTACAGGGGACAGTGCTGTGTGTGGGGGTCATGTACAGGGGCCATTGGTGTGTGTCTGTGTGTATGTGTGTGTGTGTGTGTGTGTGGGGGGGGGGATCATGTACAGGGGGCAGTGCTGTGCATGGGGGATTATGTACAGGGGGCAGTGCTGTGTGTGTGGGGGGTCATGTACAGGGGGACAGTGCTGTGTGTGGGGGTCATGTACAAGGGCCATTGCTGTGTGTGTTCGTGTGGGAGGATCATGTACAGAGGGCAGTGCTGTGTGTGGGGGATCATTTAAGGGGGGCAGTGCTGTGTGTGTGGGGGGATCATTTACAGGGGGGCAGTGCTGTGTGTGGGGGGATCATGTATAGGGGGCAGTGCTGTGTGTGAGGGGTTGTTGTACAGGGGGGCAGTGCTGTGTGGTGGGATCATCTACAGACGGGCAGTGCTGTGTGTGGGGGGATCATGTACAGGGGGGGCAGTGCTGTGTGTGGGGGGATCATGTACAGGGGGGCAGTGCTGTGTGTGGGGGGATCATGTATAGGGGGCACTGCTGTGTGTGGGGGGATCATGTACAGGGGGCAGTGCTGTGCATGGGGGATTATGTACAGGGGGCAGTGCTGTGTGTGTGGGGGGTCATGTACAGGGGGACAGTGCTGTGTGTGGGGGTCATGTACAAGGGCCATTGCTGTGTGTGCTCGTGTGGGAGGATCATGTACAGAGGGCAGTGCTGTGTGTGGGGGATCATGTAAGGGGGGCAGTGCTGTGTGTGTGGGGGGATCATTTACAGGGGGGCAGTGCTGTGTGTGGGGGGATCATGTATAGGGGGCAGTGCTGTGTGTGAGGGGTTGTTGTACAGGGGGGCAGTGCTGTGTGGTGGGATCATCTACAGACGGGCAGTGCTGTGTGTGGGGGGATCATGTACAGGGGGGGCAGTGCTGTGTGTGGGGGGATCATGTACAGGGGGGCAGTGCTGTGTGTGGGGGAATCATGTATAGGGGGCACTGCTGTGTGTGGGGGGATCATGTACAGGGGGGTAGTGCTGTGATGGGGGATCATCTACAGGGGCAGTGCTGTGTGTGGGGGGATCATGTACAAAGGGGCAGTGCTGTGTGTGGGGGGATCATGTACAGGGGGGCAGTGCTGTGTGTGGGGGGGATCATGTGCAGGGGGGGCAGTGCTGTGTGGTGGGATCATCTACAGGGGGGCAGTGCTGTGTGTGTGTGGGGGTCATGTACAGGTGGTCAGTGCTGTGTGTGGGGTCATGTACAGGGGGCAGTACTGTGTGTGTGTGGGGGGGGGTCATGTACAGGGGGCAGTGCTGTGTGAGGGAGTCATGTACAGGGGACAGTGCTGTGTGTGGGGGTCATGTACAGGGGCCATTGATGTGTGTGTGTGTGTATGTGTGTGTGTGTGTGGGGGGGGGTCATGTACAAGGGGGCAGTGCTGTGCTTGGGGGATTATGTAAAGGGGGGCAGTGCTGTGTGTGTGGGTCATGTAAAAGGGCCAACGCTGTGTGCGTTCATGTGGGAGGATCATGTACAGGGGGCAGTGCTGTGCGTGGGGGATTATGTACAGGGGGGGCAGTGCTGTGTGTGTGGGGGGTCATGTACAGGGGGACAGTGCTGTCTGTGGGGGTCATGTACAAGGGCCATCGCTGTGTGTGTTCGTGTGGGAGGATCATGTACAGAGGGCAGTGCTGTGTGTGGGGGATGATGTAAGGGGGGCAGTGCTGTGTGTGTGGGGGGATCATGTATAGGGGGCACTGCTGTGTGTGGGGGGTCATGTACAGGGGGGCAGTGCTGTGTGGTGGGATCATCTACAGGGGGGCAGTGCTGTGTGTGTGGGGGTCATGTACAGGTGGTCAGTGCTGTGTGTGGGGTCATGTAAAGGTGGCAGTACTGTGTGTGTGGGGGGGGGATCATGTACAGGGGGCAGTGCTGTGTGAGGGAGTCATGTACAGGGGACAGTGCTGTGTGTGGGGGTCATGTAAAGGGGGGGCAGTGCTGTGTGTGTGGGTCATGTAAAAGGGCCAATGCTGTGTGTGTTCGTGTGGGAGGATCATATACAGCGGGAGTGCTGTGTGTCGTGGGGATCATGTATAGGGGGCACTGCTGTGTGTGGGGGGATCATGTACAGGGGGGCAGTGCTGTGTGTGGTGGGGATCATGTATAGGGGGCAGTGCTGTGTGTGGGGGGATCATGTACAGGGGGGCAGTGCTGTGTGGTGGAATCATCTACAGGGAGGCAGTGCTGTGTGTGGGGGGATAATGTATAGGGGGCAGTGCTGTGTGTGGGGGGATCATGTACAGAGAGGCAGTGCTGTGTGTGGGGGGATCATGTACAGGAGACAGTGCTGTGTGGGGGGGGTCATGTACAGGTGGTCAGTGCTGTGTGTGGAGGTCATGTACAGGTGGTCAGTGCTGTGTGTGGGGGTCATTTACAGGTGGTAAGTTTGGGGGGTCATGTACAGGGGGCAGTGCTGTGTGTGTGTGGGGGGGGGGAATCATGTACAGGGGGCAGTGCTGTGTGTGTGGGGGTCATGTACAGGGGACAGTGCTGTGTGTGGGGGTCATGTACAGGGGACATTGATGTGTGTGTATGTGTGTGTAGAGGGATCATGTACAAGGGGGGAGTGCTCTGTGTGGGGGGGATTATGTACAGGGGGGCAGTGCTGTGTGTGGGAGGATCATGTACAGGTGGTTAGTGCTGTGTGTGGGGGTCATGTACAGGCAGGTGGTCAGTGCTGTATGTGGGGGTCATGTACAGGTGGTAAGTGCTGTGTGTGTGTGTGGGGGGGTCATGTACAGGGGGCAGTGCTGTGTGTGTGTGTGGAGGTCATGTACAGGGGGGCAGTGCTGTGTGTGGGGGGTCATGTACAGGGGACAGTGCTGTGTGTGGGGGTCATGTGCAAGGGCCATTGATGTGTGTGTGTGGGGGGGGGGGATCATGTACAGGGGGGAGTGCTGTGTGGGGGATCATGTACAGGGGGGCAGTGCTGTGTGTGGGGGGATCATGTATAGGGGGCACTGCTGTGTGTGGGGGGATCATGTACAGAGGGGCAGTGCTGTGTGTGGGGGGATCATGTACAGGGGGCAGTGCTGTGTGTGGGGGGATCATGTACAGGGGGCAGTGCTGTGTGTGGGGGGATCATGTTCAGAGGAGCAGTGCTGTGTGGGGGGATCATGTACAGGGGGGCAGTGCTGTGTGGGGGGGCATGTAAAGGGGGCAGTGTTGTGTGTGTGTGGGGGGGATCATGTACAGGGGGCAAGTGCTGTGTGTGTGGGGATCATGTACAGGGGGCAGTGCTGTGTGTGGGGGGGATCATGTACAGGGGGCAGTGCTGTGTGTGGGGGGATCATGTACAGGGGGCAGTGCTGTGTGTGGGGGGTCATGTACAGGGGGCAGTGCCGTGTGTGTGTGCGGGGATCATGTACAGGGGGCAGTGCTGTGTGGGGGGATCATTTACAGGGGGCAGTGCTGTGTTTGGGGGGATCATGTACAGAGGGGCAGTGCTGTGTGTGGGGGGGATCATGTACAGGGGGCAGTGCTGTGTGTGGGGGGATCATGTACAGGGGGCAGTGCTGTGTGTGGGGGGTCATGTACAGGGGGCAGTGCCGTGTGTGTGTGCGGGGATCATGTACAGGGGGCAGTGCTGTGTGGGGGGATCATTTACAGGGGGCAGTACTGTGTTTGGGGGGATCATGTACAGAGGGGCAGTGCTGTGTGTGGGGTATTATGTACCGGGGCAGTGCTGTGTGTTGGGGGGTCATGTACAGGGGGACAGTGCTGTGTTGTGTTTGGGGGGGTCATGTACAGGGGCCATCTGTGTGTGGGGGGGATCATGTACAGCGGGGCAGTACTGTGTGTGGTTGGATCATGTACAGGGGGGCAGTGCTGTGTGTGGGGGGATCATGTACAGGGGGGCAGTGCTGTGTGTGGGGGGATCATGTACAGGGGGGCAGTGCTGGGTGTGGGGGGATCATGTATAGGGGGCAGTGCTGTGTGTGAGGGGTTGTTGTACAGGGGGGCAGTGCTGTGTGGTGGGATCATCTACAGATGGGCAGTGCTGTGTGTGAGGGGATCGTGTACAGGGGGGGCAGTGCTGTGTGTGGGGGGATCATGTACAGGGGGGCAGTGGTGTGTGTGGGGGGATCATGTACAAAGGGGCAGTGCTGTGTGCGGGGGGATCATGTACAGAGGGGCAGTGCTGTGTGTGGAGGGGGTCATGAACAGGGGGACAGTGCTGTGTGTGGGTCACGTACAGGGGCCATCGCTATGTGTGTGTGGGGGGTCATTTACAGGAAGCAGTGCTGTGGGGGGGGTCATGTACAGGGAGGCAGTGCAGTGTGTGGTGGTCATGTACAGGGAGGCACGGCTGTGTGTGTGGGGTTCATGTACAGGGGGCAGTGCTGTGTGTGTGTGTGGGGGGGGGTCATGTACAGGGGAGCAGTGCTGTGTGTGTGTGGGGGGTGGTCATGTATAGGGGGACAGTGCTGTGTGTGTGTGTGCGCGGAGGGATCATGTACAGGGGGCAGTGCTGTGTGTGGGGGATTATGTACATGAGGGCAGTGCTGTGTGTGTGGGGGGGTCATGTACAGGGGGAAAGTGCTGTGTATGTTTGGGGGTCATGTACAGGGGCCATCGCTGTGTGTGTGGGGGGGTCATTTACAGGAAGCAGTTCTCTGTGTGTGTGTGGAGGTCATGTACAGTGGGCAATGCTGTGTGTGTGTGTGGGGGGGTCATGTACAGGGGGCAGTTCTCTGTGTGTGTGTGGAGGTCATGTACAGTGGGCAATGCTGTGTGTGTGTGTGGGGGGGTCATGTACAGGGGGCAGTGCTGTGTAATGGGAGTCATGTACAGGGGACAGGTCTGTGTGTGGGGGTCATGTACAGGGGCCATTGATGTGTGTGTGTGTGTGTGTGGGGGGGGATCATGTACAGGGGGGCAGTGCTGTGCGTGGGGGATTATGTACAGGGGGTGCAGTGCTTTGTGTGGGGGGTCATGTACGGGGGGACAGTGATGTGTGTGGGGGTCATGTACAAGGGCCATCGCTGTGTGTGTTCGTGTGGGAGGATCATGTAAAGGGGGAGTGCTGTGTGTGGGGGATCATGTACATGGGGGCAGTGCTGTGTGGTGGTATCATCTACAGGGGGCAGTGCTGTGTATGGGGGTCATGTACAGGTGATCAGTGCTGTGTATGGGGGTCATGTACAGGTGGTAAGTGCTCTGTGTGTGTGTGGGGGGGGGGGTATGTACAGGGGGCAGTGCTGTGTGTGTGTGTGGGGGTCATGTACAGGGGCCATTGATGTGTGTGTGTGGGGGGGGGGTCATGTACAGGGGGGCAGTGCTGTGCAAGGGGTATTATGTACAGGGGGGCAGTGCTGTGGTTGGGGGGTCATGTACAGGGGGACAGTTCTGTGTGTGGTGGTCATGTACAAGGGCCATTGCGGTGTGTGTTCGTGTGGGAGGATCATGTACAGGGGGGAGTGCTGTGTGTGAGGGATCATGTATAGGGGGCACTGCTGTGTGTGGGGGATCATGTACAGGGGGGCAGTGCTGTGTGTGGGGGTCATGTACAGGGGCCATTGATGTGTGTGTGTGTGTGGGGGGGGGATCATGTACAGGGGGAGTGCTGTCTGTGGGGGATCATGTACAGGGGGGCAGTGCTGTGTGTGGGGGGATCATGTATAGGGGGCACTGCTGTGTGTGGGAGGATCATGTACAGGGGGGCAGTGCTGTGTGGGGGGATCATCTACAGGGGCAGTGCTGTGTGTGCGGGGATCATGTACAGGGGGGCAGTGCTGTGTGTGGGGGGATCATGTACAGGGGGGCAGTGCTGTGTGTGGGGGATCATGTACAGAGGGGCAGTGCTGTGTGTGGGGGGATCATGTGCAGGTGGTCAGTGCTGTGTGGGGGGATCATGTGTGGGGTTCATGTACAGGTGGTCAGTGTTGTGTGTGGGGGTCATGTACAGATGGTCAGTGCTGTGTGTGGGGGTCATGTACAGGTGGTAAGTGCTGTGTGTGTGTGGGGGGGTCATGTACAGGGGGCAGTGCTGTGTGTGTGGGGGTCATGTACAGGGGACAGTGCTGTGTGTGGGGGTCATGTACAGGGGCCATTGATGTGTGTGTGGGGGGGGATCATGTACAGAGGGGCAGTGCTGTGTGTGTGGGGGTCATGTACAGGGGCCATTGCTGTGTGTGTTTGTGTAGGGGGATCATGTACAGCGGGGGAGTGCTGTGTGTGGGGGGATTATGAAAAGGGGGCAGTGCTGTGTGTGGGGGGATCATGTACAGGTGCTCAGTGCTGTGTGTGGGGGTCATGTGTGGGGGTCATGTACAGGTGGTCAGTGCTGTGTGTGGGGGTCATGTACAGGTGGTAAGTGCTGTGCGTGGGGTGGGGGGTCATGTACAGGGGGCAGTGCTGTGTGTGTGAAGGTCATGTACAGGGGGGCAGTGCTGTGTGTGTGTGTGTGGGGGGGGTCATGTACAGGGGACAGTGCTGTGTGTGTTGGTCATGTACAGGGGCCATCGCTGTGTGTGTTTGTGTGGGGGGGATCATGTACAGGGGGGCAGTGCTGTGTGTGGGGGGGATCATGTATAGGGGGCACTGCTGTGTGTGGGGGGATCATGTACAGGGGGCAGTGCTGTGTGGGGGATCATCTACAGGGGGGCAGGGCTGTGTGTGGGGGGATAATGAACAGGGGGCAGTGCTGTGTGTGGGGGGATCATGTACAGGGGGCAGTGCTGTGTGTGGGGGGATCATGTACAGGGGGCAGTGCTGTGTGTGGGGGATCATGTACAGGGGGGCAGTGCTGTGTGCGGGGGCATGTAAAGGGGCAGTGTTGTGTGTGTGTGGGGGGGATCATGTACAGGGGGGCAAGTGCTGTGTGTAGGGGGATCATGTATAGGTGGCAGTGCTGTGTGGTGGGGGGGATCATGTACAGGGGCAGTGCTGTGTGAGGGAGTCATGTACAGGGGACAGTGCTGTGTGTGGGGGTCATGTACAGGGGCCATTGATGTGTGTCTGTGTGTGTGTGTGTATGTGTGTGTGTGTGTGTGTGGGGGCGGGGGATCATGTACAGGGGGCAGTGCTGTGCATGGGGGATTATGTACAGGGGCAGTGCTGTGTGTGTGGGGGGTCATGTACAGGGAGACAGTGCTGTGTGTGGGGGTCATGTACAAGGGCCATCGCTGTGTGTGTTCGTGTGGGAGGATCATGTACAGAGGGCAGTGCTGTGTGTGGGGGATCATGTATGGGGGGCAGTGCTGTGTGTGTGGGGGGATCATGTACAGGGGGGCAGTGCTGTGTGTGGGGGGATCATGTATAGGGGGCAGTGCTGTGTGTGAGGGGTTGTTGTACAGGGGGGCAGTGCTGTGTGGTGGGATCATCTACAGACGGGCAGTGCTGTGTGTGGGGGGATCATGTACAGGGGGGGGCAGTGCTGTGTGTGGGGGGATCATGTACAGGGGGGCAGTGCTGTGTGTGGGGGGATCATGTATAGGGGGCACTGCTGTGTGTGGGGGGATCATGTACAGGGGGGCAGTGCTGTGTTGGGGGATCATCTACAGGGGCAGTGCTGTGTGTGGGGGGATCATGTACAGAGGGGCAGTGCTGTGTGTGGGGGGATCATGTACAGGGGGGCAGTGCTGTGTGTGGGGGGGATCATGTACAGGGGGGCAGTGCTGTGTGTGGGGGGGATCATGTACAGGGGGGCAGTGCTGTGTGTGGGGGGGATCATGTGCAGGGGGGGCAGTGCTGTGTGGTGGGATCATCTACAGGGGGGCAGTGCTGTGTGTGTGTGGGGGTCATGTACAGGTGGTCAGTGCTGTGTGTGGGGTCATGTACAGGGGGCAGTACTGTGTGTGTGTGTGTGGGGGGGGTCATGTACAGGGGGCAGTGCTGTGTGAGGGAGTCATGTACAGGGGACAGTGCTGTGTGTGGGGGTCATGTACAGGGGCCATTGATGTGTGTGTGTGTATGTGTGTGTGTGTGTGGGGGGGGGTCATGTACAAGGGGGCAGTGCTGTGCTTGGGGGATTATGTAAAGGGGGGGCAGTGCTGTGTGTGTGGGTCATGTAAAAGGGCCAACGCTGTGTGCGTTCATGTGGGAGGATCATGTACAGGGGGCAGTGCTGTGCGTGGGGGATTTTGTACAGGGGGGGCAGTGCTGTGTGTGTGGGGGGTCATGTACAGGGGGACAGTGCTGTCTGTGGGGATCATGTACAAGGGCCATCGCTGTGTGTGTTCGTGTGGGAGGATCATGTACAGAGGGCAGTGCTGTGTGTGGGGGATGATGTAAGGGGGGCAGTGCTGTGTGTGTGGGGGGATCATGTATAGGGGGCACTGCTGTGTGTGGGGGGTCATGTACAGGGGGCAGTGCTGTGTGGTGGGATCATCTACAGGGGGGCAGTGCTGCGTGTGTGGGGGTCATGTACAGGTGGTCAGTGCTGTGTGTGGGGTCATGTAAAGGTGGCAGTACTGTGTGTGTGTGGGGGGGGGATCATGTACAGGGGGCAGTGCTGTGTGAGGGAGTCATGTACAGGGGACAGTGCTGTGTGTGGGGGTCATGTAAAGGGGGGGCAGTGCTGTGTGTGTGGGTCATGTAAAAGGGCCAATGCTGTGTGTGTTCGTGTGGGAGGATCATATACAGCGGGAGTGCTGTGTGTCGTGGGGATCATGTATAGGGGGCACTGCTGTGTGTGGGGGGATCATGTACAGGGGGGCAGTGCTGTGTGTGGTGGGGATCATGTATAGGGGGCAGTGCTGTGTGTGGGGGGATCATGTACAGGGGGGCAGTGCTGTGTGGTGGAATCATCTACAGGGAGGCAGTGCTGTGTGTGGGGGGATTATGTATAGGGGGCAGTGCTGTGTGTGGGGGGATCATGTACAGAGAGGCAGTGCTGTGTGTGGGGGGATCATGTACAGGAGACAGTGCTGTGTGGGGGGGATCATGTACAGGTGGTCAGTGCTGTGTGTGGAGGTCATGTACAGGTGGTCAGTGCTGTGTGTGGGGGTCATTTACAGGTGGTAAGTTTGGGGGGTCATGTACAGGGGGCAGTGCTGTGTGTGTGTGGGGGGGAATCATGTACAGGGGGCAGTGCTGTGTGTGTGGGGGTCATGTACAGGGGACAGTGCTGTGTGTGGGGGTCATGTACAGGGGACATTGATGTGTGTGTGTGTGTGTGTAGAGAGATCATGTACAAGGGGGGAGTGCTCTGTGTGGGGGGGATTATGTACAGGGGGGCAGTGCTGTGTGTGGGATCATGTAAAGGGGGCAGTGCTGTGTGTGGGGGTCATGTACAGGTGGTCAGTGCTGTGTGTGGGGGTCATGTACAGGTGGTAAGTGCTGTGTGTGTGTGTGGGGGGGGTCATGTACAGGGGGCAGTGCTGTGTGTGTGTGTGGAGGTCATGTACAGGGGGGCAGTGCTGTGTGTGGGGGTCATGTGCAAGGGCCATTGATGTGTGTGTGTGTGTGGGGGGGATCATGTACAGGGGGGAGTGCTGTGTGGGGGATCATGTACAGGGGGGCAGTGCTGTGTGTGGGGGGATCATGTATAGGGGGCACTGCTGTGTGTGGGGGGATCATGTATAGGGGGCACTGCTGTGTGTGGGGGGATCATGTACAGGGGGGCAGTGCTGTGTTGGGGGATCATCTACAGGGGCAGTGCTGTGTGTGGGGGGATCATGTACAGAGGGGCAGTGCTGTGTGTGGGGGGATCATGTAGAGGGGGCAGTGCTGTGTGTGGGGGGATCATGTACAGGGGGCAGTGCTGTGTGTGGGGGGATCATGTTCAGAGGAGCAGTGCTGTGTGGGGGGATCATGTACAGGGGGGCAGTGCTGTGTGGGGGGGCATGTAAAGGGGGCAGTGTTGTGTGTGTGTGGGGGGATCATGTACAGGGGGCAGTGCTGTGTGTGGGGGGATCATGTACAGGGGGCAGTGCTGTGTGTGGGGGGTCATGTACAGGGGGCAGTGCTGTGTGTGGGGGGTCATGTACAGGGGACAGTGCTGTGTGTGGGGGTCATGTGCAAGGGCCATTGATGTGTGTGTGTGTGTGGGGGGGATCATGTACAGGGGGGAGTGCTGTGTGGGGGATCATGTACAGGGGGGCAGTGCTGTGTGTGGGGGGATCATGTATAGGGGGCACTGCTGTGTGTGGGGGGATCATGTATAGGGGGCACTGCTGTGTGTGGGGGGATCATGTACAGGGGGGCAGTGCTGTGTTGGGGGATCATCTACAGGGGCAGTGCTGTGTGTGGGGGGATTATGTACAGAGGGGCAGTGCTGTGTGTGGGGGGATCATGTAGAGGGGGCAGTGCTGTGTGTGGGGGGATCATGTACAGGGGGCAGTGCTGTGTGTGGGGGGATCATGTTCAGAGGAGCAGTGCTGTGTGGGGGGATCATGTACAGGGGGGCAGTGCTGTGTGGGGGGGCATGTAAAGGGGGCAGTGTTGTGTGTGTGTGGGGGGATCATGTACAGGGGGCAGTGCTGTGTGTGGGGGGATCATGTACAGGGGGCAGTGCTGTGTGTGGGGGGTCATGTACAGGGGGCAGTGCCGTGTGTGTGTGCGGGGATCATGTACAGGGGGCAGTGCTGTGTGTGGGGGGTCATGTACAGGGGGCAGTGCTGTGTGGGGGGATCATTTACAGGGGGCAGTGCTGTGTTTGGGGGGATCATGTACAGAGGGGCAGTGCTGTGTGTGGGGGATCATGTATAGGGGGCAGTGCTGTGTGTGAGGGGTTGTTGTACAGGGGGGCAGTGCTGTGTGGTGGGATCATCTACAGACGGGCAGTGCTGTGTGTGGGGGGATCATGTACCGGGGGGGCAGTGCTGTGTGTGGGGGGATCATGTACAGGGGGGCAGTGCTGTGTGTGGGGGGATCATGTACAGAGGGGCAGTGCTGTGTGCGGGGGGATCATGTACAGGGGGGCAGTGCTGTGTGTGGAGGGGGTCATGAACAGGGGGACAGTGCTGTGTGTGGGTCACGTACAGGGGCCATCGCTATGTGTGTGTGGGGGGTCATTTACAGGAAGCAGTGCTGTGGGGGGGGGGTCATGTACAGGGAGGCAGTGCAGTGTGTGGTGGTCATGTACAGGGAGGCACGGCTGTGTGTGTGGTTCATGTACAGGGGGCAGTGCTGTGTGTGTGTGGGGGGGGGGTCATGTACAGGGGAGCAGTGCTGTGTGTGTGTGGGGGGTGGTCATGTACAGGGGGACAGTGCTGTGTGTGTGTGTGCGCGGAGCGATCATGTACAGGGGGCAGTGCTGTGTGTGGGGGATTATGTACATGAGGGCAGTGCTGTGTGTGTGGGGGGGTCATGTACAGGGGGAAAGTGCTGTGTGTGTTTGGGGGTCATGTACAGGGGCCATCGCTGTGTGTGTGGGGGGGTCATTTACAGGAAGCAGTGCTGTGGGGGGGTGATGTACAGGGGGGGCAGTGCAGTGTGTGGTGGTCATGTACAGGGAGGCACGGCTGTGTGTGTGGGGGGGTCATGTACAGGGGGCAGTGCTGTGTGTGTGTGGGGGGGGTCATGTACAGGGGAGCAATACTGTGTGTGTGTGTGGGGTGGTCATGTACAGGGGGACAGTGCTGTGTGTGTGTGTGCGCGGAGGGATCATGTACAGGGGCAGTGCTGTGTGTGGGGGATTATGTACAGGGGTGCAGTGCTGTGTGTGGGGGGATCATGTACAGGGGGACAGTGCTGTGTGTGTTTGGGGGTCATGTACGGGGGCCATCGCTGTGTGTGTGTGTGGGGGGGTCATGTACAGGTGGCAGTTCTCTGTGTGTGTGTGTGGAGGTCATGTACAGTGGGCAATGCTGTGTGTGTGTGGGGGGGTCATGTACAGGGGGCAGTGCTGTGTGAGGGAGTCATGTACAGGGGACAGGTCTGTGTGTGGGGGTCATGTACAGGGGCCATTGATGTGTGTGTGTGTGTGTGGGGGGGGATCATGTACAGGGGGGCAGTGCTGTGCGTGGGGGATTATGTACAAGGGGTGCAGTGCTTTGTGTGGGGGGTCATGTACGGGGGGACAGTGATGTGTGTGGGGGTCATGTACAAGGGCCATCGCTGTGTGTGTTCGTGTGGGAGGATCATGTACAGGGGGAGTGCTGTGTGTGGGGGATCATGTACAGGGGGCAGTGCTGTGTGGTGGTATCATCTACAGGGGGGCAGTGCTGTGTATGGGGGTCATGTACAGGTGATCAGTGCTGTGTGTGGGGGTCATGTACAGGTGGTAAGTGCTGTGTGTGTGTGTGTGTGGGGGGGGTCATGTACAGGGGGCAGTGCTGTGTGTGTGTGTGGGGGTCATGTACAGGGGCCATTGATGTGTGTGTGTGTGGGGGGGGGGTCATGTACAGGGGGGCAGTGCTGTGCATGGGGTAATATGTACAGGGGGGGCAGTGCTGTGGTTGGGGGGTCATGTACAGGGGGACAGTTCTGTGTGTGGTGGTCATGTACAAGGGCCATTGCGGTGTGTGTTCGTGTGGGAGGATCATGTACAGGGGGGAGTGCTGTGTGTGAGGGATCATGTATAGGGGGCAGTGCTGTGTGTGGGGGATCATGTACAGGGGGGCAGTGCTGTGTGTGGGGGTCATGTACAGGGGCCATTGATGTGTGTGTGTGTGTGTGGGGGGATCATGTACAGGGGGGCAGTGCTGTGTGGGGGGATCATCTACAGGGGCAGTGCTGTGTGTGGGGGGATCATGTACAGGGGGCAATGCTGTGTGTGGGGGGATCATGTACAGGGGGCAGTGCTGTGTGTGGGGGGATCATGTTCAGAGGAGCAGTGTTGTGTGGGGGGATCATGTACAGGGGGGCAGTGCTGTGTGGGGGCGCATGTAAAGGGGCAGTGTTGTGTGTGTGTGTGTGGGGGATCATGTACAGGGGGCAAGTGCTGTGTGTGTGGGGATCATGTACAGGGGGCAGTGCTGTGTGTGGGGGGATCATGTACAGGGGGCAGTGCTGTGTGGGGGGGGGATCATGTACAGGGGGCAGTGCTGTTTGTGGGGGGTCATGTATAGGGGGCAGTGCTGTGTGTGGGGGATCATGTACAGGGGGGCAGTGCTGTGTGTGGGGGTCATGTACAGGGGCCATTGATGTGTGTGGGGGGTCATGTACAGGGGGGCAGTGCCGTGTGTGTGTGTGCGGGGATCATGTACAGGGGCAGTGCTGTGTGTGGGGGGTCATGTACAGGGGGCAGTGCTGTGTGGGGGGATCATTTACAGGGGGGCAGTGTTGTGTGTGGGGGGATCATGTACAGAGGGGCAGTGCTGTGTGTGGGGGATTATGTACCGGGGGCAGTGCTGTGTGTTGGGGGTCATGTACAGGGGGACAGTACTGTGTTGTGTTTGGGGGGTCATGTACAGGGGCCATCTGTGTGTGGGGGGGGATCATGTACAGCGGGGCAGTACTGTGTGTGGGGGGATCATGTACAGGGGGCAGTGCTGTGTGTGGGGGGATCATATATATGGGGGCAGTGCTGTGTGTGAGGGGTTGATGTACAGGGAGGCAGTGCTGTGTGGTGGGATCATCTACAGACGGGTAGTGCTGTGTGTGGGGGGATTATGTACAGGGGGGCAGTGCTGTGTGTGTTGGTCATGTACAGGGGCCATCGCTGTGTGTGTTTGTGTGGGGGGATCATGTACAGAGGGGCAGTGCTGTGTGCGGGAGGATCATGTACAGAGGGGCAGTGCTTTGTGGGGGGATCATGTACAGAGGGGCAGTTCTGTGTGGGGGGATCATGTACAGGGGGGCAGTGCTGTGTGTGGGGGGATCATGTACAGGGGGGCAGTGCTGTGTGTGGGGGGATCATGTGCAGGGGGGGCAGTGCTGTGTGGGGGATCATGTACAGGGGGCAGTGCTGTGTGTGTGGGGGGATCATGTACAGGGGGTAAGTGCTGTGTGTAGGGGGATCATGTACAGGGGGGGCAGTGCCGTGTGTGTGTGGGGGTATCATGTGCAGGGGGCAGTGCTGTGTGTGGGGGGTCATGTACAGGGGGCAGTGCTGTGTGTGTTAGTCATGTACAGGTGGTCAGTGCTGTGTGTGGGGGTCATGTGTGGGGGTCATGTACAGGTGGTCAGTACTGTGTGTGGGGGTCATGTACAGGGTGCAGTGCTGTCTGTTGGGGGTCATGTACAGGGGGCGCTGCTGTGTTTGCTGTTCATGTAAAGGTGAGCATTGCTGTGTGTGGGTCGTGTACAGGGGCAGTGCTCATGTAGAGGGGGGCAGTGCTGTGTGTGGAGGGGTCATGTAAAGGGGTTCAGTGTTGTGTGTGTGTGGGGGAGTCATGTATAGGGGGGGCAAACCTTGTGGACAAGGTTTATCAAAAATACCTAGCCCCCATAGCAACGTCCCTGATCTTGTTGAAATATTCCCCATGATGCCAAAAATAATTGTTAGACATCGCCATGTCTAATGCCGCGTACACACGAGCGGACTTTACGGCGGACTTTGCCCGGCGGACTTTTCGACGTACTTTCCGACGGACTTTCTGAATGAACGGACTTGCCTACACACAATCCACCAAAGTCTGTTGAATTCGTACGTGATGACGTACGACCGGACTAAAACAAGGAAGTTCATAGCCAGTAGCCAATAGCTGCCCTAGCGTGGCTTTTTTGTCCGTCGAACTAGCATACAGACGGCGGACTTTTCGACCGGACTCGATTTCAATGGATAAATTTGAAACAAGTTTCAAATCTAATGCCGCGTACACACGAGCGGACTTTACGGCGGACTTTGCCCGGCGGACTGGATTTCGTCGGACAATTCGATATGTGTGGACTCCAGCGGACTTTGTTTTCTCAAAAGTTGGACGGACTTAGATTTGAAACTTGTTTCAAATTTATCCGTTGAAATCGAGTCCGGTCAAAAAGTCCGCCGTCTGTATGCTAGTTCGACGGACAAAAAAGCCACGCTAGGGCAGCTATTGGCTACTGGCTATGAACTTCCTTGTTTTAGTCCGGTCGTACGTCATCACGTACGAATTCGACGGACTTTGGTGGATTGTGTGTAGGCAAGTCCGTTCATTCAGAAAGTCCGTCGGAAAGTACGTCGAAAAGTCCGCCGGGCAAAGTCCGCCGTAAAGTCCGCTCGTGTGTACGCGGCATAAGTCCGTCCAACTTTTGAGAAAACAAAGTCCGCTGGAGTCCACACACATCGAATTGTCCGACGAAATCCAGTCCGCCGGGCAAAGTCCGCCGTAAAGTCCGCTCGTGTGTACGCGGCATTAGCCTTCCTTCTACGAATTGAATTTGTGATGGCTTTAAATGAGTTTGACCCATTTTACTGCATTCAGTGCACGTTCCTGCCTAATGTTGATATACAGTGGGGACAGAAAGTATTCAGACCCCCTTACATTTTTCACTCTTTGTTATATTGCAGCAATTTGCTAAAAGCTTTTAAGTTCATTGTTTTCCTCATTAATGTGCACACAGCACCCCATATTGACAGAAAAACATAGAATTGTTGACATTTTTGCAGATTTATTAAAAAAGAAAAACTGAAATATCACATGGTTCTAAGTTTTCAGACCCTTTGCTCAGTATTTAGTAGAAGCACCCTTTTGATCTAATACAGCCTTGAGTCTTTTTGGAAAAGATGCAACAAGTTTTTCACGCCTGGATTTGGGGATCCTCTGCCATTCCTCCTTGCAGATCCTCTCCAATTCTGTCAGGTTGGATGGTAAAAGTTGGTGGACAGCCATTTTTAGGTCTCTCCAGAGATGCTCAATTGGGTTTAAGTCAGGGCTCAAGCTGGGCCATTCAAGAACAGTCACGTAGTTGTTGTGAAGCCACTCCTTTGTTATTTTAGCTGTGTGCTTAGGATCATTGTCTTGTTGGAAGGTAAACCTTTGGCCCAGTCTGAGGTCCTGAGCACTCTGGAGAAGGTTTTCATCCAGGATCTCCCTGTACTTGGCCACATTCATCTTTCCCTCGATTGCAACCAGTCGTCCTGTCCCTGCAGCTGAAAAACACCCCCACAGCATGATGCTGCCACCACCATGCTTTACTGTTGGGACTGTATTGACAGGTGATGAGCAGTGCCTGGTTTTCTCCACGCATACCGCTTAGAATTAAGGCCAAAAAGTTCTATCTTGGTCTCATCAGACCAGAGAATCTTATTTCTCACCATCTTGGAGTCCTTCAGGTGTTTTTTAGCAAACTCAATGCGGGCTTTCATGTGTCTTGCACTGAGGAGAGGCTTCCGTTGGGCCACTCTGCCATAAAGCCCCGACTGGTGGAGAGCTGCAGTGATGGTTGACTTTCTACAACTTTCTCCCATCTCCCGACTGCATCCCTGGAGCTCAGCCACAGTGATCTTTGTGTTCTTCTTTACCTATCTCACCAAGGCTCTTCTCCCCTGATAGTTCAGTTTGGCCGGACGGCCAGCTCTAGGAAGGGTTCTGGTCATCCCAAACGTCTTCCATTTAAGGATTATGGATGCCACTGTGCTCTTAGGAACCTTAAGTGCAGCAGAAATTTTTTCATAACCTTGGTCAGATCTGTGCCTTGCCACAATTCTGTCTCTGAGCTCTTCAGGGGCTTATTTTGACCTCATGATTCTCATTTGCTCTGACATGCACTGTGAGCTGTAAGGTCTTATATAGACAGGTGTGTAGCTTTCCTAATCAAGCCCAATCAGTATAATCAAACACAGCTGGACTCAAATGAAGGTGTAGAACCATCCCAAGGATGATCAGAAGAAATGGACAGCACCTGAGTTAAAAAAATGAGTGTCACAGCAAAGGGTCTGAATGCTTAGGACTATGTGATATTTCATCTTTTCTTTTTCAATAAATCTGCAAAAATGTCAACAATTCTTTGTTTTTCTGTCAATATGGGGTGTTGTGTGTACAATAATGAGGAAAAAATGAGCTTAAATTGTTTTAGCAAATGGCTGCAATATAAGAAAGAGTGAAAAATTTAAGGGGGTCTGAATACTTTCCGTCCCCACTGTATAGTGACTCCATGTCAACTGTTACCAGCAACGCAGATTCCTGCAGTAGAGCAATAACAACCCTACTGTCTTTTAGGAAAGACTGTTCATTTCCTGCTAATGGCTGAAGGAATATATCAAGATATTCACTAAAAAAGGATATAATGAGTTAATTCCACTAATAATGGGTCTTCCTGGTGGACTTTCCTTGCTCTTTTGCATCTTGGGAACCTGATATATAACCAGAATTTTTTGGGCTTTCAGATTTAAGTATTTAGCCTCTTTTTTTGTGAAGAATTTTCTTCAGGTTTTTTTTGCTAGAAAATTACTGAAATGACCCTAAACATTATATAATTTTTTTTAGACACCCTAGAGAATAAAATGGTGGTCATTGCAATACTTTATATCACACCGTTTTTGCACAGCGGTCTCACAAACACAATTCTTTTGAAAAAAAATACACTTTTTTAAATTAAAAAATAAGAAAACAGTAAAGTTAGCTCCTTTTATTTGTATATAGTGAAAGATAATTCTATTCCAAGTAAATTGATACCCAACATGTTACACTTCAAAATTGCGCCCGCTTGTGGAATGGCGACAAACTTTGGCACCTAAAAATCCTCATAGGCGAAGTTTAAAAATTTCTATAGGCTACATGTTTTGAGTTACAGAGGTGGTTCAGTGCTAGAATTATTGCACTCACTCTAACGATTGCAGAAATACCTCACATGTGTTGTTTGAACACCGTTTTCATATGCGGGAGCGACTTAAGTATGCGCTCGCTTCTGCGTGCAAGCACGGCGGGACGGGGCACTTTAAATTGATTTTATTCTTTCTTATTTATTTTACTTTTTATATTTTATTTTTACACTGTCCCTTTTAACCACTTCAATACAGGGCTTTTATACACCCTTCCTTCCCAGACCAAATTTTAGCTTTCAGCGCTCTCACACTTTGAATGACAATTACTCAGTCATGCTACACTGTACCCAAACCAAATTTTTATCATTTTTTTCTCACAAACATAGCTTTCTTTTGGTGGTATTTAATCACTGCTGTTGTTTTTATTTTTTGCAATATAAGCGAAAAAAGAGAGAAATTTTTGAAAAAAAAACACTTTTTTTTTAGTTTTTATTGTAAAATTTTGCAAATAAGTCATTTTTCTATTTTTCTTCATAAATTTGGGCCAAAATGTATACTGCTACATATCTTTAGTAAAAATAACCCAAATTAGTGTATATTATTTGGTCTCTGTGAAAGTTATAGAGTCTACAAGCTATGGTGCAAATCATTGAAAAATGATCACATCTTTATAGGTTGGACTTGATGGACTTGTGTCTTTTCTCAACCTCACCTACTATGTAACTATGTAACTATGATCACACCTGATGTACTGAAGGCCTATCTCATTTCTTGAGGCCCTAACAAGCCAGGAAAGTACAAATACCCCCCAAATTACCCCTTTTTGGAAAGCAGACATTCCAAGGTATTTAGCAAGAGGCATGGTGAGCTTTTTGAAGTTGTAATTTTTTCCCACAATTCTTGGAAATTTTTTTTTTTTTTTTGCACAAAATTGTCATAATAACAAGTTATTTCTCTCACACAGCACATGCATACTTGCAATGACACCCCAAAATACATTCTGCTACTCCTCCTGAGTATAGTGATACCACATGTGTGAGACTTTTACCTAGCCTGGCCACATACAGAGGTCTAAAATCCAACTAGCACCGTCAGGCATTTTACGAGCATAAATTGAACATCTCATATGATGACAACCTATCACACTTTTGAAGGCCCTGGAGCACCAGGACAATGGAAACGCCCACAAAATGACCCCATTTTGGAAAGCTAACACCTCAACGTATTTTCTATGAGGCATAATTAGTCTTTTGAATGGTTCAATTTTTTGCCAAAGTTTTTGGAAACTGTGGGTAAAAAATGAAAACGCATTTTTTTTACACAAAGTTGTCCATTCATAAGATATTTACAACACATAGCATGTACATAGCAAAAATGACACACCATAATACATTCTGCTACTCCTCCTGAGTGTGGCGATACCAAATGTGTGAGACTTTTACACAGCCTGGCCACATACAGAGGCCCAACATTGAAGTAGCAGCTCCAGGCATTCTAGGAGCATAAATTACACATCTCATTTCTCAACCACCTATTACAATTTTGAAGGCCCTGGAGCACCAGGACAACGGAAACGCCCACAAAATGACCCCATTTTAGAAAGATAACACCCCAACGTATAATCTATGAGGCATAATTAGTCTTTTGAATGGTTCATTTTTTTCCCGAAGTTTTTGGAAACTGTGGAAAAAAAATGAAAACACATTTTTTTTACACAAAGTTGTCCATTCATAAGATATTTCCAACACATAGCATGTACATAGCAAAAATGACACCCCAAAATACATTCTGCTACTCCTCTTGAGTATGGCGATACCACATGTGTGAGACTTTTACATAGTCTGGCCACATACAGAGGCCCAACATCCAAGTAGCACTGTCAGTTGTTCTAGGAGCATACATTACACACAAATTCCTGCCAACCTATCACATTGTTGAAGGCCCTTCATATTTCTAACACATAGCATGTACTATACATACCAATTACAAACCAAAATACATTCTGCTGAGTAAAGGGTAAAGAAAAGTTTACCTGCAGTTTTAGTAGTGCAGTGGTCCACAGAGAAGAGCATCGGTCCAGGCAGCAGGCAGGAACATGGACAGCGACAGCAAAACAGGCAGCAGGCAGGAATAGTCAGTACAGGTAGAGATGTCAGCACAGCCAAAGCATTAGTCCAGATAGCAGGCAGGGATGTGGTCAGCAGCAGCAAAAGGATCAAAAGATCGTCCATGCAGCAGGAAGGAATACTGTCCATAGTTAGTACATGCAGCAGGCAGAGGTATGGTCAGCACAGCCAGAGTATTTGTCCAGGGAGCAGGCAGTACCATCAAGCTTAGGGCATTGGTCAGGAAAGAATGGGGACAGGGGTAGAGGCTTCTCCCACCCAAATCGCTTTGAAGCCTCCGGGCAACCAGACCCTGTTAGGGGGCGAACTTTATATAATTTGTCAAAGTTTGGGTGATTTCGGGGGGGGGGGGGGACTGTGAGTTGTCATTGAAATGCAAGAAGCGCATTATGATTTCGTATCGGGACCTGGACATGGCTGCTGAAAAAATTGGCATATGGTGAATGGGTTTGGTCGACCAATGCTTATGAATTTCATTTTTTTTTGTAAGCCCCATGTTCAGGGTTAGGCCTAAAAACTATTTTAGCTCCACTACTGTTAGCGGTCTCCACTCAAAAGGGCGGGCATAGCTGGAGCTGGGGTTGGTTGCAATAAATTGTTGGGCAAACAGATTAGTTTGGTCCACGATGCCTTGAATCCAATCGTTCGGGAAAAAAAAATAAAAAAAATCCATTTGTGTAAATCCTGCAGTGTTGACCTGCACACCCGACTGTGCTGTAAAAGGGGGGATCATGGCTGACCCTGTGGTAGAAGGCAGCCACAATGGGTTTGCCAAGGAATCTGGAAGATGGGTTTGGGCCTTACTTCTTTGGCATCCACTTGTGCTGGGTCTTTCCTCCTGGGGTCTAGCAGCGCTTGTACTGGGCCCCTCCTCCTGGGGTCTACCACCACTGGCACTGCTGGTAGCTGCCTGGTTTTCAGACCGTCGTCTTTTTGGATGGACTACTTCCTCCTCTAAATCTGATCCTGATGTGCTGCCTTCAGGGGGCTCATATTCCGAACCAGAACCAGAATCTGAACTGAGCGGTGAGAGCTCCTTGTTGCTCTCATCGGTCAGACTCAGGATCTGGTATGCCTCTTCTGGGGTGTACATCTTTCTGGACATAGTGGCTGACTGGCTGTATGTACTCTGGTGGCAAGTGATGAGGTGGCGGGTACTCTGGTGGCAGATGATGAGGTGGCGGGTACTCTGGTGGCAGGTGATGAGGTGGCAGGTACTCTGGTGGCAGGTGATGAAGTGGCAGGTACTCTGGTGGCAGGTGATGAGGTGGCAGGTACTCTGGTGGCAGGTGATGAGGTGGCAGGTACTCTGGTGGCAGGTGATGAGGTGGCAGGTACTCTGGTGGCAGGTGATGAGGTGGCAGGTACTTTTTGGATGGACTACTTCCTCCTCTAAATCTGATCCTGATGTGCTGCCTTCAGGGGGCTCATATTCCGAATCAGAACCAGAATCTGAACTGAGCGGTGAGAGCTCCTTGTTGCTCTCATCGGTCAGACTCAGGATCTGGTATGCCTCTTCTGGGGTGTACATCTTTCTGGACATAGTGGCTGACTGGCTGTATGTACTCTGGTGGCAAGTGATGAGGTGGCGGGTACTCTGGAAGCAGATGATGAGGTGGCGGGTACTCTGGTGGCAGGTGATGAGGTGGCAGGTACTCTGGTGGCAGGTGATGAAGTGGCAGGTACTCTGGTGGCAGGTGATGAGGTGGCAGGTACTCTGGTGGCAGGTGATGAGGTGGCAGGTACTCTGGTGGCAGGTGATGAGGTGGCAGGTACTCTGGTGGCAGGTGATGAGGTGGCGGGTACTCTGGTGGCAGGTACTCTGGTGGTGAGGTGGCGGGTACTCTGGTGGCAAGTACTCTGGTGGCAGGTGATGAGGTGGCGGGTACTCTGGTGGCAGGTGATGAGGTGGCGGGTACTCTGGTGGCAGGTGATGAGGTGGCGGGTACTCTGGTGGCAGGTGATGGACAGGTACTCTGAGATGACAGGTACTCTGAGGTGACAGGTACTGAGGTGACAGGTACTGAGGTGACAGGTACTGAGGTGACAGGTACTCTTTATTTAGGAGGGGCGATCTGGGCACAGTAGTACATGTAGTTAGTAACTCACTGTTAGCTGATCTCTTCTCCTCACACTGGATCAGTGTGTGAGGAGAAGAGCCCAGGAACAGCAGTTACTATCTGTGTTTGTTTACATTAGTGACTGGCTGTGATTTCACACAGCCGGTCATGTGATGCAGAGCCATGTCATTGGCTACAGTGATCGGGGCTGAGCTGTATCCAGGGGAAAAGCCTCAGCCCCGATCACCGCCCTGATCACTGCTCTTCCGCCGGAAACCGCATAGTACACGCTTCCCAATGCCGCTCTGCATCCGCCGTTACCGACGCTCCGCCGCCCGCCGCCGCTTCAATACCCCCATCGGGGAATGGCTGTGTCCTGAGGGACACAACGGTACCCCGATCGCCGCTCTGCGGGCCCCCAGGGGCCCGCAGTAGCGGCAGAAGGCCAAGGCCGTCATATGACGCCCACCCAGGATTGGAGATCCCATCTGTGGACGTCATTTGACTATGGCCGGGTATTGAAGCGGTTAAAAAAAAAATTGGATCACTTTTATTCCTATTGCAAGGAATGTAAACATCCCTTGGAATATAAAAAAAGCATGACAGGACCTCTTTAATGTGAAATCTGGGGTCAAAAAGACCTCAGATCTCATATATACACTTAAATGCAATAAATAATTTAAAAAATATGGCTTTTTTTTTTTTAATAAAAAAAAATTCCCCTTTAAGACCATTGGGCGAAAGTGGCGTGTGACGTCGCTTCCGTCATCCAATGTTATGGAGCCGAGGGGAGGGCCATCATTCCCTCACTCGACTTTAAGCCTCTCAGAGGAAAACATTGTCTCCACCGCTACCGACAGCTCCAGTAAGAGGCGGAAAAGACCAGGACGTGGATCTTGCTGAGAATCTGCCACAGAGACCACTTTTATTCCTGCTATCTGCCATAGCAACGGTATTTAGCGCCAAAGTACCGACATATGACAGCGGCGGTACGGAAGTGGTTAATCTTTAGTTTGCATGTAGGGTCACCTGGTAACTTTTTGAATGTGTTCCTATCTCCTAAAATACTCTGCATCTCATCTTCATAATCTGACTTCTTTAAAACCAACTTCCCCTTATCAGCTGGTCTGATCACTATTCCTTTCTTTTTTTTATAATGCTTTAATCCCATCCCATATTTTCCCATATTTTCCTATTATTTCTATTCTTTTTATTCTTAAAGAGGAACTGCAGTCTGCTCACATAATTTGTAATAAAAACATCTTTCCCATTCTGAAGCTTCCCTTCAATCACATTTCATATATTATTTTATATATACTGTGATTCTGTACTTGCCAAATATGCGTCAGAAATCTCACTCCACCAAATCTGGCTGCAACCATTTTAACTGTGGGCAGCTGAATATGCTGCCTATTCACTTCCTGGATTTACACCGACACACAGAGGCACACCTCCAGCTCTGCAGCTCTCATTGGCCCTCTTATGACTCATTCCCCCTCCCTTCCTGGCAAACCCTCACCAGAGTGAGGCTGGGTTCACACTGAGGGACACAGCAGCTTACAGCAGGAGTCTGGTGGCATCTCCATTCACTGTTTCAGGTCTGATTTCAGCCTGTCGCTCCCGCACATGCGCATGGGAGTCACGGACCGTGGCATGGAGCTCTGAAGGGCCAGGATGGTTATACTGTCCCTTCAGAGTGCATGCCCTGGTGACTTTACCAGCTACATGAAGTGTGATATTCATAATACCTACACGTAAGCCTTATTATAGGCTTACCTGTAGGTACAAGCCTGCAGAGTGGGTTTACATCCTCTTTAACCACTTCAGCCCCAAAATGATTTGCCCCCTTAATGACCAGGCCACTTTTTGCAATACGGCACTGCATCACTTTAACTGACAATTACGCGGTCGTGCGATGCTGTACCCAAACAAAATTGACGTCTCTTTTTTCCCACAAATAGATCTTTCTTTTGGTGGTATTTTATCACCTCTGTAGTTTTTATTTTTTGCGCTATGAACAAAAAAAGAGCGTCAATTTTGAAAAAAAAAAAACATTTTTTACTCTCTACTTTTATAAATATCCAAAGAAATAAAAATAAATAGGTATTCAGTTTAGGGCCAATATTTATTCTTCTGCATATTTTTGTTTAAAAAAATCTCAATAGGCATATATTGATTGGTTTGCGCAAAAGTTATAGCGTCTACAAAATTGGGTAAAGATTTAGGGACTTTTATTTTTTTTATTGTTTTTACTGGTACTGGCGGCGATCTGTGATTTTTAGCGAGACTGCAACACTGCGGCGGACAAATCTGACCCCAAATGACACTTTGTGGGGACCAGTGATATTATTACATTGATCAGTGCTATAAAAATGCACTGATCAATGTAAAAATGACACTGGCAGGGTAGGGGTTAACACTAGGGGCGATCAAGGGGTTAAGTTTGTTCCCTGGGTGTGCTCTAACTGTAGGAGGATGGGCTTACTGGGACATGACAGAGATCACTGTTTCCGATCACTGGGAACAGAAGATCTCTGACAAGTCATTAGGCAGAATGGGGAGTCGCCTTGTTTACATAGGCAGTTCCCCGTTCTGCCTCTGTACACTGTGATCGCGGGTTGCTGGCAGACATCAAGTCTGCGGGAACCGCAGGTACACTCCCGCGGCGCGTGCATGCCCGCTATCCTACTTGCACGGACCGACAAACAGGTACGCCGGTTTGCGCAGGAGAGCCGACCTGCCGCAGTAAATGTACGTGAGCAGGTCGGCAAGTGGTTAATAGGTTCTTTTCCATGTGCCCAGGTGAAATGTACACTCACCAGATGGTTGTGGCTCACAAACCAGCCTACAAGCCTTGTATGTTAGATCCTGTACACGTGATTTCAGATCTTCAATCTAGACAAGAAACCCAGAGACATGTCATAGTGTAATATGTTTTATTAAAATGGTATGAAGTAACAAATAATTAGAATGCACTCACATTTAGCAGATGCCAATGGGCAGCAACACATCCAGCTCAACTGCTCCTATCTCCTGCACTTGTTTCCAGAGCCGGAGTGCATTCCAGGGGGCCGGATGTAGACTGGATGAAAGGCCGGATATGGCATCAGTGGCTCAGATTCTATGCATTTTGTGTGCAGTGCGTCCTCAGGAAGCTCAGCTGCCATTTTGTTGGAGTCTTATATAGCAAGGGATCAGTACTGATTGGTTGATTTATAATTTGCAACCCTCGAAGGAAAACTTTAGATCTTGTTCCCTTATTGAGACACCTCATTTACATAAATTGTACAAATTGTTTATGCTAGCCTAGGGAAAGTTTGATATTGCTTGCCTGTATGTCTATTGTAGAGTCAGTTGTACTTCAATTGGGCACATCACTGTTAAGCTGGACATTGTTATATTTCCTTTTTTTCCTGAGTAATCTTTGCTAAGTGATAATATACTCATTGGCTCTGCTAACCTGTTTTGTGTCTAACTTTTAAGGCTTGACCACTTAGTGTCACAAAGTTTATCAGTTGCTACTTGTTGTGTGAGTATAACCTGGAGTGTCAGAGGGGCTGAGGCTTTTAGTGAGGTCGAGGTAGGAACAGAGGACCCAGGACTACTAGCGGTCCTTGCAGGGATATGCTACACCAGAATTCCTGTACAATTGTCATCTCTCTTTCTTCAATCTAATTTTTTAGGTAATTTTCAGGTTCGCGGGCTCACAGTTACTGGGAAAGATGGTCCTACTGAAGCTCTTAGAGGAGAAAATGTCACCATCCCTTGTCTGCTGTCTGGTGTCCTTATACCGCTAAATCTACAGAGAGTATCAGTTGTCTGGAGTCACAGATTACAAAATGGAACTGAATACAGGGTTCATCAATTTCATGATTCCCACCATCAATCATGGAGGAACGGATCTCACATGAATGACAGTGACCTCCAACAAGGCAACGCCAGTCTTTATATACCCAACATTCAGATCACAGATGAAGGGGAATATCGCTGCTTTGTTATCGCCACTCCTGATGGCAGCACTGCTACATCTACTCTGCATGTATCAGGTACAAAGTGACAACTGTAAGGAAGCAGAAAAGTGAGGAGTACCAGATAGTGTGATGTTTATTCTTTATAAAAAGAAATCCAAAGAATTGCAAACTCACCTAAGACTCCACCAAAGACATGTTTCGAGATTCTTCCTCACTATGGTGGTTTGGACACCGCTGCTACTCTGATGAAGAGGATGAGCCTCAAAACATTTCAAAAGTGGTGACTTAGATGTGGAGCTTGTACAGAGTCATGAGATGTCTGTATTCCCATTGAGGTCCTGGGTAGACATGTGCAGAACGAAAAAATGTGATTTGTTTTGATTCATTATTTAAATCATTTTGTTTAGTTAAATTTATCAATTTCGTTTTCATAATTCTTTTCATTTATTTGTTTTTGAATTTGTTTTGAATTTATTCTATTAAAAATTCAGAAGACAGTTATATTCTTTCTATTTTATTCTATTCTATTATTTTTTTTCTATTCAATTTTCTTCTATTCTATTCTCTTATTTTCTATTCTGAACCAAAGAGAGGGCCCCAGGGGGACTTTATAAGCAGTAGCCAAGCAGGTAGTATAAGTACAAGAAAGTGAAAGAATGTATCTAATCTAAAGTTTTATTTAACATCATAAAATGCTGATGGTATACACCATTTCCCTGAATGCCCATGCTATGGTGAGCCTCTGGGGAATCTGCCAGGCCTTTCCAGATGCAGGATCCAGTCCCTTCTTTCCTGGATACACTCAGGGGACGTGGGATCCCACAACAGGTAACGCCCCCCCCAGCATTTATAAAGTGGCATCAGAAATTTATTGAAGAAAACTGACCCTTTAAAAAGATGCTGTGTGTTCCCGTGGGTCGGGTTGCCTAATTCCAGGGTGACCGCCAGTGGATGGGCATGTCACTTCTGTGGTGGGTAGAGGTGGAGTCTCATTTAATTTCCTCGCTCTGCTGCCTTAATTTGTGAAGTGAGTATGGTTGGCCCGGACGTCATTTCCGGCTCTCCGATATGTTTACTTGAGGTGGAAGTGTCTTTATGAGTGGGGGGGTATGAGGAGGGGAGGGGACCAAAAGATGATTGGCTGACTATTATCCAACAGGAATCTAGAATGCACCAGCCTCATCACTTCTGGATCCTGACGTATGGATATTGTTTAATGGATGTTAGGCTATAAAAGGGCTTGTTTGAGGTGGGCTCCCTGCCTACTGAAGAAGCCCAATTGGAAGGCACAACGCATATGGGTGGGAGGAGCCAAAGCCCATGACGTCAAATAGTAGCTACCAGTGTCAGTGTGGTGAGCTGATGATTTTCACGCTTGTTAACTAGATTTTCTTGTGAGTGTTTTTAATCCTTTTTGGTTTACAATAAATGTGTGGAAACAGAGAGCACTAGGGTTTTCTGCTTTATTTTATGGTTTATTATGTTGATGACAGAAATAAAAAGTGGGAAAAGTAACACCCATAACTTTGGACGGGAAGTTCTTGCTGCACCTCCTAAAGGAGGAATCAGTCAAAGGCATATTAGACTCTGTAGTGGGGTTTATTATTTAATTTAAATAACATCATAAAATGGTGATGGTATACATAATTTTCCTGGATGCTCATGCTATGGTGAGCCTCTGGGGAATCTGCCAGGCCTTGCCAGATGCAGGATCCAGTCCCTCCTTTCCTGGATAATCTCAGGGGACGTGGGCTCCCACAACAGGTAAAGCCACCCCCCAACATTTATAAAGTGGCTACTCCATCCTAATGATAGTCAGCCTATCTGTCTCCCACACAGCATAAAACACTTTGAATGAGGACATCCACATATGTAAGTTCTACAATCCTGCAATCTGTTTACTGTTTATACTGCTGATAGATTTCCCCATCTTTGAGTTATATCTGTTACAGATGGCTCTCAAGGGTGGGGTCCCTTCCCACTTTGTGCTGGTCCTCATATTCATTCAATTTTGCCCTTAGGATGGCTCCCCATGTGTGATCCTTGTGAGCAATAATTGGCGCCAATAGTCATGTTGACATCTGCTGATTTTGTGGCTCATTGTTCCATCTGGGTTACTTTATCCCCTCCTACCATCCTTTCGGTGTGAATCTAATGCGGTGGGGCAGACTTTGGAGATGAATGTTATCAAACATATATGTTTCTGCTGTTGTACACACTGTGAGTATTTTAAGTGCGGATATATACATGGATGTTCTACCTGCATTAACATAATCCGAAGTCTGTTTATTATTGACATGTTACTACTATATACTTTTCGAGAATTGCACTATGCTCTGATCTTTGCCTGAAGAAGAAATAACACTATATTTTGAAACATGTTGGGACCTCTGTGAACCTCTCTCTGGCTTGGCCTCCCACGAGATCGACCATGTGTTCCAGATTATGAGCATTGCTCCGATTGTGTGGTACCATATCTGCATAATATGTTTCTGCCTTCAACCATGTTTTTGGTGTATACCATCACCATTTTATGATGTTAAGTAAAACTTTAGATTTTATACATTCTTTCACTTTCTTGTAGTTTTGCTACCTGGTTGGCTACTGCCTATAAAGTCCTCCTGGGGCCCTCTCTTTGGTTCAGATTGTCTTTGGGATGTGACAGGTAGTCTCAAGTTAGATACAACACTAAGCTATTTCAAACTATACCTTCTTTTCTAGTCTATTCATATTCAAATTTATTTTATTTGAAAATCGAAGATGGTTATATTCTTTAAATTTTATTCTATTCTAGTCTATTGTTTGTTTTCTTTTCTATTCAATTATATTCTTTTCTATTCTATTCTAATCTATTCTACTCAAATTTGAATTTATACTATTCAAAATTCAAATTTTGGAAGACGATTATAGTCTTTCTATTTTACTTTATTCTATTCTATTGTCTTTTTCAATGCTATTCTTTTTTTATTCCATTCTTTTATATTCTATTCTATTCAAATTTAAAATTATTTTATTTGAAATTTGATTTTCAGAAGATGGTTATATTCTTTCTATTTTACTCTATTCTATTCTTTTATTTTTCTATTCTAGCCTATTCTATTTTATTCTGTTCTATTCTATTCTAATCTACTCTATAATAATTTGAATTTATTCTATTCAAATTTTAAAAGACGGTTATAGTCTTTCTATTGTATTCTATTCTATTGTTTTTTCTATTCTATTCTTTTCTATTCTATAATTTTCTACTTTATGCTTTCTATTCTATTATTTTCTATTATGTTCTTTTCTTTTTTTATATATAAATCTTTATTACGGTAGTTTCAAGTATAACATATGTCAAAAAAAAAAAACACATTGAGATTATTAACCACTTAAGCTCCGGACCATTTAGCTGCCCAAAGACCAGAGCACTTTTTGCGATTCGGCACTGCGTCGCTTTAACTGACAATTGCGCGGTCGTGCAACGTTGCTTCCAAACACAATTGATGTCCTTTTTTCCCCACAGATAGAGCTTTCTTTTGGTGGTATTTGATCACCTCTGCGGTTTTTATTTTTTGTGCTATAAACAAAAAAATATCGAAAATTTTGAAAAAAACACATTGTTTTACTTTTTTCTATAATGAATATCCCCAAAAAATATATAAAAAAACATTTTTTTTCCCTCACTTTAGGCCTATACGTATTCTACATATTTTTGGTAAAAAAAATTCACAATAAGCGTTTATTGATTGGTTTGCGCAAAAGTTATACCGTAACCCCTTCACTTCCAGTCACATTTACACAGTAATCAATGCATTTTTAATTGCACTGAACGCTGTATAAATGTGAATGGTCCCAAAATCACACCAAAAATGTCCGATCTGTCTGCCATGTCGCAGTCACGATAAAAATCGCTGATTGCCACCATTACTAGTAAAAAAAAATATTAATAAAAATGCCATAAAACTATCCCCTATATTTGTGGGAAAAAAAGACATCAATTTTGTTTGGGTACAACGTCGCACAACCGCGCAATTGTGAGTTAAAGCGACGCAGTGCCGAATCGCAAAGAGTGCTCTGGTCAGGAAGGGGGTAAAATCTTCCGGGGCTGAAGCAGGTAATTTACTTTCCTCTTGTCCCATTTGTTTCACTAAATATAATGCGCTATATTATTTTTTATAGTACAGAACATCATCAAATAATTACATAGTAGGTGAGGTTGAAAAAAGACACAAGTCCATCAAGTCCAACCTATGTGTGTGATTATGTGTCAGTATTACATTGTATATCCCTGTATGTTGCGGTCATTCAGGTGCTTATCTAATAGTTTCTTGAAACTATTGATGCTCCCCGCTGAGACCACCGCCTGTGGAAGGGAATTCCACATCCTTGCCTCTCTTACAGTAAAGAACCCTCTACGTAGTTTAAGGTAAACCTCTTTTCTTTTAATTTTAATGAGTGGCCACGAGTCTTGTTAAACTCTCTTTTGTGAAAAAGTTTTATTTCTATTGTAGGGTCACCAGTACAGTATTTGTAAATTGAAATCATATCCCCTCTCAAGCGTCTCTTCTCCAGAGAGAATAAGTTCAGTGCTCGCAACCTTTCCTCATAACTAATATCCTCCAGACCCTTTATTAGCTTTGTTGCCCTTCTTTGTACTCGCTCCATTTCCAGTACATCCTTCCTGAGGACTGGTGCCCAGAACTGGACAGCATACTCTAGGTGCGGCCGGACCAGAGTCTTGTAGAGTGGGAGAATTATCGTTTTTTCTCTGGAGTTGATCCCCTTTTTAATGCCAATATTCTGTTTGCTTTGTTAGCAGCAGCTTGGCATTGCATGTCATTGCTGAGCCTATCATCTACTAGGACCCCCAGGTCCTTTTCCATCCTAGATCCCCCCAGAGGTTCTCCCCCCAGTGTATATTTTGCATTCATATTTTTGCCACCCAAATGCATTATTTTACATTTTTCTACATTGAACTTCATTTGTCATGTAGTTGCCCACCCCATTAATTTGTTCAGATCTTTTTGCAAGGTTTCCACATTCTGCGGAGAAGTTATTGCCCTGCTTAGCTTAGTATCATCTGAAAAAACAGAGATTGAACTGTTTACCCCATCCTCCAGGTCGTTTAGGAACAAATTAAATAGGATTGCTCCCAGCACAGAACCCTGGGGGACCCCACTACCCACCCCTGACCATTCCGAGTACTCCCCATTTATCACCACCCTCTGAACTCACCCTTGTAGCCAGTTTTCAATCCATGTACTCACCCTATGGTCCATACCAACAGACCTTATTTTGTACAGTAAACGTTTATGGGGAACTGTGTCAAATACTTTTGCAAAATCCAGATACACCACGTCAATGGGCCTTCCTTTATCTAGCTGGAAACTCACTTCCTCATAGAAGGTTAGTATATTGGTTTGGCAGGAACGATTCTTCATGAATCCATGCTGATTTCTGCTAATGATACCGTTCTCATTACTAAAATCTTGTATATAGTCCCTTATCATCCCTCCAAGAGTTTACATACTATTGATGTTAGGCTAACTGGTCTGTAATTCCCAGGGATGTATTTGGGGCTCTTTTTAAATATTGGTGCTACATTGGCTTTTCTCCAATCAGCTGGTACCATTCCAGTCAGTAGACTGTCAGTAAAAATTAGGAACAACGGTCTGGCAATCACTTGACTGAGTTCCCTAAGTACCCTCGGATGCAAGCCATCTGGTGATTTATTAATGTTAAGTTTTTCAAGTCTAATTTTAATTCTGTCCTCTGTTTACCATGGAGGTGCTTCCTGTGATGCATCCTGAGGATAAACACTGCAGTTTTGGTTACTGAAGCCCCCCGATTCCCTTGTGAAGACTGAGGAGAAGAATAAATTCAATACCTTTGCCATCTCCCCATCCTTTGTAATGAGATTTTCTTCCTCATTCTTTATGGGGCCAATATGGTCTGCCCTCTCTTTTTTACTGTTTACATAGTTAAAGAATTTCTTGGGATTTTTTTGCTCTCCTCTGCTATGTGTCTTTCATGTTCTATCTTAGGCATTCTTTTTGCACCCTTACATTTCTTGTTGCATTCTTTATAAAGTCTGAATGCTGATGATGATCCCTCGACCCTGTATTTTTTGAAGGCCTCTCCTTTGCTTTTATATGCATTTTTACATTGGAGTCAAGCCATCCAGGACTTTTGTTCGCTCTTTTAAATTTATTACCCAATGGGATGCATTGGCTAATGCCCTTATCTTAAAGCAAACCCATCTCTCCTCCGTGTTCTTTGCTCCTAAGATTTTATCCCAATTTATGCCTTCTAGCAAGGATCGTAGTTTAGGGAAGTTGGCTCTTTTGAAATTCAGTGTCTTTATATTCCCTTTATGTATCTCTCCTGCTTTATTTTTAATTTTTTTTCTATAAAGTGTACAGATTTTTTGTTCTTTAGAACTCTTGCTAGGGGTTTTCCTGGTTTATTTCCCAACTGATATCTTTCTTTGGCCACTCTATTATAGACCTGTCTAGTGTCTTGTTCCAGTAGCTCATTTAATTCATCCCTTTTTATCACCAATGCACACTGCATTTCTAAAACTGCTTTTTTTATGTTGTTGTTTTAGTTCATGGATTTCTTTTATTAATATTTCTATTTACTTATTTCATTATTTGTTTTTTGCACACCTATAAACATCAGAATGCCCCTAATGTAGGCCTTTTGGACCTCCCATGTCGTGGCCTCCGATCTATTGCTTGTCTCATTTAACTCAAAGTACTGTTTTAGTTCTACTTTTAATTTATTTTCTACTTCTTTATCTTGTAACAATTCCTCTGTCCTATTTTGAGTTCCTGGAAGCCTCATCTTCATTGTCACTGGGGCATGATCTGATAGTGAGATTTTTTCTATATTTATTTTGACCACCAAGTCCAATAATCTATGTTCAACCATCATATAATCAATCCTAGAGTATGTCCCATGCACAGGGGAGTGAAATGCATAATCTTGTATTTTAAGCTGTTGAACTTTCCATACGTCCATCATTTGACATTGATATAATTTATTATTGATCATCTTAAGTTGTAGATTCTTTATCCCCTGTGCATGGGACGTACTATCTATTTTCGGATCCATGCAGAAGTTAAAATCTCCTGCCATATATAAACTTCCCTCTTTAAAGTCCATCAACTTCACTATGACCTCTTTAAGGTAACCTGTTGGGTTCCTATTGGGGCAGTAAACATTTGCCAGTGTACATTCTATAGCATGTATTATGCCCTTTAGGAACAGGAACCAACCTTCGGGATCCACCATCCTGTTTTTCAGGGTAAACTGTACCTCTTTGGCCAACCCTATGGACACCCCCTTTACTCCTTTTGTTGTAGAGTTCCCATAGTACCAGCTAGAATATAGTTTTAACATTTGTATCATGGGAAAGATGTGTCTCTTGGAGAAACACTATCTCTGCAGAGTAATGTTTAATTTCTTTTAAAATGTTATGTCTCTTCCCTGGTGTATTTAGTCCATGAACATTATAGGTTAAAAAATGTATTGATATCATCTCGGATCGCTATTTAATTCCCCCTCCCCCTTCCTTGCACCTAAACTCTGTTGTATGGTGAGATACAGTATATCGAGAGTGAGGGGTCTAGTGTACAGAAAGAACCGAGATCCAGGAAAGGAGGGTCTGGAAGATGGTTCCAAACTATATATCGAGAGGTTCCCCTCCCTCCATCCCACCCATATTGCCTCCCCTCTCCCCCCTTCCCTCCCTAGTACAAAATGTTTAACTTATTAGGGATTTAGGCCCTATTCTAGCCTTCAACTTGACTACGGATTCCTCCATCATGTCCCTTCCTCCCTGTTGACTACTCCTTCTCCTTGAGGTTGAGCTCTGTCTCACTGGCTAGATCAAGCAGCTCTTTCTATAAGTAGGTGTGCAAATCCAGAACCCGCCTAGTCTCAGTGGGTCCCTTCTTCCTACATTTATTTTTTCTCTTTCTTTCACCTTCCTAAATCCCCCAACATTACTTCCCATATCCCATTGTCCTCTTAAAACATAATGTCATTTCTTTCTCTTTTCTTTTTCTTTTCATTTTCCTTCTCCTCTACTTCTTTATATATTTGCTTTTGAGTTAACTGCTCTTCTTAGGGATTGCCATTATTCCTCTTCCCGGTCTGTCCTTTCTTTTATCGTGTCTGTCCATCCAGGGATATCTAAAGTGGGTAAATCTAGTTTCTTACAGAAATATTGTGTCTCCTCTGGGAACTTTAATCTTGCCGAGTGGCCATCTTTCCATCCTATATTGAGTGAAGGAGACAGCGCTAGCAACAAATGGATCAAATTAGAAACTATCGCTGCTGTAAAAAAAGAATAAAACTTGTAAAGTAATAAATAAAACGGTTACAGCGCTGATAGACGTGAACAAACAATAAAGTGCTAAGTGCTAATAAATAAATTGGTGATTAATATTAGATAAAAATGTGTAAATCCTAAATGATGAACTAAATGGCACATGTGGTCAAAATTATATAAAATAGTGGACTAATTATGTCACAAATATTGAGTAATAGGTGCAATTCAAACACAACTGCTGATCACCACAATAGATGAATAAATAAATATGAAAACCAATAATGCTGCCCAATTGAAAAAAACGAACTAAAATGAAAGCTACCAGAAACCAGTAGACTATTTAGAATAAAATAAAAGTGACATCTGCTCACAAGATAGAAATATACTAATGGGAAATACAGTAGTTCCAAAATGACTAGCATCAGCTGGACACAGGAAACTCAGACAGACAGTTTGTGATGACACAGCAGCTCCTCAATCAATGGTGTCAGTCCGTCTCTATATAGTCAGACAAAAGGTACTTCTATAGTGGATAGATGGATAAAATAGCTGGCATTTCAAACAGTGGAGCCATGGACCTTGCAATTGGCCACCCAAAATAAAGAAAGAAAAAGATATAGTGAAGTACTGCGGGATGTAAACGACACTTGCGCTGCAAGCCGCTACTCACGCTCTCCTAGATTGCAGTCAGGCATGTCAGATGCTTCCGCGATCGCCGCTGGTAGCGTGCGTTCCACGGAGCCAGGAAGGTAAAAAGCGTCACTTGGTTGAGGAGCTGCTGTGTCATCACAAACTGTCTGTCTGAGTTTCCTGTGTCCAGCTGATGCTAGTCATTTTGGAACTACTGTATTTCCCATTAGTATATTTCTATCTTGTGAGCAGATGTCACTTTTATTTTATTCTAAATAGTCTACTGGTTTCTGGTAGCTTTCATTTTAGTTAGTTTTTTTCAATTGGGCAGCATTATTGGTTTTCATATTTATTTATTCATCTATTGTGGTGATCAGCAGTTGTGTTTGGATTGCACCTATTACTCAATATTTGTGACATAATTAGTCCACTATTTTATATAATTTTGACCACATGTGCCATTTAGTTCATCATTTAGGATTTACACATTTTTATCTAATATTAATCACCAATTTATTTATTAGCACTTAGCACTTTATTGCTTGTTCACGTCTATCAGCGCTGTAACCGTTTTATTTTCATCTTTCCATCCTACCAAGCATGCTGGAAAGCCCTAGGTGCACCATATATTATGTGAATGCATTTGTTCCAGCAATGGCTTAAGAAGTCTTCTTCTTGCTAATGCTTCTGGCAGTCAGAAGTCAGTGAATAACTAGAGGACTACTCCTTCATATTTCACTGGGGCTATTATTCTTAATTTCTCCCATATTCGAGCTTTGTGTTGGTAATAGTGAAATCTCACAATTACATCTCTTGGGATTTCAGTAGTCATGTTTTGAGGTCTTCTAATCCTATGCACTCTTTCAATTTTCAGTGGCTGTTATTGTTCTTCCTATTATGGGGTTAAAGATTTTCCCCATTATCTCGGTTAGGTCTTTTTCTTGCGTTGTTTCTGGAATACCCCAGATTCTTACATTTTTCCTTCTGCTTCAGTTTTCCTGGTCTTCTATCGTATATAGCACATTCGTTTGTTTAAGTTGTAGATATTTCATTTGCTCTTTAAGGTCCTTTATTTCTAGCGCATGATTATCTAATCTTTCCTCCGTATTTTCCACTCTTGTCAATATTTGACCCAGGTCTCTATGCAATGTTGCCATATCTGTCTTTAGGGAAAGTTCTAATTTAGCAAACATGTCAGCCATTTCTGACTTTGTTGGTAGTTGAGTTTTTATCCTTTGTTCCTTGTTTTTAGTTTCAGTGTCACTATCAATCTGTAACTCTTTTGATTGGGTAGAAATTCTTTTTCCTAGTGATGTTCTACTTTGCCCACTTTTATTATTTCCTGGATTCTGTTAACCTTTGGCTCCTAGTTGCTTTTCAGTAGCCGAAGTGTCTTGGTTCCCTTCCTGGGTCATGTATTTTTTTATTGTGCTGGGGCTTGCACTTATTTTGGGGGGGGGGGGTCACCCCTCCCCCTTTAACTGGTTTTCCCTTCATTGTTCTCATAAGTCTCTTCTGTTTTTTTGTGTATTGTTTTTCCATCTCTCCTTTTCTTTGTGGGTGGCCTGTTATTTGTGGGTGTTTCGGGTCACTTCCTTTATTCGTTAACTGGATATTGGATAACAGGCTGTTTTCAAGCTGACTGATTTTCCCAGTTTCCAGTTCTTACACGCTCTTTCTTGCCATGGATTCTCAATGTGATTTAGATCTGGACTGTGACTGGTCCATTTTAACACAGGAATATGCTTTGCTCTAAACCATTCCATTGTAGCTCTGGCTGTATGTTTAGGGTCGTTGTCCTGCTGGAAGGTGAAGACTTGAAAATTGCTGTTCATGGACTATAGCAACCAAAAAGTTGTATATGTATCTACTTTAACATGTACTTGTATGAAGAAGTCTCCTGTTCTCTTTGTATTGGTTCCTTTGTGTGAAATCCCTGGTGTTCCTGCCAGGTCCCCTGCTCCTATATTTCAAACTGACCACACTAGGTATGAGAGAACATCGCGTTCAGCTATCTAGCTGTCTGAACAGCCTGTCTGTTCTCCAATGATCAGACTGGTGCTGACATGACCCCCCCCCACACCCGAATAGCCTTTCACTGCAGATCGGTTTGCTCCTGTTCCCCTCTCCCCCCAGCTCTCTATGCAGCTGAGATCAGAGGGAATGTGATCACTTATAAAAAATAAAAAAAGTTATTTGTTTTTTCTATTTATACACATATGTTAAAAAAAAATTATATATAAACCTCTGAGGGGATTTTTAAGGCAATTAAATTTTTGATTTTAGGTAAAAGAATATTTATTTAAATCAAATAATTCTTAGAAAATACAAAAATACAAAAATTACATAAATAATACAAGGACAAAATTACATAAATAACAATTCCTGGGTTCAAGAAAAGCTTGTGTGTACAGCAAATCACATTACAATGTAACATAGACTAAACAAATGAGAGTATATGAAAGAGAGTGATGCATCGCACTACCCAATGGGGTCACTACAGATGATACCGGAGCGTGGAGTAGTAGATTCCAACGCGTTTCAACATTTGTATCACAAATAAAAGTCTTCTTCAGGGAAATACATCACAATCTAAAAAGATCAAAGATAATATTACTTTTTGTAACTATATGTATCCATGCATTTTCCCACATTGTGAAACTGTCACATACAGTAGACTTACATCCTCTCAGAACATCTCGTGAATGGGTGTAGTCTCCCATGGTAGGGTCAGGGGTCCCAAACCTCTAGGGGTTAAAAAGTCCTATGTCTCTACAAGACGGCTGGATAAAGAAATTAATCCGAATCTTTGGCGTTTTCAGCATCAAGTGACTGATAGCTGTCAAAGAAATAGGGCATAGTAAATGACAAGTGCTGATGGAATATGGTGGGGGGGGCGCCGCTTCGGCCGCCCACAGCATGTCCCCCTCCACTTCCCTCCAACCCCTCCACACAAATAAAGAGATTAAACAAAAGCTTTTCCAAAACAGGAAGAGTCCTGTTTTAGGGTGAGTGTATGAAAAGTAAAGCACTTACTTATTCCAGTTGTATAGCCCAAGATGAAAAGAGTCCTTATAAAATCAACAGGACGTTAGTCCTGACAGTCCTCGGTGGATCCCGAGGAGGGAATGACGCCATATTGCCGTCTCTGGCGTCCTTTATATGGTGTGAGCTGGAGTGTGGGTGGGGAAGAGGCGCCTCTTCCCCACCCACACTCCAGCTCACACCATATAAAGGACGCCAGAGACGGCAATATGGTTACAAAAAGCAATATTATTATCTTTGATCTTTTTAGATTGTGATGTATTTCCCTGAAGAAGACTTTTATTTGTGATACAAATGTTGAAACGCGTTGGAATCTACTACTCCACACTACGGTATCATCTGTAGTGACCCCATTGGGTAGTCTGATGCATCACTCTCTTTCATATACTCTCATTTGTTTAATCTATGTTACATTGTAATGTGATTTGCTGTACACACAGGCTTTTCTTGAACCCAGGAATTGTTATTTATGTAATTTTGTCCTTGTATTATTTATGTAATTTTTGTATTTTTGTATTTTCTAAGAATTAATTGATATAAATAAATATTCTTTTACATAAAATCAAAAATTTCATTGCCTTAAAAATCCCCTCAGAGGTTTATATATAATTTTTTACAAATTGATATGGGATGATGGCAATGACACACCCACACCACCGAGGTCATACGTCTTAAAACTATACACATATGTTTTACCTTGCATTTCTACTTTTAACTGAATGGGTTGTAGTACAAGAGGGTTCATATATACTTTAATATAGAAACAATAAATAACAGAGTGTCTTTCCTTGTACAGTTAAACCGCAAACTACACTGAATTATGATAAACGCATTGAAGCTGGAATCCCGGGATCTCTTATTTGTGAAATCAACAATTTTTACCCAGAAGCTCTGAAGGTCCGATGGGTTAAATACACTATAACCTCGGCCACCAAATCATCTTTGGATAGAGATGTTTATCTCACAATACCGTTGAGGAACAGCGATGGGACATTTAATGTGACCAGTCTGCTGACTGTAAGGCAATCTACTGGAATTGAACCCGGAGATGTAGTATTCTGTACTGTGAACCACAGATCCCTGAAGGAGGAAATGACTCTCAATTTTATCATGCCAGGTAAGTAGGGTTAGAATATGATATCTGTAGAATTTGATGCCTGCTGCCACAAATCCCAGTTCCTTTAGATTAGATTCAGCGATTGCTCATTGTGATGTTTACAAAACACTGAATTCTTGGGCAACCTTCACACCGGAGCATGAACCCCTACAGGCTATTTTAGAATGTTTTTTTTTTACTGTGTGTGTTTTCTGGTGCATTCAGACTTGAGTGTTTTTATTTGAGCTGAAGGGAAGTTGGTTACTAGGAAGAGGAGATGCTTGTTTAGGGTTGAAAAACACAAATTTTCAGGTGCTCCCATTGAAGTTATATGAGACCAAAAATGATCCATGCCAAGACCCTGTTCATGTTTTTTAAAATACTTACTGTAATTTTCCTTTCCTGGCCCATTCTCACGTCAGCACACAATAGGATAACACCTCCTTTGGAGCCCTACATGACCACCTGTTCCAAGCTGAATAAAAGACAGCCCCTCCCCCAACTAAGATGTTTTATAACCTAGTCTGCAACAGGCCACTAGGGAGGGAGTCCTGTGCTGATGTGAGGATGGACCAGGAAAGGAAATTACGGTAAGTATTTGATAACAATTTTCCATTTTCCTGGTCCACTTCACGTCAGCACACTACGGGATATACCAAAGCTAATATAAGACGGGAGAGAAAAAATGAAAAGAGACACTGACAATCAAAGAAAAGTTGCAAAAGCCAGAAAGAATTGATCTCTCTTGTCCCAAACTTGCTGACCGCATATTTTTGTTTGTAAGGTTGAATGAAGGCCATACCACACCTTCAAGCTAGCCCTTACCTATATCTTCCAAGCAATCCTGGCATAACTGCCCCAAAGACTGCCACCCCATTAGTCAAATAGGCTTGCAATTGTTTCAGAGCAGAAAGGCCTGCTTCCTGCATGCCAATCCAATCACCCTGGTAACCCAAGAGTGGATGACACTTGAGGGCCTGATGGCTAAATGAAAAGATTGTCCTCTTTTGATCAAGTACACTGTTAGTAACTCGACCATGTGTAAGAAAACTGAAATCTTCCTACTGTGCACCCAGTGACTCTCGTGTGAAAACTCAGAGGGACTACTTCCCAGTTTTTCTGAAAAACTGGGTATTGCTTTAAAATTTAACTTTGGAGATAGATGTGGTATCCCTATCTCTGGTAAAAAAAGAAAAGAAAAAAGGACACCGAAGGGCACTTGCAGGAAAGTGTTGCAATCTTTAAAATCCTTCTGTCTGAAGTAGTTGCTGTCAGGAGAACTAGTTTTACCGTGAGTTACTTCAATGGAAATAAAACCTATTGGAGCAAAGGGTGCTCTCAGATCCAAGCCTAAGTCCCACAGAGGGAACAAGGATTTCCCTCAAGGTCATATGGATCGGCATCTGGAAGAAGCATCTGGTCACTACAGTAGTGTATTTAGGTTTTGTGCTGCCCTAGGCCTGACTAAACTCGTGCACCCTCTAATTTAAATATGACTCACCCCTTCCTGTCAAGGCCACAGCCTTTGCTGTTTAAGACTCGCCCTGAAATTTTTTTAGTGGGGACACTAGTTCTGAGGGCCTGGGGGGTGCATTGGATTCCCTTAATTTTCATAGATTTCCTCCCACTTCCTGTTTGGCTATGGGGCAGGAAGTAAAGGGGAATATCTGCAATGGGACAGGGATGGTAAAAAAAAAATTACAGGGGTTATAACCCTCCCTTACTCCAAAATGAAAAAAAAAAGTGTTGCCTATAGTTCTACTTTAAGCACACATTTCTGATAATTTTATGGAGAGGACTAAGAAGATATAACCATGCCAATGGTGCAACAGAAAACATAGCACAGCGAGAAAGGTTTGTGGTCCAGGATGAGAGGACAGTCAAAATTAGAAGCGGCACCCTCCCCCCACAGTTGCGGAATGGCAGCTGCCCGCAAACCGGAAGCAGTGCGGCCGCTTTATGGGGGAGCTAGACTAAATTGCATCTCAGCCCAGTCCGCCCCATAAGACTGGTGCTACTAACAGTGTAGCGCATGCCAGCGGGACTCTTTCCGTGCTGCCCCCATGCAAAGTTCTGCCCTAGGCCTGGGCCTTGTTGGCCTAGGCCAGGATACAGTGTTGGGTCTCTGGCTTTTGCACCAATCTGCAGCTTGTGAAAATATAAAGTAGAGATCTGTACCTTAAATGGAGTTGTATGCCAGACCAACCTCTAGGGCTGACTGTAAAATGTTAAGGATATTGGCTAGAGCAGAAAACACAGGAGAGAAAGCTTGTGCTGAGCAAACAAAACAAACTTCTTTCATATAGAAAAAAAGGTATAGAAATCAGCGCAAAGGATGATAATTATTTAATATAATGAATAAATGTATATGCTGACCTACCAACCACTGTAAGTGATTTTACAACATCGAAAAAAAAAAGGATATATACATCAGTGTAGCGCAGCAAAATAAAAATATATTAAATAAATAATTAAGTCATAATGATTTATATAATACCCAAAAACTAAGAAAACAGTCATCTGTAAAAATAAAACATCCTCCGTGATTTGCTTCAATGTATCCAAAAACAGTCAATAAGTGAATACATGAATAACAATGTGAACAGTCCTCTGTAAATGAAATTCCTCCATGAATTCAATATGCTGTTTCAATGTATCCAGCGACTGAACTTTTAAAACAGTGTGTTAATCCTCCACCAAGCAAAGTGCCTGCTCACCTCCGTGTAAATAAACAGTAAGCTTGTATCTCCTCACAACCCGGTCAGGCAGGCAACTCCTCCTTAGTGAGATAAGGAGTCAATATAGATAGAATGAGGCTATTATCTCCTCTCCACCCTAGCAAATGGCTCCAATTTTTTTCATTACTACTGAGGAAGCTCATCACTTGGTGATACGCGTGTAGGAGAGAGGTAGAGTTCTGTGACATTTACCGGAGTTTTACCTGGTGAGGTGGTGAGCCGGATCTGCTATTACATACGATTTTTTCATTTAATTCTTGTAAGTGTATTTTAAAGCGGGGTTTGGCAATAAATTTTTCAATACAAAGTACATTATGTTTGTCCTTTCTACTTCAATATGTACAGTATCTCACAAAAGTGAGTACACCCCTCACATTTTAAAAAATATTTTATTTTATCTTTTCATTTGACAACACTGAAGAAATGACACTTGATGTCCCCTCAAAATATCTCAACACACAGCCATTAATGTCTAAACCACTGGCAACAAACGTGAGTACACCCCTTAGTGAAAATGTCCAAATTGGGCCCAAAGTATTTTGTGTGGCCACCATTATTTTCCAGCACTGCCTTAACCCTCTTGGGCATGGAGATCACCAGAACTTCACAGGTTGCCACTGGAGTCCTCTTCCCCTCCTCCATGATGACATCACAGAGCTGGTGGATGTTAGAGACCTTGCGCTCCTCCACCTTCCATTTGAGGATGTCCCACAGATGCTCAATAAGGTTTAGGTCTGGAGACATGCTTGGCCAGTCCATCACCTTTATCCTCAGCTTCTTTAGCAAGGTAGTGGTCATCTTGGAGGTGTGTTTGGGGTCGTTATCATGTTGGAATACTGCCCTGTAGCCCAGTGACCAAAGGGAGGGGATCATGCGCTGCTTCAGTATATCACAGTACATGTTGGCATTCATGGTTCCCTCAATGATCTGTAGCTCCCCAGTGCCGGCAGCACTCATGCAGCCCCAGATCATGACATTCCCACCACCATGCTTGACTGTAGGCAAGACACACTTGTCTTTGTACTCCTCACCTGATTGCCGCCACACATGCTTGTCACCATCTGAACCAAATAAGTTTATCTTGGTCTCATCAGACCACAGGACATGGTTCCAGTAATCCATGTCCTTAGTCTGCTTGTCTTCAGCAAACTGTTTGTGGGCTTTCTTGTGCATCATCTTTAGAAGAGGCTTCCCTCTGGGATGACAGCCATGCAGACCAATTTGATGCAGTGTGCGGCGTATGGTCTGAGCACTGACAGGCTGACCCCCCACCCCTACATCCTCTGCAGCAATGCTGGCAGCACTCATATGTCTATTTCCCAAAGACAACCCCTGAATATGACACTGAGTACGTGCACCAAACTTTTTTGGTGGACCATGGCGAGGCCTGTTCTGAGTGGAACCTGTCCTGTTAAACCGCTGCATGGTCTTGGACACCATGCTGCAGCTCAGTTTCAGGGTCTTGACCATCTTCTTATAGCCTAGGCCATCTTTATGTAGAGCAACAATTCTCTTTTTCAGATCCTCAGAGAGTTCTTTGCCATGAGTTGCCATGTTGAACTTCCAGTGACCAGTATGAGAGAGTGAGAGCGATAACACCAAATTTAACATACCTGCTCCCCATTCACACCTGAGACCTTGTAACACTAACGAGCCACATTACACTGGGGAGGGAAAATGGCTAATTGGACCCAATTTGGACATTTTCACTTAGGGGTGTACTCACTTTTGTTACCAGCGGTTTAGACATTAATGGCTGTGTGTTGAGTTATACACTCACTACTTTACATTTTAGCAAAGTGTCAATTCTTCAGTGTTGTCACATGAAAAGTTAGAATAAAATATTTACAAAAATGTGAGGGGTGTACTCTTTTTTGTGAGATACTGTATATAATCCGAGAAGAGCTGTGAGCGCAGGATCATATATTAAAGAGGAAAGAAAGATTAGAGCCGTTTGCCGGGGTGGAGAGGAGATAACAGCCTGCTTCTATTTATAGTGATTCCTTATTTCAGGGGTCTATGGGACACTAACATGAAAAATCAAAAGTGTTCATTTTAAAGGCTTATATGCAAGTTATTGTCATAAAAAGTGTTTGCGGCCCTGGGTCCTGCCCCAGGGGACACGTATCAATGAAATTTTTTTTTTTTTAAATGTCCATTTTTTCAAGAGCAGTGATTTTTTTTAATGCTTAAAGTGAAACAATAAAAATGAAATATTCCTTTAAATATTGTGCCTGGGGGGTTTCTATAGTATGCCTGTAAGGTGGCACACTTTTCCCGTGTATAGAACAGTATCACAGCAAAATAACATTTCTAAAGGAAAAATTATCATTCAAAACTGATTGTGGCTGTAATGAATTGTGGGGTCCCATTGAAAAAAAGAGCATGGGATTCCCCTCAGTCCATTACCAGGCACTTTGGTCTGGTATGAATATTAAGGGGAACCCCGAACCAAAATAAAAAAAAATTGCGTAGGGGTCCCAGTAAAATCCATACCAGGCCCTTCAGGTCTGATATGGAAATTAAAGGAAACCCTGCACCAAATTTAAAAAAAAAATGGCGTAGGGGTCCCGCCAAAATCCATACCAGACCCTTCAGGTCTGGTATGGATTTAAAGGGGAACCCTGCGCTAAAATTAAAAAAATGGCTTAGGGGTCCCCCCCAAAGTCCATACCAGACCCTTATCCAAGCGTGCAACCTGGCAGGCCCCAAGAAAAGAGGGGGACTAGAGCACCCCCTCCTGAACCATACCAGGCCACATGCCCTCAACATGGGGAGGGTGCTTTGGGGTAGGCCCCAAAGCACTTTGTCCCCATGTTGATGGAGAGAAGGGCCTCATTCCCACAACCCTTGTGCGGTGGTTGTGGGGGTCTGTGGGGGGGGGCTTATCGGAATCTGGAAGCCCCGTTTAACAAGGGGACCCCCCGGTTACATCACCAGGTGGCTCCGCCCTCAGTTATATAAGAACTGTCACAAGCGAAGAAGCATCACGCGGTGGGAGCCTCCAAATTTTTTGTTCTGCCAAATTTTTTGCCTGTTCGCATGTTCTGCTCCGAACCGAATAGGAGGGTGTTCGGCTCATCCCTAATTAACACACTGGTTTAAAAGTTCAGTTACTGGATACATTGAAACAGTATATTGAATTCACAGAGGAATTTATTTACAAAGGACTGTTTTCTTAGTTTTTGAGTATTATATAAATCATTATGAATTAATTATTTATCTAATACATTTTTATTTTGCTTCGCTACACTGATTTATATATATACAAACTTCTTCATATGTAGCATTCATGTATGATCTTCTAGTCACCAAGGTCTGAACAACCTATGATGAGAATCCCTGCACCTCTAGTGTAGCCTATTCCATAGCCAGGCTATTAAAAGTAGTCTCATTGAATTGGGGTGCTGTTACTGACCTTGCCATAAAAGATTTCATTTGACTGGAGACAAAGATCAAACAGAAAATTCCATGGCACTGTGAACCTATATTGTATGATGGAGTCTTTGCATTGGTATCCTGTTGTAAATATCAGAAGCTGCATGTTCAGTGAAGTCTCCATGAGAGCTACTGCTGGAACACCCCATAGGGCCAATGTTGGTATGAGGCACTTGTTGAAAAAATATTCTGCCTAACCGAACCAATAATTGATTTTGCTTCCCTGGCAAGAAGACCAACCTTAACTGACTTTTGCAAGATAGGAAAAGATTTTGGTGTTCCCTTGTCAGGCAATATAGGCTACTACTGTCTTGTTGTCAACCTTACTCAGGCCTCCTTGAAGATCTTAAAAGGCTTGTAATGCTGGAAAATGCTTCCCACCATTGAAGATACTTGGGGAGTCTGAGCTTCACCGCTCTCCAATGTCCTTGCACTTGTTTCTTCAGATTGTGGACTCCCCAGCAACAGAGACTGGCATCTGTCTTCAGAATCATACTATCTCCTGGGCTGAGAGGCATGCCTCTGAAAGAAGCACAGTGATGATGTCCAAAATTCCATTTCTTGCTGAATTTGTATAGACACAAAGATTTTCTGATCCATAGACAGCCCAGCTCATAGGCTAAAAAAGGCACATTGAAACACTCTCACGTGCTACCTGGACCAAGGTACCACCACTGCCAACAAGATCTTCAAAAAGATTCCTGGGGCTTTGCCAATTCTGTAAAAGGCAGACACTTCAACTGGAAGTGACATCTGGCCATCACAAATCTCACACGGTACATGGAAGTATAAGTCGGGCGGTCGAATGTCCCTGTGACTGTCTGCATGGACTCCATCTTGAACCTCTTGGTGTGTATGAACACATTTGATTCCTTCAAAATGAAACAGGCCAGAAGGCTCCCGTCTTAGGTACTAGAAAAGAAAAAAGAAACTGGGGAAAAAGGCCCCCAGATGATTCTATGTTTTCGGGATCACTGGCATGATGGCCTTGTAGCAGTATAAAAATCTTGCAAACATTTTCTCTTCTGAGATCTGTTGGAAAACAAACTAAATGGATTCAGTGGTCAACTTTGGAATTCTCCATTGTACTCCCACCTGTCTTCTGGACCCACTGGTCTGTGATGATTGTCGTCCAAACCCTCCAGAAGGAGGCTACAATCATCAACTTCACTCAGGCCCCTGGCCCCAACTGGAAGAGACTTGTTGGACACGCCTTCAAAAAGACTATCCAGCCATCTTAGCAGCTTGCTCTGGACTTGATTTCATGTCAAAAGTAACTTTGAGACACCTCCACTGTGATCTGTTAAATCTGCAGCCTGTCCTATAAGATTTGGCCTTCTGCACCTTCTGAAGTTCAGTATCCTTGAGTGAAGCATGGCGGCTTCCTCTTACTAGTCTATGGCCACAGTCCAGACTTTTTCTCCTGTCATTCGCTTAATTGCATTGTTCAGCGTTTGGCCAAACAATAACTTCCCATTATAGGAAATGTTGAAGGCTTGTGTAGAAGTTCAGCCTGCCCTCCAGTGGTGTAACCACAATGCTCTGATAGCAGTGACTGACTGTGCCAGCGCTTGTATTAGGTCTATCAAAAGCAACAACCAAAAGTCAGTTGCCAGGTTCCATTCTTTCCAGAAACTGTGCAAAAACTTGCAGTTCCCAGTGTTTAATGGAATGCCATTTCTAAAGTTTATATATTGAAGTTAACGGTATTGCTGGTTGGCAGGCAAAATCTGTCACTGTATAGATTTTGTGCAAGCCTGATGGCCAGATCACCACTATTTCTGCGTTCCAGATGTGTTTCTGCATGAGTGTTTTTAATGCATTCTCAGTGCGTTTTGCCGTTTCCAGATGTGTTCCATACAAAATCAATGCAACATTCTACTCTTGTTGACTGCACTAGAATGCGCTGTACTGGTGTGAACTAAGTAACCGGATTCAAAGTTAAACACTGTCCATGCGTTCTTGATGCAGAATAAAAATGCACTGTACTGCATCTGGTGTGAACAAGTCCACTTTCTCATCCATAGGATCTCTGAAAGCAACCGAGTTATAAAAAGGCCAAGACACTTGCTGCACCAGAGGGCAGCATCCACACTTGGAAGTGCAGTGCATAAACATACATCAGCCATCTTATATGGATAAAGCTTAGAGAACCTGTTACTGTAAATTGGTCTTCTGATGAGGTCTCTGTCATCCTATATCAACAAACGCTTTATGCTCTATACTTATGGGAAAAGACTCTCCTCCATCAACAAACGCTTTACGCTCAATCACTGTGGGAAAAGACCATCCTCCATCAACGAGCGATTTACACTCAATCACTGTGGGAAAAGACCATCCTCCATCAACGAGCGATTTACACTCAATCACTGTGGGAAAAAAAATCCTCCATCAATGAGCGATTTATTTCTATCGCTGTGGGAAAAGACCATCTTCATCAACGAGCACTTTACACTCTATCACCGTGGGAAAAGACCATCCTTCATCAATGAGCGCTTTATGCTCTATCACTATGGGAAAGGACAATCCTTCATCAACAAGCGCTCTATGCTCTATCATTATGGGTGTTTCTTGTGGTGTGGATATTTGCAACATACTTTATGCCAGCTGCGGCTGGTGCTCAAACTTTTTGGGGATGGACCCCCATCTTATCATCCCTGAAGTCCTCCCAGTTGGTGTCTTTTTTTAACTGGAGGGGGTGGAAGAGGAGTTCCTGTACTCCCATTTGATCGCCCCCCTAAAGTCCTCCTAGCTAAAGGTCTTCCTTATCTAGAGGGGGGAGGGATGAAAGTTCCTGTATTTCTGGGTGGGGGTTCCTTTCTGATCACCCCCTGCAGTCCTTGCCACATCCACTGGTTGTCACAGCGTGCTATGTGCACCACATTATTACTCTTCTTGGGGCACCCAAAGGTGTCGCAGGTCTTTTACAATCCTGTAGTGTACAGTATACTGCAAAAAAAAAAATTGCAGTGCGCGGCACCACTAAAGTGTTTGGGTTTGGCATGATGAAAAGGTGGCAACCCTATATCTGACCCTTTTGTTGGCCTATTAGCCAAAAGGCAAACAGGCTGTTTTTGTGTTAAGCTCATGGTTGATTCAAACTAGAAGCTCATCCCTACTTGCTAAAATAAATGTGTAACATTTTTAGGTTCTGGAGAGTTGTAGGATTGGATCATATTGTGAGATCAGCTGGTAAAATAAATGTTATAAATGCAATGATAAATGTACAGTCAGTAGATATAGAAGTGTTGGGGTTCAGATCTCCAGACATGTGGGATTGAAATAATGTTTACTGTGTTTTTCTTTTATAGACTGGAGTCCATTAAATGATTTTGTTCATTCTTTGTTTGCTTTTTGCATAATTACGTTTATAACATACCTTTTGAAGAAGTATTTTAAAAAAGGTAAGTTCCTGACATTTGGTGTGGAAGTCCATATACAATGTAAGGTGTTTATTTGTCATTAGCACTATTATACAACCTCAGATACCAGAACATGTGATATCAGATTGATTAGGAACCTGAGGATCCCCTAGAGCAGTGGTTCTCAACCTTTCTAGTGTCGTGACCCCTGGATAAAATTCCCCAAGTTGTGAGCCCCTTCCACTCGTAGAGTATTAAAACCCCTTATGGTACATTTTAGGATGTCCCACTCTCTCTCTATCCTAATTTCTGTTTTTTTTCCCTCCACCACTCTCTCTAGCCGTCTTTCTTGTTCTTTCTCTTATTCTTTCTCTCCCTTTTTCTTTGTTCCTCCCCCTCTTTTCCTCTCCCTTCCATTTATCCTCCATTTTTATTCCTTTTCTTACTCCTTGGTGAGGGGAATGGGATGAGTGGCAGTGCTGGTGGGGGGAATGGGATGACTGGCAGTGCTGGTGGTGGTTGGGATAAGTGGCAGTGCGGGTGAGGGGTGGGATCAATGGCAGTGCTGGGGGAGTTCTGATCAGCCAGTTTACGTGCTCTGGTTCATAGGTGTGCGCAGCCTATTGCATTAGGGTGTGCACCCCAAAGCTCAAACACACATGTCTTTCTCTGCAGCCTCGGTTGCACGGGGCAGTGAATGAATGGGAAGTGCTCTTTGCTGAGCTGCTTCCTGTTTATTCACACACTGAAGCATAGTAAACAAAGCTTACTATGCTCCAGTTGTGAATGAACACTGTGAGTGAGTGTGTACATTGTGTTCATTTAGAAAAGGAAGGGGCTGGTAAATTACATATTTACTAGCCCCTTCCCCTGCTCCCCATCCTGAAACATCCACCACAGCAGAAGGGGGAGAGGAGGGAAGCCAGCAGCACTACGGGGTGGAGGTACCAACATGGGGGAAACTCGGGTAGTAGGGGGAATCGGCACCGCACATAGTGATTAGGGTGTGCCCAGGCACACCTAGCACACCCCCTGCGCATGCCTATGCTCTGGATCAAGGTCATCTGCTGATCTGAGAACTTTTAATAGTAATTCTAATCACAGGTAGAGTTACTCACTGTGTCTCCGACTTTGTGGTGTCTTGTAGCAATGACACCTATGCCAAAATCATGGGATAGGGTCTCCTCCAGCCCCTTCCACTTCACATTCCTCACCAGTCAGCTGACCTTTAGTCTTTGCCCCCCCCAACTATGCTGTGAACTGAATAGGTGGCTGCGAAAGAGGCTAAGTGGGTGGCCGCGGGCTCCAGGGACAGCCCTGCTGGGTGGCCGCAAAAAGGCTGGGAGAGCAGTGCCGGTTTCAGGAACAGTCCAGGATTCAGTGACCCCTGGCAAATCATCATTCAACCCCTCGAGGGGGTCCCGACCCCCAGGTTGAGAACCACTGCTCTAGACCACCAATCCCCGGTCTCCAGGAAGTGCTGAGAGTGTTCAGTGATACAGGACATACACAATGAATTACTATTTGAATAATTGCTCAATGTCCATTATCATTTGTCCACACATCGCCTCCTTTTATCAGACTGATTGCTTTCAGCAAACAAATAACAGAGATATTGATGACCTCACAAATTTTCATAAGAATTAATCCATGCTTATTATAGTCACAAACTGAAAGCAATCACATTTTTTAGCACCTAATGCCCCGTACACACAATCGGAATTTCCGTCGGAAAAAACTTGGACGGTTTTTCCAACGGAATTCCGCTCAAGCTTGGCTTGCATACACACGGTCACACAAAAGTTCTCTGAACTTTTCTCTGAACTGTCACCTGTCAAGAACGCGGTGACGTGCAACACTACGACAAGCCGGGAAAATGAAGTTGAAGCTTCTGAGCATGCGTCGAATTGTTTCTGAGCATGCATAGGAATTTTATGCGTCGGAATTGCTAAAGACGATCAGAATTTCCGATAGCAACTTTTTCCGTCGGAAAAATAGAGAACCTGCTCTCAATCTTTTGCTGGCGGAAATTCCACCAGCAAAAGTCCGATGGAGCATACACAAGGTCGGAATTTCTAACCAAAAGCTCACATCGAACTTTTGCTGGCGGAATTTCCGACCGTGTGTACGGGGCATAAGGCCTGGTGCACATCTATGCAGTTTGCTTTTGATTCTTTTCTGCAATGCTTTTTGCTTTGCGTTTTTTTTTTCTTTTATGCGTTTTTGATGCATTTTGCATTTTGACGCAGCAAAAATGCACCATTTTGTGTTTAAAAAAGTCAGTGACCCTTTCCAAAAACGCAGCTGTTGAAAAAAGCATAGATGTGAATGTGTCCCAAAAGAAACCATGTTAAATGGACTGTAGCACGTTTCTACATAAAGCACCAAAAAAACGCATAGGTGTGAACCAGGCCTTAATGTGATGAACAAAATGATTTGCTCAGCCAAGATGGTCAGCAGATTGGTTTATTGCACTGGAGGCAGAAATCTGTAACAGCTTTCTATTACCTTTAGATTGATATCAGCAGTCAGGGGCGTATGTACAGGGGTCGCAGGTGTTGCAATTGCAACCCGGCCCTATGCTCCAGGGGACCTGTGTGGCCCCTTCTACACATGGATAGGAGGGGCTGCGGGGGCAGCATGAAGTGAAACCGATCCCCGCCAATTTCCTCCTGCAGCCTTTCAGCGACTGAAGGGGAAAAACGGAGGGGATCTTTTTCTCTACGTGTCGCCCCTCCTATCCACCTCCTGCTGTGATCAGCCCCTGTGTGCTCCCCCTGCCCCCCTCATGCTTTCAGGATGGAGAGCATGTAATTTGCCTGGTCCTTATTTCTGTTAATGAATTGCGTCAGTGATCTGTACCAATCACTAACTCTGTTCATTCATACCTGAAGCATAGTAAACTCTGTTAACTATGCTTTGGTTTGTGAATGAAAGGGAAGCCTCTGTACAGAGCTATTCCTGTCCATTCATTCTGTGTAGCTGAGCCTGCAGAGATGGAGATTAAGGGCTGTGTCCTCAATCTCCTTTTTCTGTCTTAACCTAACCCCGCCCTTCCTATAGCAGATTGACGGTTGGACAGGGGATCATTTATCCTGACAGGGTGTCATCTGATGTCCAGCAGGATAAGTGGGGGGTGTGCAGAGCATTGATCGGTGGTGCGGTGTGTCGCTCCAACACTCCGCATCTCTGATTTTGGTAAAGAGCCTATGACTTAGGCTCTTCACCATGTGATCATCTGTGGTAACCAGGAAGTGCCGGCAATCGACTTTCCTCAGAGGCTGATCAGCGACTCTCCTGAATGGGGCGGTCTGCGCTGATAAACAGCACATCAGAGGTGCCCATCCCAGATGCCAATCAGTTACTATAGGATGCCAATCAGTGCCATAAGAAATGTCAATCAGTGCCTCCTCATTAGGGATGAGCCGAACACCCTAACCTTCTATGAGGAGGTGAGTTGCCATCTAGAAGATAAAGGAAGGCCCGTAGACGTGGTGTATCTGGATTTTGCAAAAGCATTTGACACAGTTCCCCATAAACGTTTACTGTACAAAATAAGGTGCATTGGCATGGACCATAGGGTGGGTACATGGATTGAAAACTGGCTACAAGGGCGTGTTCAGAGGGTGGTGATAAATGGGGAGTCCTCGGAATGGTCAGGGGTGGGTAGTGGGGTTCCCCAGGGTTCTGTGCTGGGACCAATCCTATTTAATTTGTTCCTAAACGACCTGGAGGATGGGGTAAACAGTTCAATCTCTGTTTTTTCAGACGATACTAAGCTAAGCAGGGTAATAACTTCTCCACAGGATGTGGAAATCTTGCAAAAAGACCTGAACAAATTAATGGGGTGGGCGACTACATGGCAAATGAGGTTCAATGTAGAAAAATGTAAAATAATGCATTTGGGTGGCAAAAATATGAATGCAATCTATACACTGGGGGGAGAACCTCTGGGGGAATCTAGGATGGAAAAGGACCTGGGGGTCCTAGTAGATGATAGGCTCAGCAATGGCATGTAATGCCAAGCTGCTGCTAATAAAGCAAACAGAATATTGGCATGCATTAAAAGGGGGATCAACTCCAGAGATAAAACGATAATTCTCCCGCTCTACAAGACTCTGGTCCGGCCGCACCTGGAGTATGCTGTCCAGTTCTGGGCACCAGTCCTCAGGAGAGATCTACTGGAAATGGAGCGAGTACAAAGAAGGGCAACAAAGCTAATAAAGGGTCTGGAGGATCTTAGTTATGAGGAAAGGTTGCGAGCACTGAACTTATTCTCTCTGGAGAAGAGACGCTTGAGAGGGGATATGATTTCAATTTACAAATACTGTACTGGTGACCCCACAATAGGGATAAAACTTTTTTGCAGAAGAGAGTTTAATAAGACTTGTGGCCACTCATTACAATTAGAAGAAAAGAGGTTTAACCTTAAACTACGTAGAGGGTTCTTTACTGTAAGAGCGGCAAGGATGTGGAATTCCCTTCCACAGGCGGTGGTCTCAGCGGGGAGCATTGATAGTTTCAAGAAACTATTAGATAATCACCTGAATGACCGCAACATACAGGGATATGTAATGTAATACTGACACATAATCACACACATAGGTTGGACTTGATGGACTTGTGTCTTTTTTCAACCTCACCTACTATGTAACTATGTATCCCCCCTGTTCGGTTCGCACCAGAACATGCGAACAGGCAAAAAATTAGTTTGAACACGCGAACACCGTTAAAGTCTATGGGACACGAACATGAATAATCAAAAGTGCTAATTTTAAAGGCTTATATGCAAGTTATTGTCAAAAAAAAGTGTCTGGGGACCTGGGTCCTGCCCCAGGGGACATGTATCAATGCAAAAAAAGTTTTAAAAACGGCCGTTTTTTCGGGAGCAGTGATTTTAATAATGCTTAACCACTTCAGCCCCGGAAGGATTTATCCCCTTCCTGACCAGAGCACTTTTTACAATTTGGCACTGCGTCACTTCCCACAAATAGAGCTTTCTTTTGATGGTATTTGATCACCTCTGCGTTTTTTATTTTTTGCGCTATAAACGGAAAAAGACCGAAAATTTTGAAAAAAAACGATATTTTCTACTTTTTGTTATAAAAAAAATACAATAAAGTTTATTTTAGTCATACATTTAGTCCAAAATGTATTCGGCCACATATCTTTGGTAAAAAAAGTCAATAAGCGTATGATTATTGGTTTGCGCAAAAGTTATAGCGTCTACAAGCTAGGGTACATTTTCTGGAATTTACACAGCTTTTCGTTTATGACTGTCTATCTCATTTCTTGAGGTGCTAAAATGGCAGGGCAGTACAAACCCCCCCCCCAAATGACCCCATTTTGGAAATTAGACACCCCAAGGAAATTGCTGAGAGGCATGTTGAACCCATTGAATATTATTTTTTTTGTCCCAAGTGATTGAATAATGACAAAAAAAAAAAATTACAAAAAGTTGTCACTAAATGATATATTGCTCACACAGGCCATGAGCATATGTGAAATTGCACCCCAAAATACATTCAGCTGCTTCTCCTGAGTATGGGGATATCACATGTGTGGGACTTTTTGGGAGCCTAGCCGCGTACGAGACCCCGAAAACCAATCACCACCTTCAGGATTTCTAAGGGCGTAAATTTTTGATTTCACTCCTCACTACCTATCACAGTTTTGAAGGCCATAAAATGCCAGGACAGTTCAAACACCCCCCAAATGACCCCATTTTGGAAAGTAGACACCCCAAGCTTTTTGCTGAAAGGCATTTTGAGTCCATGGAATATTTTATATTTTGCCACAAGTTGCGGGAAAATGACAAACTTTTTTTTTTTTAACAAAGTTGTCACTAAATGATATATTGCTCAAACATGCCATGGGCATATGTGGAATTACACCCCAAAATACATTCTGCTGCTTCTCCTGAGTATGGGGATACCACATGTGTGGGACTTTTTGGGAGCCTAGCTGCGTACGGGGCCCCGAAAACCAATCCCTGCCTTCAGGATTTCTAAGGGCGTAAGTTTTTGATTTCACTCCTCATCACCTATCTTAGTTTCCAAGGCCATAAAATGCCAAGATGGCACAAACCCCCCCCAAATGACCCGTTTTGGAAAGTAGACACCCCAAGCTATTTGCTGAGAGGTATGGTGAGTATTTTGCAGCTCTCATTTGTTTTTGAAAATGAAGAAAGAAAAGAAAAATGTATTTTTTTTTCTTTTTTCAATTTTCAAAATTTGTGACAAAAAGTGAGGTCTGCAAAATACTCACCATACCTCTCAGCAAATAGCTTGGGGTGTCTACTTTCCAAAATGTGGTTATTTGGGGGGGTTTTTGCCATCCGGGCATTCATTGACCTCCGAAACTGTGATAGGCAGTGAGGAGTGAAATCAAAAATTTACACCCTTAGAAACCCTGAAGGCGGTGCTTGGTTTTTGGGGTCCCGTATGCGGCTAAGCTCCCACATGTGGTATCCCTGTACTCAGGAGAAGCAACAGAATGTATTTTGGGGTGTAATTTCACATATTCCCATGGCATGTTTGAGCAATATATCATTTAGTCACCCCCATACTTAAAAAGCCCTCACTGGACCCCACCAATCTCAACAACTTACGTCCCATCTCCTTACTCTCCTTCTCCAAACTTCTTGAAAGACTGGTCTACAACTGACTAAGCGACCATCTGACCATGAATAAACTTCTTGATCCCCTTCATTCTGGTTTTCTCCCTCAACACTCCACGGAAACTGCTCTCCTTAAACTCTCAAATTACCTACTAATGGCTATTCTGTACTACTTCTCCTGGATCTCTCTGCTGCCTTCGACACAGTGGACCACCCCCTCCTCAAAAAAAAACTCCACTCCTTTGGTCTCCATGACTGTACTCTTCGCTGGTTCTCATCCTACCTATCACACCGCGCCTTCAGTGTCACTTACAACTCTACTTCCTCCTCTCCTCTTCCTTTCTCTGTTGGGGTCCCCCAAGGTTCTTTTCTTGGACCTCTCCTTTTCTCAATTTACACCACCTCCTTGGGTCAGTTGATTGCCTCCCACGGCTTTATATATCATCTCTACGCTGATGACACCCAAATCTATCTCTCCACCCCCCCAGCTCTCTCCATCTGTCTCCTCACGCATTACCAACTTACTAGCAGACATATTAGCCTGGATGTCACATCACTTCCTCAAACTCAACCTATCCAAAACTGAGCTCTTAATATTTCCTCCCTCACGTGCCGCTTCCCCTGATTTCTCTGTCAATATCAACGGCTCAAGTATCAACCCATCTCCCCACGGCAAGGTCCTAGGTGTAATCCTGGACTCTGAACTAACCTTTCGACCCCACATTCTATCACTATCCAAAACTTGCTGCCTCAATCTCCGCAACATCTCCAAGATATGCCCCTTCCTAACCAATGTCACCACAAAGCTTCTAATCCACTCCCTGGTCATCTCCCGCCTCGACTACTGCAACTCTCTCCTCATTGGTTTACCTCTAAATAGGCTATCCCCACTTCAGTCCATTATGAACGCTGCTGCCAGGCTCATCCATCTCACAAACCGCTCAGCGTCTGCTACACCCCTCTGCCAATCCCTCCATTGGCTGCCACTCAGTCACCGAATTAAATTCAAGATACTAACTATAACTTACAAAGCCATCCACAACCTGGCCCCCAGCTACATCTCTAACCTAGTCACAAAATACCAACCTAATCGTTCTCTTCGTTCCTCCCAAGACCTCCTGCTCTCAAACTCCCTTGTCACCTCATCCCATGCTCGCCTTCAGGACTTCTCCAGAGCCTCCCCCATCCTCTGGAATGCTCTACCCCAATCCGTCCGATTTTCTCCTACTTTATCCACTTTCAGACGATCCCTGAAAACTCATCTCTTCAGAGAAGCCTATCTGGCCCCCACCTAACAACTGTACCTTTATCTTCTCAATCAGCACATCAAACACAGTTATTACCTCTTGTATCTCTTGACCTTCCCTCTTAGATTGTAATCTCTAAGGAGCAGGGCCCTCTGATTCCTACTGTATTAAAGTGTATTGTATTTGTACTGTCTACCCTCAAGTTGTAAAGTGCTACGTAAACTGTTGGCGCTATATAAATCCTGTATAATAATAATAATAATTTAGTGACAACTTTGTGCAAAAAAAAAAAAAGTATTTTTCCTGCAAATTGTGTCACAATATAAAATATTCCATGGACTCGACATGCCTCTCAGCAAATAGCTTGGGGTGTCTACTTTCCAAAATGGGGTCATTTGGGGGGGTTTGAACTGTCCTGGCATTTTATGCACAACATTTAGAAGCTTATGTCACACATCACCCACTCGTCTAACCACTTGAAGACAAAGCCCTTTCTGACACTATTTGTTTATATGAAAAAAAAAATTTTTTTTGCAAGAAAATTACTTTGAACAGTAAAAAAGAGCAGAACAATAGAGAGAGAATAGAGAGAGAGAGAACAATGAAACGACAACTATTTTTTTAAATTTTATATATTTTTTTGTGTTTTTTTTTACACTTTTTTTTGTAACTGTAACTTTTATAACTGTAACCGGTTCCAGGTTTGGGTCTCTCAAAATGTGATGGCATCTTGGGAGACCCTGTGAAAGTGTGCCTAGTCTGTGCAATGCTGTACCCTACGCTAATACTCAACTAGTGAATGGTAGTGTTCAAAACATTCACCAATGCAAAGACCAGGATTTTCAGGACAGGAGGGACAATAATAGCGGGTGTCACGCCTATATCTGCGCTTGCTGCAGACACAACATCTTTTTTGGGGGGGTTCGTTGGGTAGGGGTACTCGGGAGGACATAAAGAAAATGCCTCTCATGCAGCCGACTGCATTTGGTTGGGGATGTGAATGGGGGAAGTAAGGGCGCTGTAGAAGTGGTGGGTTCCCAATTAGGATTGGCGAATGCAGCAGGAAGGGCATTATGGGCACGACAGGCCTGTGTTTGTCTTCTTCTTAGTGGCAGTGGGACACTATTTGTGCTTGCCACCTCACCAGCTTGAACTGCACTTATGGGACTCGCCACGTCACCACGTGTTACTGCAGTGCTGGTTTGACTACGACCTGGGTGTACTAGGCCGCTGGTGATTGCCAGTTCACCAAAACGCTACAAAAAAAAAACTGTTAGCGATCGCAGGGATCAGGCCTGACTCTGTGAATGCTGCAGTTATGCATTTAGTGTTTTGTAAGTGACAGTGATCGATCGATACTGCACTTGGGTGGGCTGGGCTGGGCCGGGCGGAGGGGCAAAACGCAGGTGCTAGCAGGTATCTGGGCTAATCCCGCTAACACTGCGTTTTTGGGAACCCTAAACTGCTGGGGACGCTAGTATAGATCTGATCAGATCAGATATTGATCCGTTCAGATATTATACCACTAAGGGAGGTGGACGGTGCGTGCGTGGGTGTTAGCGGTACTGGCACTAACCTGACGCTGCTTGGGGCTGGTGCTTGCCAGTTCACCAAAATGCTACCAAAAAAAACTGTTAGCGATCGCAGGGATCAGGCCTGACTCTGCGAACGCTGCAGTTATGCGTTTAGTGTTTTGTAAGTGACAGTGATCGATCGATACTGCACTTGGGTGGGCTGGGCTGGGCTGGGCCGGGCGGAGGGGCAAAATGCAGGTGCTAGCAGGTATCTGGGCTGATTTCGCTAACACTGCGTTTTTGGGAACCCTAAACTCCTGGGGACGCTAGTATAGATCTGATCGGATCAGATATTGAACCGTTCAGATACTATACCACTAAGGGACGTATATGCTGCGTGCGTGGGTGTTAGCCGTACTGGCACTAACCTGATGCTGCCTGGGGCGATGCAGACCCTATCTGACCCTGAAACCTAACTTATATCACCGCCGGGTGATCAAGGGGTTAAAACTTTATTAGGTAATAAACGGCGGGTGCCCTGACACTATAAAAAATAAACTAACTAACCATCGTCACCCGTAACACTTATACGGTGATCACTGGTGAAAGGGTTAATTAGGGGGCAATCAAGGGGTTAAAACCTTTATTAGGTAGTATATGGGGGTCCCTGACGCTATAAAACACTGACGGCGAACCTATATATTTACCTCCCTAACTAGCGTCACCAGAGATACTAATACAGCGATCAGAAAAATGATCGCTTAGTGACACTGGCGACGGGGGGTGATCAAGGGGTTAAAACTTTATTAGGGGTACCCTAGACCTAAAGGGGGCTAACACTAACTGCCCTACCACTTATAACTGTCACAAACTGACACCATGCAGTAATCAGAAAAAAAAAACTGCTTGGTGTCACTGTGACAGGGGGGGTGATTGGGGGGTGATCAGGGGGTGATCGGGGGGTGATGGGGGGTGTAAAGTATGTCTGGTGTGTTCGACTGTGTGTGTGTGCTGTGCACTCACATCAATGTCTTCTCTCCTCGGCGCCGGAACGGAAAATACCGAGCCGAGGAGAGATGACATTATTTCCTCTGCCGCTGTTTACTATACAGCAGCAGAGGAAGAATATAATTCATGGGGAGCGATCGCGAGGGGGTGGCCACAAATGAGTGGCCTCCCCCTCAGCCTGGATCGCTTCCCTAACGAAGCCGACCACCTCGGGCACCGGGGGAGGGGCGCAATGCTCCCCCAGCCCGCGGAAGGCAAATCACGTACCAGGTACGTGATTTTGCATGCCTGTGCCATTCTCCCGCAGTATATCTGCGTTAGGTGGTCGGCAAGTGGTTAAAGTGAAACAATAAAAGTGTAATATTCCTTTAAATTTCGTAGCTGGGGGTGTCTATAGTATGCCTGTAAAGGGGCACATGTTTCCCGTGTTTAGAACAGTCTGACAGCAAAATGACATTTCAAAGGTAAAAAAGTCATTTAAAACTACTCGTGGCTATTAATGAATTGCCGGTCCGACAATACACATAAAAGTTCATTAATAAAAGCGGCATGGGAATTCCCCACAGGGGAACCCCGAACCAAAATTTAAAAAAAAAATGACGTGGGTGTCCCCCTAAATTCCATACCAGGCCCTTCAGGTCTGGTATGGATATTAAGGGGAACCCGGCCAAAATGTAAAAAAAAATGGCGTGGGGTCCCCCTCAAAATCTATACCAGACCCTTCAGATAGAAGATAGAAGAAAGAATATAGAAGAAAGAAGAAGCATTTAAATAAAGGAATTGTCAACTGTCTCTTGTAATTTTTAACATTTCTGACACTTTTTTAGTGAAATGGTAGGGGTACCCCCTTACCATTTCACACAGGGGTGAGGGCCGGGATCTGGGGGTCCCCTTGTTAAAGGGGGCTTCTAGATTCCGATAAGCCCCCCGCCCGCAGACCCCCACAACCACCGGGCAAGGGTTGTTGGGATGAGGCCCTTGTCCCCATCAACATGGGGACAAGGTGTTTTGGGGGGCTACTCCAAAGCACCCTCCCAATGTTGAGGGCATGTGGCCTGGTACGGTTCAGGAGGGGGGGCGCTCTCTCGTCCCCCCTCTTTTCCTGTGGCCTGCCAGGTTGCATGCTCGGATAAGGGTCTGGTATGGATTTTTGGGGAGACCCCACGCCATTTTTTTTTAAATTTTGGTGCGGGGTTCCCCTTAAAATCCATACCAGACCTGAAGGGTCTGGTATAGATTTTGAGGGGGGCCCCACGCCATTTTTTTTTTAAATTTTGGCCGGGGGTTTCCCTTAATATCCATACCAGACCTGAAGGGCCTCGAACTCGAAGCTCATCCCTACTCCTCATCAGTGCTGCCTATCAGTGCCATTTATCAGTGCCCATCATTGCCTATCAGTGCCCATCAGTGCCACCTATCAGTTCCGCCTATCAGTGCCATATATCAGTGCCCATTATTGTTGCCTATCAGTGCCCATCAGTGCTGCCTATCAGTGCCCATCAGTGCCACCTATCAGTGCCCATCATTGCCGCCTATCAGTGCCCACCAATGCCTCCTCATCAGAGCTGCCCATCAGTGCCATTTATCAGTGCCCATCATTGCCGCCTATCAGTTCCGCCTATCAGTGCCATTCATCAATGCCCATCATTGCCGCCTATTAGGGATGAGCTTTGCGTTCGAGTCAAACCCATGTCCGACTCGAACATCGTCTGTTCGATCGTTTGCCGAATTCCTATCACTACCACTGGCAGCTAAACAAGCTACAAGTTATTATTTTGCAAGCTCTGCACAGTGTTCACCTAAAGCTTCCTGTAGAAGGTTGGTGGTGTTTTCCTGATCCTATCAGTACCGCAGGCAGCTAAATAAGCTACAAGTTATTTCTTTGCGAGCTCTGCACAGTGTTCACCTAAAGCTACCTGTAGAAGGTTGGTGGTGTTTTCCTGATCCTATCACTACCGCAGGCAGCTAAATAAGCTACAAGTTATTTCTTTGCGAGCTCTGCCCACTGTTCACCTAATGCTACCTGTAGAAGGTTGGTGGTGTTTTCCTGATCCTATTACTACCGCAGGCAGCTAAATAAGCTACAAGTTATTTTTTTGCGAGCTCTGCACAGTGTTCACCTAAAGCTACCTGTAGAAGGTTGGTGGTGTTTTCCTGATCCTATCACTACCACAGGCAGCTAAATAAGCTACAAGTTATTTTTTTGCAAGCTCTGCACAGTGTTCACCTAAAGCTACCTGTAGAAGGTTGGTGGTGTTTTCCTGATCCTATCAGTACCGCAGGCAGCTAAATAAACTACAAGTTATTTCTTTGCGAACTCTGCACAGTGTTCACCTAAAGCTACCTGTAGTAGGTTGGTGGTGTTTTCCTGATCCTATCACTACCGCAGGCAGCTAAATAAACTACAAGTTATTTTTTGCGAGCTCTGCACAGTGTTTAGCTAAAGCTACCTGTAGAAGGTTGGTGGTGTTCTCATACTACAGGCAGGCAGTTGATTTTGCTAGCTGCAGTATCAGTACATATATATATATATATATATATATATATATATATATATATATATCCCAGCTTAGTGCAGCTACAGGCCATTAGTATGTCTGGAAGGCCAACAAGGAGAGGCAGACAGTCACAAGCCAATAAAAGAGGGCAAGCAGGCTCTGTGTCTAGAGGCAACAGTGCTGGTCGTGGAGACGGTGCATCCTCATCACCACGTGGCCGTGGGACACGCTTGGCCTTTTTTTCGGCAGCTGGACGTGTTGAGCCTCAACATGCGGAAGACTTGGTCGAGTGGATGACCAAGCCGTCCTCATCCTCCTCATCCTCTCTCACCCATGCTCAGAGTACTTTGTCTGGCAAAAGCAGCTGCCAACGCGGCCTCTTCCCTCGGCTCAATGGCATCAGTGACTCCTTCCCTAGCCCCACCATGTCCTGCTGAGGAGTCCCCCGAACTGTTTGACCACAGTGTTGGGTACATGCTCTAGGAGGATGCCCAGCGTTTGGAAGGCTCTGATGATGATACTGAGCTAGATGAAGGCAGTAACGTGAGCACGGACAGAGGGGGTGCCCAAGAAGGACAGCAATCTAGCAGTCATGCTCCCCCTGCTGCAGCATACTGCCAGGTTTGCTCCAGTGATAAGGAGGGAGGGGATGATGAGGTCACTGACTCAACGTGGGTGCCTGATAGGAGAGAGGAGGAGGAGGAGGAACATCGCCAACAAGGCAGGATGCCATCCAGGGGCCAGCCTAAGGGCAGCACACTGACTGCATCACACCCCAAAGCTCTGCATGTGCAGGGCGCTGCAGTCTCTGCGCATTATTCAAAAAGTTCTTTGGTGTGGGCCTTTTTTGAGACGAGTGCATCAGATTGCACCGCTGCTATTTGCAACATATGTCTCAAGCGTATCTCACGTGGCCAAAACATCTCCCACTTGGGCACCACATGCTTGACCAGACATATGTTGACCTGCCATGCAGTTCGTTGGCAAGCGTATCTAAAAGACCCACACAAAAGAACAAAGAGGACCTCTCCCTGCTCCTCATCAGCTGAGATCTCCAACCCCACTATACCTTCAGTCCTCTCTGAGACCTGCACTGAGAGGAATTAAGGTGTAGAATTAGGTGTGTCACAGCCAAGTACTTGTGGGCAATCTGCTTTCGGTACACCGACGTCAGATTGTACCAGGCAAATTTCCCTGTCCCAGCTGCTGCACCGCCAAAAGAAGTTCGCTCCCAGCCATCCACATGCCCAGCGGTTGAATGATAGCTTGGCAAAATTGCTAGCACTTCAGCTGCTGCCTTTTCAGTTGGTAGACTCTGCCCCCTTCCGTGAGTTTGTGGAATGTGTGGTTCCTCAGTGGCAGGTACCCAAATGCCACTTTTTCTCACGGAAGGCGATTCCGGCTCTCTACTGGCATGTGGAAGGCAATGTCCATGCCTCGCTGGACAGGGCGGTCAGCGGTAAGGTGCATATTACTGCTGACTCATGGTCCAGCAGGCATGGACAGGGACGTTACCTAAGTTTCACCGTGCATTGGGTGACTCTGCTGGCAGCTGGGAAGGATGCAGTACAAGGTGCAATAGTGTTGGAGGTTGTTCCACCACCACGCCTCCAAAATGCCACTACTAATGATTGTGACACACCTCTCTCCTCCACCCCATCCTCTTCTTCTTCCTCCATGGCCTCTTCCTGTGCTTTGTCCTCGGAACCAGCGGTGCTCCGTAGGCATTCAAGGGGCTATGCAAGTACGCAGGCCAAAAGATGCCATGCGGTGCTTGAGCTGGTGTGCTTGGGGGACAAGAGCCACACTGGGGCAGAGGTTCTGTCAGCTCTGCAGGAGCAGGTTCAGAGGTGGTTGACGTCACGCCAACTTAAGGCAGGAATGGTGGTTTGCGACAATGGCACCAACCTCCTCTCTGCCTTCCGACAGGGACAAATGACCCATGTGCCCTATTTGGCTCACGTCCTTAACTTGGTGGTGCAGCGGTTCTTGGGCAGGTACCCGGGCTTACAGGATGTCCTGAGGCAGGCCAGGAAAGTCTGTGTGCATTTCCGCCGGTCATATAATGCCAGTGCTTGGCTGATGGACCTTCAAAAGGATTTTAACCTGCCCAAGAACTGCCTAATCTGTGACATGCCCACCAGGTGGAACTCAACGTTGGCCATGCTGCAGCGGCTGCACACGCAGCAGAGGACCATCAATGAGTACCTCTGCGACTATTGCACCAGGACAGGGTCAGAGGAGCTTCGTTTTTTTTCCCCACGCCAGTGGGCCATGATCAGGGATGCATGCACTGTCCTGTCACCATTTGAGGAGGCCACGAGGATGGTGAGCAGTGACAGTGCATGCATCAATGACACTGTCCCCCTTGTCCACCTGTTGGAGCACATGCTGCATGGAATAATGGACAGGGCACTTGATGCAGAACAGAGGCAGGAAGAGGAGGACTTCCTTAGCTCTGAAGGCCCCCTTTATTCAGACAGTGTTCCTGCGTGCCCGCCGATCACACAGGAAGAGGAGGAGGATTGCGTTAGTATGGAGGTGGAGCCTGGCACTCAGCATCAGCAGCAGTCTTTAAGGGATCAGTCCCAAGAAACACATGGACTTGTACGTGGCTGGGAGGAGGTGTCTGCGGACCATGTCGTCCTTAGTGACCCAGAGGACTCCGGACCGAATGCCTCAGCAAACCAACGCTGCATGGCCTCCCTGATCCTGCAAAGCCTGCGTAAGGATCCTCGTATTCGTGGTATCAAGGAGAAGGACCAATACTGGCTGGCAACCCTCCTTAATCCACGTTACAATGGTGAGGTTGCGGACCTTATCTTGGCGTCGCAGAGGGAGCAGAGGATGAAACAACTTCGGGAGGCCTTGCAGAAAGGTCTGTCCAACGCCTTCCCAGAGACTGGGAGGTTACAAACTCCTGTTTCTGGACAACGTGTCGCTGAGGCTTCGGTCAGTCAAAGAAGGAGCGGTGGAGAAGGTGGCCGCCTGACCGATACGTTCAGACAATTTTTTAGTCCACAGCCCCAAGGTATGATCGGTTCCAGCAACCATCGCCAGTGTCTGTCTTACATGGTGCAGGAATACCTAGGGGCAAGATCTGACTTGGACACCTTTCCCACCGAAAATCCTCTGGGTTACTGGGTCTTGAGGGTGGATCACTGGCCAGAGCTTGCGCAGTATGCAATTGAGCTACTGGCCTGTCCTGCATCCAACGTTCTTTCGAAACGCACATTCAGTGCTGCTGGAGGCTTTGTAACGGATCACAGGGTGCGTTTGTCCACCGACTCGGTCGATCGACTGACCTTCATAAAAATGAGTCTTGGATCACCACCAACTACCAAGCACCTGATGCTGATGTAACCGAATAATTTTTTTTGAAATCTCAGATCCCTTCAAAGACTGCCTATGCTGATGCTGAGTGACTATCCTGAGTAATTATCCTCTTCCTCCTCAATGATCATGCTGATAGCTTGTAAGAACATTTTTGGTTCTGGGCGCCGCCACCAGTGGCTAAGGCCAATTTTCAGCCCCTGTTTAACAGGGGCGTGTAATTAAAATTTTTGATGCAATTCTTTGCAGCAGGGCTTGTTCCTGCGTTCCAACTAGAGTATCTGTGAGGGGTTGCAGTGTTGTGGCACCAGCACCAGTGCCCAAGGCCCAATTTTCAGCCCCTGTTTAACAGGGGCGTGTAATTACAATTTTTGATGCAATACTTTGCAGCAGGGTTCGTTCCTGGATTCCAACTAGAGTATCTGTAAGGGGTTGCAGTGTTGTGGCACCAGCACTAGTGCCTAAGGCCCAATTTTTCAGCCCCTGTTTAACAGGGGCGTGTAATTACAATTTTTGATGCAATACTTTGCAGCAGAGCTCTTTCTGCATTCCAACTAGAGTATCTGTGAGGGGTTGCAGTGTTGTGGCACCAGCACCAGTGCCTAAGGCCCAATTTTTCTGCCCTTGTTCAACAGGGGCATGTAATTACAATTCTTGATCTAATATTTCACAGCAGGGCCCCTTTTCTGCACCCACCAAGAGCGAGTGAGGACTTACAGTGTTGTGGCATCAGCACCACCACCACCACCACCAAAGGCCCAATTTTCCTGCCCTTGTTCAACAGGGGCATGTAATTACAATTCTTGATCTAATATTTCACAGCAGGGCCCTGTGAGACCTTACAGTCTTGTGGCCACAACAACACCTAAGGCCCAAATTTCTGGTGAGTATATAGGGCAGGCCCCTACTTTCAAACATCCAACTTACAAACGACTCCTACTTGCAAACGGAAGGAGACAACAGGAAGTGGGATGAAATCTATCCCTAGGAAGGGAAATTCTCTCCTGTAAGAGTTAATATCGGAAAAACATTTCTCCTCTCCACTGATGCTTTATCACCAATGCTTGTTTCACAAAAAACCCCAAATTTTCAAAAAACTTTTGTCATTGGGAAAAAAAGTGAGGTGAAATCTTCTGAAGAGGAGGACAGACAGCAAAACAAATGTCACAGGGGTGATAACCCTTCCCTATGTTTTCCAAAAAGCTTAAAAAAGATTTTTTGGCTGGAGCTAAACACGTTAAAAATGTACCAGTTCAAAATTACAAACAGATTCTACTTAACAAACCTACAGTCCGTCTTGTTTGCACCGCCTGTATACTGCTGCTCAGAGTACAGAGCCTGTATACTGCTGTTTCCTTTTTTTTATTTGGGTGCGGGGTTCCCCTTAATATCCATACAAGACTCAAAGGGCCTGGTAATGGACTGGGGGGTACCCATGCCGTTTGTCTCACTGATTTTCATCCATATTGCCAGGACCCGACATTACATTAAACCCGCAAGCAGTTTTAAATAACTTTTTTCTTTTAAAAATGACATTTGGTGCAGAGACTGTTCTAAGCACGGGAAACACGCGCCACTTTACAGGCATACTATAGACACCCCCCAAGTATGATATTTAAAGGAATATTTCACTTTTTTTTTTACTTTAAGCATCATTAAAATCACTGCTCCCGAAAAAAAGGCTGTTTTTAAACGTTTTTTTTGCATTGATACATGTCCCCTGGGGCAGGACCCGGTCCCCAAACCCTTTTTAGGACAATACCATGTAAATTAGCCTTCAAAATGAGCACTTTTGATTTCGAACGTTTGAGTCCCATAGGCGTCAATGGGGTTCTAACGTTCGTGCAAATTTTCGGTCCGTTCGCAGGTTCTGGTGCGAACCGAACCTGGGGGTGTTCGGCTCATTCCTACCGCCTATCAGTGCCCATCATTGCCGCCTATCAGCGCCCACCAGTGCTGCATATCAGTGCTGCCTATCAGTGCCTCCTCACCAGTGCCCATCAGTGTCACTTTATCAGTGCCGCTTCATCAGTGCCCCTCAGTGCAGCTTCATCAGTGCCCAACAGTGAAGGAGAAAACTTACTTTTTTAAAATTTGTTACGCAAAAAATAAAAACCCTAGAGGTGATTAAATACCACCGAAAGAAAGCTCTATTTGTGGGAAAGAAATTGTAAAAATTAAATTTGGGTACAGCTTTGCATGACCGCGCAATTGTCATTTAAAGTGTGACAGCGTTGAAAGCTGAGAATTGGCCTGGGCAGGAAGGGGGTAAAAGGGCCCGGTATTGAAGTGGTTAAAGGTGAAATATCAGAGGTCTGTTTAGACCCCTGATATTTCACCAAACCCCCCCCCTCCACCACGGGGCTCCTGAAAAATTGTAAAAAAAAAATTGTAAAAAAAACCATAATAATAAATAAATAACTACTGACACCAGTGGCGGAACTACCAGGATAACAAAGGTTGCACTTACGACCGTGCCCTGTCGTTCCACCATCGTAGGGGGCCCCGGACGGAGGTTAGAGGGTCCCTTTATGGTTTCTTGCACTAGGGCCCTGAAGGTTCTGTTACGCCTCTGGCAGCAGCCATTCAGCAGCGGTGAGTTGTTTTAGCACTCACTAATATAAAATAGGATGTATCTGTAGATCTTATACTTTGGGGGGAAGATGTACAAGGCAGAGACACAAAGCACAAAAGGGACACACTGCCTAACAGATCTGCTCAGATTTACTCTCACCATCCACAGGCAGACTTTGTATTTATTGCCTTCTGGTGGCTGGAATATTTGTTTTTTCTTATTGTATAGTGCACCCTACGTAGGAGCTGCTGATGAATAGGGATCCCCCACTCTGCACAGCCAGGCACACCAAATTTCCACAGGCTTATGCCGCGTACACACGATCAGACTTTCCGGCATACTTGGTCAGGCGGACCAGAGTCTGCCGGACAATCCGCCCGTGTGTAGGCTCCGGCGGACTTTTCCGGCGGACTTTTTCCCAAAAGCCCGTCAGACCTAGATTTGAAACATGTTTTAAATTTTTCTGTCGGACTCAGTTTCTGGCGGAAAGTCTGCTCGTCTGTGTGCTGGTCCGATGGAAAGCCCGCTCGTGTGTATGCTGGTCCAACGGACCAGATACGACGCGAGGGCAGGATATTGCATTTCAGAAAACAAATTTTCCTATCGCAGCGAGCGCGAGGCATACCAGGCCCTTAGGTCTGGTATGGATTATAAAGGGAAACCCCCTACGCCGAAAAAACGGTGTGGGGTCCCCCCTAAAATCCATACCAGACCCCGATCCGAGCATGCAGCCCGGCCGGTCAGGAAAGGGGGTGGGGACGAGCGAGCGCCCCCCCTCCTGAACCGTACCAGGCCGCATGCCCTCAACATGGGGGGGTGCTTTGGGGGAGGGGGCGCCCTGCGGGCATGCTGGGACTGTGATGTTTTAGGGGGCGTGGTCAACATCACCTGGTGACCACGCCCCCTAAAACGTCACAGTCCCAGCATGCCCAGGGACTGTGACATCATTAGGGGGCAGGGTCTCCGCCTATATAAGTCGCAACGGAGCCCTCAGAGAGCAGTCCAGCCGGAGAGAGCATTGTGTCAACATCTGGAGAAGAGAAGACAAGAAGCCCAGAAGCCCAGAAGTCCGGACCTCCGCTGGCAAGAGAGCTACCTGAAGACAGCGGTGGAGCCGGCCAAAGAACTGGAACACCGGGAGAAGAGAGCATAGAAGAACCAACCGGACGCCGAGAGAAGAGGAACCGGAGGGACCCCCGAAACCGGAGGAAGACCCCCCCACGGAGCTGTTTAATAAATTATTTTAAAAACCTGTGTAGTGTGTTTTATAATTGACAATTTTTTCCTAGGTGAATGGGTAGGGGTACCATGTACCCCATACTCATTCACATAGGGTGGGGGCCGGGATCTGGGGGCCCTCTTAGTAAAGGGGGCTCCCAGATTCCGATAAGCCCCCCGCCCGCAGACCCCGACAACCAACGGTCAGGGTTGTCGGGAAGAGGCCCTTGTCCTCATCAACATGGGGACAAGGTGCTTTGGGGTGGGGGGGCCCCGCAGGGCGCCCCCTCCCCCAAAGCACCCCCCCATGTTGAAGCACCCCCCCATGTTGAGGGCATGCGGCCTGGTATGGTTCAGGAGGGGGGGGGCGCTTGCTCGTCCCCACCCCCTTTCCTGACCGGCCGGACTGCGTGCTCGGATCGGGGTCTGGTATGGATGTTAGGGGGACTCCACGCCATTTTTTCAGCGTAGGGGGTTTCCCTTTATAATCCATACCAGACCTAAGGGCCTGGTATGCACCGCGACGGGGCTCGCAAGGTGTCAATCTCGCCGATAAAAGCGGAAAGATTGACTTCCTTTTCTAGTCCCGTTGCACATGAGTCACGTTCAAAATGAACGGACTTGTCCCTGTGTGGGCAAGTCCGTTCATTCTGAAAGTCCGCCGTAACTCAGGCGAAAGTCCGTCGGAAAGACGGGCGGACTTAGCCCACCGGAAAGTCCGGTCGTGTGTGGGCAAATCCATCAGTTTTAAAGTCCGGCGCACCTGGCGGACAAAGTACGTCAGAAAGTGTGCCGGACCAAGTATGTCAGAAAGTCCGCTCGTGTGTACGCGGCATTATTGTGACAGGAAAAAGCCCAGCAACTTTGCTCTTTGTGTTTTATTTAGGGATTCATAATCTTGGATAGGGATGGGATGATTATGGGATGCCCACTTGACTGGAACAAACTTCTTCAGGGACACTTCAACTATATACATAGTTAATATACACTCCTTTCCTTCCTCCTGCACAATCTTGCTTGCAGATCCTCTGTGATGTCACCCTAAGAATAAGTTAGTAGCAAAGACCCATTACAGGTAGGGACAGCAGGCCCCTATACTCAAAAGGAGTAGGGTGACACCACAAGCAATTTCTTTGTACTTCCTCCCATGGTCACTGAGCCCAGCACCATCTCTTCAGGCCCTGCCAGTCCGCCTGGCTGCTGCAGCAACTTTCACTAGCCCTCCTGGCTAATCTTCCACAGTCCTCCCAGACTGACTTTCCAGTCATTCCAGACTGCCACTCACCAATCGCCTCAGGCTGCCTCTCAGTCCTTCCAGACTGCCACTCACCAGTCCCCTCAGGCTGCCCTGGAGGGGGGAACCCGGCAGAGGGGTGGGGGTGAGGGGTGACCAGGAAAGAGCATGGGGGGTGGAGAGCACAGGGATAAACCTTGAGAACATAGGGTGGGGCAAAAGCACAGGGGAGAGGCAGAGAACACAGGGAGGAAGAGGAGAGCACAGGGGGGAAGCAGGAGAGCATGGGAGGATGAGGAGAGCGCAGGGGGGCAGCAGAGAGTATGAGGGATTATGAGAGCACAGGGGGGTGGCAGAGAGCATGGCGGGATGTGGAGAGCATAGGGGGGGGCGGAGAGCATGGGGAGAGGTGGAGAGCACAGGGGGCAGCGGAGCGCATGGGGGGATGTGGAGAGCACAGGGGGGTGGCGAAGAGCATGGGGGGAGATGGAGAGCACAGGGGAGGCTGGAGAGCATGGGGTGATGTGGAGAGCACTGGGGAGGCTGGAGAGCATGGGGAGAGGTGGAGAGCACAGGGGGGCGGCAGAGAGCATGTGGGGAGGTAGAGAGCAAAGGGGGGCAACAGAGAGCATGGGGGGGTGTGGAGAGCACAGGGGACAGCAGGGAGCATTGGGGGAGGTGGAGAGCACAGGGGAGGCTGGAGAGCATGGGGGATGTGCAGAGAACAAGGGGGAGGTGGAGAGCATGGAGGGGAGGTGGAGAGCACAGGGGTGGCAGAGGAGATCATGGGGAGGGGTGGAGAGCATGGGGGGAGGTGGAGAGCACAAGGGGTGGCAGAGAGCATGGGGGGAGGTGGAGAGCACAGGGGGGCAGCAGAGAGCATGGGGGGTGTGAAGAGCACGGGGGGCAGGGGGGAGCACGGAGGGGATGTGGAGAGCACGGGGGGAGGTGGAAAGCACAGCGGGCAGGGGAGAGCATAGGGGGAGGTGGAGAGCATGGGGGGAGGTGGAGAGCACAGGGGAGGCTGGAGAGCATGGGGGGATATGGAGAGCACAGGGGGAGATGGAGAACACAGGGGGGTGGGGGAGAGCATGGGGGGAGGTGGAGAGCACAGGGGGGACGGCAGAGAGCAAGGGGGGAGGTGGAAAGCACAAGGGGCAAAGAGCATGTGTGGGGTGGAGAGCACAGGGAGGGGCAGCAGAAAGAAGCAGGATAGGAGGAGCAGTGGGGGGCGGCTGCATATAGAAGAATCATTCTCTCCATCTTCCACCTGCAGTCTCAAAATTCCTGCTTCTCCTCTCCCACTCACAGGCATTCAGAGACTGCAGGAGGAAGATGGTGAGAATGATTCTTCCATATGCAGCTGCCCCCACTGCTCCTCCTATCCAGGTTACAGGGGAGGCCGCACTCACGTTTTCTCTCATCAGGCTCCAAGATGTCTGCAGCAGGTGTCTCCTCTAACTCCTCCCCCCTTCATGTTTCCGTCTCCCTGGCGCCTATGGCTGAGCTTAACTGGCAGCCGGGCGGCCGCGGAGAGGCCGGGTGAGCGGCGCGGGCTCAAAGAGTAGCCCAGCTGTCTTGGGCCCCACAAGGACGGTGCGGCCCACCGGGCAAGTGCTCGGGCCTGCATATGGCTGACTTCTCCTAGAGACCTTCTGAACATGCTCGCTGGCTCCTGTTGTCCTCACTATTGCTAGCGTGCCTCTGGACAGGACTCCTCCATGTGTTGTAAGAGGATCCCTCCAGCACCCGAGCCCCAAACCTGAGGTCACCCCCCAGACTAGGGGGTTACCTTCAAGGGCCAGCTTCTTCAGCACTCCATCTCCAGCTTCCACCCAACTCCACTGCCCCTTGCTTGGCTGACCATTAGTATTAAAGAGGGGCCTACCCCCTGCCAGTCCATATGCTGGGGATTGGCTGGGGCCCTCGTCAATACTCCAGGGGAACTCCTCCTAACCTCCCTTCTGGAAACTTCTCCAAGGTTCCAGCAAGTTGGGTGGAGGTACCAGAGGTGCTGCCTGTCATTGACATGTCATTGTGGGCTTCTTTGTTTTAAAAAAATTGCACACAGACCCCTTCCAAGAGTCTGTGTATTTTGAGGACCTTTTGTAGGGGTTTGTGTGGGAGGTCCCCTAGGAAACCGAAACCAGACCCTTCAGAATTTTAAGGGGGACTCCATGCAAAAACCCATTGCAGACCCTTAATCTGAGCAAGGAGCCTGGCTGGCCAGGAAAGGGGAGATGAATAGCATATGGCTCCATTCCCCTGAACTATACCAGGATAGATGCCTGGCCTATGGGGGTTTGAAGATGGGGGGGAGCTTATTGGAATCTGTAAGCCCCATTTAATAAGGACATCCCTTCTGAGGACTGGTGACCAGAACTGAATGAAATACTCCAGATGTGGCCAGAGGCGTAGCTTGAAGCTTGTGGGCCCCGATGCAAAAGTTGACCTGGGCCCCCCAAATACTTCCAACGTGCATGCAGATACATCCACCTCACACCAAGATACTCAAAGTGGGTTAAGAGTTTTGAGTTCCCAGAGTATCTCTTTACATCAGAGGACAGGGATTACCGCTGGAGAAACAGAGGACAGGGATCACCGCTGGAGAATCAGAGGATAGGGCCACCTGGCAGGTCACTTGGCGGAGCTCCTTTCCCATCCCAGCACTGTATACAGCTCCCCCCTCCCCACATTACACAGGGCTGAAATCACATTCCTTTACACACAGTCTGTCAGTCTTCACAGGGTGTATCTGGCTTTTATGTTGCCCTTCTGACCCATGAAATTCTCTGGTCGGAACAGCAGTGTAGTTGCAGTAGGCAGATGCACCCTATGCAGATCATGGCTAACTGGCTATGTTGTAAAGGAATGTGATTTTAACCCTGCGGAGGAGCAACAGTATAGAGTGTTGTAATGGGAAAGGAGCTCAGCAGCCGGGCATAGCATGCAGGGTGGAGGGGGTGGTCAGGGGGCTCTGGGGAGGGGGGCAACTTAGATCTTGGAGGACAAAGCCATGTGACACAAAATCTGGAGCCTACAGTCCTTTAGGGGCCCACTGAGGAGGTGTTTTAGCAATTTCTGAAGGTTTCTCTGTCAGTGTTGGCAGGTGTTGGGGGAAGGTCACCTCCCGGAGGTGTGTGTCTTTTCCCCAGTTGTCAGTAAAGTGGGATAAGTAGACATCCCCGGGTGGGGGGTACAGAGAATCCCAGCTGGTGACTAGGAGACACTGAGCAGTGTCATACCGCACCAGTGACATCGGTCCCATCGTGGCTACAGGACGGCACTCTCCTCCTCTTGCCTTGCTGAGTTAGTTTACCATTCCATGTTGCCAGCACACAGCACAGACACTTCCCCATCCTGGGCTGTTCTCACCTTGTGCTCCTCTCCATTCAGGAAATGGCTCACAGCTTCTCCCCAGCCAATGGGAACAGAGGGGTGTGGACTGTGGAAGGCAAAGTAGAAGCTCAGTACTGGAGCGTGGCTGTGGGGCCCTAGGGCAGATCAGAGCTTAATTTTGTAGAGGATATGTCATGAAATGGTTCACCCGTTGGTGTCACTGTCGGTCTCTTGGATCACAGTACCAGTGTCCACCAGCGGGTGCCTTCCAACATCCAGGACTTGTAATAAGAGGACTCACCTGCTGGTGGCACTGTTGCATCCTTGGGCCGTAGTACCGGTGTCCACCAGCGGGTGTATTCCGGCAGTGTGGAGCAGGCAGTACCTTCTGCACTCAGGTGTAACGTGAGGTCAAATCACTGCAGTCTGATAAATACGCGGCAAGCCCTCACATCCTTGCCTTGGCGTCTCTCTCCCTGTGCCCTGATCTTGCTGCCTGTTAGCTTGACCTTGAGCCTGCATCTGTCCTGACCTGATCCGATCCCTATCCTGAGCCCATCCTGTACTTGTCCCTCCGGTTTCCTGATTTCCCTGGATCCCTGCCCTGCAGCCTATCCATCCATCCACTCCCTGTCCTGTTGGTTCCCCGTCCTTTCCCATCTGACTGACCTCCTTGTGTATGACCTTGGCCTGGCTTTTGTTACGATTACGGTATTTCCCATCCATTTGTATATACCATTTGTTTGTGGGTCTGTGGTTGGTTTGCACTGTTTATATTTCACTTATTTGTCACCCATTTAACCACTTAAGGACCGCCTCACGCCGATTTACGTCGGCAAGGCGGCACGGGCAGGCAAAATCACGTACATCACGGACCCCCCCCCCCGCCGTCCGAGGCGGTCCCGTTTGGTCCCCCGGTGATCGGAGGTGAGGGGGAGGCCATCCGTTCGTGGCCCCCCCCTCGCGATCCCTGCCGGACAATCAGATCACTTCCTTTGCTGCTGTATGCTAAACAGCAGCAAAGGAAATGATGTCATCTCTCCTCGGCTCGGTATTCCGTTGCAGCGCCGAGGAGAGAAGACTGAACTGTGAGTGCACCAACACTACACAACACAGTAGAACATGCCAGGCACACAAAACACCCCGATCCCCCCCAATCACCCCCCCCCCCCTCCCTGTCACACACTGACACCAGCAGTTTTTTTTTTTTTTTCTGATTACTGCATTGGTGTCAGTTTGTGACAGTTACAGTGTTGGGACAGTGAGTATTACCCCCCTTTAGGTCTAGGATACCCCCCTAACCCCCCCTAATAAAGTTTTAACCCCTTGATCACCCCCTGTCGCCAGTGTCACTAAGCGATCATTTTTCTGATCGCTGTATTAGTGTCGCTGGTGACGCTAGTTAGTGAGGTAAATATTTAGGTTCGCCGTCAGCGTTTTATAGCGTCAGGGACCCCCATATACTACCTAATAAATGTTTTAACCCCTTGATTGCCCCCTAGTTAACCCTTTCACCACTGATCACCGTATAACCGTTACGGGTGACGCTGGTTAGTTCGTTTATTTTTTATAGTGTCAGGGAACCCGCCGTTTATTACCGAATAAAGGTTTAGCCCCCTGATCGCCCGGCGGTGATATGCGTCGCCCCAGGCAGCGTCAAATTAGCGCCAGTACCGCTAACACCCACGCACGCACCGTACACCTCCCTTAGTGGTATAGTATCTGTACGGATCAATATCTGATCCGATCAGATCTATACTAGCGTCCCCAGCAGTTTAGGGTTCCCAAAAATGCAGCGTTAACGGGATCAGCCCAGATACCTGCTAGCACCTGCGTTTTGTCCCTCCGCCCGGCCCAGTCCAAGTGCAGTATCGATCGATCACTGTCACTTACAAGGCACTAAACGCATAACTGCAGCGTTCGCAGAGTCAGGCCTGATCCCTGCGATCGCTAACAGTTTTTTTGGTAGCATTTTGGTGAACTGGCAAGCACCAGCCCCAGGCAGCGTCAGGTTAGCGCCAGTAGCGCTAACACCCACGCACGCACCGTACACCTCCCTTAGTGGTATAGTATCTGATCGGATCAATATCTGATCCGATCAGATCTATACTAGTGTCCCCAGCAGTTTAGGGTTCCCAAAAAGCAGTGTTAGCGGGATCAGCCCAGATACCTGCTAGCACCTGCATTTTGCCCCTTCGCCCAGCCCACCCAAGTGCAGTATCGATCGATCACTGTCACTTACAAAACACTAAACGCATAACTGCAGCGTTCGCAGAGTCAGGCCTGATCCCTGCGATCGCTAACAGTTTTTTTGGTAGCATTTTGGTGAACTGGCAAGCACCAGCCCCAGGCAGCGTCAGGTTAGCGCCAGTAGCACTAACACCCACGCACGCACCATACACCTTCCTTAGTGGTATAGTATCTGAACGGATCAATATCTGATCCGATCAGATCTATACTGGCGTCCCCAGCAGTTTAGGGTTCCCAAAAACGCAGTGTTAGCGGGTACGCCATTCACGACTTTGAGTGGTTATACCAGAATGATGCCTGCAGGTTTAGGTATCATCTTGGTATCATTCTTTTCAGCCAGCGGTCGGCTTTCATGTAAAAGCAATCCTAGTGGCTAATTAGCCTCTAGACTGCCTTTACAAGCCGTGGGAGGGAATGCCCCCCCCCCACCGTCTTCCGTGTTTTTCTCTGGCTCTCCTGTCTCAACAGGGAACCTGAGAATGCAGCCGGTGATTCAGCCAGCTGACCATAGAGCTGATCAGAGACCAGAGTGGCTCCAAACATCTCTATGGCCTAAGAAACCGGAAGCTACGAGTATTTCATGACTTAGATTTCGCCGGATGTAAATAGCGCCATTGGGAAATTGGGGAAGCATTTTATCACACCGATCTTGGTGTGGTCAGATGCTTTGAGGGCAGAGGAGAGATCTAGGGTCTAATAGACCACAATTTTTTCAAAAAAGAGTACCTGTCACTACCTATTGCTATCATAGGGGATATTTACATTCCCCGAGATAACAATAAAAATGATAAAAAAAAAAAAAAATGAAAGGAACAGTTTAAAAATAAGATAAGAAAGCAAAAAAATAATAAAGAAAAAAAAAAAAAAAAAAAAGCACCCCTGTCGCCCCCTGCTCTTGCGCTAAGGCGAACGCAAGCGGCGGTCTGTCGTCAAACGTAAACAGCAATTGCACCATGCATGTGAGGTATCACCGCGAAGGTCAGATCGAGGGCAGTATTTTTAGCAGTAGACCTCCTCTGTAAATCTAAAGTGGTAACCTGTAAAGGCTTTTAAAGGCTTTTAAAAATGTATTTATTTTGTTGCCACTGCACGTTTGTGCGCAATTGTAAAGCATGTCATGTTTGGTATCCATGTACTCGGCCTAAGATCATCTTTTTTATTTCATCAAACATTTGGGCACTATAGTGTGTTTTAGTGCATTAAAATTTAAAAAAGTGTGTTTTTTCCCAAAAAATGCGTTTGAAAAATCGCTGCGCAAATACTGTGTGAACAAAAAAAATGAAACACCCACCATTTTAATCTGTAGGGCATTTGATTTAAAAAAATATATAATGTTTGGGGGTTCAAAGTAATTTTCTTGCAAAAAAAAATAACTTTTTCATGTAAACAATAAGTGTCAGAAAGGGCTTTGTCTTCAAGTGGTTAGAAGAGTGGGTGATGTGTGACATAAGCTTCTAAATGTTGTGCATAAAATGCCAGGACAGTTCAAAACCCCCCCAAATGACCCCATTTTGGAAAGTAGACACCCCAAGCTATTTGCTGAGAGGCATGTCGAGTCCATGGAATATTTTATATTGCGACACAAGTTGCGGGAAAGAGACAATTTTTTTTTTTTTTTTTCACAAAGTTGTCACTAAATGATATATTGCTCAAACATGCCATGGGAATATGTGAAATTACACCCCAAAATACATTCTGCTGCTTCTCCTGAGTACGGGGATACCACATGTGTGAGACTTTTTGGGAGCCTAGCCGCGTACGGGACCCCGAAAACCAAGCACCGCCTTCAGGCTTTCTAAGGGCGTGAATTTTTGATTTCACTCTTCACTGCCTATCACAGTTTCGGAGGCCATGGAATGCCCAGGTGGCACAAACCCCCCCCCCAAATGACCCCATTTTGGAAAGTAGACACCCCAAGCTATTTGCTGAGAGGTATAGTGAGTATTTTGCAGACCTCACTTTTTGTCACAAAGTTTTGAAATTTGAAAAAAGAACAAAAAAAAAAAGTTTTTTCTTGTCTTTCTTCATTTTCAAAAACAAATGAGAGCTGCAAAATACTCACCATGCCTCTCAGCAAATAGCTTGGGGTGTCTACTTTTCAAAATGTGGTCTATTGGGGGGGTTTTGTGCCACCTGGGCATTCCATGGCCTCCGAAACGGTGATAGGCAGTGAAGAGTAAAATCAAAAATTCACGCCCTTAAAAACGCTGAAGGCGGTGATTGGTTTTCGGGGCCCCATACGCGGCTAGGCTCCCAAAAAGTCCCACACATGTGGTATCCCCATACTCAGGAGAAGCAGCTAAATGTATTTTGGGGTGCAATTCCACATATGCCCATGGCCTGTGTGAGCAATATATCATTTAGTGACAACTTTGTGCAAAAAAAAAAAAAAAAGTGTCACATTCCCGCAACTTGTGTCAAACTATAAAATATTCCATGGACTCAATATGCCTCTCAGCAAATAGCTTGGGGTGTCTACTTTCCAAAATGGGGTCATTTTGGGGGGGTTTGTGCCACCTGGGCATTTTATGGCCTCCGAAACTGTGATAGGCAGTGAAGAGTGAAATCAAATATTTACACCCTTAGAAATCCTGAAGGCGGTGATTGGTTTTCGGGGTCCCGTACGCGGCTAGGCTCCCAAAAAGTTCCACACATGTGGTATCCCCGTACTCAGGAGAAGCAGCTGAATGTATTTTGGGGTGCAATTCCACATAGGCCCATGGCCTGTGTGAGCAATATATCATTTAGTGACAACTTTTTGTAAATATTTTTTTTTTTTTGTCATTATTCAATCACTTGGGACAAAAAAAAAAATATTCAATGGGTTCAACATGCCTCTCAGCAATTTCCTTGGGGTGTCTACTTTCCAAAATGGGGTCATTTGTGGGGGTTTTGTACTGCCCTGCCATTTTAGCACCTCAAGAAATGACATAGGCAGTCATAAACTAAAAGCTGTGTAAATTCCAGAAAATGTACCCTAGTTTGTAGACGCTATAACTTTTGCGCAAACCAATAAATATACGCTTATTGACATTTTTTTTACCAAAGACATGTGGCCGAATACATTTTGGCCTAAATGTATGACTAAAATTGAGTTTATTGGATTTTTTTTATAACAAAAAGTAGAAAATATCATTTTTTTTCAAAATTTTCTGTCTTTTTCCGTTTATAGCGCAAAAAATAAAAACTGCAGAGGTGATCAAATACCATCAAAAGAAAGCTCTATTTGTGGGAAGAAAAGGATGCAAATTTTGTTTGGGTACAGCATTGCATGACCGCGCAATTAAAAGTTAAAGCGACGCAGTGCCAAATTGGAAAAAGACCTCTGATCCTTAGGCAGCATAATGGTCCGGGGCTCAAGTGGTTAATAAACACCATTATTTTTCAATTACCTGTGTTTCTGGTTTCTTCTGTGCAGTCCACACAGTCTGGTCTACTAAATTCCCTGATAGGATATGATAATATGACAGGGAGGCTGCAGGGGCCCCCTGGAGCTAGGGGTGGGGTTGCGATTGTGACCCCTGCAACCCCTTATGCTACGCCCATGGATGTGGCCTAACCAGAGTTTTATAACATGGTAGTATTATAGTTTTATCTCTGAAGTATATCCCTTTTTTATGCATGCTAATATTCTGCCGGCTTTGGCATCTGCAGCTTGACATTGCATGCTATTGCTCAGTCTGTCTTCTACTAGGACCCCCAGATCTTTCTCCATCCTTGATTCCCCAGAGGTTCTCCCCCCCAGTGAGTAGTATGCGTTTATGTTTTTAGCCCTCAAGTGCATTACCTTACATTTCTCCACGTTAAGCCCCATTTGCCATGTAGATGCCCACCCCATTATTTTGTTCAGATCTTTCTGTAAAATTTCTATATCCTGATTTGAAGTTATGGCCCTTCTTATTTTTGTGTCATCCGCAAAAACTGAGATTGAGCTGTGTATCCCCTTCTCTATATCATTCATGAATAAATTAAACAGAATTGGTCCCAATACAGAGCCTTGTGTTACAGACTGGTCTGAGTATGAGTTATTTATCACCACCCTTTGGACACGTCCCTGTAACCAGTTTTCTATCCAAGAACAAACCTTATGGTCCATGCCTGCAGATCTCAGCTTGTATATTAAGTGTTTTTTGGGGGCTGTATCGAATGCTTTTTACAAAATCCAGATACACCACATCCACAGGTCTCCCCCTATCCAGATGGCAGCTCACTTTCTGATAGAATGTTAGCAGATTGGTCTGGCAGGAACGACCCTTTGTAAACCCATGCTGATTAATACTAATAATATTCTTTTCTTCAGCAAATTCTTGGATATAGTCCCTCATCATCTCCTCCAATAATTTACCTACTATTAATGTTAGGCTGACTGGCCTGAAGTTTCCAGGAATTTGTCTCTGCCCTTTTTTGAATATTGGTACCACATTGGCTTTTCTCCAATCAGCTGGTACCAATCCTGTTATTATGCTGTCCACAAAGATTAGGAACAATGGTCTGGCTATAACCTGACTGAGTTCTCTGAGGACTCTCAGGTGTAAGCCACCTGGTCCTGATGATTTATTTGTGTAAAGCTTATCTAGTCTTTTCTTAAATCCGGCCTCTGTTAGCCACAAGGATATATCCTGTGATGTGTTACTAACAGTACTGTCGTGGTCGGTATACCCCTCCTTTTCCTGTGTAAAAACTGAGGAGAAGAAAGTATTTAGTACAGTTGCCTTCTTTGTGTCATCTGTAACCATCCTCCCTTCATCTTCTTTTATGTGGGCAATGTACTCTGACCTCACTTTTTTACTGTTAGGATATCTAAAAAAAAAAAAAACGTTTGGGATTTTTTTTGCTCTTCTCCGCTATGTGTTTCTCATAGTCTTTTTTTTTTTTAGTCGCCATGATTGCATTCTTACACTTCCTATTGCATCCCTTATAGTGTTGAAAAACTGACGATGAACCATCCCTTGAAAGGAAAACTGTATTTTTGGTTTCACCCTTTAAGAATTTGTAAAACCCAATATTTCATACTCCTGATATGGTGTTGCTGTACCATGTACAGTACTTGTATGAGAAAGTCTCCTGTTCTCTTTGTTTTGCTTCATTTGTGTGAAATCCCTGGTGTTCCTCCCAGTCCTTCTGCTTTCCTATTAAAAATTGACTACACTAAGTCCATGATCTAATTGCTGCCAGGAAGGCCATTGCCTTGGCTTGTAAACAAGCCGATCCTCCTGACACAACTTCTCAACACACAAACCCAATATGAGATTATGTTTTCCCCCAAAAATTAAGCTTGTGCATTCTTCTGGAAACAATGGTCACCTTTGCTGCAACACTCAGAATGTACTGTCCACCTTTAGCATTAATTTGCTATCCTTTAGACAGATATTTGCAACCCCTAAGGTATCACAATGAGGTTTATTTCTCCTCCACAAAGAGGTCCCCCTTTTCCTCTCTTTCTTTTCTTTTATTTCTTTTCTATACTCTATTTCCCTGACTATGAACACGTTTTCCCTTCTTTCCTCCTATTTTTCCTTCTTTTAAGGGAGGGGTGGTCACATTCCCTCCTACATTCATAATGATATTGGCTACCCTTGACAAACCGTTGCTCAAGTTTTTGTGAGGGGAAACACCCTATGTTAATATGTATGTAGATCGGTACTGTTGTACACTCCATTGCACAAGATCTGTGTTTTTCTTCTATTACAAAAGAAAAGAAATAAAAATTCACAGTTAAAAAAATGGACTACACTAAGCATGAGAGCACACCATGGTCAGTTCTCTAGCTGTGCTGGGAACTCAGCCTGCTCTCCTCCAATTTTCAGACTGGGGCTAACAACCACGCCCCCTCCTGCGCAGCTATTTACTGGCAAGATCAGTTACTGCTTCTCCTCCCAGCTCTTATGTAGCTGAGAACAGAGCGAATGTGATCACTTATAAAAAAGGGGAAAAGGTGGTATAAAAAAAAAAAAACTATACTATATACATGTTTTGCCTTTCATTTGTATTTTAAACTGAATGGGTTGTTATACAAGGTGATCGTTTACATATACAGTACTTTAAACTGATTGTAAAGGCTCGTTCTTTTTTTTATTAACAAAAATGTAATTCTTACCTCCTCTGTGCAGTTGGTTTTGCACAGGGCAGCCCGGATCCTCCTCTTCTCGGGTCCCTCTTATGTGCTCCTGGCCCCTCCCACCTATCGAGTGCCCCAACAGCAAGCAGCTTGCTATGGGGGCGCCCGAGCCGAGCTGCAGCCCTGTGTGTCCATTCAGACACAGACCTGCTGTTCGGCCCCACCCCTCTCTCCCCTGATTGGCTAACTGACTTTCATTGACCTCTGCGGGAGCCAATGGTGCCACTGCTGTGTCTCACACAATCAGGAGGGAGAGTCCCGGACGGCCAAGGGATTCATGGCCATCACAAGACAGAGTGGGGGTTCAGGTAAGTATGAGGGGGGCGGAGGGGCTGCTGCACACAGAAGGCGTTGTATCTTAATGCATAGAATGCACCTTCTGCCTTTACAACTCTTTTAAGCCTTCTAAAAAGACCTGCTCCCTGCTAAACAATATTTTTTTCCTGGTACATGTGTCCTATGGCAGAGCCCAGCTACCTGTGTCCTTTTTTACCTAAAGCGTGTAAATTAGCTTTGAAAAAACAGAACAAAACTTGACTCTCATAGACTTTGTGTGTTTGTGGATTCTCCTGAGATCTGAACCTAGACCAGTTCCCTCTTCACCAGCCGAGAGGCATCCTGGGGCAGAGCATGATAAAAAAAACTCCTTCTTGAAGAGAATATGGAGAATTGTACAATCCGATCCTCACAGTTTAGGATGTGTAGCTGCTAAAAATAAAACAAACGTTATAAATATCGGTTTATAGTCAGTAAATGCAGAAGTGTTAAGGAAGTTTTTCAGACGAATGCAGAATTAAAATTATTTTTATTGTGCTTTTCTTTTATAGGAAGGAGACCATGGATACATACTGTTTTGAGGTTTATTTTTATTGCATCGTGCATCATAATAGTATGCTTGATTATTGCATTAATAAGCTCCCTGGTGGCTACTGGTGGTAAGTTTGTGAAAGTGCTAAATATAGGAAAAGAAAGCAGGACTTTAGCATTTGGTACAATGATTCATTCTATACAGATATCTTCATTTGGAATAAGTGAAGACTTCAAGTCCTGTCTTCAACATGTTTTACCATAACTGGCTTCATCAGGAAGGACATTAGTACATGGAGCAAACTGTATAAATAAAAATTATATAATCAGATATATTTATACATCACTTACAAAAATGTAGCAATAGATTTACTTTTATCAATATGCATTCACACCACCAAGAAATCAGTACTATGGGGAGAAGACAAACCGTCAGAAGCAGTGTGACACTTTGGGCAATGTTCTGCTGGGAAACCTTGTGTGTATGTATGTGTGTGTGTGTATATATATTGTCAGGGGTTAGCTCAATGGGGATCACCTTCCCTGGGAAAAAGGGTAGTCCAAACGGCAAGCTTCTTAAAATCTGACTTTTCGCCAGTTTTATTTTTAAAGGTTTCATTAAAAATAACACAAACAAAAACAGAAAATAAGTCCTTGCCCTCCAGGCACTAACTAAACATTGCAGGTTCCTAACTCAACAGGTGAATGGCTTCTCCCCGTCACCCACAAAACAAAGTTAATGCAAACTTCACTTAAGCAGCTCTCTCAGGTTTTTGGCTTGATGAGTCCCAGGCCAACAGAGCAATTATTTGCTTTAGTCCTGCTTAATTTATGCCACGTGTTAGTGGACACACGTGGACTGCCAAATCTTGTCCAGAACCAACCCTGCCAAGGTGGCCGGTAAAACCCGGACTGGATTCCACCTTAGTTCTCTGCAAATGAATGCATGCAAGGTGAAACATAATGTCCAATCACCTCGCCTTTCATATTGTCACAGTATATATACTGTGGCTACAATTTTTATTTATTTATTTTATTTATGTAAAGTAGTGAGTGTACAGCTTGTATAACAGTGTAAATTTGCTGTCCCCTCAAAATAATTCAACACACAGCCATTAATGTCTAAACCGCTGGCAACAAAAGTGAGTACACCCCCAAGTGAAAATGTCCAAATTGGGCCCAATTAGCCATTTTCCCTCCCCGGCGTCATGTGACTCGTTGGTGTTACAAGGTCTCAGATGTGAATGGGGAGCAGGTGTGTTAAATTTGAAGTTATCGCTCTCACTCTCTCATACTAGTCACTGGAAGTTCATCATGGCACCTCATGGCAAAGAACTCTCTGAGGATCTGAAAAAAAGATCTGTTGCTCTACATAAAGATGGCCTAGGCTTGAAGAAGATTGCCAAAACCCTGAAATTGAGCTGCAGCACGGTGGCCAAGACCATACAGCGGTATAACAGGACAGGTTCCACTCAGAACAGGCCTCGCCATGGTCAAACCAAGAAGTTGAGGTCACATGCTCAGTGTCATCTCCAGAGGTTGTCTTTGAGAAATAGACGTATGAGTGCTGCCAGCATTGCTGCAGAGGTTGTAGGGGTGGGGGGTCAGCCTGTCAGTGCTCAGACCATACGCCGCACACTGCATCAAATTGGTCTACATGGCTGTCATCCCAGAAGGAAGCCTCTTCTAAAGATGAGGCACAAGAAAGCCTGCAAACTGTTTGCTGAAGACAAGCAGACTAAGGACATGGATTACTGGAACCATGTCCTGTGGTCTGATGAGACCAAGAGAAACTTATTTGGTTCAGATGGTGACAAGCGTGTGTGGGGGCAACCAGGTGAGGAGGACAAAGACAAGTGTGTCTTGCCTACAGTCAAGCATGGTGGTGGGAGTGTCATGGTCTGGAGCTGCATGAATGCTGCCGGCACCGGGGGGGCTACAGATCATTGAGGGAACCATGAATGTCAACATGTACTGTGACATACTGAAGCAGAGCATGATCCCCTCCATTCAGACACTGGGCCCAAAGGCAGTATTCCAACATGATAACGACCCCAAACACACCTCCAAGACGACCGCTGCCTTGCTAAAGAGGCTGAGGATAAAGGTGATGGACTGGCCAAGCATGTCTCCAGACCTAAACCCTATTGAGCATCTGTGGGACATCCTCAAATGGAAGGTGGAGGAGCGCAAGGTCTCTAACATCCACCAGCTCTGTGATGTCATCATGGAAGAGTGGAAAAGACTCCAGTGGCAACCTGTGAAGCTCTGGTGACCTCCATGCCCAAGAGGGTTAAGGCAGTGCTGGAAAATAATGGTGGCCACACAAAATATTGACACTTTGGGCCCAATTTGGACATTTTCACTTAGGGGTGTACTCACTTTTGTTGCCAGCGGTTTAGACATTAATGGCTGTGTGTTGAGCTATTTTGAGGGGACAGAAAATTTACACTGTTATACAAGCTGTACACTCACTACTTTACATTGTAGACAAGTGTCATTTCTTCAGTGTTGTCACATGAAAAGATATAATAAAATATTTACAAAAATGTGAGGGGTGTACTCACTTTTATGAGATACTGTATATACACACTGATTGTCGAGGAGAGACACAGGACGGAGCTCTGCATAAGTAAATAATCTAGTATTATCTAATACTAATATCAACTACTCAGTATCTGTTTCAGCATGGGGAACTCTGAGCATTGGTTGTCGCCAGGAGTTACAAGTTTCCCTTTTTTTTCTTAGCTCTTCTTATGTCACTTTTCCTTAAGTGGCCTTACTTGGAGGTCAAGGTAAAAAACATTTTTTTTTTTAAATAAAATTGTAGTAAAAAACTCTTCCCACAGTGTAGACGTCTGTAGGATAGAAATGTAGAGAACAACCATAGAGACACAAATGAAGTCTGAACCATCGATATAATAAATAATGGTCACAAATCCTTGCTGCTCCTGGAGATCTGAGACCGGCTAGAAAAACAAAAATACAAAAGGAACCCACAGCACATCAATGCGTGATCAGTGTAATGCCCCGTACACACGGTCGGACATTGATCGGACATTCCAACAACAAAATCCATGGATTTTTTCCGACGGATGTTGGCTCAAACTTGTCTTGCATACACAAGGTCACACAAAGTTGTCGGAAAATCTGATCATTCTGAACGCGGTGACGTAAAACACGTACGTCGGGACTATAAACGGGGCAGTAGCCAGTAGCTTATATCTCTTTATTTATTCTGAGCATGCGTGGCACTTTGTGTGTCGGATTTGTATACACACGATCGGAAATTCGGACAACGGATTTTGTTGTCGGAAAATTTTATAGCCTGCTCTCAAACTTTGTATGTCGGAAATTCCTATGGAAAATGTGTGATGGAGCCCACACACGGTCGGAATTTCCGACAACAAGGTCCTATCACACATTTTCAGTCGGAAAATCCGACCGTGTGTACGGGGCATAAGATGTGTGGCTGTTCAAATTAAAATAAATGTTGTGCAAATGCAGCGATTGGTTTATAGTCATTATATTGGGGAGTGACTAATATTACATTTGTTGTGCTTTTCTTTTGTAGATGTGAGAGTGAAGATATATATTGCAATATCTGGTATCATTATTTCATATTTAATAGGGATTAATTTTGATGTATCTGTCTGGAGATTCTTTAGATTAGGTAAGTGTCTAAAAGTTTACAGAAACAATAATGTGCATATACTGTATATATACAGTACTGTGAAAAAGGTTTTAGGCAGGTGTGAAAAAAATTAAATGAAAAGAAGAGAAATCCAATCCAATCAATATTTGGTGTGACCACCCTTTGTCTTCTTCTATGTAGACTTGCACAGTTTTTGAAGGACCTCGGCAGGTAGGTTGTTCTATGTACATCTTGGAGAACTAAGCACAGATCTTCTGTGGATGCTGGCTGCCTCCAATCCTTCATTCCAGACAGCCTCCATGATGATAGGATCAGGGCTCAGTGGGGGGCCAAACCATCACTTCCAGGACTCCTTCTACTTCTTCATGCTGATGATAATTCTTAATGACATTGGCTGTATGTTTGGGGTGGTTGTCCTACTGCAGAATAAATTTGGGCCTAATCACACGCTTCCTTGATGGTATTGCATGATTGAGAAGTATCTACCTGTATTTCTCAGCATTGAGGACACCAGTCGTAGCCTTGTTTCAACGTCAGAGGCTTTTTGGTCGCATTTCTTCCATGAAGACCACTTCTGGCTAGACTTCTCTGGACAGTACATGGGTGTACCTGCATACCACCGGTTTCCACCAGTTCTGTGCTAATGGCACTTCTAGACATCTTCCCATGTGAAAGGGAAGTACGCATGATGTGTCTTTCATCCCCTGCATTAAGTTTCCTTGGCTGACTACTGCATCCTCAACTCTGCCTGTTTCTTTTTGCTTCTTCAAAAGAGCTTGAACAGCACATTGAAACCCCTGTCTGCTTTGAAATCTTTGCCTGGGAGAGACCTTGCTGACTACCTTGTCTCTTGTTGCTGTGCTCAGTCTTGTCATGGTGTATGGTCTGTGACATGAAACTGTCTTCCACAACCTTACCTTAGTAGCAGAGTTTGACTTTTCCTCACCAAGTTTTAAGCCTCCTATGTAGCTGTTTCAGTTAATGACTGTGTTTCAGCCTACGTATGAAATTGATGATCATTAGCAATTGCTTGGCATAATTGGTTAATCATACACCTTACTCTAACCCTATAAATTCTCTGACTTTGTGCAAGTGTACAAAGTTTGCAAGTGTAAAAACTGATGCTGGTTTGAAGCCAAAAGGTAGTGACATTTATTTGATTTAGATTTTTATTCTGTTCACTCACTTTGCATGTGAGGGGTTCCATGGTATGTGTCTTATAGAGAGAACACTAGCTTGTCAGTTTTCTCTGGACCTGGCAATCCTCATCTGAATCACAGAGCCCAGAGGTTTTGTAGTGTTGGGTGAGATGAAGTCACCAACCCTAGGTTCAAATTTTGTTGGCAACCAGCACCCTTTAATTATGCAGCTGTGCACCTGCCCTTTTTGTTTGGGAATGACTGTGGCGCCAATGCAACTGGGTGCAGCAATGCACATGTGTGCACAGGATTTGAGCAAGTTGACTGTGGAAAAGCAGACTGAGGCTCCAAACCTGGAGGCCAGGTTTTATCCTTTATAGACTTTTATCTCCAGCCAATGGTAAAAAATGGCAAGTATTTTATTCCTGCGATACCATGCAGAAAAAATGGTAATAGGGGAAAAGCAGCTTGCACCGAATAGGGTCCAGCCTGGCCCTAGAAACAAGCGTAAGTTTGCAAATGGGAATGGTGCTGCGCTAATCCTTATGTGCACACCGGTGCATAAATGCAAATAAGCTAGAGTGATCAGTGACTGGAAGGTAGATAGCCTACCCTCGATATACTAAATAATATTCAACTCAAACAAACGGTGAAAGTAAACACCTAATGTGCTTAGTAAAAATTTACATTAATGAACGTGAAGAAAGGTGATCAAGCATTAACTAAATAATGATAAATCAACATATTGACATAGGTATATACATTGTGCAATAATAAAAACTTCATCTGCGGTAGAAATAAATAGGTATATAAATTGTTGAAGCCAAAAAACACAAAAAAGCAAAAAATAACAAAAGTGCAATGTTACAATGAATGTCCATGGAGATCAACGGATGCAATAAAGTGTCTGTCACGGAACGTCCCTCACTCCGCTTGAGTGCTTCCGTCAGTATACCGCTTCCTAAGTTCTGGAACACGAGTCCAATGGATCTGGCTATAGGAACCCCCAAGAACTAGACAACACCAGTCTTGGAGTACATCAGGACTAACTCTTTATTTGAGATCTCACACACATTTATACAGCAGGCTGACTCAAAGCTAACCTAATTAACATGAGCTAATTTACTAAAAAATGTACCCAGACCAGATGACAGACTTGTGGGCACTGAGCTTCACACAGTAGTATAAACACAATAGCTGGAGCTAATTACAATTAACAATACAAACAACAATCTACCCCCTCCTCAGCCTAGTCATCAACAGTTCGTCTCCTAGCCAGTCCTGGAGGCTAATGTGATCAGCTCACTCAATTAACAGGTTGAGTTCAGAATCAACCAAACCAATAATAGTCTCTACATACATCCTGGGAGATATTGTGGACAAATATTACTGTCCCATTTTAATTAGTCCAAGATATATTTTCTCACTCACCCTGTGCCAGGATAGCACAGGGTGACTTAGACATAAGATATATATGGGGAGCTGAAACAAGGACATCCCCTACTTTCCAAGGGATTCTGAGTTCCACGGGCCCTCCCGTCACATCTCTCCCCTTTCGGCAGAAGACTAACACAGGAGGAGACCCCAGACAGGTTGACTCCGAAGTTAGTAAGTAGTTCCAGTCCTCTAATGCCTGTACCCACACAGTACCCCAAATAAATTGTTCCAAACAAAGCATTACTCACCCAGCCAACCTCTGCCTCTCTCAGAGAACATATCTGCCGCTGGGGAGAGGCCTGGACTGGCCCTTCTCCCTGGAGTCCTTTCTGCCGCTGGAGAGAAGACAGGGTGTCTGGGCTCACTCTGTCATGCTGTTGGGGATCTGAGCCAACTGCCCAGCATCCCTGGGGTATACAGGTGGAGACTGAAGTCCCATCCACCTTCACAGGAAATCCATCCTCTGTTAGTTGACGGCAGAGTCCAGCAGTCCTCGGCCCTGTTGCCAGCCCTTCTGCTGGAAACCCCACACCATCTGTTCCAGCTAACTGTTGGGGAGGGAGGCCGACTGCCCCGCCTCCCTGGAACTCTGTAGTTGTTGCAGAGGTTGGTAACACTCTGCCCTGTTGCCAGCACTTCTGCTGGGGACTCCGCATCCTCCGCTCCGGCTAACCGTTGGGGCAGGAGGCTGGCTTCCTCCAATCCCAAACTGTGTAGCTGCCATTGCGGAGGTGAGCCGGCTGCTTCCTTTTCCATTCCCTCATCTGGTGGCTTGGACGACATGTCTATGGTACTGTCTCCCAGGTGCACTTGCACTGATCTTTGCTGGGGAGGGAAGGCCACTTCCTCCACCCTGGCCAACTGTTGGGGAGGGACAACACACACCTCCTCTCCATTCTCCCCCTATATCTGCTGCTGGGAAGTGATTGCCACCTTCTCACCCTGGGCCTCCGAAACTGCCACAGGTGTGGGGCAGAGGTCTTGGACCCTCTGTCTGGTTTCCAGATCTTCAGATGGAGAAGTTTGTTGTAACTCCACAGATACTGCTGTTGGTGCTGGGCAGAGCACAGTGAAGTTTGGCCCTAATACCAGCTCTTCTGCTGGAGGCTCATCAGGTTGTTCTTCCTCAGCAGAAAAGTCTATTAAATCTCTATAACTGGTGTCTGGGGATAGAGGTTCACCATCTCCTGTCCATGGAACCCAGAAGATGTTATCATTGCTGGACAGAGGTTAGCAGAGCTCTGCGCTGTGGTCAGCACTTCAGGTTTGGGGATGGCAATCTTCAGATTTTCCACTGCCGATTCTCTGGCATGGTGCTGAACGTGTTCTAGCAATTTCCTGTATGCCCTTTCCAGATGCTGTTCTTTCCTTAGCAAATGGTCCAGATCAGGTTTGAGCTCTGAGACCCCTCCAAGACCGAGCATAGCCTCTCTATATTCTCGCAGGTCCTCAAGTTCAGGCTCCCCTTCATCACCAAACATAAAATGATCTGTAAGGCTCTCCCACAGCAATCCAGGGCCTCCAAAGTCATATCCCTCCGGAGAGCCTTCTGTTGTCTCCCCTACATATCCCTCCTCTGCATGCCATTGCAGAGCCCGATAATGAATGTCCAGCTCTATCTCCTGCTGGACCAGCCTGTCCAACTCAGTCACCCATTGCTCCTGGGGCCGCTCTCCCAGGAATGCCATCCACAATGCCCGTTGGTCACTGGCCCGTTGCTCTTGGGTTGGAAAGCACTTGCCCTGTTTTATACCAGTGAGCTGGAGGGCTCCAATCCAGAGCTCCACCCGAATTTGCTACCTAAGGTCCAGGTATTCATCCTCAGACACAGTCCTGGTGTATGTTGAAAGGATGATCCGCAGCAGCCCCGGGAACTATGATGCCAGGTCCATATCTCCATTGGGGTGACTGAAGTCTGCTATCCTGATCTTGGATCCAGGTGGAGGTTTAGTTTTCCCAGACTGCAGGAAGCTATCCCACTGCTGCCACCAATGTCACGGAACGTCCCTCACTCCGCTTGAGTGCTTCCGTCAGTATACCGCTTCCTAAGTTCTGGAACACAAGTCCAATGGATCTGGCTATAGGAACCCCCAAGAACTAGACAACACCAGTCTTGGAGTACATCAGGAATAACTCTTTATTTGAGATCTCACACACATTTATACAGCAGGCTGACTCAAAGCTAACCTAATTAACATGAGCTAATTTACTAAAAAAATTTACCCAGACCAGATGACAGACTTTTGGGCACCAAGCTTTACACAGTAGTATAAACACAATAGTTGGAGCTAATTACAATTAACAATACAAACAACAATCTCCCCCCTCCTTAGCCTAGTCATCAACAGTTTGTCTCCTAGCCAGTCCTGGAGGCTAATGTGATCAGCTCACTCAATTAACAGGTTGAGTTCAGAATCAACCAAACCAATAATAGTCTCTACATACAACCTGGGAGATATTGTGGACAAATATTACTGTCCCATTTTAAGTAGTCCAAGATATATTTTCTCACTCACCCTGTGCCAGGATAGCACAGGGTGACTTAGACATAAGATATATATGGGGAGCTGAAACAAGGACATCCCCTACTTTCCAAGGGATTCTGAGTTCCACGGGCCCTCCCGTCACAGTGTCCAGTGCCAACAATAGGTGCTTGTAATTATATAAAGCAATATTAAAGTTCAAAAACGAAGTGACTTGTGCAGCAGCAAAACATACTAAAATTCAGAAGATAAAAGTGACTTGTGCAGCAGCAACCAGCTCCAACACTTCTTCAAACGTGCCAAAACAGTGAAAAAGTGTGGGCAACAGCTAGGTTTCTTGCATCATTTGCTAACATCAATGGAGATGTGAAGTGTATATAAAAAGGTGCTCTTCATGCAGACAATCCTACACTGGAAGGTAGTGGCCCCTTACTTCATTTTACTGAGGTTACAGCATAAAACAATCAGCGCTTGTGGTGTCTCCTGCGGGGGTGGGTCCTGGGCTCCGGACTGTCATTCAATATACCTCAGATCCTCCAGGGACATAGCGACCAAGGAGAGACAAGGATGCCATATAATGTAGTAGTTTAAAATATTCAGAGCTTTATTAATAACACAAACAGGGGTACTCACACAGTATTGTGACAGAGGGTGCAATGTATCCAAACGAGCGGCGAGCTCATACACTGCTGACAGTGGAAGGTGTCTGTCCCTACGCGTGGCGTCACGGGTCACGTGGCTTCATCAGGGGATACTAGAGGGCACATATGCTTGTCTTTAAATAGATCAGGTAAATCGAATAAATGGCGGCCATTTTGTCGAAGTCCAATGGGAAGATACCATAGCAGCCATCTTCCGGGGGATACATGGAGGCGGCCATTTTCTTGGTTATCTAAAAACGGCAAAGGCATCAGCAGAACTAGTAGCTGATGTATACTCAATCTCTGCCCTATAGTCCTGTCGGAATCAAGTGGTCATCTGACCTTAATCAACAGAAAAGGTGGCCAGAGTGATAATTTGTAATAGCCCTAAGATACACTTGTCACAATGCCGGTCAGGGTGCAGATAAGAGCGGCATAATAGTGACATAGGCGAGTGATTTGAAAGTGTGTATCTGGTATAGGGAGATGAGTCAATACTTCACTATGAGAATATACCTTCCATTGTAAACAATGTACTCTAATGCAATTACTACACACTTCATCAAACTCATGAATACTCAACATTAAATGTCTAAAATTATTAAGCAGTATAATTTAAAAATACTAAATGCAGGAGTAATAAAAAAAATTTTGGGAGGAAAATATAAAACGCCCATAAAATTAAAATTAAAATACAAAATCATGATATACAACAGGTTAAAAGGGGATCATAAATAGGAAACTTCCATGTACTAAAAAAGTGCAGTACCGTAAGCAGGGTACAGGGACGGGGGATCAGGTAGGGTGATGAGAAGGGATGTAGAAACGGTAAAGGTCCCGACTAAAAACGGAAATACGTTTATGTACATTCAAGATTAAAAGTCACTTAAAAAACAGTTTAAATCAAATTCTATGTTGAGGCCCCGCGGTGCAAATGTGTCCAACATGAATATCCATCTGGATTCAGCCTGGCTGAGGGTCCTAACCTTATGTCCTCCCCGCCAGTGTCTGACATAGGGCTCGATCCCCCAGAATTTCAGATGGGTTGGATCTTTATTGTGACATAGTAAAAAATGGTTAGAGACGCTGTGCTTATCATAGCCATTCAGGATATTTTTCACATGTTCTTTAATCCGTATCCTCAGTGGTCTTTTGGTCCGGCCGACGTACTGGAGCCCACAGCTGCATTCTAAGACGTATACAGCTCCTTCGGTATTGCAGCTAATAAAATTGTTTATCTTGTATGTGTTTCCAGTACTTGTTGATGTGAACTCAAATTTTCTTTCATTTGGCCTTCTCGTTTTTGTGCACGGAAAAAAGCCTTTCCCGGTAAAAAAGGTATAGGTAGACTTCCGGTTCCGGCGCCACATGAGGAGGAGATAGCTAGCTCCAGCTCCTGCAGCACTCCTCACTAATCTGCCTCTCAAGCCGGCTATTGCTCCGAGGAGACCCCCCCTCACAGTGCGGACACACAGCGGGCTCCCATGGATCGCTTTGTGGAGCGATCGTACGCTCGGGCGGTCACATCCACGATCCCCACCGGAGGAGATACAGCGGTGGACACAGCCAAGATGGCGGCCACCCCAGGCATGACGGAGCAGGCACACACGCAGCCACAGCCGCAACCACAGCTCCCCTCAGCTTCTGACATGACAGGTACGGACCCTACCTCCCCTGCTGGAATTGCACAAGCTGTAGTCACGCTGCTGGGCCCCACTCTCACAGCTACAGTGGATGCAGCAGTTCATAGAGGGTTAGAGCAGTTACACATTGACCTACAAGCACAGGCACAGAGAATCAATCAGGTGGAGGATAGAATTTCCTCCCTGGAAGATGAACTCACAGACTCATCTGCAGCAGTAGCACGTCTCACAGCTACTAACAGAGACATATGGGACAAACTCGATGATTTGGAAAATCGTTCGAGGAGAAACAATTTACGCATCATTGGTCTGCCTGAATCAGTATCCACACCACAGCTAACCAATATATGCGCAAAAATCATCCCAGAACAACTGGGCCTTCGCATTCCCTGCACCATTGAACGCGCCACAAAACCTCCATACAAGCGCAGCCGCTTTACTAACCAGGAAGACCGCTCTGCAAATCGATGAAGGACTCCAGGAACTTTATCTAACCAATTACACTTCCTCGGATGGGTAATATTACCCCCCATTGTCTCTAACTTGATTTCTTTTTATGCACAAATTATGAGTATAGCCTCAGATAGTAAGGGTAGTAAAATTTAAACCGTACCATCATCCAAATTAATATGTACAAGGAAAAGAGAGTGGGACATAGGGGACAGTGGCTGATGTTGACCCCATAATGTTCACACCCTAAAATGGCTGGACTATACCGGTACAGGTAAACGATGATAGACAAAATATATAAAAGGAGTTTATTACAAGAAGGAAATACATGGTATACAAATTAAAATGCAAAAACAGAAATTCAAAGTTCACCAAAGAATATCTGTAAATTACAAAATATTGATTGGTCTGGTTCTCGACTAGTTTTGCGATATTATCGCTTCCTCAGGAGGACCAATCTATAAGACAAATAATATAATGCAATACAAGCAAAAACATTATACAGTACACTACAAGTAGTGATCATAAAAACAGCATGTGGAAAGGGGAAAGAATAAAACATAATTACTGGTTCGGCTTACCCTATATTTGGGTGATCGTGTGCGGCACCGGGCCGCCCAAACAACTCTCCCCCGCGGCGGACAAGGGGGATAGTTTAGAGCCCTCTAAATGAAAAGCATAGCGTAAGTGGGGGGCCACAAAGATAGCTGATGAAAGGATACAATGGATTAGCCAAACACATGTTGAGGGGGCGGAAAGGGAAGGGAAAGGAAGGGCCAAGGGGAAAACGGGAGGGGCACCGGGGAGGGGGGTAATGGAAGGAAAGGAAAGAAGGGGGTAGGGGACAGGGTGAGGAGGAACAGACAATACACAGGGACAGGGAGAATAGAGGGAGGGGGGAAAAGGGAGCAAACAAGGGGGATTACACTAGGCTAATAAACAATAGGAGCGTGTAATGTGGCTCACCATAATAGTTGAAACGGAGGGTAGTACATATGCTAGCCACGAAGAGACTTGCGATGGCGTGGGGGTCGGGTGGCCCGTAATGAGCAGGAGAGCCAACCAATTCCAAGCACTGGGGCATCATGGCGGGTACACTGTGTGGAAGTCCACCACTGGGGGTAGATAACCACAGGGTTGCATGGCAGTCTGTCAATAAATAGTATCAAACGTAACATGAGATACAGGATAAAATCCAAGTGGAGGTATCTAGAATAGATAGCGTCGGGTAGAGGATAATATCCAAGGTAGGAGAGCATAACGTACCTATAGATGTACACCAGCGAGGTGTTGAAGGCCTCCCTTCCATCCCAGCCCCACGTCAGCAGTCTATCGTGGGGAGAGCTCAGATGCTCACTCACAGGCCCGAAGGCCCATTAAGTGAGCTCCCCAACCCGGAGACGCCCACGACGCCGCCGGCCGGCAAGCGTCTGACGTCACCGGGTCAGTTTCTCCGCACTGCGCAGGTACGCGGACCGCGCTACTGCGCAAGCGCGTTCAAGGCGAGCCCGTGGGTAGGAAACCCTGGGCTCCGCAAGGACAAGCAGGAGACGAACACCGGGGCGTCTTCTCCTGCCAGGAGAAACACATGTCCGCCGCTTGGAAAGGCACAGGCAGCCACGGACCACACAGGGCACCTAGGGTCAGCCGAACAAAATAAACAGAAACATTAAACATCATGACAAAAAATGGTAGTAAATAAATAGCAGTATGTGTAAAAGAAATAAGAGTGGCAGTAAATTGCCACCCAATCCATTAAGGTGTTGGTAAACACAAACGGGACTTGGTCCCCATAGATGGCTCTACAAACAAAGGGGGCAGCATTGGCTACTAAGAGACCTAGTTGAGGGATAAGAACATTGATGAGCTGGGGCTTCCTGTTGGCGAGTGGTAGGAGTGAGAATAAGGACAGGGAACAAGGAGGGGGGGACGGGTGTGGGGGGAGGGGGTGTAGGGGGAGGGGGGGGTTTATTGGATGTGGCAATGCGAAGATGAAGTGTGTGTTGTAAATGAATAGAGGTGATGCAGTGAAGAGTGGTAAGGGAATAGATGAAAATTATACATAGTTGATTGGTAGTATCAGATAATAGAATGAAAAACGTGAGAATGTGTGGGACAGTGGATCTAAGTACAACGTAGTGAGGATAGAAATCTGAAGGTAATAGTGACAACCAATAGCGAGGAAACCATAACAGATGAATAGGAAGAATGGAATAAATCCTAAAGATAATTAGATAAGGGGTTAGATGACATGAAGGCAGGGAACTCCATAGAGTGTCAAACTACATAATGTGATATTCTAGGCTAGAAAGGGGTAATCGCAGAAGGGCGATGATGTAGTAATGATAGGATTAGGTTACAAAGGGCCAAAGTGGGTAAGGGTCAGCTACGGATTAGAGTTATGGATAACACAATAATCACACTGGGCCGGAAATTAAACGGTCCATAGTAGCACATACTCTTGGGTAAAAGGTAGTGAATATAGACTGACCAAACCCATTCATGGCAATAATAGGTGTAGTATTGAAGGTTTGAGTTGAAACATGGTATAGTGGGGTAGTTATGAAGGAACGTCTGGCTGTATGGAACTTAACCTGCATGGTCAGTAATAGGGCTACTCCCATGTATGATCCATCTAAAGGAGGGGGCCAAACTCCGACGTAATGGGATAATTAATAAACAAAAGAGTAATCTAAGATGGAGATTAGAGGCACTCAAGGGGAAAAAAAAGAAAACGGGTGTGTTATCCACCCAATGAATATGCACAAATTATGAGTATAGCCTCAGATAGTAAGGGTAGTAAAATTTAAACCGTACCATCATCCAAATTAATATGTACAAGGAAAAGAGAGTGGGACATAGGGGACAGTGGCTGATGTTGACCCCATAATGTTCACACCCTAAAATGGCTGGACTATACCGGTACAGGTAAACGATGATAGACAAAATATATAAAAGGAGTTTATTACAAGAAGGAAATACATGGTATACAAATTAAAATGCAAAAACAGAAATTCAAAGCTCACCAAAGAATATCTGTAAATTACAAAATATTGATTGGTCTGGTTCTCGACTAGTTTCGCGATATTATCGCTTCCTCAGGAGGACCAATCTATAAGACAAATAATATAATGCAATACAAGCAAAAACATTATACAGTACCCTACAAGTAGTGATCATAAAAACAGCATGTGGAAAGGGGAAAGAATAAAACATAATTACTGGTTCGGCTTACCCTATATTTTGGGTGATCGTGTGCGGCACCGGGCCGCCCAAACAACTCTCCCCCGCGGCGGACAAGGGGGATAGTTTAGAGCCCTCTAAATGAAAAGCATAGCGTAAGTGGGGGGCCACAAAGATAGCTGATGAAAGGATACAATGGATTAGCCAAACACATGTTGAGGGGGCGGAAAGGGAAGGGAAAGGAAGGGCCAAGGGGAAAAGGGGGAAAGGGAACTGGGGGGAGGGGAAAGGGGGAGGGGGGAAAAAGGGGGGGGGGAAGAGGGGAAAAGGGGGGGCGGGGAGGGAGGAGGAAAGGGGGGTAAGGGTAATGGAACATGAAAGGGGAAAGGGAAGGGGGGAGGGGGGAAGGGAGGGTGGGACTGGGAACGGGAGGGGCACCGGGGAGGGGGGTAATGGAAGGAAAGAAAGAAGGGGGTAGGGGACAGGGTGAGGAGGAACAAACAATACACAGGGACAGGGAGAATAGAGGGATTTTTTGTCATGATGTTTAATGTTTCTGTTTATTTTGTTCGGCTGACCCTAGGTGCCCTCTGTGGTCCGTGGCTGCCTGTGCCTTTCCAAGCGGCGGACATGTGTTTCTCCTGGCAGGAAAAGATGCCCCGGTGTTCGTCTCCTGCTTGTCCTTGCGGAGCCCAGGGTTTCCTACCCACGGGCTCGCCTTGAACGCGCTTGAGCAGTAGCGCGGTCCGCGCACCTGCGCAGTGCGGAGAAACTGACCCGGTGACGTCAGACGCTTGCCGGCCGGCGGCGTCGTGGGCGTCTCCGGGTTGGGGAGCTCACTTAATGGGCCTTCGGGCCTGTGAGTGAGCATCTGAGCTCTCCCACGATAGACTGCTGACGTGGGGCTGGGATGGAAGGGAGGCCTTCAACACCTCGCTGGTGTACATCTATAGGTACGTTATGCTCTCCTACCTTGGATATTATCCTCTACCCGACGCTATCTATTCTAGATACCTCCACTTGGATTTTATCCTGTATCTCATGTTACGTTTGATACTATTTATTGACAGACTGCCATGCAACCCTGTGGTTATCTACCCCCAGTGGTGGACTTCCACACAGTGTACCCGCCATGATGCCCCAGTGCTTGGAATTGGTTGGCTCTCCTGCTCATTACGGGCCACCCGACCCCCACGCCATCGCAAGTCTCTTCGTGGCTAGCATATGTACTACCCTCCGTTTCAACTATTATGGTGAGCCACATTACACGCTCCTATTGTTTATTAGCCTAGTGTAATCCCCCTTGTTTGCTCCCTTTTCCCCCCTCCCTCTATTCTCCCTGTCCCTGTGTATTGTCTGTTCCTCCTCACCCTGTCCCCTACCCCCTTCTTTCCTTTCCTTCCATTACCCCCCTCCCCGGTGCCCCTCCCGTTCCCAGTCCCACCCCTCCCCTTCCCCCTCCCCCCCTTCCCTTTCCCTTTCCATGTTCCATTACCCTTACCCCCCTTTCCTCCTCCCTCCCCGCCCCCCCTTTTCCCCTCTTCCCCCCCCCTTTTTCCCTCCTCCCCTTTCCCCTCCCCCCAGTTCCCTTTCCCCCTTTTCCCCTTGGCCCTTCCTTTCCCTTCCCTTTCCGCCCCCTCAACATGTGTTTGGCTAATCCATTGTATCCTTTCATCAGCTATCTTTGTGGCCCCCCACTTACGCTATGCTTTTCATTTAGAGGGCTCTAAACTATCCCCCTTGTCCGCCGCGGGGGAGAGTTGTTTGGGCGGCCCGGTGCCGCACACGATCACCCAAATACAGGGTAAGCCGAACCAGTAATTATGTTTATTCTTTCCCCTTTCCACATGCTGTTTTATGATCACTACTTGTAGTGTACTGTATAATGTTTTTGCTTGTATTGCATTATATTATTTGTCTTATAGATTGGTCCTCCTGAGGAAGCGATAATATCGCAAAACT